>JAWPHD010000125.1:0-632848 GCA_037043455.1 Cyrtodaria siliqua | reverse complement strand
ACTGGTCTATAATTATGTCATAAAACAAATACAAACAATTTCGGTTTTTAAATTCTATAATGAGGTCATTTTTATCATACCACAGATATCACTATCTGAGTCAAATAAATGAGAACCAGACCATCCACCATATTTTAAACGATAGGACACCCACCTGTATGGGCACAATAGAATCTGGACTTATGATTGTGTTTAGTGTAATGTATCTATCTACAGTCTATAGTGCTGACACACTGGAATATCACACCGTAGTACACACAGGTGTGTGTGTGTGTTTTGTGGGTCGTTCGGTGGGTGTGTGTGGGTGGGTGGGGGGGGAGGTATTTTGAAATGAACAAATCTAGGGGGTGAGGACCCAGCCAGCAATCCTATATCTAGCCTTCATCGGCCCCATATTTTATTTTATATAGGACCAGTATCGCAAACGATATCGGCCTGAGATCGGCGTGCCCATCGGCTTCAAGTCGGACCGATATCTTGTCGGCTACTAATCGGTCCAATATCGGTTAGATATCGTTTTAGTTTACTATCCATCATCGGTTAGACATCCTTTTAGTTAACTATCCATCATCGGTTAGTTATCTATCCAATATGTATCCGATATAGTTTCGACCCGAAGTGGGCCCATTATGACAGATAAACATCAAATTCGTTCTATTGTCACCATCCAGTTAGCACAGTATGTAGCTAGAGCATCGGATTACCAATCCAAAATACATGTATATGTTTCGCAACATACAAGGTTATCGGGCTTTTAACTCCGTCCGATTTTTTTTATCAAATCAATTTAATGAATACTCACTACCTTATATATAAAAAATTATATATCTTTTTTTAGGTGCTTATCTCAATTAGCTCGACTGTACAAATATTCATTAGCAATAAATAAAACTCTTGTGAATGTAGGCATGTAGGTAGCAGAGCTCCAGATAAGGTGCATATTTGCGTAAATACGCAAATAAAATGGTGGAAAAAGCAATATAAATACAAAACCATGCGTATCATAACGCAAAATAAATATTTGATAAGCAACTCCTCTCGAATTGCTTGCGTATTTGCAATTTTTCATTTCTAATCGATCGCGTATTGGCCCAGCGTTCTCACAATATTTCGAAACAAAATCAAATATAAGTAAAAGACTGGTTCCGAAATTCAGTTTTAATTGTGCGCGATTTACTCATTTTTGCCTGTACCCTTTTTATATCGTGTATGCGCTGGGCGATCTAAATCAAGCGTCGGTTAAAAATGTCAAACGCACAGAACATAATGATAAACGTAAGTACCAGGTTTGATTATGTGTTTTGTTTGTTGTTAGTTAATTTTACAAGGAAATACCCAATTGAAAACATCCAGGTAGGGTAAAAATACCCAATTGAAAAATAAAAGATGGGGTAAAATTTATTTTTTACCCAATTTCAAAATGCAAATACCCAATTAAAATAAAAACAATGGAGTAAAAATACTCAGTCCAAACCCTTATCTGGAGCTCTGAGGTAGCATCATTTTGCAATGTAAAAAATGACATTTGCGAGGAATATCTGGTCACATTAACAATAAATATACAATATTCAAAATGACATGTCATTACCTCCATTTATGGCGTGTTATATCGGACTGACAGCGGCCCGATATATGGTATCAAGTGATACAAACTACGTCGGCCTGACGTTGGCCCGAGATATAATAATAGACATTAGAAGAAATGTGCTTTATTCATTCAGATTAATGCATTAAACAATCAATTTAGCATGCCATACAAACAAAAAATTCAAAAATTGGAAAATATTGAATTAATCGGCTCTACATCGACCCGACGTCGGCATATCCAACATTTAGCCGACATCTGACCGATATCTTTTCAGCAAATCATAAAAAATACACACAAACCCAGTCAGCAAGCCTATATCGAACCGATATGTTTCCTATATACAGATAACGGATAGACATCGGGCCTTGCCGCTCTGTTACTGATATCGGTAACAGAGCGGCAGTCTGCCGACATTCCGACCAATTACCAAAATCTATCCGATATGGCCATGCTGGCTGGGGAGTGGTGGGGTGGCTTGTAGTCTAAGACTTTCCAGGAGAGGGAGGTCTGTCTGAGGAAACTTTTCCTCTTTTTCTTCAGGGTGGTGGTGGGTGTGGGGTGTGGGGGGGGGATATTTTGTAGATTATTCTAGGGGGTAGACTGAAGAAACGCTTTCCGTTCGCGGCGATGGTGGTTTGTCCATAAATAATTAATCATTTAAACTTCTTATTCTTCCAGTACTGTGCTGGGTTCCTCTGGAACATCTTCGCACAACGCTGAATATTTACATGAGTGATGGAAAGTTCAAGATGCAGTTAAAACTTGCTCAACATAAACTCACAAAAGTGTTCGTACGAAGTGAAAGAAATTATAATCGATTTGTCCACAATTAATCATTTAAACTAGCTCAACATCAACTCACAAAAGTGTTAGTACAAAGTAAAAGCAATCCGAGTCTTCCAGAAATTACATGAGATGTCACTAGTCGTCTGCAAATAATGTCAATATTTACTACTGTTACGTCACTGATTTTAACACGCGCTAATTTGCATAATGTGGAAAGTTTCCGGCCAAGACAATTTAACCTTCATACCGAGTGTTTACAAATAAAAAAACATACTAAATGAATAACTCACATATGCTGCTAGTGTTGTTTAATCATTGTGCGCTCTCCAATTGTTGACATGTTCAGCATATTCCTGCATTTGTTGTCATTTTGAAATTTCCCACGGAAACCACATATTTTCTAAAAAGCCTTAGTTTCGCATTTGAACTCTTTAAATATTCTGCTGCACATATTCTATAGGACTTCGTGAAGGAGTCGGAGAGACTTTCAAATTATTTCTGAAACTCTACTCTAACCAGTCATAACGGAAACGTTGCACAGAAAACTGTTTTAAAGAAAACAAATCAGAATTTCGAAACTAAAACTCCTATAGTGGGAGCCGGTGTCTGCGTTAGAAATGCTTAAAGCGTGACAACGACGATTTACCGTCAAAATCGAGACACATAGATTAGCAATTATCTTCTTCTTTTTTTTTTTCTTTTTTTTTCTTTTTTTTTCTTTTTTTTTCTCCCGTTACCGTAAAGTTCGCTTGCGCTCGAAGTGCCTTCGGCACTTCTCGCTAGCTGTGCTCGCTATTACTATATGACGGAGTGAATTTCTTTTTGTTTTTGTGTGTGTAATGTTTAAAAATACATATTTATATACTGTTTAAATGGATAGTGTAATATATTTTGTGGAAATAATCTACTCGGTGTTAGACACTGCAATATTTCACAAAATAGCGCAATGACATTACCAAAAACCGTGCCAAAAGATCGAAGTAGACTATATATTACACACTGTCGTTTACGTGAGTCAGTGTAGCGTGTATCCAGTCACAGCTTAGAACGTTTCAAGATGGAAAATATCATCTTTCGTGGTGAGCGTCCTAATACATAATATATAATGTTTCTTTGTTCGGCTTTTGAAAAACGTGACACTTATTCTTAGTTTTGAGCAAATGATTTATATTAAATGTATGCCTCGACTGCTTTTATATCTACAAGAGATGACCAACTTATAACGTAACACTTTGGTTTATGACTTTTTGTTCTTCAACCGCAGTGACTGTCATTAAAAATACGTGATTTAATTATGTGAGACTGTCATTTAGACCTGATGCGTTTAAAAATAATTTCCGATTTCACGCGGTTCGATTTAAATAACATTTTTAATTATCTGCATGCTAATTCCAAATTCTAAACCTATATGTTTCTATTGCCGTAGAGTAACAAATCTAATAAATGCTTATAATAATTTTTAAAAACTGTAATTTAAAGATAATAAAAAAAAACGGTTATCTTTATTTTACTATATACTAGTCAAAAGTCTTAAATACCCATCTAAGAATATGTCAATACTATTCTAATGAAGTATTCTGATTGTTTTGTGTATTTCATGCTTGATTAGAGATACGGTTGAACTGCAAGACAACGAATCTACTCCGATTGCATGATCACATTTGAAAGCTTTCACGTCAATGTGTTTTCTTAAAAATATATTATAACACTATACAACTTGGTAAATAATACTTTGTTAAGTACTTCGAATTAGTGCAGCTTTCGATGTTCCTAAATTATGCCGGCTAAAACTATTTTATCATGTTTTACTAGCATTACCACTACAAATGCGTTTGAAAAAGACATTTTCGAAATATTTAATGTTAACTTAAGGCCGAATTATATTTACTTGGATTTCAAAAGATATTCAGTTAAAAGTGAGCAATTAGAAATTGTGTTCAATGTAGCACTTGTTTAGTTACGTAATCAACCATAATTAGATCAAGTCATCTGGACACGGTTCTCCTACATCACAATCGGTGGTTATATATACTCACACTTGTTTTCTTGATGTAGTAAACGTAGGTATACAAGTCAAACAGGAAACGTAGGTATACAAGTCAAACAGGAAACGTAGGTATACAAGTCAAACAGGAAACGTACGTATACACGTCAAACAGGAAACGTACGTATACAAGTCAAGCAGGAAACGTAGGTATACAAGTCAAACAGGAAACGTAGGTATACAAGTCAAACAGGAAATGTAGTTTTCTGAGAACTCAGTCAACCAATAACACGCATACAGTGTCAATGAGAACCAAGGCTTGTGACATCACGAACACAAACGGGTTTTATCGAGTCTGTTCATGAGAGGTAATGTATGAAGAAACACCGTTAAAGCTCCCAAGCACAGGCCTAAGCAGTATTCTACTTCAATGCCATTTATTTGGGCTCGATAGTCCCAAAGGACCAGTAACATAACACTACTGATTCGTAGGACTCGGAGACTTTTACAGCTGCCACACTGCATTCAACTGACGCTAGTGTCGAAGTTCATAAATACTGATAAAAGGAATATTTGGAAGCAACAAACACAATAAAGATAGTAAAGTAGCAGACTCGGTTTTATTTATTATGTTCATGAGAGGAGGCTGAGAAACAAAACAACAGCAATAACAACAAGAATAAGTATAAAAGTCGAACAGGAAATGTAGCTTTCACAGAACAGTGTCAACCCAAAAACCCGCAAAAAGACAAATATGAATGGCAATGTTAATAAGGAATAAAGGCATATGCTGTCACAAACGCAAAAAAGGTTGACAATAGGGTTACCGTCTTGGAACGGTCAGTGGCAAAAAAGGCCGCTGGGGCCTTAAACCAGGTTCTAGGGTGCACCAAACCTCACAATTACCCTACTGTCATCCCAAAAAAAAAACGGGACATTGTAAATAAAGAAATCCCCGCCATGAACTATTCTCTAACCAACAAGGCAGCATTAATAGGCGATATAAGCAAAGCACAAAGATGCACGTGTATATATAAATAAAACAGAAATAGCCCAGAAAGCCACAAAACAAAGAAGGTACTCATTGACTTTGCAGGAGCTAGAGCAACAAGGAAATAGACCATTGAGGGCACGACAAGACAAGATAGCAGACACACATCAAACCTCACCGTCTTTTTGGGCTTTAGGTAGACATCATCATAGGATCCACAGCCTGTCCGGTCAACGCACAATTAAAGAGGAAAGCATAGTGGCGAACTGTAAATGGGTCCACCTCCAAGCATGCAGTGCCTTGCAAAATGATAGGGTCATAAAAGACAACATTTTGACTGTGTTTAGATTAAATATAACGATCACTGAAGAATTGCAAGGGTGATTAAACAATACTCAGAACACTTTTCAAGGCTGGAGTATTGGAACCACCTATTCGAAATTAAAGTACGAAAACATGTCTAAATATCTATATACAAATATAGGGCTCAGAAATCTTCAAAGATCGGAATGAATAACAGCTCTGAGTACACACCCAGGGAGACATGTTACCGCCACCACACTACAAAGGCAAAGCTACTGGGATATATAAAAATAAAATGGAAGGAGAAATTTAGAAATCGTCGAACACGAAAATACAAAAGATGATGCAGTCTCGGTTTAATTGAGACTGTTCGTGAACGGTAGTGACAAACGTTCGCTACCGCTCACGCAATTTAGCACCTGACTGAGAAGAGGTCAATATTTTTAAACGTCCGTGAGATGCATATTTGAGCCATCCCTAAGATGGTATGCATATGCCAGTGAACATGGTAACTTCAATGTGATATTCTAGTGACAAGTGTACATACAAGCCACACAAGTAGATTTTGATTTAGCAGTTTTTTAATAAAAGGAATAAGCTTGTCTTTCATACTGGTGCGTGGTAAGGTTGTACACTGTCTGGAAAAGTCATAAGTACTTATAGGTGAAACATGGAGCTCATTGCAGATTTTTGTCAAGAACTTCTCCTGAAATTGTAATCCACCATATAAATTAATCCCAAAGTTTTCATAAGCTTTAGCACAATAGTGTTTTAACGTGATCTTAGCAGTAAGACAATACGTTAAGCGTTTGGAGATGTTTGCCCTGTAGATTGAACTGGAGTATACGAATACGTACTCCCGAGTTCCAAGCAATAAATACATTATTAGGTGCTTTATCAGCAGAAACTAAAACAAACTTCTCATGCATTTCTTGGATTCAAAATTTGAAATTTGGCTACTTCTCGGAGGAAGTAACGAGGGGTCATCTGTATACAAGTCAATAAGGTATCTATGATTTATATGACCGTTTTTTTCTTACATTCTTCACGATTTTTACCATGAGTTCTTCCAACCAAGCATTTGAAATCAATGAGGGCGAACTCGCTTCTTTCTGTTAAAATACCTTGACATGCCTTACATATTGATTACAATTCATCTTTGTGCTACGACGTGCTAGAAGTACACATCAGCACAGAAGTACAATTGTTCACATGTTAAAGGGATACGTGTGCGTTAGAGTGTGCATTACAACACATATAAACTGTTCACTGTTACCATATGTAATTAAAAAATAAAACATATAAGGGCAGCTGAATGACCCTATCGTTTTGCAACGCGCTGCATGTTTAGTAGGTTACCCATTTACAGTTCGCCACTGGTTACCTCTTTGAATGTGCGATGACCGGACAGATTGCGGACGATATGATGAAGTCTACCTAAACCCTCATAGGACGGTAGCGTTTGATGTTTGTCTTAAATCGTGTGTTGTCGTACCCTTAACTTGTTCTTTGTTGCTCTGGCTTCTGCCACGTCATTGAGTACTTGCATTGTGGCTATTTAGGCTTTTGTTTATTCTTATTTTATACATGTGTATACATGATCATTTATGTATTTTTACTTATATTGCCTATTGTTGTAAAATATATTATCTGTATCGCAGTGCTAATCCGGCAGTGTTGTAACATATAGGAACGTATCCCACCGCTGCACCAGTGTTGTAAAAAAGATCATGTCTAAATCCCACCGGTCTGCCACCAGTGTTGCGAAAACTACTATATTTATACATATAGTTATTAGTTACGTCCTCAAAGTTGGAAGTTTAAATCACACAAAAATCCACTGTTTGGTTACACTTTTATTTTCTACACTTATAACATTATTTCTATTATAAAAGCAATGATAATTTTAAACACAATTTTAACGATGATAATGAAGAATAATAAAAATCCAATCTAATTTCTAAATAACATCTGAAATAATATCTAAAAACTGCCAAAAACTGTCTCAATGTATGCGTGCAAGCCCTTTTATAGAGGCTTCAATCTTATTAATAGTAATGAGCTAGCATTTAGGCCATTGCTAAGCCTCAACCTAGATGATGCATAGCAGCGAATGTTCGCCATCAGCTGTCATAAATTATTTAGCACGCATGCGTGCTATGTAAATGATATTTAGCATGCACTGAGGAACCTATAGGCCTTGAATTCACCAACCATTCTTACAGTATTCTTAGACTTGAGCTTAAGTAATCAAATTATTCCCATGACCTTAAAGATAAACATCCGTATAAACAAGCTATTTATTAGTATTTATCAAATATATACATAGCAGCTTGTTACGAACGTTTCATAGCAATAATAACAATATTAACCTTATTGAAATATTTGAAATTGAAATTTGCATGTTTGGGCTTAAGTCTACGAATATTCTCAAGAATGATTAGTGAATTTTAGGCCTGATACATTGAATACCGAACTAATCAAACGACAGTAACATCATAACAAAGATCACAAGCAAGTTTTTACGCAAGCGTAACATAGCTGCCGAGAGAAAATAGCATATTTCTGGGTAGGTGCAGGAAACAAACATTTAACATAATACTAGATCAGGCCAGGGGTGTATGAAGCTAGGCATACATTAATATTGAACAAAATGTTGTCGTGGAGACATAAACACGCCACGACCATATTTTTTCGTAACAAACACATTCTTCCCGATTTTTACCATCAGTTCTTCCTACCAAACATTTTGAATCAACGTGGGCGACCTCGCTTCTCTCTGTTCAAATACCTTGACATGCCTTACATATTGATTACAATTCACCCTTGTAACACGACGTGCTAAAAGTACACATCAGCACAGAAATACAATTGTTCCCATGTAAGAGATACGTGTGCGTTAGCGTGTGCATTACAACACATATAAACTGTTCACTGCTACCATGTTTAATTATAAGATTGCGTCATCAAAGTGAAACATGTAAAGGAACTGTCCATTTGCAATAATGAAAAACATAATAATGATGAAAAAAATTTAAAAAAAAGGGGGAAGTAAATCAGCAGGCTTGAACCCTGACTTCTCCGGCACTAACACGACGCCTCAATCAACTGCGCTATTGAGGCTAATGAACCTTTTGTTGCTTATATACATATAATAATTATGGCTACACTTCAGAAGACTGATTTACGACAACATCAATTTTAGCAAGTAAAACGGTAATCTTTGAACATTGCAAAATATGTGTTTATACCATTCAAGTTTTTTAGAGGAGTTCACTTGGAATTGAAGTTGTAATGCATGCTTATCGTCAACTACATGATTGACTGTCTGTTAACCATAGACAAACACAAAACCCTTCGGCAACTGAATAACACTATTAATGCTGTCTTGTTTGTTAGAGAATATAACCTGGCGAGGATATCTTTATATGCACCTGGTTTAAACCCTCAGCGGCCTTTTATCGCCACTGACAGTTCCAAAGCGGTAGCCCTTTTGTCAACCCTTTGTGACGTCATAGCTTGCCTTTTATTAATCTTTCTAGCTTTTTATGTTTCTTTGTTTGTGGTTGTCGGTGGTTCTTGAGTGTTGCATTTCCTGTTCGACTTTTATATTTACCTTTCCTACGGTACATTAGAAAGTAAATGCAGAATATTTGTATCTGTTACATCAAAATTATCTTTGCTGACATGGCCAGCCGGAACACAGCAAACTTTTGAAGTTTTTCGGTGGTAAGCCTTAGGAGCGTTTTCGCTATGTTAAGGTCAGAAACTAATTTGTTTTAATTTAAAATGATATTTCTTGTTGGTGTTTTATACTTTCGGGACTATAGGACTTTCGGATTTTTTAAAATATTAAGAAATCCCAAAGTAGGCCTTGAGCCAGGACCAAATTGTTCGATATTGTTACCAACTCAAGGGACAAATTCTACCATCACTTTTTGAAAAGAGCAATGTATATAGATTACATTTTTCCATTATAGCAATCTGGAACAGGTAGCTTATATAAAAAAAAATCGAACATTAATAGGTTATCACTGTAGCGCTTTCATATAAGTTTTTGATGTTCATTTTTGAATGTCATGCTTGTGTGAATAATTATTGATGTACTTTTTAAAGATACACTTAAGTTTACAATTCATTGAGTTACATAAAGCGTAAATAAGCTCTTTTTTAGCACTGAATTCAGTTTAAAATCTCTATTTTGCTTCAAATTAGAAGTCAATTTACCCCACCCACTATTGACACATTTTATGCATTTAGTTTAGTTCATATTTTTTACAATATATGTGTAAACTTGTAAGAATCAGTAATTTACAACCTTTCTACATGATTTAAATACTATTATAATGACAATTTATGCATATTTTAAGGATTTTTACACCTGAATTACCCCACCCATATATAACACAACGAAGAATTCTGCATACGAAATGTAAAAATAGTAGTATATGCATTTGCACGAACCATTTTTGTGTTACTGAAAAAAGAATCGACGAAGATGAATTGATTTGAATTGGGGTTTTACGGCGCACCAACACAAACATGTTATATGGCGCCAACAGGAATGAACATTCGACCCGGCTCACTCTTCATTAACATCTAGATAAAAATTTGCAGAATGTGCCTAGAACCTTCTTACCTGCAGAACTGCAGAGTTGCTGCAAATTCTCAAGTAAACACTCCATTTTTCGCTGGAGCCACGATCACTGCCACCACTGAAGTAGCACCTGAAACAATACAGGTTTCATGATGAAAATAATGAACAAAAATGACAAAATTAACATGAATTCGGGGAAAATTTACCCCTATGCCTGGATATGCAGTGGTCATATTCTTGCCCGGGAACCACACGGCGTCGACGAAGAAATATTTTTAGGGTGATACCCAGATCACTGTGCTAACTACTAACCATGGCAAATATTTGTTAGTATTGGTGCAGTTGTTACAATATCACCTCGTAGGATATTTATCTAAACATAGGTTGTGATGTTCTCCGTTCTTGATTTAGAGTATGGAATTAACCTAGGATAGTAAGCTTCAATCCTATTTTTGCGCGTGCAAGTGGAATGATTATTACCTAAAAAAGGTGTATTGCCAATAAAGAGAGAGAGAGAGAGAGGGAGTGTGTGTGTGGGTGGAGTGTGGGGCGTGGGGGTTGGATATATATGCATTTAGGAACCTGCCCTACTGACGAATAGACACCTATGTTTCTTTAACGTGATGGGAGAAAAAAACAAGCGATACACGGGATCGCCTGGTTTACGTCCCCATCCGACGGACGAGGGTAAGAGTGTCTTGCCCAAGAACACACCGACAAAATTCACTGGCTCCGGTGAGGTTTGAGCCAGGTTTGAACCTCTGAATTTAAAGTCCCCCGTGCTATCCACTGCATCAACCGGCTGTATGCGCTCAAGCAGGATGACTGCATTAAAATATATACAACTAAAATGTTAATCCGTCATAAAGGTTATATCCAAGAAGCTGGGTTCACAACGGTCTCTCTTATCTAGCATTCATGTATGTCGAGTTGCAATATGCCTGCAAGCCTTATATATGCCCAGCTCATTGCTGTTTTGATAAACTTGGCAATTAATGCCTTGGGATAGAACAGGACAATTAAGAATCAGTTCATAGTATCTGATTTAAATAATATAACTTAATGTGACAATATAACATACATATAAGATATAAAAAATATATAAACGCTTCCAGATAAGAATCGGTATCCAGTGTATCGAGATAGATTACATTTAGTGATCACGGTTAGTTTACTGATGTTTACTCTAAAAGCTATATCCGAATAAAGGTGCTACTGCAGTTAAAGTAGCTATCACGCCAATAACAGCCATATTTTACAACATATGTACATCGTTTCTAAACCTACTGACCACAAGGTATATACATAACTTACATCGTTTGAGAATCAAAACTCTATAGATACAATATAAAAAGCTTTAACCAGCCAGACGACAAAAAAATGGATAATTCATTTTACACTTATTCAATTACGGATATTACAAAAACCCATGAATAAACATATACTTTTAAGCGACACATATGCATTAGTATATGAGATGAACACCTGGATAGAGTTTTGATAAACTGTTTTTGTAGTGTAATTTTGTCGTAATATGGCGGTTATTGTAAAATGTGTATAACAAACACCTAAATATCAACAGTTAAACCGTAAAATGCCTTTTCTTTTTCTTTCTGTTTTTTTTAGCAATTTGTCGAAAATGCAGTGGTATACTTTGTGATTTTAGTTCGTGGTTTTATCCAATATGCGATTTGTAAACATGGTTAAGTCTTCATAATGGAATACCTTATCAAAAGAGTCACATTCTCTATATATTTCAGTTCGCTTAAAACTTTTGAAGTGATTTTATTAAAAGTGTACAACTTCAAGCCATAAACAAGAGACCCACTCGCCTTGTCTCAAAGTGCTCTCATGTTTTAATAAACAACAACAATTTCTTTATATAAACCTGTAAAACTGTGACCCCCGTAGTGGCCACATTTGACCCCACTGTCGCCATTTGAACAAACTAGGTAGAGGATCATAAGCTTATGGTACATACGAACTATTATTTAGCTTTTGAAGTATCAGAAGCTTTTTCCTATATAATTCAATGTTATAGCGTGATCCCGGGACAGGGCCAAAATTGATTCCAGGCTTGATTCAAGAGGGACATTTAAATTATTTGGTACAGGACAATAATCTTAAGCTACATATAGCTTATTACACCTCTAGGTCTTGTAGTTTCAGAGAAGATATTTATAGACATTCCTGCATAACTCTATGTAAAAATGTGACCCCCGGGATCGGGCTAAATTTGACCATAAGATCACCATTTGAACAAAATAAATTGGTAGAGATCGATACTCTTACGCTACATGCATCGTATTAGACCTCTAGCTCTTGTAGTATCAGAAATTAATATTTTTATGGACTTTCCTAAATAACTCTTTGTAAAACTTTAACCCCAGAACCCCTTCCCCCCGCCGCCGTATGGTTGCCAGGGTAGAATACAACCACTGCAAACACATTCATATTCATTTTGTCATTTTTTGTTCATGCTCATTAAAGGTCTTCATCATGACCCCTGCATTGTTTCAGGTGCCATCCCGCTCACATCACTAAGAGCACTGGCAGAAAACAATAAACGTGGCTACAGCGTAAATGGAGTGTCTACAATAGAATTTGCAGCAAATCTGCAGTTTAGGGTGAGAAGGTCCTAGGCCCATTCTCCATATTTTATCTCGATGTACATGGAGGATGAGCCTGGCATGTTCATGCCTGTTAGGCGCCATATAAACTTTCATGTGTTGGTGCGCCTTAAAACCCAGTTCAATTCAATTCAATAACCCCAGAACCGGGCCATAGTCGGACACAGAGTCACGATTTGAACAAAAGTAGTAGAGAACCATAAGCTTGTACAATATGCAAAATAATAGACCTCTGGCTCTTGGTTTTTTTAAAGAAGAGATTTTAAAGATGTTTCTATATGACTCTATGTAAATATATGAACCCTGGGCCGGAGCCAGATATGACCCCAGGGTCAACATTTTAACAAACTTGCTAGTGGACCATAAGCTTATGCTTCATGCATAATATTGGACCCCTAGCCCTTACAGTTTTAGAGAACATTATTTATGTTTAAAGATTTCCTATATAACTGTATGAAAAAATGTTACCCCCGGGGCTGGGCCATATTTGACCCTTGGGTCACTATTTTATAAATACTTGGTAGAGGACCCTAAATGTATAATACATGCAAAATATTAGACCTGTAGCTCTTCTAGTTTCAGCAAACACTATTTTTTAAAGAAACAAGAGTTTTGCTTAAAAGGGGGAGATAACTCTAATAACAAGAATCAGCTACCCTGTTCACACTGCTATCATGGATTTTTTGTTTCTCTACAAGGTACTCAATAACATGGTACTAGTAAGAATTTGTCCCTTGAGATGGTAAGGAAAAAGTGTATAGCTCACGGTCTAAAGGTGTCATTAGCGACACGAACACGAATATCTCGAAATATATTTGGTATGATAGTAAAATCGAAACCGGCATTAAGATAATAGTATTTCTTAGAAAATGTCGATGTGTTTAGACGCCTTATCAATATGGGGTCGGAGAATATGTTGCGTATATCTTTGAATTTTGGAAGCAGTATCCATAGGTGCACTATCATGCTCTTTTATACAAAGTGTCTGTACGAATAAACATTTGTCTGCTTCCTCGTCGATCAACTTGAAGAAACGGAAAAAGCCATTAGACGTGAAAGCATAGAGTGATTAAATATTCAATTGTTGGAGCAGTGACGTATTGAAACTATGCTCTGATTGCAGAACGTGTTGGTGGAAGTATTTTTTTTAACTTTTTGGATTACATGTGTTGCATTTATGTTCAGGAAATCGACTCGTGTTGCTGTTCAACAAATAAATGGTGAGAGACGTGTGTTAGTCAACATTTAAAGCTAGGCATACATCAAATATTCAACCTTAACAGCTAATTTAATGGTGGACTTTCATTGCATTTAGTTATATAATAGAGTAAAATATGTTTAGCCTTGAATAAACTAAACGCATTCTGAAAGGACGATTTGTTTTTACCCATATTTTTCGTTTTTACCAGCTTAAACATATGATTGTATCAGCACAAGTGAGTACGTTACTGAATGAGCGAGGGAGAGAGTAGATAAGTAATTTATTTATTTCTCTGACATGTTTACATACAAACATACATAAAACATACAAGTATTAATAAGTATTAATAAAACATACAAGTATAAATAAAATATAAATCTGCTAATTATAATAATGAGTCACGACTCCTTGTTCACAACGCTTTTAGAAGCGAACTCAAAACTAAATATTAATGAACACCAGTAAGTACAAATAAGAGTACCTACTTTAGTTCATAAACAAATAAATAGTGACAGAACAGTAAAATTTATATATCAACAACATATTCAGAAAAATAGGCCGATAACATATGTTAAGTAATATAACTGTATATATCACAATTATTATATTTAAAAGTAGTTAGAAACGCATGTTGCCAACGGGCATGTATTTAATGATTTGATATAATAATTTGTCTGTCTCGCCGTGGAAACGTATAGATATTCTATATGTTAAAATGCAGATAAGTATGCAAAAGGTGGCCATAGGTGGGACTGAGGACCAGGATTTTTACTGTGGGAGGAAACGTGCTTATTTTTATCTCGTTTGCATCCGATCACTTGGGAAAAAGAAGACACCCTTCATCTAGTGAAAAACACATGATAAACAATTCGTTCATAATAATCACTTCTCTCTCTCGTTCTCTCACTCTCTCTATGTCTCTTTCGCTTTTGCTCTCTTATTCATACACACAGTATATCAACCCATCCCGGACGCGTATACACATACAGTATACAGTAAGATTTGGCTATGACGGATAAAAAACGAACTCTAGCATGATGACATTTTCATTTGCCATGATCCTATGAAATAATCAAGGTAATGCATTTGTTTGGGTGACGTAATGGACAACATCAACATGTGTCTATAATAAATCACTTGTGTTGGCGTATTAGGTTTCGATCAACCATCATTTAGTTCGCACGCTTTCAAATCATTATTACCTCTTGCGTGCGGTTTTACTACATGCACCGTGTATAATATTTATTAGGTCAGACAAAACAGGCAGTACAATAACCCCAGCACAAACAAGAGCCCCAAACAGTCCAATACAAAACGCAGATCTCCGCTCATCGTGTACACTAATTAGTGTTCTCTCGTACTTCCCAGTAGACTTTATAGGTACGGTGAGGTTGGCAACAATTTCTTCTGCAATCTTTTCCGCATCTGATGTGTTGATATTTACGTTTTGCTCTGTAAATAAACTTTATATAAAATAACAATCTTTTATATGAACATAAATGTCATAAAGTTACCAATTTATTCACATAGAAAGACAAACATATTGAAGTTATAATATTATATATATCAAAAGGCACAAAACGTTTATGTGTAGCAAGATTCAGCAAGAATGTTCCTAAGGGATTTGGAGTTCGTTATATCCGAAAACGAAAACTTTTACAAATGAACTTGGAAATGACAATTATTGAAATTAGAAAGTATAATATTTCTATGTGTACAATCACAATTGAACAATTAGAGATTATTGAATTGGTGCGTTCGTTCATTAGGAAATCATTCAATGGATGTTAATTGAAAAACAAAACAGCGCGAACTCTGCCATAGAATATGCATAAAATCTAATGTTCGTGGAATTTCAAATAACTAGGGGAAAACTAAGAAGGTAAACATATACGTCTTACTTCTTCATATTATGTTTATTTGCGGCCCCTGGGATGAGAAAACAACAAGGCATCATATGAATACATTGGGTAAAAGATCATATACAGATGTATATGCAAAATATCAAAGCAGTAGATCATTTAGTTTCGGAGATTTTTTTTAACTTTACGTTTAGAAAACACATAAGTTCCTTAGGCGGGACCAAAACTTAATAGCGGAATACATGTATACGATAATGCTACATGCAATTTATCAAAACTTCGCTTATTGTAGTTTCAGAAAAGAACATTTTTAAAAATGTTCCTGTATAACGCTATGGTAATCTGTGAAATCCAGACAGGGCCAAATATAATCCCTGTTCACCATTTGAAAAATATTAGAAGAGGACTACTGAGCTGGAGATATATACAAAATATTAGAACACAACCTCTTGTATCTTCAGAGAAGATTTATAAAATATGGTCCAATGGCAGAGGACTATTGAATTTGCATTATCTAGACCATGTTCGATATTCAGCAATATCGCACCTTTAATGCCAGAGTTATGGCCCTTGGAATTTGAAAATCTTGATGAAACTTGAGGTCACAGTTTATGGGCATACTATCTTGTCAAGTTCGATATCGAGCAAGATCTCACCTATCATGCTGGACTTACAACCCTTTGATATTTACAAACTGACGATTTTTGCCGAGGATTTTACTACATATCAGCTGATTCTACAATGGCGGTTCCTATCACAGGCGGTTCCTATCAAATATTATGGACCGTAATTCTCCGAATTTGTCTGTGTTTTAAAACCCGAGGAAAGTACACAATTGTATTTTTTTTTAAAACTCGAGGTGAAGCGCTGATATGTGTTTGTAAAGAATTGACATTAATTTTAAAAGGGCCACCTTACAAATCCCCCAGTTTGGATATTGAACTATTCCATAATATAAAAAAGATATAATATGTGTAGTCACTCCCTACAAGAAAGGAGTTTTAACATAGAAGTACCCACTTGTACACTTAAGTTATTATAGTATGTTTACCCTATATAAGTAATTTCTTTTGAAACATGTCACTCCTGCCTCGTCTACTTATATAATAGGCCTATGCGATAAAGGATCCCTTCTCTGGGTACATTTAATTATCAATAAAATGCATCTCCCGAAGTACATATTTTAACGAGTTCAACAATAAGCAAAACCATGTATGTGTATCGGAGTTATTGCCCGTGATTATAAGAAATTCAACGTGTGATCACAATACCTTTAGTAAACAAATGTTTTCACCAAACTGATTTGACCGTTTGTTTGGGCGCTGAAAATAGCATAATAACGAGGTTGTGTTAACACATTAAATCGACTTAAGCGAACCAGTGGGCAATGTATCCGAAGGTCCGTTTCAATTCAGTAACATTGTCTTCTCTACTCTAGTGTCGTTTTCATTGTATATTTTAATTTACTCTTTGTTTGTGGTGCATTGCATTTGGGTGCTGTGGTTCCACATTTTAATCAGATTTCAGAGATGTTAAAGGGTTAATGCCCTTGACTTTTGAAAATTGTTCTTGAAGATTGTGACCATGCTAACATTAAAATCTGGGTCACATGTTCAATATCAAGTGCAACCATAGATGGGAGCGGGGGCATATTCTGAGAGGTTCGTTGATTATAAAAGGGAATTAAAGGCTGAACATCTAGAACAATACACAAAACAATTGCATATATTAGCAGAGTTTGAAGCAGAGTTTGAAGCAAGGCATATGAAGCAGCGTTTGATGTGAAATAGAATATATATAGTTTTCAAAATGTAATACATGAACATGTACTAATGACAGCGATTCTGTGATATTTTGTGTTTTATCTTGGTAACAGGGTGGGAAGTTGACCGGGGAGGATATATGATTTTGATGAGCATTGCAGTTGGGGGTGGAAGGGATCTGGAGATAAAAATGAATACTTGGCTTTCAAAGGGATATACAGTTAAAAGGAAGAGTGGGTTAAAGGAATGACCTTCCCCCTCGGAATCGGTCTAAAGAAAGAAATCAGGGATTGTTTTTTTCTTTTCGTCCAGGAAGTACTTTATGGATGTCCTGAAAGAACTAACATGTACAGGGTGCCCTAAGAAGTTTATTTCAAAGCAATACACATCGGAATTATTGTCCTTTTTATGTTTGGAAGGTAGGAGTGCCAGCACAGTAACAGCAGTTGAAGGTGTTTTGTTAACTACAACAAAATGCTTTTGTTTTGGAGATCATATCATCCTGTAGGGCGTACGGGTGGGTTGAGGGCGAGTAAAACGTTGGATAATGTTTGGAAATGAGAAGTGGGGACAAGCACAAGGAAGAACTGTGATGGATATCTTTTTGACCGAGCTGAATTGAATTGTATGGAGCACCATCACACAAGGGTCATATGACAATAACAGCATGAGCATTGCAGGTCTACCCCTTCCTTAGAATTGAAAGACAAATATGCAGATTGGTCTAGAACTTTATAGGCAGCAAACTTTTTGCTGGAAATTATAATGAAGACTCTAATAGTTTAGCATGGGCCACGATCACGGTTTCCTGCAATACTCAAGTATGTTAAAGGAAAAACGAAACTCAGCTCGAGAATTTCCGCTATATAGTATATATACTGCAAACATATTTCAACACAATATACCAGAGAACGCAGCTAGTTAGAGAAAAGACAAAACTGTTTTACTGTAGACATTTTATCGGACACCTTGTAAAACAAAATTCATAAATGTTGAAGTTTCAGTACTGTATTTAATGTAAAGAGATTGTAAAATAACACGTCCTAAGTTTGATAAACTGCTTGAGACAAACGCGTATTCTATCACTAATGAACTTTGAAGGGATAACATTTAGTGTGCTATGTGTTGCTTTAGACTTTTTTTCCGAAAGGAAAGTTCTAACGTAGCCATGGCAGAAGCTTATTATACATACAATATATAGCGAAAATTCCCGAGTTGTATTTCTTTTTTCCTTCAGTATAATGGCTGGTACAATACAGGGATGAAGATGAACACATTTATGCACATGACAAAATAACAAAATAAAAAAGGCGCGTGAGGAGTTTACCCCTCTTTCTAGACACATAGTGACCCTATTCTTGTTGCTGGTAGTGGGTGCTAATGAAGCGATTGACATTTACATTTCTGTGTGACACAACAGTTGATAGGTTCCTTGTAGGAGTTGATAAAAATGTATGTCGAATTTAAAGGGCTAGTGTAATAAAAAAAGCTATGCCTAGGCCTAATTCCATCCTTTCCGAGGCTTAAATCTATTGTTTTGAAAGGCACACATTCCTCATCATATACATTGTTGTATGAAGTGTTCTGTGATTAAAATAAAATACTTACTTGAACACACTGGCGGTGTTCCTGACCAGCTGTTGCCTGACACAGTTATCATGCAATCACGTGTTAAATTTCCACTCACATGGTGATAACCAGGTACACAGGTAAAACTTGCACTACCATTTAGAGTTAACATCAGAATGTCTAATATAGTGTGTTCCCCTGTTTCAATTTCTTCGCATTTTTCTGAAAGAGAATAATGTTTATTTTTTAACCTGGCTGATTGACACTGTTATGCAATTTTACAAATGTATATGCGAATAACATATCGCAAGTCCAGAAAAAGGTTTAAATATTGCTGTCATATAGTGTCTTTTTCAGACTATGATTCTTTGATGGTTGAGATGATTCTTTGATGGTTGAGCAAAAAGAAACCTGACGAGCAACAGCTATTGCTACAATATGTCAACCTCATCGACGCGCGCTACTGTATTATGATCACATCATACCAGTTTGACATTTGGCGTTTGGTGAGGATGAGGTGTCTTCAAAACAAGCTTTTATGGAGGTGGAGAAAGTCGACGTTAAAGAATTCCGATGAATGGGGATTCAATGAAGACTTTCTGGTGAGAGCGAGGAAAATATGTTTAAACATCTCGTAAAGTACTTTCTGTGGGAGTGGGTCGAGTTATGTTCAGTATTTATTGATCCTCCCACAAACGTTTATTGAGTGCCGTGTAGGAGCTGTAAAATGTCAGTAGTTGGTTTTTTACTTATTGCTCAATTTGGATCATCAAGAATAATCTGTGTGGCTTTATAGTAGAATACCGATGAAAAAAAAAAGTATGAAGTCGGTCTTAAAAAACATTCGTAGAGAAAATACTACATTTTTTGGCATGTAATAATATTAAAGCGTTTTTTACTAACGGCAGTTTAGACAATTATACTATGAGGACTTGCTATGAAGTTTGTGAAGCACTCATCTTCCTGTTAGATAATATTTTCGTCAGGTATGGAACCACCATTTTTAGACAAATTGTTGGTATCCCTATGTGTACGAACTGTGCACCACTTGTCGCAGATTTGTTTTTATTTTGCTGTGTAAAGAGATTTCATGTTGAGTCTTTCACCAGATGTCCAGGCAGATGTTATTGAAGCCTTTAATGACACCTCTCGGTATCTGGATGACATATTGAACATTGACAACCCTTTCTTCCCAACTATGGTTAATAATGTTTATCATAAAGAGCTTCAGCTTAACAAAGCTAATTTATCTGATAATAGCGCTTCTTTTCTTGATTTATATCTCTCGATTGTAAATGGTAAAATAATTAGCAAAATTTATGACAAGAGAGATGATTTTAATGTTGGCATTGTTAATTATCCTCACTTGGATGGGGATGTTCCCGAGCAACTTCTTATGGGGAGTATGTATCTCAAATTCGTTTTTCAAGAGCTTGTACTCGAGTTGAGAACTTCAATATTTGTAATCTTTGTATACTCGGTAAAAAAAGTTTTGGACCAGGGTATATAAAGTCATATAAAAATAAAACTAGTGGACAGAATTTAATTATCTTTTTTTAGTAACAAAGGTCTACCCTACTCGGTTAATTTGGTACCAAAAGCATTAAATTCCAAACAAGATTAGATTTTTAAAAAAGTTCGCAAACACACAAAGGGTCTGTAAAAAATGTTGCAAAGTCCATAGAAACAATAACAGTTACAGACATTCGAGTAACCAATAAAAAGATTATTAATTTTTGTGCAAACTTTCATTGTTAACGATAATTATTGTTGATTGTTGATCTATTGTGAATTATCAACTGAGATAATATGGGTTATGGTCGAATGTCATGGTTGAGCGATCATTGTACGGGTTCGAACACTGCCATGGTCCAAAAAAATTGTACAGGGTATATAACTATAACGTTACTCAAACAGGGTTACCGTTACCATAAACTTCGTAAAACCTTTGTAAAATTTTATTATCGTAACCCTGATCTTCTTTCCAAATATAAAAATTATTTAAGGACTCCTCTGCAACAAGAACTATCACAACCTGACTTCTATGCTGATGTGATTTATAAACTTCGTAAGATTCTTGGTCATGATCACTTTCATACTATCTTTGTTAGACTTGTTAAAAAGTTTATCAAAAGAGGTCATTACCCTATCATTTTGCAACGTACTGCATGCTTGGTGGTGGACCCTTTTAAAGTTCGCTACTATGCTTTCCTCTTTAATTGTACGATGACCGGACAGGCTGTGGACCCTATGATGACGCCTACCTAAAGCCCATTGGGACGGTGGCGTTTGATGTTTGTCTATGATCTTTCTTGTCCTGCCTTTAATGGTTTATTGTCTTGTTGCTCTGGCTTCTGCCAAGTCATTGAGTACCTTCACTGTGGCTTTCTATGCTATTTCTTTTTGTATTATATTTACCAGAGCATATTTGTGTTTTACTTATATTTCCTATTAATGCTGCCTTGTTGGTTAGAGATTAGATCATGGCGGGGATTTCTTTATTTACACTGTCCTGTTTTAATGGGATGACAGTAGGGTAAATGTGAGGTTTGGTACACCCTAGAACCGGTTTAAACCCCCAGTGGCCTATTTTGCCACTGACCGTTCCAAGACGGTAGCTCTATTGTCAACCATTTTGTGTGTGTGATGTCGTTTGCTTTTATTATTACTTTTGCCTACTTGTTTGTCTGTTTGTGTAGTGTTTTGTGGTTGACTGTCCTCCTTGAATGCTACTTTCCCTGTCCGATCTTTTTTTTTTCTTAGCGGACGTGAGAGGGATTGCATCTTATATTACCGCTCATGAACAGACTCAATAAAACCGAGTCGGCTGAATTTCTCTATTGTTTGTGTTTATTGATTCCAAGGGATTCTCTTTTTAATATTAAAGTAGGTTCGTGAAGTTGTTAGTTGTGGAGTGGATGGATGGGGAGGGCCTCGGAGAGAACGCACAGTTGCAAGTCTTAATGAAGTAGGACTCTGTGAAGTAATGTGTAAATATATATGCATATGAGCTTGCTTTTTTATTTCTTGTCATAGAGGATGCCCTTTTGATGTTACGTAGAACGTACGGTGTCGTTTCTATAGGACCCTATATATCATTTTGACTTCCTGTGGCCCTGATTACAAATTCCCGCTGAGTCTTCTAATTTTTCGTGTTTTATAGGTTATACACAGAACTAGGGGTGCAAGGAGGGCGCTGTAGCAGATAGAATCGCAAGAAACTATTTCTGGTATGAAAAGGCTGTCAATTGACTCAGAAAAAAATAGAGATAGAGTTAAATTAAATACTTTTTACGAATATTACTTATTGAGGTCAACTGGGTAATTTAAATGCACTTTCTTAAGACGGATACCGATATCATCTGAAATAACCATTGATCCTTATTTTAGTTACGATTCATTCGGAATAAAGAGTATATACTGTTGAAGCCAAATAAGTATATGGTAGTAAACAACAAACTGGACATAGCTTACTGCCTTTGATAGCCTGACAAGGATTTTTTTATTTACACTGTATTGGGATGACAATATCGAGGTTGGGTGCAGCCTAGAATTTGATTTAAACCCCTAGCAGCCGTTTTGCCACTGACCGTTCCAAGGCAGTTGCCCTTTAAGTAGCCCTATAATTAAAATTATCTAAAGGCATTTTATATATCGTCATACTAATATTAAAATTATTTGTAAAACACTGAACAAAATCGTTTGATATATTCACATGTGTCAGTAAAGCTCGATGACACGAATCTCATATATTACCATTAACATGAATTGATTACTGTAACGGTGTAAACGTTCGTTAAAATTATTGTTGTATGTTTGATTTGATCAATTCCTACCGCATGAACATATTCATTATCTGAAAGCAATAATAACACGAAGTTCAATTATAGATAAAGCAATCATGGGATAAGGACAAATAAATGTCTACATTTATGTTTTCAGTTTGTCAGTAAATGCTCGATCATAACTTTTACATTATCACATATTATTCAACAATACCAGCGTCACATGAAGGAGGCAATCCACTCCATGTTCCTGCAATGCATGTTGAAGTAGCAGATCCAACTAGTGAAAAACCAAAATCACAGCTGAATGTTGCAATTCCTCCTTCAAGATTGTTTGTCGATGCCACTTGTCCATTTGTTGGGTTTGTTAGTGCGGTACAGCTATCTAAAACGAGACTTCATTTGTTTTAATGTCAGCAGAATTTCTTAACTCCCCCAATTTTTCTGAGAAACTATATAATGAAATCATCGAAATGCTGCGGAATATTGGATTCCTCTCGAATGCATTTTAAAAATGTTTTGTATTGAGATTTACTATTGTTATGCATTGGCTTCCATTGATATTTTAAGACACTTATGTCAGAAATGTGTTCCTTATCGGTATCGCTCCATTCATATAACAAGACTTTAGTCAGTGTTCACGAATCTCACTGAATCCCAATACGTTAACAATATACCTGTGTTACACATAGGAGCCGTTCCACTCCACGTTCCTGCACTACATGTTGATGTAGCTGATCCAACGAGAGAGAAACCAGCATCACAGCTGTATGTTGCAATTCCTCCTTCAAGGTTGTTTGTCGATTCCACTCGTCCGTTTGTTGGGTTTCTTAGTGAGGTACAAATATCTAAAACAAGATATTGTAACACTACCATACCCATTAATAATTAATAATAATAGTTTAATAAGTATATCGCAGTTAATAGTAATTTATCTAATATTCTACAATTTGTGATAGCTCTCTTTAATAGCAGTATTGTAGTAGCTTACTCAGGTATATAGTAGTAGGCGGGGTGTAGTGTTAGACCAATTGAATAAATGTGTCGAAATCCAATAAGATAATTGCACGTGAATGCAGGTATATATTGGAATGTTTTAGTAGAGAGTCTGAGATAGTCTGAGATAGTCAGAGGTTGTTAGATATAATCTGGAGAATGTAGAGAGATTAGTTGGACAGTAGAGTTTGATAGAATTAATATACCACTATACGATCAGAAATTAAAATGGGGTAGTTTTAAAGATTATTAAAACGTGTATTTAAGAGTCTGGACTTGTTAATTATTAATGCCCTTGTGACATAGTGTTGCAATATTTCATTTGTTTAATCAGAAGGATTGGTTAACGTCTGCCGGATTTTCTGAGAAACTATGTAATGTGATCATCGCAAATGCTGCAGATTATTGGAATGATCTCGAATGCATTTTTAAAATGCTCTGTATTGAGAATTACGCGGATTTATTTTGCATTTGTCTACATTTATATTTTAAGACACTTATGTCATACAACGTTTCCATACCAGAATCGTTCCATTCATATAACAAGCCTTTTCTTAGTGTTCAGGAATCTCACTGATCACAATACATTCACAATATACCTGCTTCACACGTCGGAACCGTTCCACTCCATACTCCTGTAATACATGTTATTGTAGCAGATCCTACTAGTGAGAAACCAGCATCACAGCTGAATGACGCAATTCCACCTTCAAGATTGTTCGCCGATACCACTTGTCCATTGCTAGGAACCGCTAATGCTGTACAAATGTCTGAAATGAGATTGCATTTATTTATTTAAATATCTTAAAAAGGTAAATTTCGTATGCATTCAAATAAAATAATGTTATTTCGTTTACTAGTTCCGCTTATCACGATCACGAATCTCACTTAATTCGCAAATAAATAATACAAATACCTGCTTCACACATAGAGGCCGTTACACCACTCCACGTTCCTGCACTACATGTTGATGTAACCGGTCCAACTAGCGAGAAACTAGTATCACAGCTGAATGTTGCAATGCCTCCTTCAAGGTTGTTTGTTGACGTCACTAGTCCATTTGTTGGATTTGTAAACGCGGTACAAATATCTGCAATAAGATAACAGCTTTGTTCAGAAAAGTTTTCAGATTTTATGGCACCACAACATGATATTATATTTAAAATAAAAGTTCAGTCTAATTTCTCATAAATATAATGACTGAAATTTAAATAAAAGCGTTTGATTATTTTGTCAGTAACTGCCCTATTACGAAATTGAGTCTAATACTGCCTTTATGTCTTGACCAATACTTGTATGTATAGAATATTTTCTTATTATTGTTTTAAAAAGCTGTAACACATATACCGTCAAATATGTAATTGGTGGTACCATATGTTCAGGCTGTAAAGAATTACATATGCGAAAAACATCGACATTGAGAAGCATAGTACCCTAAATAACCAATAAATAAGAGCCCCATATAAAACATATTTTCATTTTTAAGCGGACATTTTGACGCGGTTTCAGCTCCAAAAACAAAACCTAATATCTTTAAATTTTACAAAATAAATACGGAAACACTTTACAAATAAAAATAAAAAGAGCTTCATCAATTCATTTCGCCTAAAACTCAGTTCTACAGATTTACCGAACTTTATATTCTATTAGTATGACGTTATGAAAACGACATAACACGTTAATGAAACTAACCTCCAAATAACGTAACAAATACACTAAAAAACCGTTTATCAAAAGTCTACCGAGGTTATATAATAATGTATATGTGTCGATTAAAAAATAGGTTTATTCACGGGTTCTTAAAATCCATGACTTAATTTGCGTAAAATGAATTATGAGTTGGTAACTTTAACTCGACGCTCCAGTTTTGGGGTTTTGCCTGGCTGGTTAAAGCCGTTTATTTTGTGTCTATAGAGTTTGGATATACCTTATCGTCAGTAGGTTTGGAAAGCAGGATAGTTACATTAACGATAACAATTGTACCATTAGTACTATACGCTTTGAAAATTCCAGATGACGAAACCGGTCCACCAAAATAGCATTCACGCATCCAATCATTTTTTCATTTATTAAATATTTTGGTAAAAGTATACAAATGACAAAAAAAAATACCGGTATAGAGTGTAATAGAAACCCTTAAATATAGCTGCATTTACGTTTTCACTTGCCAGTAAATGCTCGGTCATTAATCTCACTTTATCAAAAAACATTCACCAATACCTGTTTCGCATGTAGGCGCCATTCCACTCCATGCTCCTGCAATGCATGTTGATGTAGCAGATCCAACTAGCGAGAAACCAGCATCACAGCCGTATGTTGCAATTCCTCCTTCAAGGTTGTTTGTCGACGTCACTTGTCCATTTGTTTGGTTTGGCAGTCCGATACAATAACCTGAAACTAGAAATATCACTGAATGTGATTAATACCCCCGCAAATGAGTACCCTACGACAATGTGCGTATTTCCACTTCGTACTGATGCTTCTCATCAAGTTTCGTGAAAACCCATCAAAGGTGTTATGGAGACATAGCGCTGAAAATATGTGTGAACATGTTCAAAGGGCCATAACTTCGTCAAAAAACACCAAACTGAAACCTCTCGAGGATATGCGCATTTCCACTTAATACGTAAGCTGTTCACAAAGTTTCGTGAAAATCCATCACGTTTTTTTCAAAAAGATATCGTTGACAATATTTTTTATGAAAATATTTAAAGTGTCGTTACTCCGTCAAAATCATTAAAACGGAACATGAAGACGATATGCGTATCTCCATTTCGTCCTAACAAAGTGTGGTGAAAATCTATTTACGGGAGAAATACAATATATATGTTAGAATCAAGATTAACCGGTCCCTCAAAATTCGGTTAAGGACAGTAAACACATATGCGAAAAATTCATTCAAACGTTCAGCTTTATCTGACGTACATCAATCCCGAAAGATTGTTGGTTTACTTTTGCATTCTGTGCAATGGTGTCTCTCTGAGTACCGCTTTAGATGTGTTCCTAATTTACAGTAATCATGATAGTCCCTGTAGATACGGAAAGAAAGAAATTCTTCCGAGCATGACATGTCTTTTTCACAATTCTCAAATAGTAATGGTTCATCCACTAAGGTATGGGTTTAACTCCGTTTGTCTTTTTAAATGGTACAAAATGACCGATACAAATATTTGTATGTTCTGTGAAATATTCCAAAAAACTATCAATTCATTTTTTTTAAACGGGTCCCTTCTTCTTCACTTAGGTAGCTACGTGCAGCCGGGTAATCATATCTAAACAAGTTTATTCTCGGTGTAACACTGTTTGGAATGCCACACTTGCAATGTATATCAAAGGTCAGGCTTATAAGCTCACTTACCTGCAGTTTATCACCAAAGCTTACGTCTTCAGCTGTGTTACCTTCATTAGTAAATACTATATCCATTCCACTAGGTTTCTATCCATATCTATTTTTGGTATTTACCTGAACATGCTGATTCAAAAATTTGTCATTAATTACTTCAACAGATTTTAATAGTACATGATTTTCACTATAAATCATGAACCAGTTATCCCGTTTTATACCAGGAAAATTGAAATCCCCAAGTATAACACATTGTCTATAATTGTTCACTTATTCGTGAGAAATTAGTTTTAAGTAAGTTTGCTTGGTTCATCATATTGCTATTGGGACTTTAAAGATTTCACTAATCAACAGTTTCTCGGCTTTAATTAAGCGCAATTCACACCATGATCATTCCTTAAACGCCATGTCGTTTATTAAAGGGCATTAAAGCTGGAAAACTGCCTCTAATAAACATCAAAGCATCGCTACAAAAATAAGTGATATTTTCATGAAAACAATTAAATCCGTGTTCATTTGCCAGATTTTTAAAAATCTCTGGAACAACTATAATAACAGGGTCATAACACAATGTCTGTAGAGATTGTGACGATAACCAACACATAAGTGCGGGAAATATTTTGCCCCTAACCTCCTACCCCACTTCGGATTTTATTGCACCATTTTTTTTTCTGGGGAACTGTACGCCCGGGCGTACGGGAGTATGCATGGCTACGCGCCTGGTGTATTTTAATGAGGATCGTCAATACATAAACAGGTCATATTGAGCGCAAAAACTGATGAAAGATGAAGAAATGAAGTAGTAATTAAAACGTAATTTAAATATATAAAGATAAAAATATTTACAAATAAGGGAGGATATGGTCGTAATATAAACTGTATAAAAATTATGTAAATCAACAAATGCCCGTCAACGGGTAAATAAACAAATAAATATATATAGGAACATATTATAATGATTTATATAGTCTGAATCTAAAACAAGACTAAAATCTATAGTACCAAATAACTCTTTCAAAGTACTAACCGTATAGTACTTTTGACGCATAGGATCAAAGTTTACACATTCCAACAATATGTGTTTGACCGTTAACGGTACACATTCTGGTAATTGGTCACCTTGTAATACGTAATGAGTATAACGTGTATGCCCTTTTATACACCGGGCTAGAACAACTTCTTCTCGACGAATGGGTCTACTAGAAAAACGCCATTCTCCGAGTAACGGTTTAATTAAAAGGAGTTTATTGTTAACTGACTAATCCCAAGCGGCTTATGCCAATTATAAATGACATTATCTCATCTCCTTGGGAGAAATCACTTGATCAATTTCCCCTTTATAACTCTGTATACAATGATTTTACCCTCAACGTGGAGTCATTATAACATTTCTCTTTGTTCAGAATGCATGTCAATCACATGCGCCACGCAAAATAGTAATGTCAACGGCCATGCAATGTCAAGAATAATATTTGTTAGCACAGGGACATCTATTGTACAACGTTTCACCTACCATGACAATAAAATGCCCACATGTTTAGAGATTTCCTATAGAATGATTGTTATAAACAAACAAAGAGGCATTGTTTAAATATCAGAATCTTGATTATTTTGTACGTTAAGACGCGTCAGTGAAAAAAACATAATGTCAAGGCATTTGACCCAAAATGGTTTGGTGACGTGATTTACAAACTTCGTAAGATCCTTGGTCATGATCACTTTTATACTATCTTTGTTAAACTTGTTAAAATGTTTATCAAAAGAGGTTATGACCCTATCATATTTCAACGCACTGCATGCTTGGTGGTGGACCCATTTACAGTTTGCCACTATGCTTTTCTCTTTAATTGTGCGATGACCGGACAGGCTGTGGATCCTATGATGACGCCTACCTAAAGCCCATTGGGGCAGTGGCGTTTGATGTTTGTCTATGATCTTTCTTGTCGTGCCCTTAATGGTTTATTCTCTTCCCAAAAGGACGGTGACATTTGATGTTTGTCTGCAATCTTGTTTTGTCGTGCCTTCAATGGTTTATTCTCTTATTGCTCTGGCTTCTGCCAAGTAATTTCGTACCTTCTTTGTAGCTGTCTAGGCTATTGTTGTTTTTATTATATTTATATACACACGAGTATCTTTGTGTTTTACTTATATTGCCTGTTAATGCCTTGTTGGTTAGAGAATAGTTCATGGCGGGAATTTCTTTATTTACAATGTCATGTCCCGTTTTATTGGGATGACAGTAGAGTAAGAGTGAGGTTTGGTGCACCCTAGAACCTGGTTTCAACCCCAAGTGGCCCTTTTTACCACTGACCGTTCCAAGGCGTAGCCCTATTGTCAACCCCTTTATGTTTGGCGTGTCGTGTCTAGCCTTTTAGTCATCTTTAAAACGGTTTTGTGTTTCTATGCGTGCTTTTGGTTGACTGTGTCGACTTCTTGTATCTCTACTTTTCCTGATAACTAGTCTAAATAACACTACATTCCTTAATAACTATCGATTTTAATTGTAAACATTGATACGTCTTCTGCCAGAAACGTTTACCTCTTTACGGTATTGTTTCCACTTACCACATACAGGAGTTGATCCTGACCACGTGTCATTAATTTGACATTGTCTGATCAGAGTCCCTGACGCCAAAGCAAGACCTGAATCACACGTGTATGTCGTCGTTGAAATGGTTGAAGTTATGGAAGTATCAGATACGCTGGGTAGAGGTGGACATTTTAGACCTGAAAAATAAATATAAACAACATTATATTTAAAGCTTTGTTTACACTGTTCCATTCTGTTGAGATGACAATAGGGTAAGATTAAAGTTGTATGCACTCTATAACCTGGTTAACCTCCCTAGCGGCTTTATCGCCATTAACCATTCCAAGGCGATAACCCTATTATCAACCATTTTATGATTGTTATTTCACATGCCTTGCCTCTTATTTGTCATTTAAATACTGATAAGGGGATCCCTTGGAAGCAGCAAACACAAACCAGAGATACAAATAGCAGACTCGGATTTATTTAGTCTGTTCATGAGAGGTATTGTCTCACGCCTCCTAGCACCGGCTTAAGCGATATTCTACTTTAAAGCCACAAAGACTGGGCTTGATGATCCCAAAGGACAAGTAAGTAAGTCGGGTTGTTTGTTTCGGAGCGTTTGTCTGGCTGACAGTGATCCCTGAATGCTACATTACATGTTCGACTTTTATATCGACTTTTATACTTAAATATTACACCTCATTTGCATATTCCACTCTTTGTTTAATGTGACGTCATCCGGTCCATAAAGTTGCATACTGACCGGGCGCCCAGTCCGATAGCTATATTAACGGACGTGTGAAAAAATGACGTCAAAATAAATCATAAAACGTATTGATTTAATTTGTTGGTCAGATTCGATATAATATAAGAAATAATGTATGGTGCTTCGGTCCATATAACATTCTAGGTCTGACTGCCCAGTCCATAAACTTGCATATGGACCGAAGCACCATACATTATCTGTTAAATAATACTTTTGAATAAGGGTTGTTTTTATTGGCATGCTTCATTGTATTACGTTGGCATTCTTAAATATGTTGCTAGAGTATATGTATTTGATTTCCTCTCTTTATAATGTGTTATGATTTGTATTTTAATTGTTAAGATTGTTTTCTTTCTTTCTTTAGCTTTCTAGGAATTTGGGTTACAACACTGAATTAAAATAAAGGTTGAAGTTTATTTATTATGTTCCTTCGTGTTTCCATTTTTAGGTCTTAAAATCCCTATTTGAAGGGTTCCGTGAATGATGAAATGACAAACATGTCTAATCAAACTCTTTAAAGTAAATAATGTCGCGGCTTTTTGACAAAATAAAGGGGCGTGGGAAGTATAGCACCTTCTATTATCTCTAATGACAAACTAAATAATACCGAGTCTGTTACTGTTTCTCTCTTCTTTATGTGTTTTGCTTCCAAGAGATCTCCTATTCAGTATGTATTTCTTTATCTATTCTTTTTCAACGTTTCGTGTACATTTTATATAAGTTTCCTCATAACATTACTATCAATGTGTATAACGCTATGGCGTTTATATTAATAATATATAATGTTTTACGCCGCTAACGTTGACCTAATAACAACAAGCATATTCAAGATACTGATGATTCGTCTAGCAGTTTAAGGCAAGATGTGGTTTTGAATGCGCTTTGTTCTGGTTTACGTTTAGTGTATACCCTGGGTATAAATATGAAACTATATGTATAAACACGCAATAAGATAATTTAAAGAAAAGAGGTGCATAATATAAACTTTACACTGAGATAGGAAATCAGAGAACATCTCAAAACCGATTTGCACTCAGAGATGATAAAGTATCTTTTTTCAATCATGATAAATACATCAAAACGTTTTGATCTGATACTAGCCATCCTTAAACTCGACACAAATTAAATTCATCCTCAATAAGGTTCATCTTGGTACTTTAAATAGGATGTATGTGGTTCGACATATACGTATTGTATTCTATGAAGGGAAAAAGGTAGAAATGTTCTAATCTTGAGACAACCTTAAGTTTCTTAAAATGTGACACGCCATATAGAAATCCTCTCTATAATTATGTACCTGTATGCATATATGTATGTATATCGCAGCATGTACGTTATTGGTTGGGCAAATACATGTTATACAATAACATTACTTCAATAATTTATCTTACGGCAATCTTTTTTGATCATAACACACTTTCTAGTCATCATCTTTTGACATTAATAGTTTTATGAATGTATACCATACACTGTATAGAAGTCAGTGACGGAGAATAATAAAGTTTCAATCGAATGTGTCAAAAGTATTAAACATTAAAGTAGGCAACCATTCTTGGGTATGAATCTATGAATCTCAAACAACATAGAAACTTAGAACTGGAACAAATAAATGGGAAAGTTTAAAATAAAGCGAGTAAGCAAAAGCCACAAATGAGACAAATGTTCTAGTTACAATGTATGCTATATCCACACTTGTGCTGTTTTATTCTGGAATATATGAGCTGAAAAAAAAATAATTACGGACAGGGTATGTTTTGTCTTTTTTTTGTATAATAAAGATACAATCTCTTAATGTAATCATCTGACGGAAATCCATTTTTATGTTATCTATGCATATTTTAAAGAACTATGTAAACATGTTATTGTGTCATCATAGGCCATTCATTTATAATTAGTAACATATAGACGTTTCTGGATGACTAAGTAGAATATTGATGTTTACATTTAACATCATTTGACGGTCAGTCAAGGGAATTCGAATATTATACAACTGCTATGATGTCCTATGACATTCTGTGGCAGTATAAATACAACATTTTGGGGTTGTTATTTGTTCAGTATCTGGTTCAGTATTTGGATTGAGAACAGTTTAGTACAAATTGAAAATATTGGATGCATTAAATTAAAAACTATATTGTGACAGGATACACATAATTGTGCTCATCTATACTAAAGTGACATTGGAATATTTGGACGTATGTGAATAAATAAACCAGGAAAGACTTGAAGTGAAATTTTATAAACTTGACAATTTGACGACAATTTTTATTAAAGGGACACTTGACAATTTAGATTAAATGCCAATATTATTTGGACTTCTGATAACAGATTTTAAATAAATATTGGATCCATTTTATGTATTTCCTTTAAGTAAATATATTTTTCTTTGTAGTATTTGAATACAATTGTTGATCATGTTTTAACATAGTTGTTGCTGGTTTTGCTTCCTTTCTTGTAACATTGTATCTGTAACATTTAAGCGCAAAAACCGTATAGGTATTTTCTGTTCACATAGGAAGTGTCATTTATTATAAACAGTTTGATCCGTAAGGGACGTTGAGTTGTTCAATCAAGGGGAAATAACACAAACTGTTCCATTTTCTTCTGACTTCAACCACTCTTGAACGCAACACACTTTCTAGTCATAAATGTACAATATGCAGTTTCATGTACGTATCTCAAACGGCATAAAAGCTAGAGGCCGGAAGGATGTCTTCGATATATTTAATCTAGGTGATATAACTCAACATGTACTATTCTCAGATTGATGAAAACCTGCAGTTTCTTAAATAGTACACACTTTCAAAAAGTGCTTCAAAAAATTGAAACTAACATGCGACGCACAGACGGAAAATCTGCCGGAGCACGTCAAAGCAATGTCGATTTGATTTTTGCTCTAAGGTGTAGTGATAACAATAGTACAATACATACCTCTCCATATCTTGATGGTTGTATTGACGTCTTTAGAATACTGTTCGAAGGAAGCCATTGCACCCATATCTGGACCTACTTTTACGATGTACGAGTTACTAGTAGTGGGATGCCATAATCGTATCGCCTCAGATTCGTTCGAATAAGCGAATAATAGACCAGCAAGACTGTATCCATCGTCAAAGGTGGCTGCCCCTGCAGCTTGGAAGTAATACCCACTGTTGTAACCATCAACCGCCATACTCTGTTAGTTCATAACGAAATAATATTAATTATAGACCGATATTCAATGCGGTTAATCGCAAATAACCGAATTTTCCTGTCATCTAAACTTTCAAGCCAACATTTTTGTCAAATTTGAACATCTTTTATCGACTGGCCAAAAACGAATTCCGGTTACGAGAAAACAAGACGAATGAAAGAAATGTCATTAAACGTATTAAATACTGTGCTGTAGTATTCATTCCGGTGAATATGAACTTCTGAGCTCAGCCATTGTCACCAGGGGTCGGACACTAGAACCGAAACCTCTATTGTTCTCCACCTGATGTAGGAGGAATTTAGGTTAAGAGAAAACAATAACATTCCTTACTGACTCATATTACTAAAAGTCCCCTCTCATTGGATAGAATTACATTTGACCTCTGTCCCCACGGAAGAGATCTGAATCAAAAACCTACGTTGTCATCTAATCACCCTTAACGAAAGTTTAGTACTTCAGCTCAAGTGTAACCATATTCTGAAGAAGTATTGATCAATTCCAGGCCAAACAGCGACTGGCGGATTGACGGACGGATGAACGGACAGATAGACGAGATAAACCGGAGTGTCCGCGTAAATAATCAATATTTCTTTTTAGAACGTTGCAAAGAAAACATTTCAAATAGTCTAAAATCGTTAATATTTTCTAAAACGTTAGCCAATACCTAATCGTTTTCGGATGTGTTGGGTTCATATCGATAGCTATTTACAGTACTAGGGAAACGGAATACGTTTGCATGTCTTTGAAAAACAGTATAGAATGAGTTCTAACACTAATGAGTGACTGTGAAGTAGTTATGAAATAGGTTTTATGTAAGCACGTTATCAACTGAGGCCCGCAATATCCAATATCCGTAACATATAACGAAATACATAACTTGCAACTTCATAATTATCTTAGTACTGTATGGAATATTGTGAAAATATCAGTAAGTAAAACTAATTGATTTGATTTAAACATATGTTCTTGCCAAAACTTTACATACAGAGAAATATCAACATACATACGATAGAAATATTATAATGACAAATGGTAAATAGTAAAACTAATTAAACACAATGTAACCGATACATGTATAATCATCAGAATATTTCAGAAGATTACTCACCTCTACTGCAACAAGATCTTCGTCCATGTTAAACTTGTGAACAAATGAGTATTCGTGTGTAACACCAGTTTCTGAAATGCTGTGTTTCGATGTGTGACTGAATATCTCCACTGATTCTAAATCTCTCCATATCTTTATTACAATCTCGCCCTGGTTTATGCGACACATAGAAGGAGAATAGGATGCATCTCCCCAGCCATTGCAGGCATTGTATACTCCTGGATAAATAATAATAATAATAATAATAATAAGCGTGTTTTACTCTCAGCAACCCTTATTTTTTCAATAGTATAAAATCATTCAAAGCATTCCAAAGATATAGAAGAAAGCAATGAAAACAAAAATACTATTGATCAAACACTCTTAAAAAAAGTAAAGAAGAAACAAGAAATGAAATTAAAGTACATATAATAATCAAACTATTGCTCAGGGCGCTTGTTTTAGCCAAAGCTTTTTCAGCATTGACATGAGCAGTAATGCTGATGTTACGTACTACATAGACAAATGTACTTATGTGTACCACTACAGTTATGATATATGTGTTTTAAGTTTGTTTTTATTACAGTTAGTATTCACCAACACAATCACACTTATGTTACTGTGAATGCTGTTAGATGTATTGGAATGACTGACTGTAGTTTGCATATTGTACTATAAGTATATCGTGGTACAATATTCTGTAAATAATTTACATTAATACAGGTTAAAATAATGCAGTATATAAAGAAAGATACAATATCGGACAGGGAAAGTAGCATTCAAGGACGACAGTCAACCACAAAATCTAACACGCAAACAGACAAACGAGAAGGCAAAAGTAATAAAAAATGCAAACGACATCACAAACAAAAAAGGGTTGACAATAGGGCTACCGCCTTGGAACGGTCGGTGGCAATAAAGGCCACTGGGGGTTTAAACCGGTTCTAGGGTGCACCAAACCTCACACCTCACCTAGTGTCATCCCATTAAAACAGGACAGTGTAAATGAAGTAATCCCTGCCATGATCTAATCTCTAACCAACAAGGCAGCATCAATAGGCATTATAAGTAAAACACAAATATGCTCGTGTAAATATGATACAAGAAAACAATAGCCTAGAAAGCCACAATGAAGGTACAGCATTTTATTGTTTTTCAGCTTAATTGCTTCAGCGGGATGACTCTGTGATAAATATTAAGGCATTCGTTATTGTAAATGCTTTTTTTTATATCGATCGGTCACCTAATAAAGGAATAAAAGAAAAACCTCACTCTACTTATATATTCACGACCCCGATGACATATTAGTACAACTGGAATTTTAGTGATAATTATAAATACGTTTGTCTTGAAAATCGGTTAAGAAATAAATAATTTGACATTGACGATTTTTTTACCACCTGTTTTATTTGGGGGCTCGTCCGGATTTTTTCCAGGCAAGCTGACTTAAGATTAATTGACGAGGACGAATATGTGATCGGTTCAATAAGCCCGTCGTTATGCCATGTTTTTGATGTGAATCGAGATAAATGTATTTATAAAAGACAATTCTGTGTTGTTCTTTACGCCACACTATATCAAGTAAACCCCTTACACCGGGTCCTTATAAGTAATGGGTAATGTTTATAGTCTCACTTTGACCATAATTTACTAATATATTAAAATCGTGCCTCAACAGCGACGCAAACCGCAGGGTCTATGGTTTACCATGCCTGCGCTCTACCATCTGAGCTATCGAGGACATAGGCTAAAAATCAATAACTCACCATTGACCTGTACCCGATTACATCAATGATAACATTAATTTCACAGGAGTAGCGATCGCAAGTGTTTACTATAAAACTCGTTCTGTGTAAGCAATGATGTACACTGGCTGCCGGTCATGTTTGACGTTGAATTAAAATGAGTGTTGTTAAGATCCAAATATATGTCTTGCCAGTCAGTTTGATAAAGGTTACACTACGATATAATGTATTGCTTTGGAGTACTAAAAATCTAAATCGTGTAATTTGAATGACAGACGACTTCCATGGAATAAGATCTGCTGATCTACATCAGTAACGCTAATAAAACAAGAAGTCAGTGAAATTGGAACACTACCTACAATACACATATTGGCTTTAAAAAACCGGATGGGGCCACACTTGACGTCAAATCAAAATAAATGTGTTCATGAACAGCAATCCAGTCATGTATTTTGATCATAGGCACGCATTAAAAACAATCAACAAATACATGGAACAAACAAAAGCGACTCTACAAACAAAAAGCAAACAAGGGTTGACAAGAGTTGTAAACGCCTTGGATCGTCAGATGCAAAATGGAAACCATGTCCTACTATGTCCCTGCAATTAAAAAGACTACGATTGTTATTTAAAGTGATCGAATGATAGACACCAATACATGGTACCACCCGTGTTTTCCCCATCAGAAAGGATAAAACTAAATAATGAAATGTTCTGCCCGTGAACATATCGACGAAATCTAACGTGGTTCGAACCCGAAATCTCCGGATTGAGTCTATTGTGCTATTTACTGAATCCGAAGGAGCATGATACCCGGTGAAATAACATCTTCAATACATATATGTCTGGATTGTGTTCGACATATCACTTGCACACGTCAACGTGATACTGGTGCAACTACTTCAGACTGTTGCACATCCCTGTAAATCCCGGAAGTTACTATTCCTAGAAACGGAAACGCATTTGACCTACACATCACCAAACCAATTAACGGGATTGATCTACTTTCAATATTCAAATAGTCTTCCCAACACTGCTCTAATTAATATATTCACCTCAAATGTATGTTCATGGTTCAAGATATATAAAAAGATCGGACAGGGAAAGTAGTATTCAAGGAGGACAGTCAACCACAAAACACAGAAACAAACACGAAAACAGACAAACAAGAAGGCAAAAGTAATAATAAAAGCAAACGACATCACAAACACAAATGGGTTGACAATAGGGCTACCGCCTTGGAACGGTCAGTTGCCAAGTAGGCCACTGGGGTTGCACCAAACCTCACACTTACCCTACTGTCATCCCATTAAAACAGGAGAGTGTAATTAAAGAAATCTCCGCTATGATCTAATCTCTGACCAACAAGGCAGCATCAATAGGCAATATAAGTAAAACACAAATATGCTCGTGTAAATATAATACAAAAAAAAATCAATAGCCTAGAAAGCCACAATGATGGTACTCAATGACTTGGCAAAAGCCAGAGCAACAAGAGAATAAACCATTAAGGGCACGACAAGAAAGATCATAGACAAACATCAAACGCCACCGTCCCAATGGGCTTTAGGTAGGCGTCATCATAGGGTCCACAGCCTGTCCGGTCATCGTACAATTAAAGAGGAAAGCATAGTGGCGAACTGTAAAAGGGTCCACCACCAAGCATGCAGTACTTTGCAAAATGATTGACGGATTGAAACAGAAAACATACTGGTAGATCTTCTTGTATGTGAGTTTCTTGGAAAATGATCATAAAATTGATTAAATACTAGATTCAACGTAGATTTTCCCGTCCGTGACTTGTCCTCCTTAAAAATTGGGAACGTTTGTTTCTGTTTGTAAGCTCATTTTCAAAATACTGGTTTGTCTGTATTAATTAATTGTTAGTTGCGTAAAGGAAATTTACGTCTGTATTGGTCGTTAAAATACATCACCGCAGATTTCGAATCTCACTAAATAATATAGCTCAGTAGGCCGGGAAGACGTCATACGAATTCACAAGACGTCGTGATCTAGTTTAGCAGGATAGTTTAACAGAATCAGAAAAACAGTAGTAGCAATACAAGATTTATATTCCATTCAATAAATGAAAGTACTAGGTACAGAATAATGACAGATATATAATATAAAACAATACCATACAATCCATTAGCCGTGCTTGAAGGTGCCCACAGTCGAATCCTTTGTTCGTCTACACCAAACACGATTCCTCCCCAACCTAGATTTGCAATACCGTTTACATGCGAACTAGTACCTGTTAGTAACACAATATAATGAGTTTTAGAGAACAATGGGTTTTGATGTTCAGCAGCTTAAAATTAATGTTTATACTTTAAGCTTATAGAACTATTTGTCATTGAAATTTCCTTACTTGGGCTTAAGTCTAAGACTATTCTCAAGAATGGTTTGTGAATTCAATGCCAGAATTATGATGAGACAACAAAATGTGCATATGTACCTTGAGCCTCTACATAAAAAGAGTAGGATGGGTTGGAAAACCTATACTGTACGACCGTTAGGGCAGGTTTCTCGCCAATCCCGTGTACTATTTCTTTGTAGTTACTATTGTCTGGAATAACAACAAATGAATATCAAACAGTACAGATGTATTTAAACTTAAAAAAACTTTCCTTTCTAATTGCAGAGCCATTAGCTTATGAAAAGTAATTGAATATTTAATATTAGAGTTTAAAAAATTCATTATCCTTTGCAACCTTGTATGCATATTGTATCATCAATATTTGCCTACATTGAATTCTGTTTATTGAATGTCGTTATGAATCTAAGACTTTTCACATGGTCTTTATTCGTCCTTACAGGACATTAAGCCGTCTCGTTCTCACTTTGGGTGAATAATGTGCATTTATGATTATATTTACCGTCTGCAGCTGTCATATAAAAGCCACTCTCAGAAAACGTTGGTGATGGAAGATCATCCGGATGCCAGGCCCTTACTCTGAAATCAGCCGAAGTAAACTGTTCAAGGTTTTCTGGTGTCCATGATGATATTCCTATGTAAAACAGACGGTTGATTGTCATATAGCCATATTTAATGACTTTTTCTATAGTCAACTAACTATTGTTCTAAAATTAACGAAACGCATTTTGGGATATACACATTCAACGCATTGTTTAGGAGTGATAACGGACAGCGGCACATACACATATAAATATATTTATTAAAATCAAATAAAACACATCACGTTGTTAACGTAATTTAATAACAGTATTTTCATTACCAAATGCATAATACGTGAGCTGTTCGAAAGGTTTGTATACATTTAGTTTGCCTGCAAGTTCCTCGCCACGTTACATGTAAATACGTTACGAATCAGATTAAACAAAATGAGATATAGGGTCCTATAGAAACCACAGCGTCTGAACGCAATGGTATCGTAGGTCCGCACTGTACTGCAAACAAGGACTTGATAATACAACGAAAAAGACAAAAAACAACAGAAAGGGTGGTGAAGACAGGATTACCGACTTGGAACGGTCAGTAGGCAATAAGGCCTACTGGTTGGCTTGAATCGATTTGCGCACAATCCTCGCTATTATCCTGTCCCCAGCGCCCAAATATACAAGACAGTGTAAACATAACTACATCCCATCAAAAGGAATTCTCTAACAATAAAGTCCACATCCAGAGAAACTAACTAAAAAAACACATACAATATAATAAACATCTCAGGATGTATCGAGAATCGTACTGAACAACCATAGTAGTTGCAGCTAAAGAGAAAACCAATCTAGGGTACGACCAGAAAACCCGAGGGACTAAAGCTCATGCACCCACCTCCCTTAGTTGGGGTTTCAGTAGGTACAATCATAGAGTCCCAAGAGGTAGTCCAGTCATCGCACAAGTGAAAAGTGAAGCGTAATGACTGACTGTAGAGGGGTCAATCACTAAACATGCAGTGCGCTGTAAAACCAGAGGGTTATATCTGACGAACTTCCTGATTATATTTGTAAAGCGGTCAGGAAACCGGTCAGACCAATTTAACTTTCGAAGTTTATAGACCACATCTCCATAAAATGAGGGTTGTGATATCCCTAGTCGCAGAAGTGTTTTAAGGTTGGTGTTGTACTTTTCCAGCAGGCCCTTGCGGCGGCGGTAGAATTTAGAGAAAGATCTACGTAGTTTGTGATAACGAAAACCCTGCTGAAGAAGTTTACTTGTAATAACTTGATTTCGATCATTGAAGTCTATAACATCATTACACGCTCTAGCAAATCGAATGAGCTGGGAGATATACACCCCGTATGAGGTAGCACGAGGTACATCTCCATCCAGGTGTGGATAGTTAACGATGTTAAAATTGAAATCATCTCTCTTATCATAGATTTTAGTATGAATACAATCATTTGAAATCGAGAGATGAAGATCGAGAAATGCTGCTACTGTATCCGAACTGTTGGCTTTATTCAACGTCAGCTCTGGTGGATAAATGTTAGTAACCATATGAGCAAAGAACGGATTATCAATATTGAGTATGTCATCAAGATGACAGATTCTGATAATTATGGTCCACCGAATGATAGGATATGAACCGCCAATGTAAAAAACAAAATATATGAAGCAAAACCTTTGATAAAATTAGTCAATTTTAAAAAAAAAAGCAAAGAGCTAAAACTCCACCATGATACGTGCGATCATTATTATGCCCATAAATATTGTCCTCAAGTTGCATTAAGACTAGATTGGAAATATTAACGTTATTGAACGGAAACCGCAAACATCTTCAATTTCAAAACTCCGACATTATTTGTGCGATTTGGGTGGATATTGAATTTGCCCTAGATATTATGGTCATAAACATGGTCCTACAGTTTCATCAAGATTCATCAAGATTGAATTATAAACATTAAAGTTATTGCTGCAAAAATCGGGAAATATTAAACCAATCCACGGGCCATAACTCTGGTATCATAGTTGCAATCTAGCTAGTTATCAATATAGTATTGCCATAACCATCGTCCTAAAGTTTATCAAGATCAGTTTAGCAATATTAAAGTTATTGGTCGGAAACGAAAGTCGATTTTGAAAGGTCCAAGAGTCATAAATCTTGCAATTGTAGGTACGATCTGGTTGGTTATCGAACTTAGACTAGATATTATGACCATAACCATTGTCTTAAAGTTTCATTAAGATCGGATTATAAATAATAAGGTGGTTGGAAACAAGTGCCATAACACCGAGATTACTCGTGCTATCTAGCAGGATATCAAACTTAACCTAGATATTATGGTCATAAATATTGTCCTAAAGTTCATCAAGATCGGATTATAAAATATTAAAGTAATTGGTCGGAAAAAAATGAAAGCATTCTGGCTGGTTATCAAACTTGCACTAGATAGTATGGCCATAGACAATGCCTTAAAGATGCATTAATATCGGATTATCAATATTTAAGTAATTGGTCGGAGACAAAAGTTGATTCTAAAAGTCCAATGGCTATACCTACAGCATTATAGGTGCGATCTAGATGGTTATCGAACTTGCCAGAAGAAACTAAGTCAATCAACTCCAAGGGCCTTAACTCCGGCAAAACAAGTGCAATCTGGTTGGTTATCAAACTTGACTTAGATATTATAGATACACACATTGTCCTAAAGTTTCATCAAAATCCGATTATAAATAGTAAAGTTAGAGTTAGAGTTAGAGTTATAGTAAAGCCTAGATATCATAGCCATACACATTGTCTTGGTTATTGGTCGGAAACGAAAGTCAATTTTTAAAAATCCAAGGGCCATAACTCTGGCTTTATAAGAGCAATCTGGCTGGTTATCAAACTTGACTTAGATATTATAGATACACACATTGTCCTAAAGTTTCATCAAAATCCGATTATAAATAGTAAAGTTATTGGTCAAAAACGAAAGTGGCGACTGAACGACGGAATGACGGAACGACGGAATGACGGAAATGCAAATTCAAATAGTCCTCCGCCTTTGGCGGCGGACAAACAAATCACAATTAGCGATAATGAAAGACTAGATTCTTATTCTTATCCTACCATTTCCGCTATATTCAATCATTTCTTAGAATCAGAATTATATAACAGACATCACACAGTAAATCGGCCGATTATGCCACGCTTAACCAGTTCCGGTGCGCATGTGTTGGTCGTAACGAAGAGAACGTCATGTGTCTTTGTGCTGATGGAAAGAGTATTCACATTATGGTCAAATTATCGTCCTTTAAATGATTATAGACGTATACGACAATGCAGGTTAATAGTGTTAACAATGTCATTGCTCTGAAATTGAAATAAAATGACGAGATAAAATATTCCAACATGTTAGGAGTATAATGGATTGGGATACTGACTTGTTATGCTAAATCTATAAATTTAACAACATCGATCATCATTTGAGGCCACTTTTGTAAGAAATATAAAAAGATCGGACAGGGAAATTAGCATTCAAGGAGGACAGTCAACCACAAAACACAGAAACAAACATGGAAACAGACAAACAAGAAGGCAAAAGTAATAATAAAAGTAAACGACATCACAAACACAATAGGGTTGACAATAGAGCTACCGCCTTGGAACGGTCAGGGGCAAAGTAGGCCACTGGGGATTTAAACCGGTTCTAGGGTGCACCAAACCTCACACTTACCCTACTGTCATCCCATTAAAACAGGACAGTGTAAATAAAGAAATCCCCGCCATGATCTAATCTCTAACCAACAAGGCAGCATCAATAGGCAATATAAGTAAAACACAAATATGCTCGTGTAAATATAATACAAAAAAACAATAGCCTAGAAAGCCACAATGAAGGTACTCAATGACTTGGCAGAAGTTTATTATAATGATTTAAGTCTTGATTCATATCGACTTATGTTTAACTCATATTTACATTTACAAATGCGTATTCGTAGAAAGAAGTTTCAGACAAAGGATTAATGTAAACGTGTTCTGAATTGTCCATACTTTAATCCTTATATATAGAAAACGGTATGAATCAGTTCAGCTTTGTAAATCAGTTGTGCTGTCCATAACTATCTACGGATCTAAGCATTGACTATGAAGAATAATGTTCTGATAATATTGTCAAGAGTAAATGTAATCCAACCTGTCAAGCGTCCCTTAAATCAATTTATTTTAAGTATTTCCTGGTTTAGTTCTCCACTATAGTCCAATCCAATGTCACTTTTTGAAAAGATGAGCGCAATATTGTGTAATATAAATCCTTTCGCAATATGAATACACAATGTCTCGCTTGCTTTAACTGTATAATGAACTACTGAACAACAATCAATGTCAGAAGGCCTGGTTTATTTTCTGTCGTAGAACTCTGTAGAGGTTTCTGTACCAAAACATTCCAAACAAGAATGCAATATAAACCTAAACATGCTATTTATTCAAATCACATTGAACGACAAAATCAACAATAACATGATATTGATGATAAACAGTCACAGGTAACACATTTATGACATTTTAGCACATTCTTCATCGGACATTTTAACATATAAGTACACTACTTGATGATCGCTTTCCTTAAAATCGTGTGTGTCTAGATTACGTCTATCGTCTCATTCATTAAGAATAGAAACAGGTAGATATGCCAGAAATAGAACAAATAGACATGAGCGATACTGTTTAATGTGTAATTCTACAGATGATGAAGTTCGAAAACCAGCCACATCGGCTGTAACAACGGAGTTATAGTCATTGATTCAGTTAAAAGTGCTATATACTGTCTCGTTTTCATTTGATCTTTACCAAACTGTACCATATTGTTAATATCAATGAAAGCTCGGACAAGTTCGAAAACCAGCCAGATCGGACCAGTAACAGCGGAGTTATGGCCCTTGATTTCGTTAAAATTGCTATTTTTTGCCTCGTTAATACGATAGAGTCCTCATTTTTCATCTGATCTTTACCAAACTTTACCAGATTTTTTTACTTTTTCTTTATTATTTTTTTATTTTTTATTTTTTTAACCACCCAGATCGGACCAGTAACAGCGGAGTTATGGCCATTGATTTATTTAAAAATGCTATATTTTGCGTTGTTAAGATGATAGGGCCTTCATTTTTCATCCGATCTTTACCAAACTTTACCAGATTGTTAATATCAATGAATTGATTTTCTGAAATATGCTATATTTTGGCTTCATTAAGACGAAAGGGCCTTCATTTGGATGGATTTCAGTGAAACCTTTCAGGGATGATCAGTACCAAGCCTAGTTGTACATATCGTCACCGTGTTCCGGTCGAATTATTTTGGCTGAGATATGTCCCTTTAAAGGTTTTAATACACAAACATTGTCCTGACTAGTTCTTCTGAATCCCTGGCCGGATTTAAACAAAACTTTTTAGGGATGATCAGTTCTAGATCTAGTTGTGCAAATCATCGCCGTGTTCCGGTTGAATGATTTTTGGCAGAGTTATGACCCTTTAATGGTTTTAATACACAAACTTTGTCTGGACAAGTTCTCCTGAACCCCTCGCCAGATTTCAACGAAACTTTACAGGGATGATCAACACCAAGCCTAGTTGTGCAAATCATCGTCGCGTTCCGGTTTGCAGATTTTTGGCAGAGTTATGGCCCTTTAAATGTTTTTGATACACGCACATTTTCCGGGCTAGTTATTATGGATTTCATCGAAACTGGACAATGCTGATCAGTATTCGCCCACTTTGCTGTGAAGTATCTTTCTATTCATAACGCCATTAACCTGTTACTTCCTGTTCGGTGCTTCCATTCTAGCAGCTCGACTTCCCCGTTTCCGTCGTTTCAAGAATTACACTTATTCACATAGTGATTTTAATGTGTCATTTTTTGTATATATACTATTATAATTTAAATACATTTGCCTTTTTATCATAAACATTTTGGCTATATTGTCAATTTGTCACCTTTTTATATATAATACTTTTATTTTATATAATGTATGTTTCCATAGAAGCAATATTGTTATTTATCAGTTTTCCTTTCCAGACCAAAACGTAAATACGGACACATCAGAAGCAGAACAGATTGCTGAAGAAATTGTTGTCAACCTCACCGTACCTATAAAGTCTACAAAGAAGTATCAGAGAACACTTATTAGTGTACACGATGAGCGGATATCTGCCTTTTGTATTGGACTGTTTGGGGCTCTCATTTGTGCTGGGGTTGTTGTCTTGCTGGTTTTATCTGACCTCATGACTATTATAAAGGGTGTGTGCGATAAAAGGGCACAGAAACAGAAATAAATATGTGGATAGATACACATTAAATATTGTCTGATCAAAAACAAATACGGCAACAACAGGTCATATAGCATATTGCAAAATATGTATTACAAAGAAAAATATTAACAATGATGAGCGGAGATCTGCCTTTTGTATTGGACTGTTTGGGGCTCTCATTTGTGCTGGGGTTATTGTCTTGCTGGTTTTATCTTACCTCATGACTATTATAAAGGGTGTGTGCGATAAAATGGCACATAAACAGAAATAAATATGTGGATAGATACACATTACATCCTGGCTGATCATAAACAAATACGGCAACAACAGGTCATATAGTATATTGAAAAATCTGTATTACAAAGGAAAATATTAACAATGTTCATCTGCAGACGAAATACATTATACAAATTAATTCATGGGGTCACATCAAATGGAAAAGTCATCATGTTTTATATTTTGTATCGTCCTATCGAAATCTAATTGCGAATAATTGGGAATAAAAAGGAGTGGTGTTTGTGTATATGGATGTGAGTTGTGCTGATATTTGAGAACATGAAAGAGAGGGAGGGAGAGAAAGTGAAGTGTAAGTGAGAGATTATTGAACGAAGGTTTTTTACGAGTTGGAAGGTATTATCGTTTTGTTGGTGGATAGACGCACAAAGACATCGAATATTCCGAAATGGCGAATATTCGACGTCTTTATGCGTCTGTGCTTTCACAAGTGCGCGTGTATCAGGCAACATGTTGGACACACTCGTTATCCCTATCCCACATGTTGCGTTAATGTCAGTGTGTTTTTAAGTTTTACTTATCATCTTGGAAAGCTTGACGAACGCATGGATCAATTAGAAAATATGTCCATGGGACACGTATGCCCGGGTGTGTATAGTAAGGTAGTAGCATATTTTAGAAGTGTAATGTTTTCTTAAGTTTTAAGAAAAAACAAGCATTTGTAATCGATAAGGGCGTTCGACGTCTTATAAACAGAGGTTATGACAAGCCCTTAATCAGAATATATGAAGTGTAAAAAGAAGATCAAGTTCTGCCTGTCACACTAATCTAATCTGCATTTGATGAGAATATAATGTTTGATGTAGACTTACATGTGTTAAAATTTGAAGTGGTAACTAAGAACAGAACTTCTTCCCAAAAGCAATGAAGAATTATCATTGGAATGCGTTTTTGCATGACGTTTAAAAAGTTTAGGATTATCTGTTTATTATAAACGCAGGTTATGAAAACCTTAGAACTGTGTTATATTGTGTTAGATGTGATTGAGGTCTTGTTTGTTTTGTGCATTTTTTTTCTTGAGTGCGCTATTGCGTTTAGGTGTTGCATTAGTTTTATGTGTTTAGTCGGTGTTGTATGTAGTGTAGATGATACTTTTGAGACGTCATCTTCTGTCTTCTTCCTGGCGTCAGAATAACCCGACTTGGTGGGTTTTCTAAGCCATTTGTCTACATCGTGGTATTACAGGATAACAGCACTGAGAAGATGAGCATTGATTTCACTGTTACAAGTAGACACCGTCGTGTTGTTAAGTAATAGATAGAGTATGGTTTCATTGAGTTGGTTCATTTAAACATCGAGATGGGCGTAGCCCATCGAGGTGTTTAAATTAACCTACGAGATGAAACCATACTCTATTTGTTTTGTAGCATGTCCATTTCAGCTCTATTTCAGTTATTCTAATTGTTATTCTCACAGTTATTCTGACAGGTCTTATTTTCAATTAAACGATTTACACCTGTGTCTGAACAAAGAGAATTGTCTGTGACCATGCTACAAATACGACTTAAATCACAGACATGTATACATTCATAACTGTTCTTATTTTAAAATAATTTGACCATATTTAAAGTTATTGCAATGGTTAATTTTGCATTATCCGGAGTTGGACAGTTTCCTTTCTGTTAGCGCTATTATTTTGCAGAAGGCATGTCCTATGCACACGTTTTTTTATTATTGTCGTAAGATGTTCCTGCTGCATTGTAGTAAGCGTTATTGTTATCCAGACTGCAGCAACCAATGCGTCACTTGTGACGACGTTTGTTTAGATGTTGTTTGTTTTTTTCTGCCATCCAAGCATTATCCTGAATGTTTTTGTTTTGTATATCTATGTGGTGATAGTTTCTGTGACACTCTGTCTGATAACCCCCATAAGTTGCTTTGACTTTACGGAACTGGGCAAATGACGTGTGTCACTCCCATTGTCACTCCTACCGCTATTTGTTAATCGACATTGTTTTCTATGATAGACATTGATGTTTCTACCTTGCTAACTAAACTATCGTTGTTATCTCTGTTGATATTATGGCTTCTATCCATTTTGATTTATCTTATGGTACTTAATTTGAAATACTCGCCGACAGCGGTACACATGGGATGAAAAGGTTGCCTCCGATCTTCATACTATCTACGTATTTTTCCATTTTTGGCTGGATTTGCCCTATGGCTATGCTGGTTTACTGGGCTTATCTCTATGATTGTTGCTTAGGTAAGTTTCTTACTTTCACAACTGTTCACATTTTACTACTTTGGTACTATGGGTCATGTCCAACTTTTCATAAAAGTCGATAATCAGGGGAATTAACTCGGTTATAGGGTAAATCCGTGACTTTGACCCAGTTACTTGTTCTGTATGCTTACTGACCGTGAGAGTTGTATTTGATGTCGTAAAACTGGAAGTCAAGCTGTCATTCACCTTGACTGTTCTTTGTGATACGCAGGCTTGATAACCTCTGCTACGAACTAAATTCCATTTCGTTTCTTTAGCCCATTGTTTTCTCGTTCAGGGGAAATGCATTTTTTAGAAATTGGGACCATACGCTGCTGTCCGTGGAATGATATAAAAATACCTCATTGAAAGTCGTAATGTTCACCGTCATATGGATTTCGTCTTCGGGATGGCTCAACTGTTCCTACTAAGTTCTTCTCAACCGGGGGAGACTACCGTTCATTAATAGTCTCAATGAAATCGATACTGCAATATTTTTTGTATTTATCGTGTTCGACAATTTCCAAATGTCTCATTCGATACTTGTTTTGTAACATGGATAATTACCCCGACAATCCAGTTTTATGACGGATTAAGATAGTGTCGATGTTTTTCGCAATAGATAAAACTGTTTGTAAAATTACATATTTTATTCTCGTGGACTTTTAAGCATAGTGAAATAAGAAAAATAAAGTATCTATCTTTTAAATATTCGTGTTTGTTTTCGTTGTGATTTTTTGTTGTTGTTTTGTTTTCTGTGTGTGAATGGTATTTTCTAGAAAACCCATTTTAATATAATCTAATGCACACTGTTTATAAGAAAAGAGTATGATAATGGACCTTTGGAAACGGCCGAGCACGACACATACGAAATATTGCAGTCTCGGTTTGATTGAGACTGTTCATGAGTGGTAGTGAAATATGCTAGCTACCGCTCACGCCCTCTAGCCCCGGGTTGAGCAGAACTCAATAGAAGTTTGCATATCCGGGAAATAATAATGACAGTCTTCGTTAGTTTTTTGTAATGTTACTGTAGAGAGTAGCTGGAAGTTTTATAATTAACAATAGTAACGCGAAAACAAACAATTGTGGAATTATGATAAACGAAACAATATGTAAATAATAATAACAAATACAAACATAAAGTATGATATTTAACGCTAGAGTGAGAACTGACACTTTCATGGTCCTTTACAGTGTACGCGTGGACTATTTCAGTTTCAGAATTCACTATAGTATTCCTATAACAACCAATAAAATAGATCATTTATTAAGTCCAAACTGTATTTATATTTCCACAAAATCCCAATACGGATGGCCAGAAACGGGTTTTTCTTATAAATCGAAGTGAACGATCCAAAACATTAATCTCAACCTGTTGCCATCTGATACTAGAAAATATGAAAACGGCATCTTCCCACCTTGGACATTCAAGTTATAATGCTTAACTGTTCGAATTACAGTGGCTACAATCCTATGGACGTTTTTGAACGGACGCATCTGTTCATTATCTGTTCACATCGACCTTGACCTACTCCAATAATGGTCATTCTGTTACCTGTACTGTTTTCTTTGTTTGTTTGTGTGGTGTTTTAAATCATTTTCAACACATGTAAGGTTATATCTGATGATCGATTTTTTGAGGTGGAGCAGACCACCCACTTTACCTGGGTAGTGTACACCTCCTGCCATCCGTAAGAATAGACACTTCCTCGCAGTCGTGTTATACAAGTAGGTATAAAAGTAGATATACAAATCTAACAGGAAATGTAGCATTCAAGGACATCACAAACACAAAAACAAAGAAAAACCGTATATACAGATGAATAAAAGGCAAGATAAGATATCATAAACACACAAGTGTTGACTATAGGGCTACCGCCTTGGAACGGTCAGTGGCAAAAAAAGGCCGCTGGGGGTATAAACCAAGTTCTAGGGTGAACTAAACCTCACACTTACTATGCAGTCATCCCAATGAAACGGGACAAAATAAAGAAATCCTCGCCAAAAAGTCGAACAACAAATTAAGCATTTACAGAACGGTGTCAACCAAAAACAGTCAAAGGAAAAATAATAATAAGGCAAACAGCAAAGTATCCGACACCCCAACATAAAAGGGTTGAAAACAGTGTATCTAGAAAGGTCAGTGAAAAAAGGCCGCTGGGGGCTTAAAACAGGTTTAACGTTTGAATACGGTGAGTAGAATCCTTTAAACGTAATTGAGCGTAAACAAGTTTTTATTATCATCACAATGACCTTGAACTTTGACATAATGACCCCGAAATCAATAGGGTAATCTTCTTATTAAAGACAATCAAGTATGAAGGCTGTGTCTGCAATCCTTAATAAGCTTATGAGTGGATAAGAAATAGTGACATCCACGACGACGACGGTCAGAGTAACTCTAGGTGCATGTCATGCTACGCCGGCGACACAATTTAAAGTTTATAATGCTATCAGTTTTCTAGACGAAAACTATTGTGTATTTAGTATATTTGTCTAATTAGGTACCAATGATCAGTACATGAGAAATGCTTATTAATAAATGCAGACAATTCTCAAGTTTTTGAATCTGTGTGATCAAGATGACTCAGGACGTTTTGGCACCAAACCATTTCGACACCTAGACGAATCGGCACCTAGACGTTTCGGCATCAAACCATTTCGGCATCTATTATAATTTTTACCCTAGACATTTTGGCACCCATTTATATTTGAGTATTATAATGAAGTAAATAAGTAAAGAAATTCAATATTTTCTATAAGATCACTTTAATTCATTTAAAATGTAAAGTTGACTGCCTTAACGTCAACTCCGAAGCGGTTTTGAGCCTGCATACAACTAAAATATGAACATAAATAGGGCCCATATGATAATCACTTGTAAAATTTAAGTAAATATGACTTTTATATTATATTGTAGCATGGTCACTGAAATTCCCTTTGCAATAGCTCAGGTGTAAATCGTTTAATTGAAAATTCTTGAATATGTTCCCTTTAACATGTATACAATGTATACCTAAGACCAAATAAAAACTTATCTGTATTCATTCAGTATCTTTTAATTCTTCACTTTACCTTTTTGTCATCCCCATATCGACGACTATAGGTATGTGACTTGAACAAAGTCTCCACAAACTAAAGACATATAAAAATATCGGACAGGGAAAGTAGCATTCAAGGAGGACAGTCAACCACAAAACACAGAAACAAACACGCAAACAGACAAACAAAAAGGCAAAAGTAATATTAAATGCAAACGACATCACAAACACAAAAGTGTTGACAATAGGGCTACCGCCTTGGAACGGTCAGTGGCAAAGTAGGCCACTGGGGGTTTAAACCGGTTCTATGGTGCACCAAACCTCACACTTACCATACTGTCATCCCATTGAAACAGGACAGTGTAAATAAAGAAATCTCCGCCATGATCTTATCTTTAACCAACAAGGCAGCATCAATAGGCAATATAAGTAAAACACAAATATGCTCGTGTAAATATAATACAAAAAAACAATAGCCTAGAAAGCCACAGTGAAGGTACTCAATGACTTGGCAGAAGCCAGAGCAACAAGAGAATAAACCATTAAGGGCACGACAGGAAAGATCATAGACAAACATCAAACGCCACCGTCCCAATGGGCCTTAGGTAGGCGTCATCATAGGGTCCACAGCCTGTCCGGTCATCGTACAATTAAAGAGGAAAGCATAGTGGCGAACTGTAAAAGGGTCCACCACCAAGCATGCAGTACGTTGCAAAATGGTAGGGTCATAACCTCTTTTGATAAACTTTTTAACAAGTTTAACAAAGATAGTATGAAAGTGATCATGACCAAGAATCTTACGAAGTTTATAAATCACATCGCCATAGAAGTCAGGTTATGATAGTCCTTGTCGCAGAAGAGTCCTTAAATTACTTTTATATTTGGAAAGAAGATCAGGGTTACGATAATAAAATTTTGCAAAGGTTTTACGAAGTTTATGGCAACGGTAACCCTGACTGAGGAGCTTTTTAATTATACAACGATTACGAATATTAAAGTCTTCAACTCGAGTACAAGCTCTTGAAAAACGAATAAGTTGAGACACTTACACCTCATAAGAAGTTGCTCGGGGAACATCCCCATCCAAGTGGGGATAATTAACAATGTCAAAATTAAAATAAACTCTCTTGTCACCCATTATTAAAAATCGTCTACATATAACGCATGCGTTATACTTTTCTTAATTAATTACAAATAATTCGATATATTTGTACTAAGATCACAAAGACAAAAGCGTCCCACATTATTAAAATATCATATCATACTGGCGTGCCATTTACACAACAGACCATCTGTCTCATGAACAATCTTTCTACTGATATAAGGGTCCATTAAACAACCATTTCTACGATGTTCACTTTTCCTGCTGCAATATCGCCGTTTGTTATATACATTGTGAGCTAAAAGAAAACTATACATATACTCATTATATCGGATAAGATTCCAACCAATATAAGTTTATGAATTAATCATAATAATTAATAACAGTTTTTGCAATATCGGAACAGCCATATAAGGACGGAAGGCTCTGAGCATAAGATTCCAACCTACATATAAGTTTATAAATTAATCATAATAATTAATAACAGTGTTTGCAATATCGGAACAGCCATATGCGGAAGGACGGCGCTAGGCACAATAGTAGAGCACGATGTAGGGGTAAAGCGTAGGTAGGTGTATTTCATCTTTAATTAGTTCAATACATCGTGGATACACACTACTAGTATAGTGACACTAAAGTAATGTGAACATGTCTAATAAGTAAAACATGATCTGTGATATCAAAACGTTAAACCATTTTTTTTTCTCCATTACGGAAAAATCCAAAATAGTTTATGAATTTAAAATACTTTTGTAAACAACATAATAAGAATCAAGTTTCCACATGACCGTGAAATTGACATTAAACAAAGTTGAATGTTTTTTTTTTATTTTATTTTTATTTTTTGGCCCACCTTCTCAAGCCCTTTTTATCTGCTCTTTTATTTCGCTTTTTCTTACTCCGTCTTCCGCCAGCTCTGCTTGTGTCCCTCCTACTGGATGGTGATCTGTTTTGACCTACTTTCTGCTGGAGCGTCGCTGTATATTCCGTTTCTACGACGACTCTCGCTGTTCACCTGCAGTTCAACTGATGTTTCTCTTTTTTCCTTTGGATTGCACTGTTTCTGGGACATTGCTGATATATCATGTTATTGTCTATTGCTGGGAAACAGCCTCCCCATAGTACTCTATGTTACTCAATTCAAGCTACTATGCCACTACTAGGCTACTGGTCACTGCATACTTAAGACGCGCCATACGAATAATCAACAAATTTCTGTCTACAGCTTCCCTATCCCTATTCGATGAACGTTGAAGACAGTAGTGAGCTACCAACTACTCATGAAACAAATTTGGGGGCTGAGAAGGTGGATTTTTGCCGAAATGGTGATGAATGATAAGCAATGAATAAATGAAACATGAAATGGAGAGACCAGCATCTGGCGGGTTTTGAACCCACGACCTTCCGCTTGTGGGCCCAACGCTCTACCACTGGACTATACAGGCCTTACCAAAGTTGAATGTTTATGATGTTGTGCAACTTAGTTAATTAACGTTTAGCTTACCTTACGATTCGAATGTATCAACTGTTCTTGGGACTAAATGACATAAACGTATTGACAAACTTAAATGTTTTCAGAGCGCTTATTTCCATGGATATCACGTGTTGTCCGAGCAATGATGTCGGTTTCCATTTTTGTTGTAGACGGGTTTCATATAATTAAGGTTTAATTCCACTAAATCAGCCGGATGTGCTTGCCTGGTGCAGTCGAAAGTAGTTCTGTATTAAAGAGTGCTAATCTTTTTTTTTCTTTAAAACCTTTTTTAGTGCAATTTCCTGTTAATTTTTGGCTATAACTGTATTCTGGACATGTTGTTGATATTTGAAAAGGGAGCTCAACATGTTTTTGACAGTTTTTTTTATATAAATTTCAGAAGTGATCGTAGACAGGGTACGAAATTGCAAGGGGTAAAAATAGCTTTGACCCTGTGTTAGTATACAACTGTTTCTTAGAAGGTATTAAACCCCCTATTTCCTCGTTGATGTTTAATGGCAGACATATTTATTTGCATGATAAAGTAAGTTTCCCATCATTCTAACCAGGTTTGAGTTTTTAACAGGTTGTCAACATTCTAACTTTACTATGGAAGGGCAATGGAGACTCATTTATGCTACTATAACCTTAAACGATGTTAAGGACATTTCCTACAGTTTCTTCATATATTTTCATAAGAACAACTTTGTTTTAAGATTTGTAACAAAGCTAGAACGAGCTATCCAAAGCATATTTCAGCTTTAAAAATGATACGTCACAAGCTTGGTTTCCGAGATATCTTAAGATGAATATATGACCAATATTCCTTTTTGGCAAATTTCCTATAATTTCAGTACGACCAACATAAGACACAAAACAAGAAATTTTACTACAAAAATCAAATCAAATTACATTAATTTTATTCCAGCTCAGTATATATCATCCTATTCTATGTATATACGATACATAGTTTATACAAGTTGGTGGGAAAGAGGGGCTTTTCGAGGGGAAAATATGTATATCCTATGAACAACTATATTTTCAAAACTTCTGTATTGTTAGCAAATATCGCGAATACGTGAAGATAATGAAATAAAAATTGGATTTCACCATTATACTTGTTTGGAAAAAGGCAGTTATAACCCGAATATTTCTAAAATGTTTAGGTTTTGGAGCAAAAACCACTGAGTATTTTTCTTTGCTGTTAAGTTCTACAGAACCCTGTTCTTTAATTGGACCCCACATGTGTATACAGTCATCAAGTCAGCGTTTTTTGTTTTTTTTAAATAATTCTTATCTTTCAGGCAGACATTTATTGAGTATGAAAAGGCTATATATAGCGGCTAAGCCAATAAATATCTCCGTGGTATGTATCAAAATACAGAAACTATACTTGATTTTAGTGTATCAACAAATAACTTCATTTTCTAAACATTCAATTATGTTCATAATAATAAAATCGTGTTGCTCTTAGACTGGTATGCTCGCGAAAAGATGCGCATAAACAACTGTAGGAAATGTCCCTAATATAAATAAAGGAAGGGGACTCGGTCACTGATGGGTGGCATGACTGCTGGAAGTATATGTGTTCATATAGTATATTTATCATATAACTTGCGGTGTGGGAATGTAATAAATACTAAAAAGCAACAAACACAAACAAGATATAAAAGTAGCAAACTCGGTTTTATTGAGTCTGTTCAGTCGAGGTAATGTAAAATGCAACAAACCATGATATAATATATCATATATATATTATATTTATCATATTGCACTAGTGAAATAAATATGCACAGGAAGGTTGAATCATATTGTGTTCTTTTCCGTTCAGTTCGGAGTACATCGAATTTGTCTCGTCGATTTCCGTAACCATTAAACATACCGGATTTCGAAAATCGACGAGGTAGTTCCGTTGTTCGGTGCCGTATGGAGAAGACCAAGTCAAGATAAGACGTCATCATACAAACATACGACCGTCATCATACAAACATACGACGTCATCATACAAACATACGACCGTCATGATACAAACATACGACGTCATCATACAAACATACGACCGTCATCATACAAACATACGACCGTCATCATACAAACATACGACCGTCATCATACAAACATACGACCGTCATCAGTCAACAACGTTATGCATAGGCTGCTACAATAATACATGCTTCTTTTGAAGCTTTTTTGAAGGTTATCAGTACTATAAATAAAATATCGCATTCGTGCCTTTCCAATACTGAATCTATTAAACTCGTTAGAATAAATTGATTTGAAACTCGCCTCGCATCATATTTATTTTATTCAACTCATTTAATAAATTCAGCAATAAGCATGCACTCATGTAATGTAATGTACTTGGAACTTCTCGAGTACTCGTTCGGGATTGTTGAAATGTACAGTTAACGTATATAAATTACACAGGAAGTATGACACGTGATAAAAACAAATTGTAGTATTTTGGTTTCATTGTGGAAGAGTCCCACTATAAAAAACGATTATTCTATTTCTAAAGCTCATTGCTTGTGCAAAATTAAGAAAGATAAAAGAAAATAAACGTTATTAAATACTTTTTTGGTTTTGGATTTTCATTTTTGTTTTATACAAAAACATATTACAAGAGGCAAACATATCAGCCATGTTGTTTCTGCTACATGTCACTCCTGAAAACCCAGAATGTATACCCTGCTTTGCACCGTTAACGGTCAAACACATCTTATTGGAATGTGTAGACTTTGATCCTATGCGTCAAAGGTACTACAATGTTAATACTATGAAAGAGTTATTTGATACTATAGATTTTAGTCTTGTTTTAGATTTCCTAATAGAGATCAGACTATATAATGTGTTCTTATATATATTTGCTTGTTTATATGCCCGTTGACGGGCATTTGTTGATTTACATACATAGTTTATATTGCACCTTATCATCCCTTATTTTTTAATGGTTTTGTCTTTATATATTTGCATTAATTTTTAATTAATACTTTATTTCTTCATTTTTTTTAACAATTTTAGCGCACGATATGGCTTGTTTATGTGTCGACGTGCCGTAAAACACCATTCATTCATTCATTCACTCCTGAAAACATGACTGGTACTATTCGCGCAACTAATCCTATAGAAAACATTTAAAGAAAGATTCTACAAACTATATTTGCATCATTTACAAGATAAATTCTGTAATGCAGCTACAACCACCGTAGTAACTTAGTGGTATAGCATTTGCCTCGCATGTGGAGGGTCATGGGTTCAATCCCCAGCAGAGATACAATAAGGATTTCATAAAGTGTACTAGTTGGCGTTAAATGGTAGTGCTAGAACCGGTCGGCCCGGTTTCAGAATAAATGTGACCGAGGGTGGTACAGCGTGGTATTTCAGCAGGCAACACTATTAAGTTGAGTATTAAGCTGGTAAAAGTAGCACTGCCGTAATATGAATGGAAGATTGTTAATATCGACGTTAAACCACATAGGGACGCACGCGATTCATGATCAAACTACTGGGATGTCTAGGTACGTCTTTTAATTTTGATTCAAAGCATTACTTTTCCAAATTATGTTTCCATCGATGACGTTAGTTGATAGTGACGATGATGCACTCATGTATGAACAGTGGTTACAATATCAAATCATAAATAAATACTGATTAAGGTGATCCTTTGCGAGCAACAAACACGATTAAGAGAATAAAGCAGCAGACTCGGTTTTATTGAGTCTGTTCATGAGAAGTAATGAAAGAAGCAACAATTCTCCCGCCCCATAGCGCTGGCTTAAGCGGTATTCTACTTCAAAGCCATGTATATTGGGCTCGTTGGTCCCCACGGACCAGTAAAAAATAACATTTCTGAACTTTATGTACACACTCTTTCACAATAGAATTCGAGGGGCTTGTTATTTGACTATGTTCATTTCAGATGCCTAACTTTTCTTTCCTTGTGTACATTGGCAAGTATATCAGAAACAGTGGTGCCGAGAATATTTCGATCGAAAACTGTCTTTGAAATACATTTAGTGCAGTCAGATCTTGGGAGAATACAGTACGTGAGATTGTATCAATGAATTTGAACAATTCGACACTTTTGTGATTGTGAACCTCACAAATATAACTATTATTTGACAACTATATATATGGACTAGTAAAAGACACAAGCATAATCTAGCAATCAAAGAAATAATAAAAGTGGAGCTGCCTTTACCATGGAAATGGAAACCTTCTGACCGAGTACGTAAACAAAACCTTCCTCCAGAACCTGATGAGAAATTGGTTGAAAGCACCGACTACGAACGGGTAAATTATGCAGCTAACTTTAAGCTCACATTTCTTAATGTACAAAAATCCCAAAAGGACGGTGACGTTTGATGTTTGTCTGCGGTCTTGTCTTGTCGTGCCCTCAATGATGTATTCTCTTGTTGCTCTGGTTTCTGCCAAGTCTTCGAGTACCTTCTTTGTGGCTTTCTAGGCTATTGTTGTTTTGTAGTTACATATACACGAGTATCTTTGTGTTTTGCTTATATTGCCTATTAATGCTGCATTGTTGGTTAGAAAATAGTTCGTGGCGGGGATTTTTTTATTTACACTGTCCCGTTTAATTGGGATAACAGTAGTGTAAGTGTGAGGCTTGGTGCACCCTTGAACCTGGTTTAAACCCCCAGTGGCCTTTTTGTTTATCGTTTCTGAACCTTTTCGTGTTTGTCCTTTTCACCATTGTAATATGGGGAATATAGTATTGCTCCATACTCGCGAAAGAGCCTAATCATAGTTGTATATAAAGTTGACACATTCCTCTTGTTTTATTCCGAGAAACATCGTTTAATCACACATAGCAGTTGGTTGCTGTCGGTTATGATTGCCTTTATATGCATTTTGAGAGGTAAAACACTAGAATTAATGATTTCTATGTCTTTCTGTTGATCCACTACTTCGAGATTTACGCCGTTTACCGTGTACAATTAACCTTTCAATGTACTCGTATAAGCACTTTATTCATGTAGTTGTATATATTTACATGTGCGACTTTATATGTGTGTGGATATGTACATGCATATATGTATTGTCAGAGAATAACCATCTATTGAATGAGACGAATGGCGATCTAAGGCACTAGTTTACAGCAAGGGAGGTAATCCTGTACATGCATATTATATGTGTGTGTGTGTGTTTGTGTGTGTGTGCGTGCGTGTGGGCGTGCGTGCGTGCGTGTGTGCGTTGATGTGTTATACGTATGTGTGCGTCCGTGCGTGTGTGCATGTATGTCTACACATGAAGGATTGTATGGGTTATCATTGGATATTGTGCTAATGATAAATGTACAGTTTTGAAAAATAGAAATAAAATAATTCCTATTTTGTATACGCACGTAGGATTGTATGGGTTATTATTGAATATTGTGCTAATGATAAATGTATAGTTTTGAAAAACAGAAATAAAATAATTAATTCCTATTTTGTATATAATATACATAAAATTATTTTGTCATGTTAATATATATTTACACATTTCTGTGATCATACAGTGTAGTTAGAAATGTATAATCTTCTCTTCTTGAAATGTATAATCTTCTCTTCTTGAATCAATAAATTAATGACCTATCGCCGTACTCATTTCTGTTAATCCTTCTCTATGTTTAATTAAACAAATTAGTTATTAATTTGTTATTTAGTTATAAAGGTCATTTAGAACTGTACGACATATGTAACACTGGACTATATAAAATATACTAAGTCAGCATTTTCGAAATTTTGCACAAATTCATTTGAACTCGTAATCTCATGATATTTAAGTATAACAAGTAATGATACCATTATTAATATTTTACTACACTGCAATACTTAAATATTTCAAAATGAATCAGATATTATTTTTGCAAATATCAGCACATCACGTTAAAGAGTATTTTAGAAATATTATTCAAGCAATCTCTTTGCGACAGTAGGAAGTTGTATGATTGATTAGGTACCTGAAGGTTACTGTAAAACTTGTTGTTGTGTTGCTTTTTTCTTCATATCACTTGTTTCAGTAATTCAGACTTTTGTTTTAATAATAGTACACACGATAGTCGATTTGTTGTTTTGAACATTTGCTACTTATTATTCTTCCCAGTTGTTTAGTTTACTTTCGGTTTTTTTTCTATTTTGAAAGTTATCATGTTTGTTTTCATCTGTATAATGCTTGTATATGTTTGCCCTTCTGTGCCCATTGTTGCTTACCTGCCGTCGCCACACATATTTTTGTTCAAAGACACATTTTTCACACACCCTTTAGTCCTTTGGTCGCTTTGCATTAGTAATGATTTTATAATATATCCTCATGGGTAATGACTTAGACCTATGGAGAGCGACCATTGGACTATATTATAGTAGTCGACAGCCAAATCCCAAATCGTATACTTTTCATAAAAACCATTAAAAGATTTTCTTATGATACTGAAATGTTTAAAACATCGATTAATTAGTATCATTCAGACAATGACAACTTCTGTTTTCCGTTTAAAGTTTACACTGCTCACCGTTTTAATATTTGGCCAATTTGTACATTTATTGCCTGATCGGTTTGACTATAAACACTGTGTGTATACAGCAAAATACGACATACAAAATATATTTTTTATTCTTATTTTGCGTGATTTACTGATTTTATCTTGGGATATAGAACTTAACCCGGGGCCAACTGATAGTAACAACCAATGTTTCTCATTATTGCACCAAAATATTCGTAGCATTAGGAATAAATTTGACTTTATCAAAGATAATTGCTTAGATTATGACATATTATGTTTCACTGAAACCCATCTTATGGTTGATGTCCGTGACGATTTATTGGTTTTAGAAGGTTTTAATAAAATGTATCGTAAAGACTGTTCATCACATTCAGGCGGGTTGTTAGTATATGTTTCTTCCGAAATAATTTCATCTAGAGTCGTGGAACTAGAACACATTGTTCCTGAATCAATTTGGATTGAAATCAAAGATCAAAGTCAATCTTTTATGGTATGCACTATTTACCGACCATTAAATAATTTCATCTAGAGTCGTGGAACTAGAACACATTGTTCCTGAATCAATTTGGATTGAAATCAAAGATCAAAGTCAATATTTTATGGTATGCACTATTTACCGACCTCCACACTATGCAGTTGAATTCTGGAACAGGGTTAATATTTGTATTGAAAAAGTATTGTAAACACAAACTAATATTATCATCTTGGGGGATATAAACGAAGACCAATTAAATCCATGTAACCATAAATTTCGAGATATACTATCATTCAATGACATGACCAATATTATCAAAGAGCCAACACGTGTAACTAACACTACTAGTACATTGTTAGATCCTATCGCCATTTCGAACCAGATAAAATGTCTTGATTCAGGTGTTTTTGAAACACTTGCTCATATAAGTGACCATTACGGTACATATGCATTTTTAAAAAGTAATTTCTGTGTAAACAAACCTTTCAAACGAAGCGTTTGGAATTATAAGCGAGCTGATTTTAATACATTGAATAACCTAATTGTATCGACGGACTGGTCAATATTACTTAACGGCTCTGTAAATTCTGCTGCAAATTCTTTTAATACAAAATTTATCGAGTTGGTAAAATTATGTATCCCAAACAGTCTTGTCACAATCCGGCCAAAAGATAAGCCATGGTACAACTCTGAGATTCGACATATTTCACGTAAACGTGACAAACAAAAAGTAATGGCTCTCAGCTCAGGTAATATATCTGATTGGCAAAATTATAAAAAACTCAGAAATAAGGTAAATAACATGAAAAAACATGCTAAAGAACTGTTTTATAATAATCTTGAATACTCAATATGTGAAATGCACTCATCTAATCCACGCAATTATTGGAAAACTATCAAAATGCTAATTAATGAAAATTCTAAAAGTTGTGACACAGTACCACACCACTCATTAACACTAATAATTCGTAGATAAAGCTAATACTTTAAATGACTATTTCATATCAATTTCATCAATTGATGATTCTCATGTAAGTCTACCAGCATTTAGGTCAAAAACTAACATCATGTTAAGTGACTTTAATATCACGGAAACAGAAATAACTGATATTTTAACCATTTAAGCTTTAAATAAAGCCACTTGACCTGATGAAATTAGTCACCGTATGTTAAAGGAAACTTCTAAAACGATTTGTCGTCCACTTTCTATATTGTTCAATTGTTCACTTCAAGAAAATGAATATCCAAATGCTTGGAAATTAGCCAATGTAATGCCTCTGTTTAAAAATGGAGCAAAAGACTCCCCATCTAATTATAGACCAATTTCCCTTATCAGCTGTGTGGGGAAGGTAATGGAGCGCGTTGTATTTAAACATATTTATAATTATTTACATACAAACAATCTAATATATGAAAAGCAATCTGGTTTCTTACCCGGTCATTCCACCGTTTATCAACTAATTGACATTTACAATCAAATATGTAAAGCTATTGATGAAAAAAAGTCTACATGCATGGTATTTTGTGATATTTCAAAGGCATTCGATCGTGTATGGCATAAAGGTATAATTTTCAAACTTCGTCAACACGGAATATTAGGCAATCTAATTAAATGGATAACTAATTATTTGACAAATCGAAATCAAAGGGTCTTTGTCCAATCTTCCTTTTCAGAAATAAAATACTTAAATTCAGGTGTACCCCAAGGTTCTGTTCTAGGACCGCTATTGTTTTTAATTTATGTAAATGATATTGCTGATTCTTTAATTAGCACAACTAGACTTTTTGCTGACGATAAACAGTATCTACATCGGACACTAAATACATGGAAACTGTAATTAACAACGATTTGCGAAAGATCTCTATTTGGGCAAAACAGTGGCTAATCAATTTCAATCCGTCTAAAACGGAAGTTATGTTCTGTTCTCTGATAGATAGACAAATGCCAGCTTTACCTTTTAATAATACACAACTTACATTCGTTGACCGCCATAAACATCTTGGAATAACATTTAGTAATGATGGGACCTGGCATGAGCATATTTCAAATATCGTATCTTCAGCTTCCAAAGTTCTCGGTTCAATGAGATTGATGAAATTTAATTTGAAACGCAAAACTCTAAACCAGATATATATATCTTATCTTCGACCTATATTAGAATATGAATCAATAGTATGGGATAATTGCTCTATTTATGAAAAGCATACTCTTGAAAAAATACAATATGAAGCCGCAAGAATCGTAATGGGTCTCACACGTTCTGTATCTATAGAAAAGTTATTAAATGAAATTGGTTGGGTTTCTTTGGAAGATAGGAGAAAAATACAAAAACTTATTTTAGTTTATAAAGAAAAAAATGGAAACTTACCTAGCTATTTGAACGAAATATTTCCTTCAGCTATATCCGATTCAAACCCTTATAATTTAAGAAATAACTCCAATTTTGTAACATTATCCAGACGTACAGAATTGTACTCAATGTCAATTATTCCTTCCGCACTTAAACTATGGAATGAACTTGATATATGTATTCGTGAGTCACCTTCACTTTTAACCTTCAAAAGCAAACTGAAAGAGCATTTTAAACCTCAATTTGTACCCAAATTCTTCCTGTACGGCGAAAGATACCTAGCAGTTACCATCTAAGGGATAATTCGATTTGTATTTGTGGAAATGAATTTGAAGATGCAGAGCATTTTATTTTCCGATGTAACCGTTTTAGGAATGAAAGGCATCAGCTTTTTACCAATACTCGTGAATTTCACCCCTCAAGTACATGAAAATTGCTGTACGGCAATTCAGATTTCTCTATCGATCAAAATCAATTTATTTTTCAAGAATTCCAAAAATATATCAAAAACACTCAACGTTTTCAAATCGAGTAATTTATTAGAAAAGTTTGTTACACGTAGCTGTCGGTGCTTTAATTCGAACAATATGTTGGGCGATTGTAGGGTTTCAACAGAGATGGGCGGCAGGGCAGGATTATCAAGCGGGGGTTTTCCCCCTCCATTTTTTCCCCATCTTTTTGCGTTATTTCTTTCTAATGTTTCTATTAAAAAAAAAATCAAATTCACCCATATTACAAATGTTATTACATTTCATTCCGGTATACATAATATATCAATATTGAAGGTATGGAGAGAACTGTAACTAATGTTGTTATAACTTGTAGTTCAATCCATTTGCGTACGTTATATATAAATATGTATTATCATATGATGTTCATTCTCTGTAACATAAGTAATAAAATATGTTTAAACTAAACAATGTACTTGTTGTTTTTTCTGCGTAAAAGTAAAGTTCAAAGTGTTACATACTGTTAAACCATAGATACGGTTCAATGTAACAATGCTATTTAACGAAAAAACTTTACTCAATTTACTCAATTTATATTCCTATTTAATCGGTCAGGTAGCATGTTTGCAGTAAATAAGCAAGTTTTCCTTTCTTTTTCAATGACCGTCGGGAAATAGGTCCTTAAATTCATTACGTAATACTCCCTACTGTGTTTAATTAGGGGATTTAATTAGGGGATCTTTTGTTCAGATGTACTTCAATCAGTTCGTCTTCAGTTTGTCCGTTATCATATTTCTTTCTTAACCACTTAACGAAATTCACCTAAACTTAGTATGTGACACGCCCACATGATAACGTCGAGCAAGAGCAACATTAATTTTGATTCCGCACCCAGGGAATCTCTAAGTGGGGAGTCAAATGGTCAAATACACTGAAAATTCAATTACACGGTCATTTTTCCATACTTGTGCACATACCTTAGTATATTTATTCATCTATATTATTATTATACTCGATTTTATTATTTTAAACTCGGACGTCTGCCCAGGGGATGTTAGGTGTGGGGTAGTGGTAGGGGTTTAGGTGGGGTTAGGGGTAGGCGGGTGTAATATGGGGTTATTTTTAATAACGTCTCGAATGGAATGTTATGTTTTCTCTCATACGTCACCCGTGCGGTACGGCGGAAGGGGAGACAAAAGGTCCAATGCACTATCAATTCAATTACATTGTACCTTTTCATATTTACTGACGGTCAATGAAAACACACGAATATCTCCATATGTTTATGCTGTAGGATTATTCGCAAAATATTGAAATAAAACTGCCGAACCAATATTTTCTATTTTTTTAAGTATTGAATCTTGATACCTAACTTACATGTTTATTGATAGGCTTTTATGACAAGCAGTTAATGCATTTATGTACCTTGTCATTTAACATTGTTTACTTTGGATAATCATAAAATGAAAACTGTTCCACTAAATTTCAAGCCACATTAATCTGTCTCGGAATAAATTATAATTGGTTATACTGTACATTTTATTGTTAAACTTCTAACATCAGTATACAAAGACTGTTCTTGAGAAAATGATTTCTTTGTTCGATGTAACTGAAGAAAACCAGAAATGCACGTGCATTTCATAACACCAGTGTGAACACCAGTGTGAAATGCACTAAATCCAGAAATGTACGTAAAAATGTTGAATGTAAACTCGTTATATGGATTATATCATACTTTGTCCAAAATGCTTCAAATTCTAACATTTTAAAGGATTTGTTTTGAGGTGCGTTTTCATTGACCGTGAGTATATATACATATATATTTATATATATTCTCGTCTATGAAAGATAAACAACATATCAAATGATTGTATTACTTCAAACGTTGAAGGCTGTCCAGGTATTTGTTGTATGTGGGGTCTGGGTGAGTTACGTGAAAAACTGTTCAAGTTGTTTTATTGTTGATGTGGGATTATAAGAATCTTTCATGGGTATCCGTTGAAGATAGGGAATTCCAACCCGAGGTATAAGTGTTCTTTTATCAGATATGAGGCTCTGCCGAGGTTCCAATTAAAACATTTATACCGAGGGTTGGAATTCCCTATTTCCCTAGGCAGTGTCAGAATGTTATTCGTGGAAACGGTTGACACACTAGGTAATGAACTTATTTTCTTCAATGAATTATGTTTTATTACAGCTGTCATCATGAACAGCTTTTAATACCTAACCATGTTACGCCAGTTACAATGGTACACACGTTTAAACTATATTTCTCTTCAATGCATTTGCTTCATTACAATTGATTGAACTCAATCTAAATTAATAATTACTCTCTTTTGGGTTTTCTACAAATTATATCAAAAGTAAAACCCAATCCTTAGTAAATGTTGAGTAATATATTATCTAAAGGTATGCATATGTTAGTTTGGTTCCTGTAATTCGCTTGGCTCCCATGAAACCCAGATTGTGCAAGGTCCCATTTTGCATCGAATGCATATTAAAAGCCGATTTACAGATCTATATCAATGACATTTCTTGTCTAAATCAACACATTTTAGGGCATGGACTTTATTATATTATTATCTGTATCGTTAACCTGAAAATGGAAAAAATTCAAATCAAATCTAGAGGGATGCAAAAGTCTTGTCTTTTATATCATGCAGATATGCACTTTTCTGACCAGATAAATTGTGCTTGATTAGGCACTGACCAATAAAGCAAATCAATGCGGAGTTGTTTTCTGTATGTCACGTTGTCTGACGTCATGTACGTAACGTTATCTGACGTAAAAAACACACCAAAAAACAACAACATGACGGCGTAATCGATAAACGTAACATGCTGCAAAATAGATAATAATAGTAATTCATACACAAAATGTGGATAATCTACATGATAGATAGAATATTATGCTAGTGCATTTTACTATCAAGTTTATTAGGCTCGGCCCGAAAACGAAGACTAAGCCTCGCCAAAGAAACTTGATAGTAAAAGGCACTGACATAGATTTCTCTATGTAACTGTTTGTCTCCCATAGAACACAAACTGAATTGGTCAACGCATTGTGCAATAAACACAGATCAGCGTTTGCGTGTACTGTTGTATATATATTTTCTCTTAAATTAGTTGCCTTGGTTCAACCATATGTTTGTATAGGATTATCGCTATGGGATAGGTGTATAGGATTATCGCTATGGGATAGGTGTATAGGATTATCGCTATGGGATAGGTGTATAGGATTATCGCTATGGGATAGGTGTATAGGATTATCGCTATGGGATAGGTGCAAATGTAATCAAGCCTCAAATGAATCATGAGATCTCTGCTCGCCCATATAGGCCAACCTAATAAATCCTGCTCGCCCATATAGTCCAACCTAATAAATCCTGCTCGCCCATATAGTCCAACCTAATAAATCCTATGAAATATTCATTACTGTTGATTAATGTAAGCATTCAATATGTTGTTACTGACCGTATTTGTTTTTTCTCGTTTTTCATGTTTGAGGGTATATATAAGGGAGTACGTGACTGCGTGGGCGCGGAAAGAGTAAATAGGTAATTTCTTTATTCCAGTGGCATATGTAAATCATACATACAAACATAAATACAAACATAAATTTACAAGTATTAATAAAACATAAAAACGGAAAATTTTACCAATAAGTTCTAATAATTCCTTGTTCCCAGTAGTGTTAGAAGCAAACTCAAAAGTACATACTAATGAACAACAACAAGACAAAGTAAGAACAACTTACTGACAGAAAAGTCACATCTACATCGCCTCAAATGACTAAGCAAACTAGGTTGGTCGCACAGTTTAAGTATTAGCATAACGGTACATATATTAGATACTTTGTTACATGTATTTTTATTTAAGCATACGTCGATATATATATGCAGGCTGACATCGAGCTTTTATTTAAACAATTGATACGATAATTTGACTTTCAGCTTTCACTATTTAAATGCAAACGAGAATGCAATGGGTGGGATGTGATGATGACCAAGAATTGTTTCTCTGGGTAGAGGCGTGCGATGTCTTTATTTCGATTGCATTCTATCACATGGTAAAAATAAAACACCTTACCTCTCGTGAAAAAGCATAATAAACCATTATGTTCATTAATATCTCTTTCTCTGTCTCTCTCTCTCTGTCTCTCTGTCTCTCTCTCTCTCTCTCTCTCTTAGTTTTTCTCTCTCTCTCGCGTTCTTTCATTCAAACACGCAATATATCAACTCACCGCGTAACATATACACAAAGTACAATGACATTCATTTGCTGTGACCGTATGAATTAATTAATGTTATGCTTTTTTTTTCGTGTGGCGTAACTAATATTTACATATTATTACACACTATTTTCAATAAAAATAATTTATTTACACTAAATATCCTATTGCTGACGTATTTCGTTTTTGATCAACCATCACTGAATTAGTACGTATTCACATATTTATTTCTGCTTACGTGACGTTTTACCACATTTGATTACATTCATTAGGTCAGATAAAACCACAAGAACAACAATTCCAGAACAAATAAATACCCCAAATAGTCCAACATAAAAAGCCGATTTTCGCTTATCATTTGCACTTATTAGTGTTCTTTGATACTTCCCAGTAGTCTTTATAGATACGGTGAGGTTGGCAACAATTTCCTCAGCAATCATTTCCGCATCTGATGTGTGGGTATTTAAATTCTGCTCTGTAAATAACAAGTGATTTAAAATAACAAACATGTTTCCACGGAAAGGAATGGACATAAAAATGCATAGCAAAAGATCATAAACCAGACAACAATTTTCACATAGAAAGTCAAAAGTATTCATGTTCTAATATTACATATATATATATATATATATATATATATATATATATACCAAAAGGCACATAGACCACTAGGTGATTGTGTGAATTCGTTATATCAGAAAAGGAATTACTTAAATTGGAATGTCATGTATTTTAATATACACAAAACAAGATTTAATATTTGGGGATTATTTAACTTCTGCGTTCAATTATAAGGAATTAATTCAAGAGAATTATCTATTTATCTTTAGCCATAAATAAATACACACACATACATATATGCGTGTGTGTAATAGGGTCTCTAAAAACGCTCTTAAGCCCTTTTAAATGCTCAAAGATAAATTAGCGATATTTAAATGCATTTATAGTGGGATGAGTATGCACACGATGATTATGCGCACGTACACACACCAATCCTCATCCAAATTTGTTTTATCTCAAATCATGTATAAAAACTGTATGCGGCACTGGTTCACCAATAAAGCGTTGTGTTCCATTGTATTTCGTTGATTATTTACATTAATTCTGGAAACAAGAGGAACGGGGATGATAACTCAATAAGATAAGCGCATTTGGGTTGATGGGGTTCGATAAAGCGGTGCTAGAGTTCGAACTGCTAGAAAGGTGAGCACCGGACAGAAAATATTGACTTAAAGAATTTATGCATTGGTTTATTTCAAAATTAACAAAAATCCGTACTCACTCACTATAATAAAGTACTTCAAACCCCAAACAGCACCCTAGAGTACTCAAGTTTAAAATCGCCGCAACTCATTATTACTGTTTTACTTCTCCACAGTTACACCAAATAACTGCAAAATACGCATCGCTCCTCTGTTCAACGTATGCATTATCAGGCCCACTCTCCAAAACAAAACGAACAAGAGGGCCAAATCGTCAAATAACCCAAATCGCTCACCTTATGATATTGATGACACGGGGAATATGTCGTTCAAGATTATAATATAGCAGAGACCGAAGACCGTACAACAACAACAAAAAATACACAATTGTTGTATTCCAAAAAGTGAATTTCTCCAAATTGGTTATCATTATATAGTATATCTTCAGTTGTTGATTATAGTACGTCTGAAGTTTCATCGCAGCTGTACAACAACCTAAAAGGTGTCGTGCACACACACGCATTCAAAGATCTAGGAGGAATAACAGGGGGATAGTAAAGGCCATCTAAAGGTAGGTAAACACATTCGAACAAGATGTGTAGCATTCACAGTCAATCGAAAACATGCATAGAAAACAAACAATAATTCAAAGATGGATTAACAGAACAATCATAAAAGGCTTCACAATAGGGCCACGACTTTTAACAATCAGTGGCGAAAATGGCCGCTGGTGGTTTAAACTAGATCTAGGGTGCACCAAACCTCATTATTTCCATATTTATTTTGTCTTTAGTTGATGTTTATGACCCTTTAGGTGGGATAATTTTTACCACATCATTTAAATAAACGTGGTAAAGTATAATAAAATAAAAAGGCATACAAAATATCAAAGCTCTAGCTGGCAAGCTGTAAACTGGTTAACCACTAAACATGCATTGCGTTACGAAATTATAGTGTCCCAACCTCTTTTCATTAGAGAATACATAGCCCCACCCGCTCGCAAAAACATACCAATAACTCTACCCACAACCGCACATTTAAACAAATTTTAGCATCTGATCGCAAAAACTTCAAGAAACAGTTTTAGATGTTCACCAAATGTATTTGAAAGTTTCTTTTAATACGATTACTGACCAGCTTAACAGTAAGCAATATTATTATCTGATTTTAGAGAGTTATGGACCTTAATTATTGAAAGGAAAATTAGGTTTTAGGTTGTGCACTTCCTCCAACGACAGACTGGGTTTTACTCATAACAATCTGGGTCATGCAATGGAGGTGGTTACTGAAGGGAGACATGATTGCAGAACTTTCGAAGCTGTATACAGCAAAAAGGTTGAGGTGTTCTTAAGAAATGACTTCCTAAGGGAGTGGCTTGAAGGAAAGAAATCACCGGATCGGGTTAGCTTTTGTCGATATAGGAAGGACTTCATGGAGTGCGTCTAAACGAACTACATGTTGGCGGGGTGCCTTAAAGAAGGATTTCTGTCCAACGCAATATACTTTTGATGGTGTTAAGCTTTGTGTAATTGGAACGGTAGGGAGGCAGGCACATTAACAACAGTTGTATGCTTTGTTTTTTTGCACTACAAAAATAATTGTTGTGATGATCCATATAACATTCTCCAGGGGACGGCCAGGAATTATTGAAGAAGTTTTATAAGGGTGAGGAGGCGCAAGGAAGAATTGTGATGGGGGTATTCTGGACTAACTAAATTGGATTTTACGTAACACGAACACAGAATGGTTATTTCTCCTTCACAGAATGAATATTCCAGGCCAATCTTCCATTTACATAAAAATGAAAATATGCCGAATGAACATTCTCACCAGCAGAACTTCAAAGATTCTACACATTCTGTTACAGACTCTCCATTTTTTCAGGTTCCACGTTCATTGCTTTCTGCCTCCAATCAAGAGTACGTAATACAAAACAGGAATGAACGCGATTACATTCAATGGCATGGAAAAAAAATATACAAAATAAAAATGAATTTCGGGTTGGAGGAATTTTATCCCTCTGCCTTGATGAGTATTTGCCCTATTCTTGATCTGAAATGACGCGTGGCTTGTTGATGTAGGTGCCAAAGAACGACGTTCTGTGTGCATCTACATTTCTTTGTAGGTTCTTAAAAGGTATTTGTTACAAAATAGTCGATCAAGTTATGTTCTTAGGTAACTGAAAAGCAAACGTAATTATATTTAGGCTTATTTCTATTTCTTCCTAGACTAAAATCAGAAGTTGTGAACGTCACACATTTCTCAAAATATACAATGTTGTGAAACGTGTTCTTTGATTTAAAATCATAGATAAATTAAACAAACTTACTTGAACATACTGGCGGTGTTCCGGACCAGCCTTTGCCTGATGCAGTTATTATGCAATCACGTTTCAAATCTCCACTCACGTGCTGATAACCAGGTACACAGGTAAAACTTGCACTTCCGTTAACCGTTAACATCAGAATGTCTAATATAGCATGTTCCCCTGTATCAATTTCTTCGCATTTTTCTTAAAGAGAATAGTATGTTTGGTAAATTGGGTGATTGACAAAATATGCACTTTTAATAAAATGTATATGAATGATATTATGCAAGTAGGAAGAATGATTCAAGCCTTTCTATCACATGCCTTTGATCTTGACATTTGGGGGTTGATGATGGGATGAAGGTGTTCTTCAAACGGACTTTTATTGGGGCGGGGAATAAATACTGATAAGATAGATCTTTTGGAAGCAAAAAGACAATCAAGAGAATAAAGCAGCAGACTCGGGTTTCCCGTTTCATACTCTTTATATTGAATCTGTTTATGAGAGGTACAGCACAAGCAACACCTCTCACGTACACTCACACTGGCTTAAGCGTTATTCTATTTCAAAGCCACCTATATTGATCCCAAATGACTAGAAACACCACTACCGATTCGTTGCACGGGAAGAAATTTTATAGCCGCCACACTGCACTAAACGAACACTAGTGGATGTCGACGTAAAGTTACTTGTGATATATGTGGATTTAAGGAAGACTTTCTGGTGGAAGAAAGGAAAACATAAAGGGAAAGGATATCTGGTAGGACTTTCTCAGGAGTAATTCGGGTGTTAGGCAGTTTCGTGTAGGTGGCAGTTGTTGGAAGGAGCCCAGAAAAAAAAACTTAGCCTCTCTTATAAGGACTGAACTCTATGTATTCACAATAACTGTTTTCTGTACCAATATATGTATGTTTTAAATATGTTAAAATAAAATATGTTTAAACCAAGAAAACAATTCTAGAGGATCGTAATGAAGTAGGACGACCCGGTGGGGTGTATGTTAGTCTATCGATTTATGAGCTTGTTATAGATTTAGTTATTGTCATAGAGGTAGCCTTTTCGAGGCCTTTGTCTTCCCGTGGACCCCATCATGAATCTCCGCTGAGTGTACTGATATTTGCCTCATCAACTGTTTTCTGTCCGGTCACATTGAGAAACTGTGGGGCATTGTATGAGTTTATACCCAGAAGGTGTCGGGAAGCCAAACCTGTGATGGGGATAGGATCTCAATGAACTATTTCTGGTTTGTTGAGACTGTCAGTTACTAGTCACATAGAGTGTGTGTCAGAGGAAAGAGAGAGACTTTTCAAAATATACTCATAGGGTAGTGTCTTAACGAGTAGTACTTCGGAGGTCGACTGAGTAGTTTGGTATTAAATATATTTTCCGTGAAATTTTACTATGTACTGACTTCCCCTAAAAATTTAACCAAACGTTGTCTGAATCGAGGTAGTTCAAGTATTCATAGATAATATTTATATCCTAGACCATATAGACTACAGAGTTTGTTCATTTATTTATCAATCTGCTGGCGGGCTCATCGGGTGGTTATGTTTGGCATGACGCATGTCATTGATGTGGACAATATTAAAGATTTGCTACAACTATGTATAAATTAAGATATATGTTTGTATAAAAGAAGATGTATGTGTGTATAAAAGAAGAGCCATGAGTAAAACCTGCTTTTCCTAATTAGCCAAATTATATTATACAGAGTTATATCAAAAACACTTCATGCTATTCTCTTCTCAAAAGCCATTGTTCTGATTTTGACGATTAATTTTTTGAAATTATAAGTATTACGTTGACAATCACGTGTGTTTCAAATGAGGTCACATGGGTAAAATGTCCCATTTTTTTGTATATAAATAGTGCCAAATACAATTCTATAAATAATAAGAGCAACATAAAGTCTACTGAAGTACATGGCTAAGACCAATATACTATTGATATCAAAGCAGACCATACATATCCGTTGAGCAATTCGAAATAGCTAGGAATGTCGGGATTGAGAGTGACAGCGAAAACGCATTAACGCCCACCTGCTCACTGTCTCATTCATTTCTAATGTAATCGCCGACTTTGGTCAAATGGGGCTAGGCCCACCAACATAACCTGAAAGGTGGGGTTGGTGCGGGGAAAATGTTTGCCAGTGTATTCATTGACTCACACATAGTGCCACACATTCACCAATACCTGGTTCACATGTAGTAGCCGTTCCGCCCCACGCTCCTTGACTACATGTTGATATAGCAGATCCAACTAGAGAGAAACCTGCATCACAGCCGAATGTTGCAATTCCTCCTTCAAGATTGTTTGTTGACGTCACATGTCCATTTGTTGGGTTTGACAGTGCGGTACAAATATCTTAAATGAAATTTCAATTTTAATAATTATTAGGAATGTTTTTTTTTATAATTCGCATTATAAGTTGAATTAGTAATACAATGTCTGTATGGAGTGTGGTGATAAATCAATAAATGAGTGCAAGAATATTTTGACTTGAAACTCAAATAACATTTGCTGATCATTTTCTTAAAAAAATACTGTTCATTTTGCTCTTATAACGTTTTATTATTATAATCATTTAAACATCGAGATGATGTAATTATGACCTGCTTATTTGTGATCGATGGTCAGATTTATAACCATAAATAGGATAATACCCAGTCTGATTATAACAGTACTTCAAGTGTAGGATTGTGAAATGTTAATGCTTGGACAGCAAATAATAGGTGTTTTATGGAATATAATTTATTGAAACTCAATTTTGATATTATACGCATAGTTGAATCTAAGTTAAAAATGATAATGTTATACAATTAAAAGATTATAGGTGGATTGGCCATAATCGATCGAACATTCGTGCAAATGAAATGGGGCAGGTGGTACAAGTGTTTTTGTTAAAAACTATTTGTCGGATATTTATGACATTAGTATATATGATAACAATTGTAGAGATGTTTTAGCTGTAGAATTCAAAGATGAATATATATATTATATCTTTATTTTCTCCAGCTTGTAAACTTATATGTCATGTTTGTAACCTTATGAACGTATTAATCATTATGATAAAAAGCATATTGACCATTTTACTTAGAACCGTTTTTTAGAGAAGAATGCAAGCACATTGGTAAAACACACCGTCAGTGAAGTGTTTTCATTTACTTTGTTAAAACTTGTCTTCACTCAACAAAATGTATCTATGCTCACCTATACATGGAGGAAATAAAGAATACATGTAATAGGCTGTTATATGCGAAATGTATTATTAATTATGTTTTGTATTTTGGAGAACAATAAGCAGTTACATATTTAGTTATGCCAATTAATCTATATTTTTTTTGTATTTTTCATGTTTACTTTTGTTGTACATATTAAGTTTTAAAATAAATAATGCATTTGATAGTTCCATAGTGACTAATAAGTCTCATTAGGCGGGGTATTCATCATTTTACTTAATATTGCCTATAGTATACTGTATTGTTTTGTACACGTAATATTTTGTAACGATGTTATTTGTCACTTTAATAAAATAAAATAAATAAAACTCAAAAATCATGTCAATCAGATGCCTCACGCAAAATAGAAATGCCAGTGGACATGACCTTTCTCTTAGCACAGGGACTTCATGTGTACAAAAGATTCAACCACCATTTTAACGAAATGCCCGAATGTAACCAAATACTGTTTAGGGTGTTGTATAAATATCTTAAACGATATGTCTTTTAAATATCAGAAATGGGTGTGTAACTAATTTAATACATAATGATTATAAACCTGTTCGTTTATGTTGGTTGTTAGTGTGGTTCGAAAGCCTAGAACCAATATTCTTTTTTTTACATATCAGAAATGTTCTTGTCAGGTCCCTAAGATTTGAGAATAACGTTTTTCAGATACACTGTAATGAGATCGCATACAACTGTTTATTACTGGTATTCTCTATTTTTTTGACATGTTGCAAGTGCTCCGTTTTGCGATTAAAGCAAAACTTCTCATTCTTTCTACATTTGTCCGTAGATGGTATTATTTAGACAGATATGTCCTTTACCTATACCGTCCCATTTAAATTTGTTGACTTCCTCCGTTATTCATAATTGTAACACGTTGTTCGTGATATAAACACCACAACAAGATAATTAAAAACAATATTCAATGCATATTTCCGATCTCTCATATAATAATTATATCGTAGAAATTAGAACCAATCAATAGTACATCGGGTTATAACACCTGTAACAGTAACAAAGCACGTGCCCTCTTTAATATAATGCCGGGGGAGCTTGAAATTGCATTTCAGAACTTTACATTATAATATAAGTAGCTATTCCGCCATCAACAGGCTCATTTTACAACAGATGTACACCGTTTCTTAAATTACTGACGACTAATTATATATATATAATATAACTAATATATATTGAAAATCCAAACTGTAAAGACACAATATACTAGTAAATGGTTTTAACCAGCCGGCCAAATCCCAAAACTGGAGCGTCGAATTAAGAGTTACCAACGCATATTTCATTTTACGCGTATTCAATCACGGATATTTTAAGAACCCGTTAATATGCTTACACCTTTAATCGACATATATACATTATTATATGACCTGAACACCTAGATAGAGTTTTGATAAAATGTTTTGAAGTGTAATTGGTCCGTTAATTGGAGAATTAGTTTATTTTACCTTATTTGTAAAACACTGCATAAAATCGTTGATACAATCATGTTCGCCATTTGTCATTAAAACCTAAAGACGATTCATACATCTCACAACTTATAGCAATTGATTTTTTTTTACGATGTAAACTTTCGTTCAAATTGTTGTTGTCTGCATTATTTCATCAATCCATACGGTATATACTAATCAAAACCCTGATTGCATGAACACATTTTAAATCTTTTAAGTAGATGTGTTTCCTTAGAAATAAAGTATAACACTTATACACCTTGGTATATATGTATATATATAGGTTTTTGTTAAGTACTTCTAATTAGTGCAGCTGTCGAACTCACAAAATGTAACAATTTAAATAAAATATAAAGCGATGGATACATATATATGTTTAGTTTGGCAGTACATGCTCGATCGTAAATCTCACTTTATCACATATTATTGACTGACTGAATTAGATTTTATAGTCACACCAACAGCTAAGGTCATATGGCGACTTTCCAGCTTCCACGGTGGAGGAAGACGCCAGGTGCCCCTCCGGGCAATTTTCATGCACGGGAGGGCAGTTGGGTAGAACCACCGACGTTCCGCAAGCCAGATGGATAGCTTCCTCACATCAAGATTATAAGGCCCCTGAGGGATCGAACCTACAGCGGTGAGGGGCAAGTGATTTTAAGTCAGAGACTCTAACCACTCGGCCACGGACGCCCCTTATCACATATTATACACCATTACCTGTTACACATGTAGGAACCATACCACTCCACGCTCCCAAACTACATGTTGAAGTAGCCGATCCAACTAGCGAGAACCCAGCATCACAGCTGTATGTTGCAACTCCTCCTTCAAGTTTGTTTGTTGACGTCACCTGTCCATTTATTTGGTTTATTGGTGCGGTACAAATATCTGAAACAAGATTTAAATTTTTCATTTCATACTCTTTCTTCATTGTGTTAATTTCAGGAGGGTTTCTTAAAGTCTCCCAAATTTCCTGAAATAACTTTTTAGCATTACGTGGTCCGAGTATTGGTTTAAACATATTTTATTTCGAATTAGTGCATATATACATTTAACAGTACATTAAGTAAAGGATTGGAACGAATGCAAACTTATTTAATTTTATTAGATACTGGGATCATACGCCGTCCGGCATGGGGAAGCAAATAACTCCATGTCCACCGCCGTATGCATGCCATCTTCGGGATGGTTAACATTGTGTACTATTGATTTTATGAATGTTGAGTTCTGCTCAACCCGGGGCTAGAGGGCGTGAGCGGTAGCTAGCATATTTCACTACCGCTCATGAACAATCAAATCGAGACTGCAATATTTCGTATGTGTCGTGCTCGGCCGTTTCCAAAGGTCCATTATCATACCCCTTTTTTATAAAGTTCCTCTCCCTGGAAAACGCGTATACAAATCAAGTACGTATTAACAGCTACGGAACATACATAGATATGAACCAACTGGTAGAATTATTATAATTATTCATTGTCACATTGGCTCGGTTAATATTTGCTTAAACAAATTAAAAAGAAAATAAAAGACATGCAAAATTAAATTAAAGAAATATGATGATAGATGGTAAGAGAAAACATAAACAAAATGTAATTCGAACAAGAGACATACCAACTCAAAAACAAATCATAATAAAAAACAACAACATAATAAACAACAAGGAAAGTAAAGAGGACTGCATAAATTGTGTTGGATAACAGGATAATAACGGGTGACACTGGGAATCAAAAGGCGGAGTACTCAATAAGACATAGCACCATTGATGGGCAACCACGGACATCAATCATGTTTATATACTCTGCCAGATTAGAAGCGTTTGTATTTTATTATATTCTTCTGAACAGCCTCAAAGATTGAACCGTTAGTGTCATAACTTAGCGACAGATCACCGTAAGTGTTTCGAGGATAACTGTACATAACGGATTAAGGGTGTGTGCAAGGTCAATACGTATTTCGTTGTAAGCAGGACAAGTGAAGAAAAATTGTTGGTTATCTTCAATACTGCCACTATGACAGTGATCACATAACGGGGATTCGATTATATTTTTCTGAAACAGATAGAGGTTCAATGAACTTGGTACGTAAATGGGTGTGTAGAATTTCTTTTCTATTTTTAACGTAAAAGTATTTGAGCGGTTGTATGCTATTGCGATTCAAATAACGTTTTCATAAATGAATGCAATCTGTGTCTCTAATATCTTGCGGTAAAGAGTTCCACTCGCGAAGAGTAGACGGTAGGAATGATTCTCTATAAAGCTTAGTTCGAGCATTTACTGTCTGAAAAAAAAGGATAAAAATATCGGACAGGGAAAGCAGCATTCAAGGACGACAGTCAACCACAAAACACAAAAACAAACACGCAAACAGACAAACGAAAAGACAAAAGTAATAAAAAATGCAAACGACATCACAAACACAAAAGGGTTGACAATAGGGCTACCGCCTTGGAACGGTCAGTGGCAACGTAGGCCACTGGGGGTTTAAACCGGTTCTAGGGTGCACCAAACCTCACACTTACCCTACTGTCATCCCATTAAAACAGGACAGTGTAAATAAAGAAATCCCCGCCATGATCTAATCTCTAACCAACAAGGCAGCATCAATAGGCAATATAAGTAAAGCACAAATATGCTCGTGTAAATATAATACAAAAAAACAATAGCCTAGAAAGCCACAATGAAGGTACTCAATGACTTTGCAGAAGCCAGAGCAGTAAGAGAATAAACCATTAAGGGCACGACAAGAAAGATCATGGACAAATATCAAACGCCACCGTCCCAATGGGCTTTAGGTAGGCGTCATCACAGGGTCCACTGCCTGTCCGGTCATCGTACAATTAAAGAGGAAAGCATAGTGGCGAACTGTAAAAGGGCCCACCACCAAGCATGCAGTACGTTGCAAAATGATAGGGTCATAACCTCTTTTGATAAACTTTTTAACAAGTTTAACAAAGATAGTATGAAAGTGATCATGACCAAGAATCTTACGAAGTTTATAAATCACATCACCATAGAAGTCAGGTTGTGATAGTCCTTGTCGCAGAAGAGTCCTTAAATTACATTGAAGATTATTTTCATATCGTAAAGACCAGACCAGAGTACCATAGACGACAAATACGAAGACAATAGGGAGTGAACCATTTTATAAAATAGAATAAGTTGATGATTACGTCTCCGAGTCTGTAAAGTTTCCCATTCTGTTTCTGTTTTAAACGATCAAGGGATACCAATTTGGTCGTACCTGTTGTTATTTTGGCTGCTTCATTTTGAATATTGTCAAGCTGTATCTTTTCGTAATTGGTGCAGTTATCCAATAGTACATCCCCGTATTCCAATAGTGGTCTTATACAACTTATATATATAGTTTCAAGAGATTTGTTTATCAAGCTGGTGTTTTAGTTTTCTCATAATATTAAGTCTACTCCATGCTTTATTTTTTATATACTCAATTTGTTAGAGCAAACTACAGTCATTTGAAAGAATGATACCTAGATGTTTATGGCACTGAACTTCTGAAATGTTTAGGTTAACCATTTGCAGAGTAGGGTGGGGGTGTAGGTTTACGAAGTTTGCGGGATAACAGAAGAGACTCTATTTCGGGCGGATTAAAAGTGGCAAGCCATTTGTTTGACCAGTCGGTTATCTTTGCAAGGTCATAATTGAGGATATTAGCTGCAACATCAATTTCATCGACAATAGCATAATGACTAGTATCGTCAGCAAAACCCCGTATATTTGAATGAATGTCGGAAACACTGTCATTTATTTAAATTGCAAAAAGAAGAGGGCCAAGAATAGAGCCTTGTTGGACTCCAGCATTAATTATACTCCAATTAGACTTAGCAACGGGAATAACAACACATTAAAAACGGTTTTCAAGGTAATTGGTGAACCAAGATAAAAGATCAGCTGAAATTTCTGCCGCGTTCAGTTTAACTAGGAGACCTTTATGCCACACTCAATCAAACGCCCTACTTATATCGAAGAAAATAGCCCTAACCTCCTTTCCATCGTCGAGCGCTTTACAGAAAGTGTTATACAAAAATGTTAGTTGATTAATTGAGGAATCACCTTGGATAAATCCGGACTGCAAGTTTGTAAAGAAATTATTATCACTAAGAAAATAAAAAATATGTTTGAAGATTAGTCTTTCTACACTTTGACAATATTGCTCAAAAGCGATATTGGACGATAGTTGTTAACACAAGAGGGTCTCCTTTATTTAGAATTGCACATACAAAAGCCTCTTTCCAGATTTCAGAAACTTTAACCTGTGAAATAGACAAATTAAACAGATGACAAAGAGGAGAAGCAATTTCATTTGCTAACTCACGAAGGACTGCGTTGTTAATCTAGTCTGGAACAGCGGCATTTCCTACAGGGAGGGACTTCAAAACTGAATTAACTTCCTAATGAGTTAGAACAAGGGTATTTAGAGTGTGATCTGCAACGTTGGAATGCACATACGGGGGTTTAATGTTAGTGTCGTTAAGGACAGTCTGGCTTTTGAAGTAGTCGTTTAATAAATTGGCTTTATCAGATTCGTCGTTTTCAAAAAGGTCTGGGATAGACTTTTTCATTTGATGATATGAACATTTTAAGTGTTTACATCAGTAATTAGAAGACAAAGAAGACGAGTTAAGCTTTTCGGTAAGAGTGTTATAGTATGCCTCTTTTCACTGACGTATTAGTGCTTCTTCATTCCGGATTTGCTTAAAGTTATCCCAGTTGTGTTGAAGATTAGAAGATTTTGTTTTTCTATATGCCCGTTTTCTTACTCTTATTTTGCACTTGATCAAACCAAGACATGGTGGTTCATATGTTTTTATACGAACACTGTTCACTTAAAGAGAGAATTTTATCAGACATGTTTTTAGCGTATACCTCAATGTCTTCGTTTTCAAGTTCTGTCCAATCCAACAATCTTGCTTTCGCACGTAACAGCTCATTATCTCCTTGGTCGTATTTTCAAATTTTTCTTACTTTTTTTTTAAAATTTGAATATATTATCGGACAATGATAACCTAAATCTTGATTTAAAAATGGATCGGCAACTTCGCTCATCAACAAATTAGCATAAGATTAACATAAGATTAAGCACAGATGAAGAGTACTCGGTAGAATTGGTCGAATCGTTTATAATCTGTTCCATACCAAATTGCTGACAAATCATGTCAATTTTACGTGAACTGTGTCGACTTAACATGTTAAAATTAAAATCACCAGTAACTATGATGTCTTTTAACCCTGTGTCAATTGCTAGATGCATCGACTCTTCTATCATATCACTATGTGCTCTGTTAGAGCTAGGTGCTGTAAAAAACACCTACAAGAATGCGTTCATGATTTAGAACTAGCTCAATCCATAAGCATTCCAAGTTAATAGGTCTTAAGTCAAACCTCCATATGTAATTCGAATTATCTTTAACATAACCCAGTACCCCACCGTAACTATCGGCGGCACGGTATTTACGTTCCAGATTATGGTATGATGGAAATGCAGGTCTTCATTTATCACTTGGTCATTAAGCCAAGTCTCGGAAAAGGTGAGAATGTCAAATTGATGCAGTTCAGTTTGAAGAGATCAAGTTTCGTCCGTTTGCTTTAATATTGTTTGTTTACATTATAATGAATGATTGACAGACTACGCGAGAGATCAAGAGTGTCTAAATTATACCCCGGTGTACTAACTATGGAGGAATTTGTCCTTCATAACTATTTAATGAAGCTGCAGGGCCAGGATTTTAGTCCGAGTATTAACTTTCATACCCCATCCAACCCCTTCTCCATGAAGCAAAAATGTGGTTGTCGGGATATGAAATAAAAACCTTAATTTCGGCTTAAAAAGTTTTCATATTGTAAAATTAAAACATTTAATAGTTAATTTTAAACAGATTATCGCTTTTCTTTCAGTAAAATATTTTTTTAAGCATGTTTTTTTTGTCAAAATATCCGTTATAAAATCCTGCTAATATAAGCTTTCCCATCGCTTAATGGAATTAAGATGAGAGCACGTAATGTATTCTCTGATATTAAAATACCGCAATAAGGCAGATTACACATTCTCAAAGGCATTTTAAAATTGTTCTGCAACACACGCTGTTTTGAGTTTATTGCGACACCGTGGATTTATTGTGCATATGTCGACAATCGGTATTTAAAGTACAAATAGGTAGGAATAATTGACTCTTCCAATATCGTTGCACTAAAATACCCAGACTTTTCAAAGGTTTCAGGAATCTCACTAATTGACAATACATTAGCAGTATACCTGCTGCACACAAGCGAGTCGTCCCACTCCACGCTCCTGCACTACATGTGGATGTAACAGATCCAACTAGAGAGAAACCAGATATACAGCTGAATGTTGCAATTCCTCCTTCAAGATTGTTCGTCGATATCACTTGTCCATTTGTTGGAGACGCTTGTGTAGTACAAATGTCTGAAATGCGATTTTATGTATTTATTTAAACAGCAGACGTGATATATTAAACTACATCAGATTATTAACGTTTTCTCCGTTTGTAAGTTAATGATTTAAAACGAATCTCACATCTTTCAATGATAATATCATTTGACGTGTGCAACTTTGTAAAAGTGCACTAAAATATTGTTCCGTCAATATGGCTTTAATCACTTCATACGGTAAATATAGGTCGGGAAAGTAGCTTTCATAGTCTTGTTGAGTTAAAGTTCTTTAGGATAGATAGTATTTACTATAGGAGAGCAGAAATGCCTGTCAATGTTTAATATTTCATCCAGGTACCAAGAGGTGTCATTAAAGGCTTCAAGTGCATCTGTATGAGTACACGGTGTAAGACTCAACATGAAATCCCTATCATAGCAATTCAAAAAAAGACAAATCTGCGACAGGAGGTGCATAGTTCGTACATATAACAGCACTTTGGCAATAAATGGTAGTTCCATACATGAGAAAATATATTCAAAAACAAACAAAAAATAAATTTAATTAATATAATTACACGTTACATAAGTTACATTCTGTATACCGTATATAATTAAATAAGATACTGTTGATATATTTCCGTTTTCCGCTTATCATTGAACACGAAACTCACTAAATTCACAAAACGTTAAACATGTACATGTACCTGCTTTACAAGTAGCAGCGGTTCCACTCCACGTTCATGCACTACATGTTGATGTAGCAGATCCAACTAGCGAGAAACCAACATCACAGCTGTATGTTGCAATTCCTCCTTCAAGATTGTTTGTCGACGTCACTTGTCCTTGTGTTGGGATTGTACGTGCTGTACAAATATCTGCAACAAGATATCATTTTGGTTTAAAACAACAATTAATTATTAGTGTTTGAATATATAGATGTGTTCAAAATACGTTCAGCTAACTCTTTTGTGTTTGTGATGTCGTTTGCATTTATCATTGCTTTTGCCTTCTTGTTTTTCTTTTGCTTCTGTGTTTTGCGGTTGACTGTCCTCCTTGAATGCTACTTTCCCTGTCCGATCTTTTTATATTTCTTGTAAAGAAATAGATATAGGAAAACCATCGAAATTGAGCAACAGAGTGACCCCAATAACCAATAAATAAGAACCCCGAAGCATAGATAGATAGATAGATAGATAGATATATAGATAGATAGATAGATAGATAGATAGATAGATAGATAGATAGATAGATAGATAGATAGATAGATAGATAGATAGATAGATAGATAGATAGATAGGTAGGTAGGTAGGTAGGTAGGTAGGTAGGTAGGTAGATAGATAGATAGATAGATAGATAGATAGATAGATAGATATATAGATAGATAGATAGATAGATAGATAGATAGATAGATAGATAGATAGATAGATAGATAGATAGATAGATAGATAGATAGATAGATAGATATATAGATAGATAGATAGATAGATAGATAGATAGATAGATAGATAGATAGATAGATAGATAGGCGGGCGGGCGGGTGGGCGGACGGACGGATGGCGATTGATGGATGGATGGATGGATGGATGGATGGATGGATGGATGGATGGATGGATGGATGGATGGATGGATGGATTGATGGATGGATGGATTGATGGATGGATGGATGGATGGATGGATGGATGGATGGATGGATGGATGGATGGATGGATGGATCGATGGATCGATGCATTGATCCACAGACAAACAGACAGACAGAAAGACAGACAGACTAATAAAAACATTCATCAGTACCTGCTTCACACGTAGGAGCCGTTCCACTCCACATTCCTGCACTACATGTTGAAGTAGCAGATCCAACTAGCGAGAAACCAACATCACAGCTGTATGTTGCAACTCCTCCCTCAAGATTGTTGGTTGACGTCACGTCTCCATTTGCTGGGCTTGACAATGCGGTACAAATATCTGAAACGAAATTTCATTTTTTAATAATTATTAGGAATGGTTTTTTAAGTTTCGCATAACTAGTATTAATATCACAATGTATATATAGAGTGCGGTAATAATCAACAAAATATCTCATGAACATTTTTAGTTGCTAATTTTGCTCTTTATAGCTTTATATTGTTACAATCTTTTAAGGGGTAATTGCAGCCTGCTTATTTGTTCAAGAGTGGTGCCATTAAGATTCTCCACGCAAACTAGAATGACATGTCAGGGAATGGTATTTTTTAGCATAGGGACTTCATCTGTATAAACGTTTCAACCACAATGATCGGCCTGTGAAATTCCTAAATGTAACCAAATACTGTTTAGAGTTTTCCTATATAATGATCGTTATAAACGAAGGAAGCAGTGAGACGGGACCATTGTTTAACTATCAGACACTTGATTGCACAATAATGCGTTTAAAAAAAGGCTTTGGTTTCTACGTAATACGACCATTGAAACTTTGACCATTGACATTATTTTATAAGGTCTTATATATATAAAAATAGATATTTTAATATATGGAGAATAGGAAGCAAGAGTAAAGAAAGAACATTTTATTAAAACATGTTTTGTTTTCTTATATTGCGCTTTCTCCAGTATTGCTGTCACCTGCATAGCGTGGCAGAAACTTATACTATAATTAATAATTAATTATACCCAATAACTTTGACTTTCATTTTTTCAGTTATTTGTTCCTTACCAAAACAAGTCGAACAAAAATAATATAGATTGTGTAGATGGCAGCTTTTGATTATCAACATTCATCAAATTACCTCCCTTTAACATTTCCATATCATCAATAAAAGATTATTGCCTGGCTAATTTGAAACTGCTAAATGGGATATTTAGTACACACTTACGTGTGCTTTCAAACATCAAACATTGTTTTATGAACACGTTGTTTAAGCTTCTATACGCCCTCAAAATCTGGTCTATGGCAGTACCAGCAAAAACGTCGGAAGTTTCATGTTTTGTTCAGTATAATTTACCTCAAATGTAAATTACTATGTCAGGAAATGTCATGTGGCCAGACAGAACAGCATTTGTTTTGCATCTTATTACATGTTTAGGCAACAAGGCCAAACCGCCCTTAATCTTTCACCTGATCATCCTTGGTGAATAGAACGGCTTTATAAAACAATCTCATTGCCAGTTCATGCGAAGACTTGAAAACCGCCAACAAATATGCTATAATTATAATATTATTTCTGTCTGTTCTTATCTTACCAATCAAACAAGAAACGTGGGAATTCAAAATGTACAAGTTTTCTAAAGAATATTTTGTTTAGTATGATGAATTTTTCAAATGGAATTAAATGTCATCAACCCATTTGTGTTTTAAAGTCGCATGCTTTGCTTATTAACACTGTAATTCTTGTTTTGCTTTGATGCGCGTTCAAGCTACATTTCCTGTTCGACTTCTAATACCTCATTTGAAGGCGTTCTTGAAACTAAAGTTATATCCCGCATACTATTGGTCTATTTATAGTAGCAGAGATATTGTCATTGACAATTGAAATATCAATATCAAGGTTTCCCTCTCTGATAGTTATATGATGATTGAAGCTATGCAAATTTCCCCTTGCATGCTAATTTGATACCTTTAACAAAACTATAAATATTGACTATAAACCACATTGTCTATGGATAGTAACAGTATCCTCAACCTTGTCCAAAGTACCCTACCGAGAAATCCCATCCTTGCGATTGAGAATCCTAAAATTCGTGTCGTAATGGTTAGCGCGCTTCTCATCAATGCATCCTGGGTCATATTTCGCATCTCGGCATCGAATTGAATTTATACACAGTAACATCATTATGATTTACAGAAGGAAAACAATGCCTCTTACGGGACTCGAACACACGAACTTCTGATTTCAAGTCAGGTGCTCTATCTACTGAGCTATATCGATTCTTGAGAAAATGGTATACAAACTACGATTTATTATGAGGCAAAAAAACTTAACATATTTGAACGCAACTCAAGATGAATCCATAAATATAGTCCATCTTGTCGGACGTGCAAATTAACATTGCCTGGTGTAATACCATATGTTATCAATATGAAACTAAAATTCTAAACAACCATATCTTGACTTGTTATTTAGCGCTTGATGAGTTTGTGAGTGCGCTAGTTATTACGTAATGCCCATTTAGTGTTAACAATGCTAGAACATACCAGGAAATAGCCGTGCTCTAGTAGTTATACGTACGTTCATCAAAACTTAAAAGCGCAACGGCTTTGGTTCAAATCCCGTTCCGGGCAAGTACTTTTTATCACATATATCCTGAAGCCGTATATTTATCTATGTTACCTGTACGAAGGCTAAATAAAAATGTGATACTTAACGCATCGATTTCTGCCTTATATACCAACTATTGGGGTGTTCGTCGTTTTGAAACTATTTCACACGTGACACATTCATATTCATGATTTATTACCAGTTAAAATAGAGACTCTGTAGCTTTAATCGTTACTTAAATACAAGTATCGTGAAAAGCAATCTAATGTTTTATATGAGATATATCCATTGATATCACTTTAATAGCATTTTGTCAGGTATACAGAATTTCTGTTAAGGATGTTAGGGCCACCATAGAGCCATGTATAAATCGCTATCGGCCTTTTTTGTCAGTCTGCTTTAATTCGGTACCCCTATTCTTAGCTATTGTATTTGTGAATTCACTTTAGTTTATATGTTAATAATTTGATGATAACCAATGGAAAATGTATTTTGGAAGTGAAATAAGTTTTTATTTCATACTGTGAAAGTTATATTAAATTCCGACTAACTGTTTTATGTTTTCACTGCCGGATCTACTTCTTCAATTAAAAAAACAATTTGTTTTAGAAAATATCTGTTAAATTATATCGTTTGTTATGAAATGAGCTATACTCTTTGAAAATCAGTGCAGTATTTTAGGAAGTGTTATCATTTATAGTACTGTAATGAACACTGCTGTAGCGATGAAGTTTTTTCAATAAACAATTTATTCAGAAGGTTAGTATGGAAGTTATATCACTGGCTTAATTTTACTAAGACAATGGGTCGTAGTTTACTTAAATCTTTCAAAGGCACTATCCCGCCAAATAACGGCAATATCACACTACATAAACGTTTATCAAAACTCTATCCAGGTGTTCGGGTCCTATAATAATGTATATGTGTCAATTAAAAGTATAGGCTTATTCATGGATTCTTAAAATATCCGTGATTGAAAATGTGTAAAATGAATTATGAGTTGGTAACTCTTAATTCAACGCTCCAGTTGTGGATGTTGGCCTGGCTGGTTAAAGACGTTTATTTTGTGTCTATATAGTTTGGGTTCTAAAAATATGTTATATTTATATATACCGTGTCGTTAGTAGGTATAAAAACGGCGTATATATGTTTTATAATTTAGTTGCTGTTTGTGGGATAGCTACTTTAAGCATTGGTGAGCCACATGTAAAAATAACAATTCCACCCTACCGAACGTATGGTGGCGCCAAAATACAGTGTTGTCTGCATAAAATGTGATTGCAAGGCATGCACGTCCTTTGGAAGTTGTTTATAGGAAAATTATATTTTAATCCTTACGGCATTTTTTAACAACGGTTACATTTCAGATTCGATAATTGATCATCCTGTGGACTTGATCAAACCTGACGTTGTTGTTTGATTGAATGGTTTTTTTTCCCGTCATGTTTAGCACATTTTAGGCTATATATGACGGTTAATAATACGTAAAATACTAAATATTACTGTAGCAAAGATTTATAATTATTTTAACTTGTAAATAGGCATGCTATCATGCATTCGTATCAATGCTGCCTTGTGTTTAGTGTTATAATTGAGACGCAATATGAATTCATACTATAAGGTATTTGAAGGTCTAGTGCTCATTTACTTGCTGTGTTAACTGTTTATATAAAATCAAATGTTGCTGTTTTTAAATGTAATTGATATTTGATATCTCTATGTATCCTTAGGCTATTGTTTTTTTCATACTAGCAACATATTGGTTTTATAAAGGGAGGTAATATATTCATATATATATATATATGTTGCTGGTTATTGTGGATGTGTTGTATTTTAAAGAAATCAGACGATATCTCACGAACATCTTTAGTCCTTTCACCGCTACATGTCGTAAATACAGTCTATTTTGATTACAAAAGCCGTACGTTTGCCGTCACCATTATGGTCTATAATTTGAATTATTTGTGTTGTTTCTGTACTTACCACATACAGGAGTCGATCCTGACCACGTGTCGTCAATCTGACACTTTCTGATCAGAGTCCCAGACGCCAAAGCAAGTCCTAAACCACACATGTATGTCGTTGTTGAGATGGTTGACGTTTTGGTAGTACCAGCTACGCTGGGAAGGGGTGAACATGCTAGACCTGAAACATAGCCAAACTGCCGTATACGTATGTACAGTATAGTTGAGTCACAAAAATGATTTAAAATCAAAATTAATGTGAGAGTTTACACTCTTTGTTTGTTTGATTTATTTGGTTTATAAACAGTTTTATGTTGCTACTATAGAATATATTTAACTACAGCTCTATAAACACGCACCGAATCATTAACGTGTTTAAACTCAGTGTTTCCTACTTTGTTCTCGTCTACATAGGCAAACTTGCCACATATGAAACTCATATGAAAGGATATTCATATGAAATTCATATGAAAATCATATGCATTTCATATGAAAATCATATGGAACTCCTTTCATATGAAAATCATATGATTCTCATATGAAAATCATATGAAAGGTTTCATATTAAAATCATATGTGGCTCCTTTTTGTTGATCTCATATGAAAATCATTTTCATATGTGACAAGATTGCCTGTGTAGTTCTTAACTTAACGGCCCATTAACAAGTCAGTACATTTAAGGGTATATGTTTTGCTCTGATTTCTACCAAGGCATTGATTACAAAGCTGTTCTCCGTAGCATTTACTGTAAAACTTAACGTTCCGCCTCCTAGCCAAAGCTTATAAATTCGCAAATTTGTGATATTTCACTAAAATATTCAAAAGTAACATAAGAATATTGGTGCGAACTGAGCACGTACCTTGTAGCAGATTTGTTTTATACAGATATGAAAATGATTTCATGCATTTATGTAGATGTTATCAACGCCTTTAATAATTACATGCGATATTTGGATAATATGTGATATTTCACTAGAATATTCAAAAGTAACATAATAATATTGGTGCGAACTGAGCACGTACCTTGCAGCAGATTTTTTTTAACAGATATGAAAATGATTTCATGCATTTATGTAGATGTCATCGACGCCTTTAATAATTTCACGCGATATCTGGGTAATATGTTGACACGTTTGAATGTACTGTTTTAATTACACTATCGTGTTAATTTTGAGTTAATATAGGATTTATTTTCCACGAGAAGTAAGAAAACTTATATTTTCACGACTGCTTAAGAACGAGTAAAAATATTTGAGTTTTCTCACTTTGTATTTATTATATAGAATCTATTCACAACGTGGAAAATTATGCAGAAAAAATATAATGCGCCAAAACAATGACGTCAATAACGTCAACAACGTAAAAAACGTCAACAGTTGCATGACGTCATTTTTAGTGAAAATATATTAAATATTAGATTTTCACATGTGAAATATAAACATTGAAAATATAAGGTTTTATTTTAATCATAAAATCCACGATTTCACTGCAAAGTATATAATAAATACAATAATTTAATTGAGTTTGTGGTAAGATGCAGACCTAAGGTGCCATTGCGTGTCAGTGTTATAGTTTATGCCATTTTTCGCATTTCCTATCTTGTCTTGTACATTTAAGGGTATATGTATTGCTCTGACTTCTACCAAGGCATTGATTACAATATCGATAGCTTTCTGTGTTTTATAGTTTCGTATATGCATGTTCATGTTCGTGGATTACCTTGTATTTATAGGTTAATACATGGCGGATAAGTGTCTTTCAGTGATAATAGCCCCCGGAGAATGGTAATGACCCGTGGGTCTTAGCCCGAAGGTAATTATCTTACTTCGGGTCCATTATCACTGAGATGTACTGCCAGCCAATAATTTAATGATTTACTCTGTTATTACATGTCTACCGAAATATATAAGCTAAATTCACTGGGGGCATTGACTGGACTGATGTTATTAACCCTTCTACCTATCTTAAAGCAGAGGTTTTGCGATATTATTAATAATTCTTCATTTGTAGGTCTTAGGGTATGGTTTAAGATTGAAAAAGCTATAATTCTTGTTTAATAGACAAAACCGCAGTTAACAAATAATCGTGGAAATGGTATTACAAAATGAGAAATGGTTTTCAAAATCTTCAGAAAATACCAATTGTATTGACGATTTTTAGATACCATTTGCTAAACTTAGTAAATGTTAACGTTTAGTAATCACACATTGTTAATTAATAAAGGGCATTAATGATGTAGTGTCTGTGCCAAATGTGCTCATTGATGCCATCTACCTCGATCTTATTGAAACATGCATTCAAATACGTATAGTATAATGCAGTTAGTATATTGCATACGAAAGGTGGAAAGCGATGACTTTGACATAATTACACGGATAACACATACTTATATTTTGGTCATTGTTATACCATAGAAATATACCATTGAAACAATTGTGCTTACAATATAATCTGTTAAAGAAGTTATTTATAAGCTGAAATAAGTTTCAAAAAGCAACGCATGAACTCTATAACAAATGCGTTGTTGTTGGTCATTGTCTCATTCAAGGTATTGTTGAAACACTTCTTCAGTCAAAGTTGGTGAACATTCAAACATGTTTATTAAGGTTATTGTTTTCACAAGATCTAGCTAACGGAGGACAATGACGCCCAAGACATCAGTTCTCGTAATAAGTGTTTTTACTTTTCCATCAAAAATTCATTTTAATTTAATGTTTCATATTTCGGCTAAGGAATATAATTGTATCACCTTGTCACTCTGCGTTTATTACAGCTCAGAACAATATAGAGAATTGGTTCGGTTATTGGTCTAAAAGCTAAATATCATATTTGCCAGTATCCGGGTTCCAAAATATAGGTTCCTATGGTTTACTTGTTTTTAAGTATACGCAGTGCGTGCACATGGTAAAAAGTCGTGTCAACACCAGGTCGCTTCGTCTAAATTGCTCCACCCGATATATGTACTTTATGTATATATGGTTTTGCATCTGAGAGCTTTGCACATAATATGTGATATCACAAATACAAAATGGTTGACTATGGCCCCCGCCTTCGAACGGTCAGTGATAAAATGGCTGCTGGTTTTTTAAATCAGGTTCTACGGTGCACCAAACCTCATTTCTCTATTGTTATTTCAATAAAACAGGAAAATGTAAATAAAGATATCTCGCCAGGTAATATTCTCTACCAAACAAGGCAGCATTAACAGGCAATATAAGTATAACACATATATGCTCATGTATATATGAATATAACAAGAAATGTCACTGCAAGTGACAAATGCCCCCGAAGTGGTTTTGACATTTGAACTCTAAGTGTGACCTTGACCTTGGAGCCACGGAATTGAATATTGCGCGACACGTCGTCTTGTTGTGGTGAGCACTTGTGCCAAGTTGTATGGAAATCCGTCCATGAATGTCGGAGTTATTGTCCGGACACGATTGTACGGACAGACGGATTGACGGATGTACTGACGGACGGACAGTGCGACTACTATATGCCGCCCTTCGGCGGCATGAAACAGAAAGGCCTAGAAAGCCACAAAGTATGTACTCGATGACATGGGAGACGACAGAGCAACAAGAGAACATCAATTAAAGGTACGCCAAGACACGATTTAAGACAAACATCAAACGCTGCCACCCTTTTAAGGATTTAGGTAAACGTTATCATAGGGTCCACAATATGTACGGTCATGGCGCAATCAAAGAGGAACGAATAGTGGCAAACTGTAAATGGATCAACCGCTTAACACACAGTGCGTTGCAAAATATCAGGGTATACACTTTTTTATTTAACTGCTCAACAAGTTTTATTAAGATTGTGTGAATGTGATTATGTAAATAAGTACTTACAAAGTTTGTAAATCGCATCACCATAGAAACATGTATTTTTTAGAGCAATGCGTTTGTCTTTGATATGGTTGATATGGTAAGGTTGAATGAAGTGTTGAAAAGTACTTACAGATAGATAAAACTTGACGTTTACTGCACATTTTATTAAGAACGTCTCCTTAATAATAACGGACCAAAATAAATTAATTCCAGAGTTGTCTTAAGCTTTAGCACAATATTGTTTAACTTTATCTTTAACTGCAGTAAGACAAGAAGCTAAAAGTTTGGAGATGTGTGTAGTGATGCCGGCACTATAATTAGAAATAAAGAAAATCCGGTACATAGTTGGGAGTTTCTTTTGCTTTCGAATAGTATATGTACGTGTAATCTGCCGTCACAAGAACATATAACAAGGTCATGACGAAAAAGAGAGACCCCACCCTGTAGGTTTCACCCCAATACTAATGGCAGTATTTACTTTAGATATTGGTCATAATCTAAAATAAATGCATAATAGTTCAACATGTAAATGTGAAGCACATTTCCGTACCCGAAAGGAAAATTACTCCAACGTAGTCGGTTCAAGCTTGCATAGCACAATTGGGCTGTTTGAGACGGATTGCATTACAAGTAAAGATATTAATGATCTGTAAAATGAATATATAAAATCTTCTAAAATGTGCTTAAGACAGAATGAAAAACAAAGATTTTACAGATAGAAAATGAAAGTACTGTTAATTAACGAATAAACCGAGAGCAGCCTGTCACGGCATAAATCATAAAGGTTAACCTCGTTTGACCTTTATAAACATATAGATATACATCTATAATTTAAGCCAACATAACAATATGGTATATGCCATATTTCTAAGTTCTAAACTTTAAAAAATATAAATTATTTATTTAATTTCCTTATGCTTTATTTATACGTATCAAAGGTTCACATGTAAATGTGTTTCAACTTTACATAATCTCTTCACACTGACTTATTTTTGTTTCTATAAACTACCATTTACACATTCTAAAGATACGAGTATATGACATAATACATCACCAAGTCTTCTGTATTAATGAATATATTGTTATGACGACAACTAGTCTAAGGATAAACAAGCAAGCATATGCAATTTGACCAGCGAGTTTGGAAGTTAAAATGTGGTTTCAAATACTTCTGTATTTGTGTCCTATGAATAGTTGCGTAATTTGAAGAAAATATATATTTAAATATAATACAGGTACCTCTCCATATCTTGATGGTTGCATTTACGTCTGTGGAATACTGCTCGTAAGAAGCCATTGCACCCATATTTGGACCTACTTTTACGATGAACGAGTTACTAGTCATGGGATGCCATAGCCGTATTGCCTCAGATACAGCGGAATAAGCGAATACTATACCACTGAGACTGTATCCATTGTCAAACGTGGCTGCCCCTGCAGCATGGAAGTAATATCCACTGTTGTAACCATCTAGTGATTTACTCTGTTGGTACAGAAATAAACACTGTATGTTAAATGTACAGTACAAATTATATATCATAAAATAATATCTCAATACGATCTCAATAAAGTTACCTTTCTGTTCTTTTCATAGTATTGTGTTACGTTCGAGCACTCTTAAAGTAATCAGAAAAAAAGTCAGTTTTGTTTTGTTGTTTCTGTACCAGCATAGTGTTAACGATCGTTGGGTTTGTAGTTACTTACCTCTACAACGGTATCGTCTATTTCAATGTATGTTTCAATGACTTACTCCACTATAACGAGATGTTCGCGTATGTGAAACGTACATTAATACACCAAAGTTAAAATTCAACAGGAGAGTAGCATTCACGGAATATAGTCATTCCAATATGTTGTACAATGCAAAGGTGATTGAACAATTACATCACAAACACATTCAGTACAAAAGCACATCAAACATATAAGGGGTACCGTTTTGGAACGGTCAGTGGTAAAACGGGACCACCGGGGAGTTTAAACCGGTTCAAGACTACAATATGATAATCATCTATGTCAATGTATAACTTCACTAAAACGAGATTTTCGTCTATGTCAAACATATGGCTTTCCTCCAATACAACAAGATGTTCGTCTATGTCAAAAATATGGTTTAACTCAAATACAACGAGATATTCGTCTATTTCAAGGATATGACAACAAGTTATTCGTCTATGTCAGCAATATGGTTTAACACCAATACAACGAGATATTCGTCTATGTCAAACATATGGCTTTTCTGTAATACAACAAGATATTCGTCTATGTAAAACATATGGTTTGCCTCCTATGCAACAAGATATTCGTCTATTTTAAACGTATGACTTACCTCTACAACAACGAGATCTTCGTCAATGTCAAACGAATTAGCTATCGGATATTCGTGTGTAACACTAGTCTCTGAGATGCTGTGTGGCGATATGTGACTGAATATCTCCGCTGATTCTAAATCTTCCCATATCTTTATAACCATCTCACCCTCATAGAATCGGGAATGCATATATGATCCTCCATTACCCCATCCGTTAGCAACATTGTATATTCCTACATACGAAAATTAGATAAAGTTATATACTTTTTATTATTGCAATGCGTTTCGTTTTTATTAGCTCTAAAGCCAAGGGCCAGCATAGCTTATAAGACGGTGTGTTGTCCGTCCGTCTGTCCGTTAACTTTTACCTCGTTAAGACGATATGGCCGTTCATTTTTCATCTGATCTTTACCAATCTTTAACAGATTGTTGATATATCAATGAAAGCTCTGACAAGTTCGATAACAAGCCATATTGAACAAGTAACAGCGGAGTTATGGCCCTTGATTTAGTTAAAAATGCTATATTTTGCCTCGTTAAGACGATAGGGCCTTCATTTTACATCCATCTTTACCTGATTGGATTCAAACAAAACGTTTTAGGGATGATCAGTTCCTGGTCTAGTTAATATGAAAATCAACGCCGTAATCCGGTTGAATGATTTTTTGGCAGAGGTATGGCTCTCTAAATGTTTAATACACAAACTTTGTCTGGACTAGTTCTCCTGAACCCGTCGCCAGATTTCAACGAAACTTTGCAGGGATGATAAGCACCAAGCCTAGCTGTGCATATCATCATCGCGTTCCGGTTTACAGATTTTTGGTGGAGTTATGGTCCCCTTTAAATGTGTTTGATACAAAAAAATTGTCCGGGCTCGTTCTCCTAAACCCCTGGCTGGTTGAAGAACTTGACAAGGATGATCAATATCAAGCGTAGTTATGCATATCATCGACGTATTCCGGTTGATTGTTTTTTGGCAGAGTTATGGCCCTTTAAAGGTTTTAATAGACAAATTGTGTCCAGATTAGTCTCTTCTGAACTAAGTGCAGATATTTTCGATGCCCTTCTCCTCAACCCGCTCCCTTATCGACCTTGCTCTAGTTTAATCGAATTATTTAATGATGACACATAAACTGTAGGTTTAGTATTTCTGAAATATGGACTTACACATATTGAAAGAGAGCACACTGTTAAAGGAGAATGGCCACCTTTTTGTAGTACATGTCTTGATAGTCCCAGAGAGAAACATATTTTATATTTAAAACCGCTACTAAGTTGTATGTAAAAATAAGTATTATTGATACTACTTTTACCACTTCGTGACTGCACGGGGAAATGAGGTAAAGCTGAATTGTATAGTTCACAATTATTGCCAGATAATTGATAAATACATTTACCTGTGGATTCATCTACCTATTCATAGTTTTCTACGACATCAAATAAAATCTTATTCTCGCTTAATATTTATCAAGAAAGGAAATATTTCTAAAGATCCTAATATTGACATTTTTTCTATATTTTCTATTCGAAAGCGTAAATCTAGGTCTCATGGTCTTAGGCGTAATGGTAACATCAAACGTAAATCGCGTGTAATTTTTTCTGTTGCTGATTTACATACTATTTTTAAACAGTCTGGAAAACACTCTATGCTTTCACGGCTTACCTCTTTGTCTTTTTCTTCACTAAAGTTGATCGACGAGGAAGCCGACAACATTTTCATTCGTACAGATCCCTTGTATAACACTGCTTCCATAGTTCAAAGCTACACACAACATGTTCTCCGACCCCATATTGACAAAGAGTCTGATCACGTCAGGCATTTTCTAAAACTACTATATATTAATAAAGGTATTGATTTCATTGACATGCCAAGTATTTTTCGGGATACTCATGTAATTGATTCTATCCCAAAATATTTCAAAAATTCCGAGAGTCCTGTAATTTGTTATAAGTATAAGCCTTTTCAACTACAACAAAATAGTTTCTGACCTTGATATAGTACATAATAATCCTAAGGAATGTGAATGCAACACATCAAAATTTTACTATGCTCCAGCAGGTCATGCATCACTGGTAATTTTGATATTGTTGATAAACGTATTCGGCATTTGTTTTCGAAAGGTCCTAAATATAGATTACCTTCAACTATTGATTTTAATGCCTGTCGTGCCCAGATCGCCCACTCCATTGAAGATTTTAGTATAAAATGATGTCGTAGAGAACATGCGGACCCAAACTCGCTTTCTACTTGGAAAAAGTCTATTCTTAAAACTATAGATACACGTATTAACTTTTATAATGCTAACCCCTCTTTACTACTTCCTGGTCTAGTTAATATGAAAATCAACGCCGTAATCCGGTTGAATGATTTTTTGGCAGAAATACTACATTTTTGGCATGTAATAATATTAAAGCGTTTTTCACTAACGGCAGTTTAGACAAATATACTATGTGGACTTCCTATGAAGTTTGTGAAGCACTCATCTTCCTATTAGATAATATTTTCGTCAGGTATGGTACCACCGTTTATGGACAAATTGTTGGTATCTCTATGGGTACGAACTGTGCGTCACTTGTCGCAGATTTGTTTTTATTTTGCTATGAAAGGAATTTCATGTTGAGTCTTTCACCAGATACCCAGGCAGATGTTATTGAAGCTTTTAATGACACCTCTCGGTATCTGGATGGCATACTGAACATTGACAACCCTTTCTTTCCAACTATGGTTCATAATATTTATCCTAAAGAACTTCGGCTTAATAAAGAAAGTATATCTGATAATAACGCTTCTTTTCTTGATTTAGATCTCTCGATTGAAAATGGTAAAATAATAAGCAAAATCTATGACAAGAGAGATGATTTTAATTTTGACATTGTTAATTATCCCCACTTGGATGGGGATGTTCCCCGAGCAACTTCTTATGGGGTTTATCTGTCTCAACTTATTCGTTTTTCTAGAGCTTGTACTCGAGTTGAGGACTTTAATATTCGTAATCTTTGTATAACTAAAAAGTTACTCAATCAGTGTTACCGTTACCATAAATTTCGTAAAACCTTTGCAAAATTATATTATCGTAACCCTGATCTTCTTTCCAAATATAAATGTAATTTAAGGACTCTTCTGCGACAAGGACTATCACAACCTGACTTCTATGGTGATGTGATTTATAAACTTCGTAAGATTCTTGGTCATGATCACTTTCATACTATCTTTGTTAAACTTGTTAAAAAGTTTATCAAAAGAGGTTATGACCCTATCATTTTGCAACGTACTGCATGCTTGGTGGTAGACTCTTTTACAGTTCGCCACTATGCTTTCCTCTTTAATTGTACGATGACCGGACAGGCTGTGGACCCTATGATGACGCCTACCTAAAACCCATTGGGACGGTGGCGTTTGATGTTTGTCCATGATCTTTCTTGTCGTGCCCTGAATGGTGTATTCTCTTACTGCTCTGGCTTCTGCCAAGTCACTGAGTACCTTCATTGTGGCTTTCTAGGCTATTGTTTTTTTGTATTATATTTACACGAGCATATTTGTGTTTTACTTATATTGCCTATTGATGCTGCCTTGTTGGTTAGAGATTAGATCATGGCGGGGATTTCTTTATTTACACTGTCCTGTTTTAATGGGATGACAGTAGGGTAAGAGTGAGGTGTGGTGCACCCTAGAACCGGTTTAAACCCCCAGTGGCCTACTTCGCCATTGACCGTTCCAAGGCGGTAGCCCTATTGTCAATCCTTTTGTGTTTTTGATGTCGTTCGTATTTTTTATTAATTTTGCCTTTTCGTTTGTCTGTTTGCGTGTTTGATTTTGTGTTTTGTGGTTGACTGTCGTCCTTGAATGCTGCTTTCCCTATCCGATATTTTCATCCTTCTTTCACAGATATTACAACGTGTGAATTAAAAATATTTATTGCCGTGTATTGATTTCGATTTAAATAAACATAAACAAGGTCGTGAAACAAAACATGGCCGGAGAACTTTAAAAGGTCAAACCTACAGTCACGGAATTCAAAGCCTATGGAAGGAAACAAGCATTTGTAGAGAAAAATACCAATCATTCACAGTGTAAACTTAAAGAAAAAGTCTAACTGGAAGCCATTTTACGAATCACGCCACGTGTTTGAAGATACATACTACGATATAAAGTTAACGAGAAAACTTATTTCTGATATATATAACGTAAAACAATCATACCTGACATTTGGAAGACACTTTGGCGAAAAAGCGTTTGAAGTTAATTAAAAGTAAAAAATAGAAACAATATACGTAATACCCTTAAACTATGATATAATTTCGCGATATAAATTATTAGCGGGATCAATAAGCGTTTCCATAGGTCACACATTAATATTTTCACTGATTCTCTGCACTTATTTGGGAAGCAAAATATCACTTACATGTCACACATATCAAACCAATGTGTATATTCTTGTCATATTATTAAATGAAATAAGCTGCAATATTAATACATTGCCATGATATTTCTTTATTAAATAAAAAACAAACACACCATAGAATCCGGTGGCGCTGCTTGAAGGAGCCCAGAGCCGTATATTTTCTTCATCAACTCCAAACACGATTCCTCCCCAATCTAGATTCGGTATAGTGTTAATGTGCGAACTTGTGCCTGCATTTTAACATAAAAAGATACGGGTCACAATGGAAGTTGTTATCGACAGTTTTAATAGAGTATGACATAAGCTTAGTTTGGATCAAAAATACGCACTTTATCAAGTTAGTATTTATTATTCAAGTATAGCACAGTCTAGATAGAACTGTAAACATATTAAACTGCAAGTTACATGTAAAATATTCAGGATTATTAGAGTTCTAACTTTTGTTTTGTGTATGCACTGTCACTTCCACAAAAGGGAACATAACCCTTAAAATGTCACGATCGTAGGTGCTATACTTCAGGAGTTACCTCGCGGATGTGCATTCGAGGTATCTTGACGTTTGACCTATTGACTCCAATTGGAAAAGGGTCAATGGAAATATACCAAGTAAGTTTCAGTACGCGTATGACGTGTCATTAGGTTGGGTGCTTTCGTTTTCGTGCGGAACGCGTACTTGTTTACTAAAGGACAGCCCAATAACATTTACGTACCGTTTTGCAATCGGGGGTATAAATAGATCGGTGGTATAACGCAGAACTGTTGTAACTGCACATAAATTAAGAAGATACACTAGTGTTGCGTTAAACCATCGAAATGTTTAAGCATATTTAATATCTCTCCGGTGTACACAGATTTCAAATTCGTGTATTGTGTGAATATTTACGACAGACAGTCGGTATTCAAAACAAAGCTCTTTTACTAAACTAATTAAACATGTTGTTAAACTAATATGTATTCTATGAAAATTATATTTATCAATTCAACTTCAATCATTGCAAGATGACGAATTTACACAATGTGTTAATCTGATAATTTTCTAAGCGACAAATAATTTCCTTTCAGTCTCCTTTCAGTACTATATTCCAGGACACCGCGTCAAGCATGTTTGCCACCTAAATCGGAAATTATGCATTATTGCCATATTTATTAAATTCGATACATAGTTATCATATGTTTACACTAGTATTCAGCTGCTGTTTCATATTTTTTAGCAACACGAACATTCCTGTATGTTCGTGTTCTATTGTTTCTTCATTGGTAAGACATATACATATATATCATTCATTTTTTGAAATGCATGTTGTCATGGTCTACGGTTCTCTATGGTGGTGGTGGTGGGTGTGGTGATAGTCGTAGTCCTAGTAGACTATACCTGTACAACGTACATGTATACTACAGGCTAAAAAAATGACAATAGCTCTAAAAGTCTATGAAGAACAACAAAGTACCTTGCCCTTCCATATAGTAAGGAAAAGATGGGTCCGCTAATCTGTATTGTACTACTGTGAGGGCAGGTTTCTCGCCAATCCCGTGATGTATTTCGTGGTAGTTAGTGCTGTCTAGAATAAAAAAAGAAACATGTCATAACAGAACAGAACAGAACAGGACAGTATTTTGTTACAAGCTAACTTGTAAGCCATATCGCCTACTGACCGTTCCAAGTGGGTAACCCTGTCTTCACCACTCTTGACGTTACGTATTGTCCTTTCCATCGACGTTTTAAATATGCTCGTTTATTTCGGTTTGTGGTGCAGTCCGGACGGTGCTATTACATTTGATTGTGTTTTTGTAGGATTTTTTTCTCATTTTGATACATACGTACAATTTAAATAGATATTATACAAATAATCACCAAGACCGTGAAAAAATATGCATTACTCACTAAATAAATAAAGAAATATTTAAATCAAGACGTGTATAGCGTAATTCACAATTGATTCAAAATGTGAAAATAATTACTTAAAATGTCAGAGTGAAAATGAATGTGTTAGTTTGATAAAGGCGATGGGCTAACCGTATAAAGAAGAAAAATAAACAACAATAAACAGACACAAAAACAAAACACATCTAGATAACCGTAAACGTTGGAAGACCATGCTTATTAAAACGTTAAACGAAGCCGTTGACATTGCTAAAGGACATCTTAAAATGTAGGAGATTACGCAGTCAAATCAATGGAATATTATACATCTGGTATTTTGGGCTATATGTGTATTTTCTTACGAAGTATTCAGTCGATCACCCAATGATTACATATTTAGAGGATATGTGTTGATTTGGAGTGAATAACATATTTTATTTCATCGAGAAGTGAGAAAATTTTATATTTCCACGAATGCGAAGCATGAGTGAAAATATAAAAGTTTTCTAACTTCGAGATGAAATAAAATATGTTATTCACGACAAAACAACAAATTTTATTTTTATTTTATGATTTAACAAACAATTATTTACGCAATTTCAGTAACTAAACTGTTTTACATACCTGGCTACGCGCACTGTTCACGATGACGTCACTTTTTTGAAACCGTTAACGTCATAGAAAGAAAGTAATTAAATAAAAAGTGGATTTAACAGTATAGCTGTTGGAATATCTTGTGAGTCGTGTTACTGTGCATTTGTGTTGGTTGTGCATTAAAAAAGTAGTCCCGGCAGCTACTGTGGAAATAAAACTCTATATTCCACAGTGTGGAATAACACTTTTATTTCACTGATAAAATACAGTATTTCATTGCTTATCATAAAATAAATATGTATTATGTTTGTGTTGTTGTTTATGAGTAGGATGATTGAAACGGAAAGGTTGTTATTTCTACAATGTTAGGATTATCTCAAACATAGCCAAATCCATATACGTTCAATAACCTAACCTAATCAGTTGCATGTGCCTCTATTTCTTACTTAGTTGCACGTACCTAAAACCAAACATGATTCCACTAAATGCTTATCTGTGTGTGTAATTTAAATATGATCGTATGTTTAATTTTATAACAAAAATATAAAAGTTGAATTAAAGTGTGAATTTTATTGCAAGTTTATGAAACTCGCAGATAAAACGACAGTTTGCTCTTATTGTATGCGAGGATTTGATAAGTTTTCAAAAGTAAGCCTTTTATTCATATTTTGTAAGATAAAAAGATCAACAGTTATTGTTATTGAATGTCACATGCGACATAAAGGTATCTTTGGTGAAAGTGTATGTTTTTTTTGTCATTGTTTGCAAATGTGTGTGTTTTCCCCCAAATCTTAAGTAATTAATTAAGTATTTAAACTTATTTTTATAGAAGAGATAGAGGATCTTAAACGAGTTCCCATTTCATATAAGATTTATGAAACGAGTTATGAATTATTTTAATTTTAACGAGCCTTTTGGCGAGTTAACATTAAAAATAATTCATAACAAGTTTCATAAATCTTATATGGAACGAGAACGAGTTTAAGATCCTTTTTATGACATAACATTGCAATCAAATTAGTAAAAATTAATTCAGATGGACATAGAACCTCCACGACGTCAGACACATTTTAGCGCCAAAACGTCATAAAATATGTGACGTCGTAACGTCACGTCTCACACATAACCTTGCGTATAAAAGAGTTCGTGTTTTACCTCTTTACAAAAAAGCAGTTTACGCCAACTTTTTAACAAACCAACAACAATGTTTTGTATAACGTGCATTATTTGTATAAGCTGTCACAAATAATAAGTTTATGACTCAGATCTTGGTGAATTTGTAATAAATAAAATAGTTTCAGTTAATAAACTGGCGTAGTGTTACAGGTTTAACTCAACCAATCAAAATCGTTCCAGGTTGTATTACACGTGTGTCATACAATAGAATATTAAATGGGTGTTCGACACTGCTAACAAGAGACGTTATGTGATAAACAATCATACCAATACCTGCTTCCAATGTTTTGAACTTGGTTGTTTAATTAGTTTTAAATCCCATATATAATGGGAACTGCACGCCACACAGCAACTTGATAAGTTACATCCGTTTTATATAAGTTCTAAAATTATCGGGTTCTGTTAATTAGTGTGTGTAGCATAGGAATTACAACGTGGGTGCAGTTTACCGAGCATGAAATGGGACGTCTCCTTATCATGGCAGATTTATACTAACCGTCTGCTGCTCGCATATTAAATCCACTTTGAGAAAATGTTGGTGATGGCAGATCATCCGGATGCCAAGCCCTTATTCTGACGTCTGCCGAAGTCAGATATTCCTGGTTCTCAGAAGTCCATGAGTTCTTCCCTAATATGTTAAATAAATATACTGTCACGGATAATAACACTAATATTAGCTGAAATAAGCATCATGTGAAAAGGACAAGTTGTGTTGAATTCCCATAACAGCTTAACCCATCAGTTGTGCTGTTGCCAAATTCTCCCTTTCGGTTAAAAATGAATATGATTATTAATGAACTAAACTATATAAGCCGTGGTTTATTAAAAAAACTACGCATAATATGACGCAAACTCGACTAATGCAAGCGCATGTCAACATTTTGTCTTAATACATATCACCGACCGAATGAACGCATATTCTGCTTAAATGGGCACACGGCAGTCTTGCTTTTGTTTATACTCGCGGCGACCCGTTACATTATGTGGCCTGAGTATTAACTTTCATACCTCATCCAACCCCATCTTCAAGAAGAAAAAATGGGGTTGGTTGGGGTATGAAATAAAACTTTCATTTCGGCTTCAAATGTGTGAATATTGTAAATTAAATCATTTAATAGGTGATTTTAAACAGGCTATTACCTATTTTCAGTAAAAAATAAATTAAACATGTTTTATTGTCGAAATATCCGTTATACAATCCTGCTTATATAAGCTTTCCCATCGCTAAATGGAACTAAGGTGAGACCACGTAATGAGTTTTTCTATATAATATGTATACGTAATAATCATTATTTCTTACGTTATGTATAGGTTTGACCAATTGTTGATTATATCCCACAAATATTACATGTATATTGCATATGGTTGAATAACAAATATAAATTCAAAACTTTAAATTTTAGGACTGCTTATATCCAATTATATGTAAGCACGGTGCTTGTAAAATGATACAGGATTAACCCTTAACCCGCTAAGGGCGACTACAATATCATTTGCGTCCATTGTAACCCCAGATCAGCCTGAGATTAACTCTTAATTCAAAGAAGGAAAAACCCTTTATATATATGTCGCGGGTTAAGGGTTAATAAATGCAGGCGCTCATTGTAATACTTAAAGAATACTCCAGGATTGCCGTGTATTCCGTTACAATATTGAGGCAGCAATTATTCTCACTGTCATTGTTAATAAAGAAGAAACGGCACCATAAAGAATTGACATTAAACCAGCTTGTTTTGTCAATTTTGTCAAAATATTTTCATATCTTTCACCTGTATACAGAATGTACGCATCTCCTCCCGAAGATCCTACTTGCGTGGCACCCAAGACCATTACGTTTGTTGTTGAATAAATAGCCGTGACTCCAGAATGTACGCTCTGTTTGCCGTTGTTATATGTTGACATCACGCCAGAGTATATAAAGCCAGTTGCCGGTGACCTTACCTATAACAACATACTAATATACACAACATGTAGCTGACCAACATTAATTCACCGGTCGCAATGTAACACGCGAACTATGTTGTTAAATATGCTTTCTTTGAACATTAAGGATGACTGTCTTTACGGCAGAATTATCCCCAATCACTTTCCAGGAAAGGATTTGTTTTCAGTCACTTTCATGTACTTGTTATGCAAATGAAACTGACCGTTGACAGAGTATGAACAGCTGTTTTAGATTGAAAATATCAGCGGAGGTAATGATGTTGCAAAATACATTTTAAATGAAAAACCAATATAAGAACATGAAATATTTGTCTGGCATGCATTTATTTATTAACTAACAAAACTATATTTTAGGTTCGGTAATATATATGACATTTGTCCGGCTTTTATATATATTTTTACTTGTATAAATATATCAGGATAACAAGTTTGTAATTACAAACAAACCTGAAATGAAATTAAAATGTTAAATTAAATCCTATGTAATGTACACAATAAATTGTACCTTAATCATTTAAAAGGATGTTGACAGTCTGACAAGATGCTTAACAAAAATAAGTTCATCTTTCATCTTTCATTTCCAGAGTCGAACAAAACACATAGTATATCTTTGGCTTTTCTCCAATATACTACTACACCAGGGTGAATTTACATATACTAATCTAAGTACCCATCTAAGAATACGTCAATAACATCCTTATTGTTGTGTGGATTTCACTCTTGATTCGAGATACGGTTGAACACATTTTAAAACGTTCAAGTCGATGTATTTTCTTGGATATAAATTATATCACTTACACAACTGGGTACATACAATGTTGTTAAGTAAAAAGAAATATAAAAGATCGGACAGGGAAAGTAGCATTCAAGGAGGACAGTCAACCACAAAACACAGAAACAAACATGGAAACAGACAAACAAGAAGGCAAAAGTAATAATAAAAGCAATCGACATCACAAACACAAAAGGGTTGACAATAGGGCTACCGCCTTGGAACGGTCAGTGGCAAAGTAGGCCACTGGGGGTTTAAACCGGTTCTAGGGTACTAGCATTACCACTACAAATTCGTTTGCAAAATATTTAATGTTAACGCTGAATTACAGTTACTGGAATACGCAGGTATCAGGTACCCTAGTAGGAGATGTTTCTGAATCCCTGCATATACAAGCGCCGTATTTCAATAGATTAAACCTTAAATACTACTAGTGCATGCATAAAACTCACCAAAGAGACGAATACCTCGTCGATCTAGGCATTTTCGTACGACTGTCCATGTTTTTTCCCCATCCATTTCTGGAATGTTTACATTTCGACATATCTCGCTCTGACACGTATTCCGTATTTGGAAACTTAAACCCACCCAGACCCATGACACAGATGAACAAAGTTAATCGGAAATTGTCTGGTGTGTGAGTAGGGCGGGGTTAAGTTTCCAAATACAGAACGAGACGTTAGACGAGAACGAGATTATTTCAAACGTAACAATGGAAATGCAGGAGATTAACAGTGGACTTCGATCACCGATAATTTCGGCGTGTATTTGTCTTTCTTTGGTGAGTTTTCTACGTGCAGCATTGTTATTTAAGGTTTGTTCTACTGAAATACGGTGGTTTTTGGACGTAATGGGAAATCTGGCACACAACGAATTTCTACTAGAAATCAAAGATCACCAGATTACATCGCGATAAAAGTAGTACCATTTGCAAGGCAGTGAATTGGAAAAAGATCCGTATATTGACAAAATATTGATAAATATGTAAGCGTTGGTAAACATTTAGTGAATTTATCCTAAGTTTAAGTAATACGCAGTTTTTGAAGGAATTTTATCCGGTACAAATTGATGCGCATATGTCTTATAATTTAAACCAGCGTCTACATGAGGTTGGGGGTTAAAACCGTACCGTACCGTACATTCCGAAATATAACGAAAATAGCAGGTGCGTAGTACGGAGAATATCGAAAGTAGCATGAATAGTTTAGTAATTATATTTTGTATTTTGTTTTTATACATATCCGAATTCAAATGAAGTATCGGCCCCGAAAAATTCTTTGCAGAAATGCTATTTTTCAGACATTCAAGGGGTGATAACTCTGTCAGGCATGATTGCATCTGGTTTCCGAAAGTAACCGAGCTCTCATGTATACGTATGTTGTGAACAACTTTCTCTGACATTTCATTTTACAAATAAAATTTAAATATTTCCACATTTTATCCCCCGCCGATTAGCGGAGGGATTTAGAATTGCCGTTGTCCGCCTGTCCTTCCGTCCCATAACTTTGGTAATGCCTTATCCGATTTCAATAATATTTTTCACAAACGTTCACCAACTTAGTACGCAAACCCTTTTTTTCGGAATTTGATTTTGATCAATACTTTCTGAGTGGCACCGTCCATCAGCACTTTGAGTGCTTTGATTTATGCAGGCATTGCCACATGCCTTCTGAAAAGTGCGCACGGGGGTCGATAAGGGGTCCTGCGGATTATTAAAGAACAAGACATCATGGCTCTGTGGTAGGTATATACTACAGTAAGAGCCATGATTCTCGCGTCTAATTTAAAATAAGATATGAAATAGTTAACTAATTACGTACTGTAAAGTAACAACACGATTAAGTAATTTGAGTAATATTTAATCAAAAATATGTTTAACCATTAAACAAATGTAAGGATTTTCGTAAAAATCTTTTGCCAGTAAATTTTATTGTTATTGCAATTTGGATTAATATAAAAACTCATCAAATCAAGCAGTAGTTGTGCGCAATAACTTAACAATATCTTTAAGATAAATACAGCGCATTTAATAAATTTAACAAATCAACTACACAACACGAATTATATACAAGGTAACAAATTACTAAACTTTAGCTTACCTTTTCTGTCATATATGTGTATATACATTTATTATATACCTATCAATAATATATACATAGTGCCTTCATTTTATTACAATGGAATACACCAACCTGTATCACATTACAGATTATCACTATGCTACTAAAAGTAGAATTAGTATCACTATCTTACTTAAAATAGAACAGCGGTTTTTCCAATGATTCAAGCAAGTGTTACGCCAATATGCGCGAGAACGTCAAGACGACGTTACGTCATACAAACAAAACAAGTAGGTCAGACCAATGAACACCAACACCTTAAAACTACATACATTTTCCCGCTGCACTTTATCGAGAAATAATATTCTTTATTGAATGTGTATCCAACAGCAATGCAAATATTTATATGTTAATGATGTGTAAGAGGTATATAATAAAAGGATCATTACTAGAGCAACGTGTTCTGGAAGTTTGTATCACCTCGAGTAGGTAAATGCCAGATCAAGGATCACACGAGAGGCTCTCCGCCTCTCGTGTGATCCTTGATCTGGCACCTCTCGTGTGATCCTTGATCTGGCATTTACCTACTCGAGGTGATACAAACTTCCATACCGCCTCTCGTGTGATCCTGATCTGGCGTTTACCTACTCGAGGTGATACAAACTTCCAGAACACGTTACTCTAGTAATAATCCTATTGTATCAGGGTACGACAAGACAAGATAAAAATCAAACGCTACCGTCCTTTAATACTTTGGGTAGACGTCATCATAGGGTCTCAGTGAGCTATGGCAATTTTTCCTTTTAATCTAGTTAAGTGCTTTTTTCAAGAAGCAAACCTATGACATACCTGAACTTCCACCTTCGCTGGTAGCACTCCAAAGTTGTGATATACTGTTTTGTGAGTTGTTGATGTAGTCAACGTGTTCATATTCCACCAAGGACTGATATATCTCGGTTTCAAAAGTCCAGTGACACCTGCAAACATCACCAAACACATATTTATTTGCTGGAAACAGATTATATTACTTTGTCAATGAGACATGTTAACAATACATGCTGCGTTTTAAATATGGCATTCTCAATGCATCTCAATGCACGAAACTGACCTGATCAGAATCCATTTAAATGGTTTGTTTGTTTGTTTGTTTGTTTGTATGTTGTTTTACGACATTTTCAACACATGCAAGGATATATATGACGGTCGATTTTTTGTGGTTTAGGCAGACCAACCACTTTACCTGGGTAGAACCAGTAACGAACACGTCCCGTCATCGCATCAATCAAATCGACACTTCCTCACTTATAAGTCGAGCTCCCAGTGGGATGGGGTACATCATATTAATCAACTTATCGTGTTATGTTGTTCAAGTTTAAACGTTGATGTCACTTTTTACCACAAACGACCCGCTCTATTGGATTTTCCTATCTATAATAATGTAAACATTGCTAAGTTCAGTTCATGTTTTTAATTAAATTCGAGTGAGTTTTGTATCAAAAATAAAGAAAAATGAGTATTATACCAATTCAAATAAAGATTTTCAATATTAAAAAATGTTCACTTGGATAAATTCATTCGTTAAATGTGGTATTTACGTAATTTGTGCGGGCCGTCGCTATTGTGTTTGATATGCCAAGAGTCACATGGTTTGACAATGACCTTCCTTGAGGGTCTTTGAGCTGGATATTGTACATAAATATGATAAAATAGAAGTAAAAAGAGGTTCACAGTGGGGTAAGTATGAAAATATAATTTTGGAATTGAAAGAAACCCGGTTGCTTTCGGATCTGAATATCACGGAAAACATTTAATATAGAAGGATGTAGCATATCCCATCATGTAGAGCCATGTATATGTTAACTAAAACAAGTTCAAACGATAGAAAATACTCAAGCGCAAGCGATCGTAATCCCCTAATGTAACCCCACCATCGCGCACCTGCTAACACAATCTGTAAAAACGCGTCATAATTAATTTCCCTGATAACTCTTCACACAGCAGACACCCGACTAGAAATTTGACACTCTGAATAACCTGTTTTCAAAGGTTAAATAATAACTAAATAAGTTATTCGGTATAACTTCGGTAAGATTTCAGAGGTAATGACGCATACTATTGATATACCTTGAAAAATAAAAGGAAATATCCTTTTCAAACACAATTTTGACACATCCACGGGTATCCGATTTGTGATTAATTATCCGATTTATTAGAATCTCAACGAGAAAAGCTGTATAAAACCATTAATAATGAGTTGTTTTGTCATAGCATTGACCATCTCATGTGTGAACATGTGATTACATTAATAAATATTTATAAATGACAGATTTATGTTTTGTTTAGTATACACTGTTGTTTGGGTAAATAAAAACACACACAAAAACACACCGAGATATTGTTTGAACTTGGTAAAACTATTTACCCCCAGGTTGTTGGTATTCCTATGGGTACTAACTGTGCGCCACTTGTTGCAGATTTTGTTTTTGTACTGCTATGAAAGAGATTTTATAAGGGTGAATTTATTGATACCTTTAATAATACTTCTCGGTATCTTGATGACATACTGAATATTGATAATCCGTTTTTTGCTCATATTGTTACTACCATTTATCCACCAGAGTTCACGTTGAATAAAGCTAACGGTTCGGATACAGTAGCAGCATTCCTCGCTCTTCATCTCTCGATTTTTAAATTATTGTATTCATACTAAAATCTATGATAAGAGAGATGATTTCAATTTTTACATCGTTAACTATCCACACCTGGATGGAGATGTACCTCGTGCTACCTCATACGGGGTGTATATCTCCCAGCTCATTCGATTTGCTAGAGCGTGTAATGATGTTATAGACTTCAATGATCGAAATCAAGTTATTACAAGTAAACTTCTTCAGCAGGGTTTTCGTTTTCACAAACTACGTAGATCTTTCTCTAAATTCTACCGCCGCCACAAGGGCCTGCTGGAAAAGTACAACACTAAGCTTAAAACACTTCTGCGACGAGGCATACTAAAACCCTCATTTTATGCAGATGTGGTCTATAAACTTCGAAAGTTAAAGGGGTCTGACGGGTTTCCTGACCGCTTTACAAATTTAATCAGGACGTTCGTCAGAAAAGGATATAACCCCTTGGTTTTACAGCTCACTGCATGTTTAGTGATTGACCCCTCTACAGTCAGTCATTGCGCTTCACTTTGCACTTGTGCGATGACTGGACTACCTCTTGGGACTGATTGTATTAGTGTACCTACTGAAACCCCAACTGAGGTAGGTGGGTTCATGAGCTTTCGTTCCTCGGGTTTTCTGGTCGTACCCTAGATTGGTTTTCACTTTAGCTGCAACTACTATGGTTGTTCAGTACGATTCTGGATACATCCTGAGATGTTTATTATTTTGTAGGTGTTTCTTTAGTTAGTTTCTCTGGATATGGACTTTATTGTTGGAGAATTCCTTTTGATGGGATGTAGTTGTGTTAACACTGTCTTGTCTATTTGGGCGCTGAAGACAGGATAATAGCGAGGATTGTGTGCATATAAAATCGATTCAAGCTAACCAGTAGGCCTTATTGCCTAGTCGGTAACCCTGTCTTCACCACCCTTTCTGTTGTTTTTTGTCTCTTTCATTGTATTATCAGGTCCTTGTTTACAGTACAGTGCGGACCTACGATGCCATTGCGTTTGGTTTCTATAGGACCCTATATCTTATTGTTATCACATGAAAGCCTGGCACACTTGTTTATCATCAGAAGTGAATTCAGAAAGAAAATGATTATAATTTTGATTTTAATTGTGTCTTAATTATCGCCTTTTTTCACTTAGAATTTTTGAAACAACAGCAACATGAATGAAGCTTGGTAGACTGCAGAAATATATATATATGGCTTACTTTCATGGAAGCTGGGTTTCCAGGTATCGCTGTCGGTAGAGCAATTACTTCTCACCAATGCAACCCGGGTTCGAATCCCAGTCTCGGCATTGTAAGTGAGAAGGTACGATTTCACCCACTCGGACACGTTGTAACTTTTAAGACGTCGAGCTTTTGACATATTATCTCGAGCGCTCGACATATTATTTCTAACGCTTCGCTTATTATCTCGAACGCTGGAATTATTATCTCGAGCGCTCGACGTCTTAAAAGTTATGAAAAAATAAGTATGTCCCTGGTTCAAGCCCCGATCTGGTCTGGCTGCAAATTTTTCTAGCCCTGTGACATTTGGGGATCCTGGCAGGACGGTGACTGAGTAAACTCCGAGAACCATGCAAATGATTCTCTGTACCCATGGACATTCGAGGACGAATTTCAATCTGTAGTGGGAGTATGTCACGGTTCAAAGATATCTAACAGGTATATTGATGTTGCATTGCCCGGCCGGTTAGCTCAGTCGGTAGAGCATCGGAACGGTAGTCCGAAGGTCCCGAGTTCGAGCCCCGGTCTGGCTGCACATTGTTCTAGCCCTGTGACATTTGAGTTTGAGCTCCGGTCAGGCGGCACATTTTTCTAGCCCTGTGACATTTAAATCGTTCGGTAAATGTCGCCGGGTGTCCTTGCTTTGAATGGTGTATTTGGGAGGTGGGAGGTGGGAGTGGGGTGGGGTTAGTAGTGTAGTTGTCACTGCTTTCATTCTCTTTTGCATTGGGAACTATTAATGTAATTATTATAGTGTTCACATTATCAACATTCAAAGACATCATCAGCCAACAGCATGTAGCTGAAGATGAAAAAAATAAAAAAGACACCTCAGTTGACACAGATGAGCCATCATATCTCCAAGTATGGAAACAAAGTTGGTGGGTACCATATAAGAGACTCAGGTGGACATTTCTATAATCTTGGAATGAGAGAGCTTATAAAAAAGTTGGGTAAAGATACATTACAAGCTCTAAATGAAAATCAAACCTCGAAGGAAATGCTAACAAATATAAAATCTACAATGTCAGACAGAGCAAGCACTGAAGCAAAATTCAACTATTTATTAGAGGACTTCAGATGTTCCATCTTACCATATACCGTCGACAATTATGAACAGCTGGATAATGCAAGCAGACAATCGGTTAACAAACTGTTTAACTTTTTTACGGATTTCATTTAAGGGAACGAGCAATAAAGCGATAGTCGAAGTAGAGAATGAGGTTTTTATTGACAACCCACCAATCGCAGACAAATATGTTCTTAAACCAACTGAAGCCGGTGCATCTCGTTTAGTAAGGACGGCATGCAATAGAGGAGCAGATGAAAAATCGGATTGCCACATTCAGTTCATGACATTTATTGCAGAAATTCTTCGAGGAAACAAATTACGAAGTTTGAAACTTGCACCTTACAAGGGGCAATCGCTTTAACATTCTGTTTCACAATGCCAGCCAAGTGTTCCTGCTTCACAAACCAAAGATAAATTTAATTGAAAGTTATGAGCTTAATCAACTAAAAAGTATGTGCTTCATGATTTGAAACAACATGTCTATGTTGCTGGCTGCAAAGCTCTTGGACTAATGAGCAAATTTATGTGTACCCCATTCTGGAATCTACTGAGCCTGATGAACCCGCTTCAAATTAAGTTGGAGGCGAATAAAATATATAATTGAAACCACTGAAATTAACAAGAATAGTAGTAGATTTTGTATTGGATGTCAATCGTGTTTTTATTGCATTTTGGCATTTCTAGTTACTTGGCCACGTACAATATAAGGAGCATTGCGAAGTGTACAAATTTAATATAAATGTGTTTCAACCATGTTGTGTTCATGATCATGATGATACGCGAATTTATTTAGATGAATACAATATATGATGCGCTATCTAAGGAAGCACATACAATATATAACCGCTTAAAGTACTTTGCAAACTACTCGAAATGCAGATGGAACTTATTTAGTAGACATGTTTGCGTCGCATCAAACTCCCCGCGCTTGCAATCAGTACTGTTATTCATTCGATCTTTGGAGATCGCTGAGTCCGATACTTATATTTAGTTATCGGTGGTACATTTTCAATTTCTTTTGTTTTCTTACTTAATTTTTGATTCGGTGGTTCCACTACTCCGGCCGATAAAAGGCTCTGGGTATTGTTTAACCACTTATAGGATATGTTGTCTGCTTTTTAATTTAGTCTTTTGGCTGTTACTTGTGATAAGTAGATAGAGAAGCAATTAACTCATGTCCACCGCCGTATGCATGCCATCTTCGGGATGGTTAAAATTGTGTATTATTGATTTTATGAATATTGAGTTCTGCTCAACCCGGGGCTAGAGGGCATGAGCGGTAGCTAGCATATTTCACTACCGCTCATGAACAGTCTCAATCAAACCGAGACTGCAATATTTCGTATGTGTCGTGCTCGGCCGTTTCCAAAGGTCCATTATTATACTCTTTTTTTATGCTAATAAGTGATTAACATTGATGTATTTGCATGTGGGGTGAAACTGATCTAATCACTGTAACCAGTCCACGTGTAAAGCATGTATCAAATGTTTGCAAGACATATGCAAAACAACAATTGCAAAATGCTACTTGTATTTGGTTTGGATATATATTAAATATTTTAATTGATACTAAAAGGAAAACACGGTGATTTAAATTCTTCAAAAAAATAAATAAATAATAATTATAACAAATGTTTGCATTTTATACTTATAAAAAATGTATAAACTAAATTGACTTACAATGTTTTGATATATTTCACTTCAGCTATATTGGATCGATTATTTAGTAAAACGTTATTGTGAAAAGAACGAAAACAAATAAAAAATTCCATATTTTATTTCCCTGAAACATTTACTGAAGCCTTAGTTAAAAATAGAACAATTAAATCAAGCTACTAATTTAACCCTCAATAATAGTTCAAGATGGCCGTCTGTCGATTACAAGATGTCCAAACAATTTTACCTGTAACTATAATTATTATTCCAATAAAACAACATTTGATGTTAAGTTTTTCCATGGCGTCAAAGTTAAAATCGTCAAAAAGTTTAACTGTATTCGACAAAAGCCATATGAATTATGTGTTATTTAAGCGTTGTATTCCCACCTCCGTGACGCAGTACCCACGCACGAACAATGAAACGGTTGTTGACTAGGTGATATGACAAGTAACTTGTGGATTGGTCGTTAATCCCGATAACTAAATATGAACTGAATGTTGTCGGCTACACACAATTCAATTATTAATAACTGTTAGTCTCTGCGCGTTTCAAATTGGCGTTTCTTAGGCGTTATCTTTTGTAGACACCGTTTGTTTGCAAATACAAATATATAATGTAAAACTAAGAATCTAAACGAAAGCGATATTTTCATAGTGTATATTAAAATAAAGAAACTTTATAAATGCCAGGGACTCATGTAATATAGACAGGTCCTGTAAATACTAAAGGAAAAAAAGAAACGCAACGCGAAAATGTCCGCTATATAATCCACGTAATATTACAGAGAAATCTCTTTGTTTTTGTTATAAAAAGAGTTGCAGCTAGTTAGGCTTACCTATGAATATATTTAAGAAATATATAAGCAAGTTGTATTGTGTCATCCAAGGTCATTCATTTATAATTAGTAATAAAGAAGTTTCTGGATGAGTAAATATAATGTTGATTGTTTATGTGTTTATGATGTGATACATCAAATGACTCGTGCAAGGTTATTGGAATATTCTAAAGCTTCTATGACTGTCAAGGTATTTTAAAAACATTTCTTAGAAAATATTCAAACAACAAACACTTCCCCACTCCTCTCCGACGCCCTCCCCCCACACCCCTCCAACACACTCCAACACACTCCAACACACACCCATGTAAATCTATCAGTTTATCATTACGTAAATTCATTTTAAACTCATTATATACACTCTATATACACCTGTAATTTGATTTGTTTTATGTATACTTTAACTGAGTTTACAGGCTCATTAACACTATTCTTGCTTTAAACATTTATGCTTTTCGAAAATATATTAATGTTAACGCAGCATACTGGTATAGTAATTAATAAACTAATAGGGTTTTATACCCAAGAGGTCATGTTTTGGCCATATTAATAATGTGTGTCAGAGAGTACATCGCGACAAAAAGACGTCTGCTATATTTTAATGCGCGATTTTTCCTGCAGCCTATTGTTATGCGACAGAGTTTCATTGCCTGTGTATATGCTTGACCGATTTACGTTATTTCGTAAATAATTAATAACAAACAAATAAAGACCTTTGAACACTCTAACACCAACTGAAATTATGTTTATCTTGGTTAAGCAACCACGTTAGAAACTGACAAAAGATTATTAGTTTAATAATTATGATGATAAAATAAATAAATACATAACAAATAAACATTTTACTAAATGTTGAGTCGAAATATGCTGAAGCTCTTAATAAATTTTTAGCACTATATGGCTGATTCAGTAGACATACTGCTACCGTATACTTATATTCCTGCAATTGTCATAAGAAACCTTTAAGGTAGTAAATAACAGCTGAAGATTGGATCAATGGGAATCAACATTACGTGGTCCTGCCTTAATTTCAAATAGCGATGGGAAAGCTTATATTAGCAGGATTCTATAGTGGAAATTTCGACAAGAAAACAAGTTTATAAACATTGTTTACTGAACAAAATGTGATAACCTGTTTAAAATTACCTATTCAATGTTTTAATTTTACATTATGCAAACTTGTTAAGCCTAAATTAAGGTTTATTTCATACCACAGCCAACCCCGTTTTCGGTTCTTGGAGAAGGGGTTGGATGGGGTATGAAAGTTAATACTCGGACCATGTAATGACAATAAAAAACTAGAGAGAAAATATAGTGACGCGTTTTTTAGGGCTTTCCACTTTTCAGTGGAAAGACCTTTTGTGTTCGTTCTGTTTATTAGGGCTTTCCACCTTTCAGTGGAAAGACCTCTTGTTATTGTTCTGTTTCTTCTTATTATTATTCTTTTCTTCTTCTTCTGTCAGCCACTTTGTATAGTAATACTGGTCGTAGGATCTTAAAATTGTACACAATGGTAGAGCTCAGTCTGGAATAGTGTCCCGAAGCTTTTGGGGTCATGACGTCATTCAAGATGGCCGCCAGTGACGTCATCAGACAAATCTTGTTATCGCTAGATCTCAAACATTTATAGTCGGATTTGAATGAATCTTTCACAGATTGTAGGGTTCGGGGTCTAGCTGTGCAACAATGTAAAAACCTGTCTATATGTAATAACGTCTTGACGTCAGTGACGTCAGTATGTCACTGAAAAGTCAAAAGTCCTTTTTTTCCAGTGATTGCATTTTTCATGGTTTTTCACTGTAAAATCCATCAATGTCATTGTTTCAGTCAACGCTGACAGTTTTAACGTCATGACGTCATTCAAAATGGCCGTCAATGACGTCATTTTAGAAATCTTGTAATCGCTATATCTCCTTCATTTATGATCGGATTTTGATGCAACTTTAACAGCCTGTAGGGAATTAGGACGAGTTGTGCAAGAATGTCGAAAATTGTCATGACGTCATCCAAGATGGCCGCCAGTGACGTCACGAAACAAATTTTGTTAGCGCTAGATCTAAAACATTTATAGTCGGATTTCAATGAAACTTTCACATATTGTAGAGTTCATGGTCTAGTTGTGCCAGAATGTAAAATCTTGTCACTAGGTAATAACGTCTTGACGTCAGTGACGTCATAATGTTATGAAAATCCGTTTTTTTCACTGATTGCATTTTTGAAGTTGTTTTACTGTGTAATCCATCAATGGCATTGTCTCAGTCGACGATGACAATTTTAACGTCATGACGTCATCCAAAATGGCCGCCATTGACGTCATTTAAGAAATATTGTAATCGCCATATCTCCTTCATTTATCATCGGAGTTTGATAAAACTTTCACAGTTTGTAGATATCAAAATCTAGTTGTGCTATAATGTGGAATGTTGTTATGTCGTCATCAAAGATGGCCGCCATTGACGTCATAAATGAACTCTTTGTTTTGTCTATATCTTCTCGATTTATAATCGGATTTGAATAAAACTTTCACAGATTGTAGAGTTCAGGGTCTGATTGTGCAAAAACGTCATACGGTATATTTAGAAATTCGTTTTTTTTAACAGATTGTATGTTCGAAGTTATTTTCGTGATAAATCAATCAGTGTCTTCATCTTCGACAACTCTGATAGTTGTGACGTCATGACGTCATTAAGACAGGAAAGCCCGTTTGATCAGGTTCTGATCAAAATCTAGTTCTTATTAGGGCTTTCCACTTTTCAGTGGAAAACCTATTGTTTTCGTTCTGTTTATTCTTATTCTTTTTCCTCTTCTTCTCCCCAGCACTTTTCATAGTAAGACTGGTCGCACGGCCTCTAAATTTTACACATTGATATAGCTCAAACTGACTTAGTGTCCCGAAACTTTTGGGGTCATGACGTCATCCAAGATGGCCGCCACTGGCGTTTGTTGGCAAATCTTGTTATCGCTTTATCTCATGCATTTACGATGGGATTTGATTGAAACTTTCACAGATTGTAGGGTTCAGGGTCTAGTTGTGCAAGAATGTAAAAACGTGTCCCTATATAATAACGTCTTGACATCAGTGACGTCACAATGTTGAGAAAATTCATTTTTTTCAGTGATTGCGTTTTTCATGTTTTTTTACTGTAAAATCCATCAGTGTCATTCTTTCAGTCGACGCTGACAGTTTTAACGTCATGACGTCATTCAAAATGGCCGCCAATGACGTCATTTAAGAAATATTGTAATTGCTATATCTCCTTCATTTATGATCGGATTTTGATGCAACTTTCACAGCCTGTAGGGAATTAGGTTGAGTTGTGCAAGAATGTCAAATGTTGTCATGACGTCATCCAAGATGGCCGCCAGAGACGTCATGATACAATTTTTGTTAGCGCTAGATCTCAAACATTAATAGTCGGATTTGAATGAAACTTTCACAGATTGTAGAGTTTAGAGTCTAGCTGTGCAAGAACGTAAAAACGTGTCTCTATGTAATAACGTCTTGACGTCAGTGACGTCACAATAATATAAAAAAAAAAATTTTTCAGAGATTGCATTGTTCATGTTTTTTTACTGTAAAATCCATCAGTGTCAATGTTTCAGTCGACGCTGACAGTTTTAACGTCATGACGTCATTCAAAATGGCCGTCAATGACGTCATTTAACAAATCTTGTAATCGCTATATCTCCTTCATTTATGATCAGATTTTGATGCAACTTTCAAAGCCTGTAGGTAATTAAAATGAGTTGTGCATGAACGTCAGAAATTGTCATTACGTCATTTAAGATGGCAGCCAGTGACGTCATGATACAAATATTGTTAGCCGCTAGATCTCAAATATCTATAGTCCAATTTGAATGAAACTTTTACAGATTATAGAGTACAGGGTCTAGTTGTGCAAGAACGTTAACACGTGTCCCTATCAATTAACGTCTTGACGTCAGTGACGTCACAATGTTATTATAACCGTTTTTTTTCACTTATCGCATTTTTGAAGTTGTTTTACTATGATATCATTTGTTGTCATTGTCTCAGTCAACGCTGACAGTTTTAACAACATGACGTCACCCAAAATAGCCACATCACCGATCGTAGTGACGTCATGACGTCATCCAATTTGAAAAGCCCGTTTGATCAGGTTCTGATCAAAATCGTAAGATCGTAACTTTGGCTAAATACATTATGTTTATAAAATTGATACAGAAAACATATTGCACAGTTGATGTGTGTATTAAATCGTGAATATATTAACATAAAGTTTCGATATAGATTCAACAATAATAATGTTGTAAAAGTTGTTCTGTTTTCTTCTTCTTTTTCCTTTTAAGGGACAATGTCCGTAACGTTTAGTTAATAAAACACGAAATAAGTACGTTGACAAACATTAAACACTTACCATTATTGAATATTTACCAAATAAAAATCAAGATTGTTTGACAGAATTTAAAAAAAGTACAAAAAAATAAGTACCTTTTTCCAGGTTTGAACTCGCAGCCCAAACTAACAATTACACTTGCCGGTAATAACAAAGGCTTGTTAGGGCCAACTGCTTAACCAACTGAGCTAAGCTGACAAGTGATATTGTGCAATACATACAATGTACAAAAGCGAATGCGCTAAATACTGTCACGTGATCAGTAGAAAAAGTACTTATTTATAATACGGGCAGTGTCCCTTTAATAACTTATGCTGTGTTGTGGAGCCGAAAAACAACATTCAATTCAATTTAATTCTTATTCAATTCAATTCAATTCATTTTAATTCACGCACGCACGCACGCAACGCACGCACGCACGCACGCACGCACGCACGCACGCACGCATGCATTGGAGCAAATTATGGTGAGGAAACTTCATCCTTTATCATCTGTGTTTGATTGCTGCCCAGACATTCACTCACTGACAGATCACAGAGGCTTCGGTTGGTTGACTGATCGATGGATAAAGCATTGCGATCTTGCGGGTTAGAGCTGCAGAACATTGCCCTGCGGTGGCATTTTTAAAAGCAAACGTCATGTCATCCTCTCATGAATAACTAAATAACATTTAAAAAAATATATGTTTATTTGTCAACATTACAAACTTCGTGTCAAGTATCATCACAACAGACCTTCAATGTTTAATGTAACAGGAGATTGCAGTGTGGTAAGTCACTGCGCTTTAAGGCTGCAGACCTTTACCCCGAGTGTTCCCTCTGGGGTTTCTGGTGCAATATATTACTCGATGTAAGATATGAGTTTAAAAGCTAACATTTTTATTTTTCAACATTAAAGGAGCTGATACAAACTTCGTGTACTGGATCTTCGTGTACTGGATTAGTGTATAACTTTGAGGGAATGAAGCGTCGCATCTATACGCCGCGCAAATAATAGCTAGACATTTCACGTTCAATGAAACAGGAGAGTTCATATGGGTAAGTCATAGCGCTTTAAAGCTGCAAACCTCTACCCCGAGTGGTTCGTTTTTCTGGCGTAGACGTGTCTGATAGGTAACAGCATCGCTCGTCTCATCTTCCCTCTGAGGTTGCTGGCGCAGTATATGCCCCGATATAAGATTGATACCCGCAATTGAGAGTAAAAGCAAACAATTTTACTTTTCAACATATAAGAAGCTGATCAAAACTTCGTGTACCGGATTCGTGAATAACTATGAAGAAAACAAGAGTTGTATCTGTTCGTCGCAAGAAATAATCAGAGCTTCCATGTTCAATGAAACAGCTAGAGAGTTCAGTGGGGGGTGGGGATGGGGGGGGGGGGTAAATCACTGCGCTTAAAGCTGCAGACCTCTATCCCGAGTGGGTTCGTTCCCTGGCGTAGTCGTGTCTGATAGGAATCAACATCTCTTGTCTCATCTTCCCTCTGAGGTTGCTGTCGCAGTAAATGCCCCGATATAAGAGTACCCGCAAGTACGAGTAAAAGCACACATTTTTGCTTTTCAGCATTAAAGGAGCTGATAGCAAGTTCGTGTCCTGCATTAGTGTATAACTATGAAGGGAAGAAGAGTTGGCATGTACACGCCGCAATATATAGCCAGACCTTCAATGTTCAGTGAAACAGGAAAGTTCAGTGGGGCAAGTCACTGCGCTTAAAGCTGCAGACCTCTACTCCCCGAGGGATTCGCTTCATGGCGGAGGCGTGTCTGATAGATAGAAACATTATCCCTCCTCATCTTATCTTTCCTCGGAAATTGCTGGCGCCGTATATGCCCCGATGTAATATTGATACCCGCACGTGAAAGTAAAAGCCAACGTTTGTATTTTTCAACATTAAAGGAGCTGATACAGACTTCGTGTCCTGCATTAGTGTATAACTGAGTTGCATGTATACGCCGCAAGACACAGCCAGACCGTCAATGTCCAGTAAAACATCACGACGGCCCGGAAAATTCAGTGGATGGATAAGACCTTGCGCATTAGAGCTGCATACCTTTGTTCCATGTGGACAGTTAAAGGACAATTCATCCCCCTGTCTCATCTTTCTTTGAAGTTGTTTGTGTTCAATCTTAAAGGGGCACACGGCAATCTTGAATTTTGTAATTAATACTATTACTTATTGGTTCAAAGTGTTCAAATTGTTATAGCATATTAATTGAAAACTCACACTTGTATTTGAATATACAAGACGTGTTTAACAAAATTAATCGAGGTGCTATGTTTTAGGCTTGATACAAACCCCATGATTGCCGTATGTATCCCTGTAATGCTCGTCGGTGATAGATCCGCATATGATGTGTTAAAGGGATGTACTGCAATCTTGATATTTTAACGGCGGCCCGTTAGTTTTTCACATATCATAACCTGCATTTGTTCAATCATTAATAATAAGTATACTGATAGTATCAACCAAACTGGTTTCGCATTTTACTAACGTTTGATTTATAGTGCACCAATAATATATTCAATGCAGGAAGTTTTAAAGTCAAAATTATTATTGATTATATTGCTTATTTTAATGAGGGACATACTTGCCATGTGTTCCTTAAACGAAAGCATCAGTTGAATGATTCAAAGTCACAATAACAGTTGCTTTATAAATACAGGTGCTAGTTTTGATGATTGATGCATAATTCGAGATTGCCGCGTGTCCCTTTAAAAGCGGAGGGCACTCCCAACCAGTATGTCACATACGTGCAAAGCCAGACATATACATCGATCATGTACAATGACAATATAATACATATGTTTCAAGTCGCACCTATGAATACGCAATTTTACATTCAGGACAATAAATTATGTTATGTTGTTCGCTCGTTTAAATTAAATGCAACTAAAACACATTATAATAGTTTAACGCGTATTGGTACACATTAGTATTTTTTCAAAATGTCTCCAGTCCCTTTAATATGCCTAAAGTGCGAATGCACCTCGGTGAACTCCTTGTTCAATTGCATTTGGCATGAAATCATGTAGCAACAGGAAATAAACAACAACATGTCACTCAATATTGACAAAAGGTTGCATCTGACACTTGACACCTGTAATTTGACTGGCTTAATTGATTGGGGTTTTCTCTCTCAAATTCATGGAGCCTGTCAATTATGTTCAATGGGCTGTCTTCACAGCACTTTTGGGCGCGGTGTGCTTTTTTAAAGGTGCGCTGGGCGTTTTAAAGGAACGCTGGGCGTTTTACACGGCACTATTGCGTTCCACCGTTCCCTCCCAACGCATTCATACGCGGCACTCAGTCCAGAAAATAGTACCGAACCGCCATACACGTTCAATGATTGTACATGACATGGAAAGCCCGTTTGATCAGGTTCTGATCAAAATCTAGTTCTTATTATTATTATTCCTCTTCTTCTTCTGGCCGTCACTTTTCATAGTTTGACTGGTCTCACGGCCTTTTAATTTTAAACAATGATATAGCTCAAGCTAACTTAGTGTCCCGAAACTTTTGGGGTCATGACGTCATCCAAGATGGCCGCCACTGGCGTTTGTAGGCAAATCTTGTTATCACTGTATCTGGTGCATTTACTATAGGATTTGAATGAAACTTTCATAGATTGTAGAGCTTAGGGTCTAGTTGTGCAAGAACGTCAAAACGTGTCTGTCTATGCTAAAAAGTGTTGACGTCAGTGACGTCACAAAGTTACGAAAAATCCGTTTTTTTTCATTAAATGCATTTTGTAAGGAATTTTATCGGAAAATCCATCAGTGTCATTGTTTTAGTCGACGCTGACTGTTTTAACGTCATGACGTCATCCAAAATGGCCGCCAATGACGTCATTTAAGAAATATTGTAATCGCTATATCTCCTGCATTTATTATCGGATTTCGAGATAACTTTAACAGCCTGTATGGAATAATGTTGAGTTGTGCAAGAATGTCTAAAATTGTCATGACGTCATCAAAGATGGCCGCCAGTGACGTCATGATGAACATATTTTTATCGCTAGATCTCAAAGATATATGGTCGGATTTGAATGAAACTTTCAAATATTGTACAGTTCAGGGTCTAGTTGTGCAAGAATGTAAAAACGTGTCTCTATGTAATAACGTCTTGACGTCAGTGACGTCAAAATGTTATGAAAACCCGTTTTTTTCACTGATTACATTTTTGAAGTTGTTTTACTGTATAATCCATCAATATCATTGTCTCAGTCGATGCTGACAGTTTTAACGTCATGACGTCATCCAAAATGGCCGCCAATGACGTCATTTAAGAAATATTGTAATCGCTATATCTCCTGCATTTAATATCGGATTTTGAGGTAACTTTCACAGCCTATAGGGAATACGGTTGAGTTGTGCATCAATGTCGAAAATGGTCATGACGTCATCAAAGATGGCCGCAAGTGACGTCATTATGAAAATTTTGTTATCACTAGATCTCAAACATGTATGGTCGGATTTGAATGAAACTTTCAAATAATGTAGAGTTCAGGGTCCTGTTGTTCAAGAATGTAAAAACGTGTCTCTAGGTAATAACGTCATGACGTCATTGACGTCATAAATTATGAAAATCCGTTTTTTCAACTGATTGCATTTTTGAAGTTTTTTCACTGTATAATCCATCAATGTCATTGTCTCAGTAGACGCTGACAGTAATAACGTCATGACGTCATCCAAAATGGCCGCCAATGACGTCATTTAAGAAATCTTGTATTCGCCATATCTCCTTCATTTATCATCGGAGTTTGATAAAACGTTCAAAGTTTGTAGATATCAAAGTCTAGTTGTGCTATTATGTGGAATGTTGTCATGTCGTCATCAAAGATGGCCACCAGTGACGTCATAAATGAACTCTTGTTTTGTCTATATCTTCTCTATTTATTATAGGATTTGAATAAAACTTTGACAGATTGTAGAGTTCAGGGTCCGGTTGTGCAAGAGCGTCATACGGTATCCCGACGTCATGACGTCAGTGACGTCAAAATATTCAGAATTTCGTTTTTTCACTGATTGCATGTTCGAAGTTATTTTCGTGATGAATCAATCAGTGTCTTAATCTTCGACAACACTGACAGTTGTGACGTCATGACAGGAAAGCCCGTTTGATCAGGTCTCTGATCAAAATCTAGTTTATTGTTGTTGTTGTTTTTTGTTGTTTTTTGTTGTTTTTTAATCTCTTCATGAGCGGTAATATAAGTTGCAACACCTTCTACGTCCACAAGCACCGACTTAAACGACACTCTTGAAGTGTTCATCAAGTATATCGTCTCGAATTATATATCCAGAATTATTTTGACTTTAAACCTACATGCATATATTAAATAAAAAAAAAATCAGTTTCTCGCCATATTCTAGCATATGTTTAAATATATTATTGGTGCAATATAATCAACAATGAATAATATGCAAAAATAATTTGCTTTATTCTGTTCTTATAATTGATATTAATAATTGAACAAATGCACGTTATGTAAAAAACGGGACGTCGTGAGTTTTTAAAAAATCAAGATTGTCGTATGTCCCTTTAAGCGGTCATCTACTTTAATTAAAGGCACACTATTGGACTCGACTGTCCCAAAGGACCAGAATGTAACAGCACTTCTGATTCGTACTGTCCCAAAGGACCAGTATGTAACAGCACACTATTGGGCTCGACTGTCTCAAAGGACCAGAATGTAACAGCACTTCTGATTCGTACTGTCCCAAAGGACCAGTATGCAACAGCACACTATTGGGCTCGACTGTCCCAAAGGACCAGAATGTAACAGCACTTCTGATTCGTACTGTCCCAAAGGACCAGTATGTAACAGCACACTATTGGGCTCGACTGTCCCAAATGACCAGAATGTAACAGCACTTCTGATTCGTACTCGGGGTTCTGTTTGAAGTTTGCGTACTTTCACGATGTTTTTAATATTCTGTATTGAATTTCTATTTGTTTGATACATTTATAGATCAATAACTCATTTTAAAGGGACTTGAAGTGATCTAGAAGCGATCTAGAACAGTCATTTCATTCCAAATACAAATGAAAACCATCATACCGTGTGCCGTAAAACACCATTCATTCATTCATTCATTCATTCATCTTTCATCAGTTTTTGCGCACAATGTGACCTATTTATATGTCGACCTGCCGTTAAACACCATTCATTCATTCATTCATTCATTCTGTCAGTTTAGTTATTGTTCATGACAGTAATAGATCTGGAAAACTCAGTGTTAGATCTGGAAAGTGTTAGATCTGGAAAACTCGATGACTCGTTTGGTTTTTGTAGCTAAATCATATGTTTGTATTTAAATGGCAATTATATTGCTAACACTTGTACATATAATTGAAAAAAAATAACACTTCGATCAAAAACCTAGAAGGTATAATAACTTGAAGCAACATATGAACCAATATTAGTGATTATACTCGTACAATCACAACTAGCCGAGTCGTCTAGATTTCCGGACAAAGTTGTTCATTAACACTAATGATTTCGCACGGATCATTGGACCTACGTTACTGCATATATGCACATTGCATATACAACTGAAACGGCAGCATCTACGAACGAGTTGAAAGTGAAGTATGTGGAACACAGTCGAAATAGTCTAGGTGTGGGTTTCATTAGGAAAATACGTTAATTGTCAAAGATATTAAACTGAGCAAATGGATGTTTCGCACACTGGACGTTTTGTATCCTGGACCACGCGTTGGCAGTTTCGTTTGTTAGTTAGTTTGTTTGTTTGCTTGTGTGTTTGTTTGTTTGCTTTTTCGTTTGTTTGTTTGTTTGAATGATGTTTTACGTCATGTTTAGCACATTTTAGGTTATATATCACGGTCGAATTTTTGTGGTAGAGGCAGACTAACCCATTTTTCTTGGGTAGAACCAGTACTGTATACCTTCCGCCATCCGTAAGAATCAACACTTTCTCACTTACAAGTTGAGATCCCAGTGGGATTCGAACACATGGCCATTGAACGTTTCGTACCAGGTTCATTGGACGTTACGAACCATGTAGTTACCTACAGATAATGGTCCCAGTATATTATTTTGATGACTTTTTGTTATAGTTATATATCTTGTAGTTATTGTATTCATCTTTTAAACTGAAAACACTAGTTGGAAGTGAACATATTTGCACATTTCTTAAAAATTAATAAGACAAAACATTCCTATTAATAGATAAACAAGAATAAGAACTTTGTGTTTTCAAATCTATACATCACCTTAAAATGTCGCGCGACACATCGAATAAAGCATTTTAACAGTCTTTTGCCTTTATTTTATGTATTTATTGATGCTGCATTTCAGTAAATGTCTTTCGATTTGTTTTTGATTGTTTTTTTAAATGGTGTTGTACGTCATTTCAGCACATTTCAGGGTGTATATGACGGTCGACTTTTTACTGGTGGAGGCAGACCACCCAGTTTACCTGGGTAGAACCAACAGTCCGTCCGTAATAATCGACGTTTTAGAACTTGTGAAAACTTAGAAATGTTGAAATAGAACAACTACATTGGGACTTTTCATTGAATCCATGAATAAATGTTTAACCAAGAACCCAATCAATGTAATATTATCGCCGAATGATAACAAGGACATGTTTTACTAAATTCATTGAGTTACAACACTGTTTAATGGATATGTTGACCATGTTTTGCTGTTTACCTAGTGGTAAGTCACTTGCTGTTTTGTCTTAAATTTATTAATACGTTTAAATAAATTGGCTTTAAGGAACACGTTTTCCTCAGTTAAATATTTACTTAAAGGAATTTGTAAAACCGGCGCTGAACAGTAAACAAAGTAATTTGATCGAAAACAACAAACAAAGGTATACACGCCGTATAACTAAATTTGAACCTACCAATGTTTTGTCGATATTCCTTTATAATATTGGTGTGAAAATCAATAAAGGTGGCTATCGTTTTCTTATTTAACATATTTCTACCCGTTATGTTTATTTTGTAAACATACAATTAAAAACGTCGATAATGTCATTTGGGTAAGTCTATTGAATTGACTCATCAGACTAAGTCTTACTTTTATATGTCTACACCGGTTAATAACCGTCAATAACGAACTATGTCCTATCACTTCTGATACTACGAACACGTGAAAACTCGACGTTTTTTTAGAAAAACGCGAGGCGCGAAATTACGAGGTTCATCTTCGTGCTTGAAGCACGAAAAGTCGAACAAACAAGCTTTTAATTTCAAATGTTCGCTTTTTTTTCACCGGATGAAGGCGGGAAATCATCCGGTGATAACATATAAAATGTTTGTATGGACATGCCCAAACTGTGACTCCTGTGGCTTTACGTGCGGCCTTAGTAAGTTCGTGGGGCCATAACAAACAGTTTTAATGAAACTAACCCTACAAATAAAGGCAAAATTACACTACAAATCCGTTTATCAAAACTCTATCCATGTGTTCAGGTCATATAATAATGTACATATGCATATTAAAAGTAACTATTTATTCACGGGTTCTTAAACTACTCGTGATTGAATATACGTAAAATGAATTATGAGTTGGTAACTCTCTTTCGAGGCTACAGTTTTGGGGTTTGGCCTAGCTGGTTAAATCCGATTTTATTGTGTCTATAGAGTTGAGATTTTCAAAATATGCAAGTTATATAAATACCTGGTCGACAGTAGATTTAGAAACAGTGTACATATATTGCAAACATTTAACAAATAATGTATGCTGCTGAGGTCCATATGCAAGTTTATGGACTGGGCAGTAAGACCTTCGCTTCGGTCCATATAACGTTCTAGGTCTGACTGCCCAGTCCATAAACTTCATATGGACAGAAGCACCATACATTATTTGTTATATTATACCGAATCTGACCAGCAAATTAAATCAATACGTTTTATGATTTATTTAAACGTCGTTTTTTTCACACGTCCGTTAATATAGCTATCGGACCGTGCGCCCGGTCAATATATAGAGGTTATTAACTGGGGTAGGTGTGCCTCTTTGTGATATTGGCCCGAGATAGCCATATGAGGCCGAGAGCTTTAGCTCGAGGGCCTCATATGGCTGTCGAGGGCCAATGTCACAAAGAGGCACACCTACCCCATTTAATAACCTGTTTATTACATGTGTAACCAAAACACTATTATTTTGGATAGATTATTAGATCTAAATTGCGCAGTCATTTTAAATACCTTTTATCTACTTGTGTACATTTTTTTATTTTATTTTAAATATGAATCTTTATTTAGATCCATTTTTATTCATTGATTTTACAAGAATAAAACAAACGTATGACGTTAATTTAAAATCGGCAATTCGGTACCTTGTTTCCAAAACACCAATTCAACCCCCTTAATTAAAATTACACAGAAACGTTTATGACGTAATCTTTGTAACAAAATCGTCATAATGGTGACGTTGTGTTTGCCAGTGAAGTTTTATTCGACGTTATTGACTTTGTCAGTTGTTGTGTTTACGTTTTGAGCTTGTAGAAGAAAGGAAATTTCAAATGGCATTTGGTTTCGCAAATATAATTTAAGGATAAAAAGGTAGGAGATTATTTTTTATTTCACATACAGTACAGTAGGCTACAGTATGTATTGTTTCCTGCATGCCTTTTATTTAAAATGTAATTGAGACTCGAACGGCAAGTACTGGTCGGGGGCCACTTTCGTTTTTGTACCGCTTCTTTACTTTTTGGTTGTTTATGTTCCAATCGTCTGTGCTAAACGTCTGTCGATAAGTAACATCGCGTTAGCAATTTGCATTGTAAAAACAGTTTTAAATGAGAATGAACGACGGAAACTGAGTTTGGACGGAAACTGGTCCCTAAACAGTACTGTATATATTATATAGGTTGTTGAAGACATTTCGATCAAAAACAACGAGTTGTCAACTTGATAATGTACATGTACTGTATAATTTAATAGGTTACAGTAAATCTATCACACAATCGGCAAAAATATTTCAACATCTCCGAGCCAGTCACACACAATTTTATTCACGTCATATTGTAGGGTGATTTGGACCGAGTCGTTCTTGTTTTTCACAATTTCATTATTTAATGTCCGTCCTGATATTTGTTTGGCTACTAACGATCTCCTGCGTGTACTCAGGGTAGCGAGAATTCTGGCTGCCATTTTCAACCGTCGCAGTTGTCGTTGGATGCACGTGCCGATGCTCGATATGACTGGTTCGTGGTCGATTATTAAAAATATACCTACAATTTAATGCTAAATGTATGTAACGCAGTCTAGATTTAATATGGATTTTCGGCCCGCCATATGGGTTTTTTGGCCCTTCATATTGATTTTTGGCCCGCCGTTTCACACGCTTATCTAATATGACCGCAGAGACAATGCCTGTATTACACGAAAAACAGGCCGTTTTTGTTACTATATATAGTAACACATGTAATAAATAGAGGTTATTAACTGGGGGAGATGTGCCTCTTTGTGATATTGGCCCGAGATAGCCATATGAGGCCCAAGAGCTTTAGCTCGAGGGGCCTCATATGGCTGTCGAGGGCCAATGTCACAAATTAAGAGGCACACCTAGCCCAGTTAATGACCTGTTTATTACATGTGTAACCAAAACACTATTCATAGGCTTAGCCAGGTTTTCCAAATGTATACGCACACCGAAAAAATACGTTTGGGTGAGGTGTGGGAGGGGGGTCCGGGAAAAAATTAAAATAAGGAAGGAAATTGTGCATTCTGGAGCATTCTGAAGCACCTTTCTGGCGTTGTTATTATGCTCGGCATTTTTTGTATTACGCACGTGCGTATTGTACGTATAGGGCGCTACGCCCTTGCTATTATTTTGGATAGATTATTAGATCTAAATTGCGCAAAGTCATTTTAAATACCTTTTATCTACTTGTGTATTTTTTTTTTAATATGACTCTTTATTTAGAACCATATTTATACATTGATTTACAAGAATAAAATAAACGTATGACGTTAATATAATAGGATGTGCCATTTGAAATTGGCAATTCGGTACCTTGTTTCCAAAACACCAACTCACCCCGCTGAATTAAAATTACACAGAAACGTTTCTGACGTTATCTTTGTAACAAAATCATCATAATGGTTACGTCGTGTTTGCCAGTGACGTTTTACTGCACGTCATTGACTTTGTCAGTTTTTGTGTTTACGTTTGAGCTTGTAGAAGAAAGGAAATTGAAATGGCATTTGGTTTCGCAAATATAACTTAAGGAAAAAAAGGTAGGAGATTGTTTTTTATTTCACATACAGTACAGTACAGTACAGTATGTATTGTTTCCTGCATGACTTTTATTTAAAATGTAATTGTGACCCGAACGGCAGTAAGCCCTATACTGGTCGGGGCCACTTTCATTTTTGTACCGCTTCTTTACTTTTTGGTTGTTTCATGTTTCCAATCGTCTGTGCTAAACGTCTGTCGATAAGTAGGCTAACATCGCGCTAGCAATTTGCATTGTAAAAACAGTTTTTAAATGAGAATGACGGAAACTGGGCTTAGACAAAACCCTTTTGTGTTTGTGATGTCGTTTACTTTTATTATAACTTTTGCCTTCTTGTTTGTCTGTTTCTATGTTTGTTTCTGTGTTTTGTGGTTGATTGTCCTCCTTGAATGCTACTTTTCCTGTCCGATCTTTTTATATTTCTTTGGACGGAAACTTGTCCCTAAACACTTACAGTATATATTATGATAAGTTGTTGAAAACATTTCAATCAAAAACAACGAGTTGATATAAATGTACATGTATGTGTAGGTTAAATCTATAACACAATCGGCAAAATTGTCAACATTTTCGAGCCAGTCACACATTTTTTTCACGTCATATTGTAGGGTGATTTAGACCGAGTCGTTCTAATCTTCTTTTTTTTTTCACTATTTCATTATTTTAGTCCGTCCTGATCTTTGTTCGGCTCCTGCGAGCATTCTGGCTGCCATTTTCAACCGTCGCAGTTGTCGTTGGATGTACGTGCTGATGCACGATATGAGTGGTTCGTGGTCGATTATTAAAAATATATCTACAAAATAATGCTAAATGTATGTAACGCAGTATAGATTTCAGTAAATATGGATTTCCGGCCCGCCATATGGGTTTTTTGGCCTCTCATATGGATTTTTGGCCCGCCGTTTCACGCGCTTATCTAATATGACCGCAGAGACAATGCCTGTATAACACGAAAAACAGGCCGTTTGTGTTACTATATATAGTAACACATGTAATAAGCAGCTTTATGGACCGCATGATGTCACATTTTAACAAAGAGTGATATATGCAAATGAGGTATAATATTTGCTGTTATTGGCGGGATAGCTACTTTAAGAAGTGTTTTTCATAATGTTAACTGATATTTAAAATCTCGTGTTTTCGACCTTTCATGCTGTCTTTGTAACATTTTCATGATGAAACACGCGAGATTATTACGCAAATGCACGAAGATAACCCTCGTGTTTTCGTCAAAAACGTCGAGTTTTCTAGTTGTTGCTGCTATTCGCGCTCCCTAAAAGGCGAAATTACGATGGCACGACATGGATTCCGTATATAGACGAAATTTTTACAGAGGATGGTATGATATTTCGAAGTCATACTCTGGTAATCCCAAAATCATTGCGAAATGAACTTGTGCAAAAAGTTCACTCGTCACACATGGGAATTACTAAGACACTAGAACACGCCAAAGATTCTTTGTTTTGGCCGGGCATGTCTAAACAAATAACAGATAACGTTACAAACTGCCCAACTTGTCTTACACACAGGAACGCGAACGCTTCGCTACTCTAATTACGACACAATTCCCAGACAGGCCGTTCCAGCAAATCGCGACTGATTTATTCCATTTTCATGGAAAAGATTAACTTTTGACAATTGACTATTACAGTAGGTTTTTCGAAATTGATTACTTGCCAAACTCAAGGTCACAGACAGTAATCGCGAAATTACAAAAACACATGTCAAGAATGTCAGTTCCGGATGTTCTAGTATCCGACAACGGTCCACAGTTTTCAAGTGCTGAATTCCGAAACTTCGCCCAAAGATGGGGATTCTAACATCGGACCTCTTCGCCAGGTTACCCACAAAGTAATGGCTTGGCTGAGAAGGCCGTAGGAACAGCGAAACAATTTATGCAAAAAGCATTGGACACTAAAACAAATGTGTACTTAGCATTACTTGAGTATCGCAACACGCCGTTACAATGCGGTTACACACCATGCCAATTGGCTCTCGGGCGCCGAACCAAATCAGTTGTGCCAATCACAAACAAGGCATTGCAACCAACTTTGATCAATGATAAGCAAGTACGTAAACGCATGCAAGAATCAAAAATCCGACAAAAGTTGAACTATGACAGATCAGTACGACCGTTACCGCCTTTGTCTGTTAATGATTCCGTTCGTATCAAATTCGGAAAAATCTGGAAGATGGAAAAAGTCATGAAGGTTCACGGTGATCGTTCCTACATAGTACAAACGACTGATGGTAGTATTTACCGCAGAAATAGATCAGTGTTGCACAAAACGCGCGAAAATACAAATGAAATTGAGCCATTCGAAGCGTTAGTGTTGCAGCCTGATAAACAAAATGTTCCCCTAGGGAAGCCCCTAGCAGAACAACAGTCAATTCCAAAACAGCAAATTATCCCGCCAATGAACTCATACTCGGGTTATAAGACAAGGGCTGGACGATTAGTGATTGGCAACCGTAAATATGTAGGCGATGAATGGGGAAAATGAGGAGAGATCAACATCAATCAAGTGAAAGCCAAATATAAACAATTAATTATACATGTAATAAAACGCAAATACAAACACTGCGTATACTCAACAGTTTACTAAGAACATTATATTCATAGATACATTAATATACACGTTTAAACAAATCAATGAATCTTTATTGTTATTCTTATTTTGATATTTTATTAATCATATAATTATTACCATATATGAGCATCTTTAATAAAAAAAGAGAGATGTTGTATAATGAAACTGACTATAGCCATGCCATGCTTCACTGATATTTGTTAAGGGCTACGCACTTGTATATTAAACGTCGTAGTGGAAACATGTGTTATGTTCTCTATTCACATTTGTGATAACTCTTATAGAGTACTACAATGGATATAAAATATACTTGTTAACTGCACAATAGTGCACCAACGTAAAACAATATGAACACGGTTCTCCTACATCACAAGCAGTGGTTATATATACTCACACTCGTTTTCTTGATGTAGTAAACGTAGGTATACAAGTCAAACAGGAAACGTAGTTTTCAGAGAACACAGTCAACCAATAACACGCATACAGTGTCAATGAGAAGCTAGGCATGTGACATCACGAACACAAACGGGTTTTATCGAGTCTGTTCATGAGAGGTAATGTATGAAGAAACACCGTTAAAGCTCCCTAGCACAGGCCTAAGGGGTATTCTACTTCAATCCCATTTATTTGGGCTCGATAGTCCCAAAGGACCAGTAACGTAACACTACTGATTCGTAGCACTGGGAGACTTTTACAGCCGCCACACTGCATTCAACTGACGCTAGTGTCAAAGTTGTTAAATGCTGATAAAAGAGATATTTGGAAGCAACAAACACAACAAAGATAGTAAAGTAGCAGACTCGGTTTTATTTATTCTGTTCATGAGAGGAGGCTGAGAAACAAAACAACAGCAATAACAACACGAATAAGTATAAAAGTCGAACAGGAATTGTAGCTTTCACAGAACAGTGTCAACCCAAAAACCCGCAAAAAGACAAATATGAATGGCAACGTTAATAAGGAATAAAGGCATATGACGTCACAAACGCAAAAAAAGGTTGACAATAGGGTTACCGTCTTGGAACGGTCAGTGGCAAAAAAGACCGCTGGGGCCTTAAACCAGGTTCTATGGTGCACCAAACCTCACAATTACCCTACTGTCATCCCAAAAAAACCGGGACATTGTAAATAAAGAAATCCCCGCCATGAACTTTTCTCTAACCAACAAGGCAGCATTAATAGGCGATATAAGTAAAACACAAAGATGCACGTGTATATATAAATAAAACAGAAATAGCCCATAAAGCCACAAAACAAAGAAGGTACTCAATGACTTTGCAGGAGCTAGAGCAACAAGGAAATAGACCCTTGAGGGCACGACAAGACAAGATAGCAGACACACATCAAACCTCACCGTCTTTTTGTGCTTTAGGTAGACATCATCATAGAATCCACAGTCTGTCCGGTCAACGCACAATTAAAGAGGAAAGCATAGTGGCGAACTGTAAATGGGTCCACCACCAAGCATGCAGTGCCTTGCAAAATGATAGGGTCATAAAAGACAACATTTTGACTGTGTTTAGATTAAATATAACGATCACTGAAGAATTGCAAGGGTGATTAAACAATACTCAGAACACTTTTCAAGGCTGGAGTATTGGAACCACCTATTCGAAATTAAAGTACGAAAACATGTCTAAATATCTATATACAAATACAGGGCTCAGAAATCTTCAAAAATCGGAATGAATAACAGCTCTGAGTACACACCCAGGGAGACATGTTACCGCCGCCACAATACAAAGGCAAAGCTACTGGGATATATAAAAATAAAATGGAAGGAGAAATTTGGAAATCGTCGAACACGAAAAATACAAAAGATGATGCAGTCTCGGTTTAATTGAGACTGTTCGTGAACGGTAGTGACAAACGTTCGCTACCTCTCAAGCAATCTAGCACCTGATTGAGAAGAGGTCAATATTTTAAACGTCCGTGATATGAATATTTGAGCCATCCCTAAGATGGTATGCATATGCCAGTGAACATGGTAACTTCAATGTGGTATTCTAGTGACAAGTGTACATACAAACCACACAAGTAGATTTTGATTTAGCACAGTTTTTTAATAAAAGGAATAAGCTTGTCTTTCATACTGGTGCGTGGTAAGGTTGTACACTGTCTGGAAAAGTCATAAGTACTTATAGGTGAAACATGGAGCTCATTGCAGATTTTGTCAAGAACTTCTCCTGAAATTGTAATCCACCATATAAATTAATCCCAAAGTTGTCATAAGCTTCAGCACAATAGTGTTTTACGTCATCTTAGCAGTAAGACAATACGTTAAGCGTTTGGAGATGTTTGCCCTGTAGATTGAACTGGAGTATGCGAATAAGTAATCCCGAGTTCCAAGCAATAAATACATTGTTAGGTGCTTTATCAGCAGAAACTAAAACAAACTTCTCATGCATTTCTTGGATTCAAAATTTGAAATTAGGCTACTTCAAGGAGGAAGTAACGAGGGGTCATCTGTATACAAGTCAATAAGGTATCTATGATTTATATGACCGTTTTTTTCTTACATTCTTCACGATTTTTACCATCAGTTCTTCCAACCAAGCATTTGAAATCAATGCGGGCGCCCTCGCTTCTTTCTGTTCAAATACCTTCACATGCCTTACATATTGATTACAATTCATCTTTGTACTACGACGTGCTAGAAGTACACATCAGCACAGAAATACAATTGTTCACATGTTTAAGGGATACGTGTGCGTTAGAGTGTGCATTACAACACGTATAAACTGTTTACTGTTACCATGTGTAATTAAAACATAAAACATATACATGCAGCTGAATGACGCTATCGTTTTGCAACGCACTGCATGTTTAGTGGGTTACCCATTTACAGTTCGCCACTTGTTACCTCTAAATGTGCGACGACCGGACAGATTGCGGACGATATGATGAAGTCTACCTAAACCCTAATAGGACGGTAGCGTTTGATGTTTGTCTTAAATCGTGTGTTGTCGTACCCTTAACTTGTTGTTCTTTGTTGCTCTTGCTTCTGCCACGTCACTGAGTACTTGTGTTGTGGCTATTTAGGCTTTTGTTTATTTTTATATTATACTTGTGTATACATGATCATTTATGTATTTTTACATATATTGCCTATTGTTGTAAAATATATTATCTGTATCGCAGTGCTAAGCCGGCAGTGTTGTAACATATAGGTATGTATCCCACCGCTGCACCAGTGTTGTAAAAAGATTATGTCTAAATCCCACCGGTCTGCCACCAGTGTTGCGAAAACTACTATATTTATACATATAGTTATTAGTTATGTCCTCAAAGTTGGAAGATTAAATCACACACAAATCCACTGTTTGGTTACACTTTTATTTTCTACACTTATAACATTATTTCTATTATAAAAGCAATGATAATTTTAAACACAATTTTAACGATGATAATGAAGAATAATAAAAATCCAATCTAATTTTTAAATAACATCTGAAATTATATCTAAAAACTGGCAACAACTGTCTCAATGTATGCGTGCAGCCCTTTTATAGGGGCTTTAATCTTATAAATATTAATGAGCTAGCATTTAGGCCATTGCTAAGCCTCAACCTAGATGATGCATAGCAGCGAATGTTCGCCATCAGCTGTCATAAATTATTTAGCACGCTTGCGTGCTATGTAAATGATATTTAGCATGAACTGAGGAACCTATAGGCCTTGAATTCACCAACCATTCTTACAGTATTCTTAGACTTGAGCTTAAGTACTCAAATTATTCCCATGACCTTAAAGACAAACATCCGTATAAACAAGCTATTTATTAGTATTTATCAAATCTATACATAGCAGCTTGTTATGAACGTTTCATAACTATAATAACAATATTAACCTTATTGAAATATTTGAAATTGAAATTTGCATGTTTGGCTTAAGTCTACGATTATTCTCAAGAATGATTAGTGAATTTTAGGCCTGATACATTGAATACCGAACTAATCAAACGACAGTATGTAAACATCATAACAAAGATCACAAGCAAGTTTTTACGCAAGCGTAATATAGCTGCCTAGAGAAAATAGCATATAGCATGTAGGAACAGGAAACAAACATTTAACATAACACTAGATCAGGCCAGGGGTGTATGAAGCTAGGCATTTATTGATATTTAACAAAATATTGTCACAGACACATTCTTCCCGATTTTTACCATCAGTTCTTCCTACCAAACATTTTGAATCGAAGTGGGCGACCTCGCTTCTCTGTTCAAATACCTTGACATGCCTTACATATTGATTACAATTCACCTTTGTAACACGACGTGCTAAAAGTACACATCAGCACAGAAATACAATTGTTCACATGTAAGAGATACGTGTGCGTTAGCGTGTACATTACAACACATATAAACTGTTCACTGCTAATTATAAGATTGCGTCATCAAAGTGAAACATGTAAAGGAACTGTTCATTGCTACCTTACCATTTGCAATAATGAAAAACATAATAATGATGAAAATTTAAAACAAAAAGGGAAAGTAAATCAGCAGGCTTGAACCCTGACTTCTCCGGCACTAACACGACGCCTCAATCAACTGCACTATTGAGGCTAATGAACCTTTTGTTGCTTGTATACATATAATAATTATGGCTACACTTCAGAAGGCTGATTTACGACAACTTCATTTTAGCAAGTAAAACGGTAATCTTTGAACATTGCAAAATATGTGTTCATACCATTCAAGTTTTTTAGACGAGTTCACTTGGAATTGAAGTTGTAATGTATGCTTATCGTCAACTACATGATTGACTGTACGTTAACCATAGACAAAACACAAAACCCTTCGGCAACTGAATAACTCTGTTAATGTTGTCTTGTTTGTTAGAGAATATAACCTGGCGAGGATATCTTTATGTGCACCTGGTTTAAACCCTCAACGGCCTTTTATCGCCACCGACAGTTCCAAGGCGGTAGCACTTTTGTCAACCCTTTGTGACGTCATAGCATGCCTTTTATTAATCTTGTAGCTTTTTATGTTTATGTGTTTGTGATTGTCGGTGGTTCTTGAGTGTTGCATTTCCTGTTCGACTTTTATATTTACCTTTCCTAAGGTACTTTAGAAAGCAAATGCAGAATATTTGTATCTGTTACATCAAAATTATCTTTGCTGACATGGCAAACCGGAACACAGGAAACTTTTGAAGTTTTTCAGTGTTAAGCCTTAGGAGTGTTTTCGCTATGTTAAGGTCAGAAACTAATTTGTTTTAATTTAAAATGATATTTCTTGTTGGTGTTTTATACTTTCGGGACTATAGGACTTTCGGATTTTTTGAAATATTAAGAAATCCCAAAAGTGTCATTAGCGACACGAACACGAATATCTCGAAATATATTTGGTATGATAGTAAAATCGAAAGCGGCATTAAGATAATAGTATTTCTTAGAAAATGTCGATGGGTTTAGACGCCTTATCAATATGGGGTCGGAGAACATGTTGCGTATATCTTTGAATTTTGGAAGCAGTATCCATAGGTGCACTATCATGCTCTTTTATACAAAGTGTCTGTACGAATAAACATTTGTCTGCTTCCTCGTCGATCAACTTGAAGAAACGGAAAAAGCCATTAGACGTGAAAGCATAGAGTGATTAAATATTCAATTGTTGGAGCAGTGACGTATTGAAACTATGCTCTTATTGCAGAACGTGTTGGTGGAAGTATTTTTTTTTTAACTTATTTGGATTACATGTGTTGCATTTATGTTCAGGAAATCGACTCGTGTTGCTGTTCAACAAATAAATGGTGAGAGACGTGTGTTAGTCAACATTTGAAGCTAGGCATATATCAAATATTCAACCTTAACAGCTATTTTAATGGTGGACTTTCATTGCATTTAGTTATAGAATAAAATATGTTTAGGCTTGAATAAACTAAACGCATTCTGAAAGGACGACTTGTTTTTACCCATATTTTTCGTTTTACTAGCTTAAACATATGATTGTGTCAGCACAAGTGAGTACGTTACTGAATGAGCGAGGGAGAGAGTAGATAAGTAATTTATTTATTCCTCTGACATGTTTACATACAAACATACATAAAACATACAAGTATTAATAAGTATTAATAAAACATACAAGTATTAATAAAACATAAATCTGCTAATTATAATAATGAGTCACGACTCCTTGTTCACAACGCTTTTAGAAGCGAACTCAAAACTAAATATTAATGAACACCAATACGTACAAAGAAGAGTACCGATTTTAGCTCATAAACAAATAAATAGTGACAGAACAGTACAATTTATATATCAACAACATATTCAGAAAAATAGGCTGATAACATATGTTAAGTTATATAACTGTATATATCTCAATTATTATATTTAAAAGTAGTTATAAACGCATGTTGCCAACGGGCATGTATTTAATGATTTGATATAATAATTTGTCTGTCTCGCCGTGGAAACGTATAGATATTCTCTATGTTAAAATGCAGATAAGTATGCAATAGCTGGCAATAGGTGGGACTGAGGACCAGGATTTTTTACTGTGGGAGGAAAAGTACTTATTTTTTATCTCGTTTGCATCCGATCACTTGGGAAAAACAAAATACCCTTCATCTAGTAAAAAACACATGATAAACAATTCCGTTCATAATAATCACTTCTCTCTCTCTCTCTCTCGTTCTCTCACTCTCTCTACGTCTCTTTCTCTTTTGCTCTCTTATTCATACACACAGTATATCAACCCATCCCGGACGCGTATACACATACAGTATACAGTAAGATTTGGCTATGACGGATAAAAAACGAACTCTAGCATGATGACATTTTCATTTGCCATGATCCTATGAAATAATCAATGTAATGCATTTTTTGGGTGACGTAATGGACAACATCCACATGTGTCTATAATAAATCACTTGTGTTGGCGTATTAGGTTTCGATCAACCATCATTTAGTTCGCACGCTTTCAAATCATTATTTCCCTTTGCGTGCGGTTTTACTACATGCACCGTGTATAATATTCATTAGGTCAGACAAAACAGGCAGTACAATAACCCCAGCACAAACAAGAGCCCCAAACAGTCCAATACAAAACGCAGATCTCCGCTCATCGTGTACACTAATTAGTGTTCTCTCGTACTTCCCAGTAGACTTTATAGGTACGGTGAGGTTGGCAACAATGTCTTCTGCAATCTTTTCCGCATCTGATGTGTTGCTACTTACGTTTTGCTCTGTAAGTAAACTTTATATAAAATAACAATCTTTTATATGAACATAAATGTCATAAAGTTACCAATTTATTCACATAGAAAGACAAACATATTGAAGTTATAATATTATATATATCAAAAGGCACAAAACGTCTATGTGTAGCGAGATTCAGCAAGAATGTTCCTAAGGGATTTGGAGTTCGTTATATCCGAAAACGAAAACTTTTACAAATTAACATGGAAATGACAATTATTGAAATTAAAAAGTATAATATTTCTATGTGTACAAATCACAATTGAACAATTAGAGATTATTGAATTGGTGCGTTCGTTCATTAGGAAATCATTCAATGGATGTTAATTGAAAAACAAAACAGTGCGAACTCTGCCATAGCAATAAAACACATATGGCCTATGCCCACCACCAACAAACCCTTAAACAGCAAACGAAAATAGTTGGTGAAGCTGTAAATGCATTTAGATATCGTCCAATTTACACAACCAAATCATGGTCAAGTAGTCATACTCACTCACTGTTTGACCTTATCGATAAGGAAAACATGTAAAACACGCTTATAAGATAAACGCCTTAACTTAAACTACACTGGCGGTGCATGCCACAACATGAAATCCCGCAAACTGGATATACATTATATAAATATTGCGTCCCTGTGGGGGTGACAGTGGATATTGTCAACCTGGGGGAAACAATGTCGACCGAGGCGAAGGCGAAGTTGACATTACTTTTCCGAATGTTGACACTATCCACTTGTCGCCGCCTCATTATGGGGGTGTTGAAGTATAACAAGATTCGTGTTCTCTGTATATCTGAATATATATTTATAACAATGTATGAGTCTAATGCATGATAATGATGACATGAATAAAATGAATAAAGACAATGCCTGAATGGAAATAACAATGATGAATGGAAATAGCATCTCAATTAATATAATCACAAGTAAAGTATTGTATAGAAAATACATTCAGACATAATAACAGGCTAAATGCACAAGAAAGTTCTAATTGAAAATAACAAAGGATCGCCATCTTGGAATTGAACTCTACATGAAAATTGACGAATTCTTATAAACTAAATAACTCCTAAAATAACCATTTCCATAGAAAAGTAATTAACACAATGATGGATACATGTTTCATAAACAAACATATTACTAACCTGAATATATATACTTTCTTTTACAAGATAAATATAACAATGTGAAATGGCAATAGCTTGTGTCCTTTCTCTACTAACTGAGATGTTCAACTGCGCGCATAATTTTCCCGCCAGGTTAGTTGTGTCAAAGGTTAAATTTACTCACCTGTGAAATATTACTGAAGTTTAAAGGTGGTCATCCTAATTTGAAATGTCTAACGTAAGGTAAAGAGAAAGAAGATTGAAAGATGAAATGAGTGATGAAAAGAGATAATGAACTGATTAAATGGTTAAAACACAAACACAATGGTGAGATATACAGGTTCTTAATACCTGTATATGTCATCCTGTGACATCCTCCCTCTCTACAGAGAAATGTCGTCCTCGACATTTGAAAAAAATAAAATGAAATGATAAACTTTTCATTAAGTTTACCATTTTAATTGTTACCATTCCTCCTCCTCTTTAGAGAAATGTCGCCCTCGACATTGCCACATAAATTAAAAATAAATGGAATTTACCATCCTTACTTATACTTACACCATACTAGATATATGTCTAGTATAAGTACGACTACTTACCATATGATATATATATCTTTCAGAGAATTAAATTAAAGAGAAAGAAGATTGAAAGATGAAATGAGTGATGAAAAGAGATAATGAACTGATTAAATGGTTAAAACACAAACACAATGGTGAGATATACAGGTTCTTAATACCTGTATATGTCATCCTGTGACACACTGTTACCCTCACTGGGATGCAATATTTATTTTATTATACCGACATTTTATACCTGATTTTATTTATGTATTAACCAGTTTTGATGTTTATCAACAAAAACATTATTCTCCGATTCGTTTTCACACAACGTGTGGTATCTAGTTATAAACTTGCTCCGACGTCGGGTTTTATCATTAGAAATACATGGATTCCTAGATGATGCGATTGGGAGGTTAACATTAAAACAAAATGCTGCCCTCCAGTGACGTCACTCCATGGTGTGACATTACAACAGCGCACGACAGCGAGAACTAATAAATAGCAAGAGGGGACTGACATGAAGTATAATAAATTAATATAGTATATACCTTCAGTTGGTGAATGTGTGAAGTTCAATCGCAGTTGTACAACAGCTTAGAAGGTGTTATGCATAAAAGCTAATGTTCGTGGAATTTCAAATATCTAGGGGAAAACTAAGAAGGTAAAAATATACGTCTTACTTCTTCATATTATGTTTATTTGTGGCCCCTGGGATGAGAAAACCACAAGGCATCATATGAATACATTGGGTAAAAGATCATATGCAGATGTCTATGCAAAATATCAAAGCAGTAGGTCATTTAGTTTCGGAGATTTTTTTTAACTTTTCGTTTAGAAAACACATAAGTTCCTTAGGCGGGACCAAAACTTGATAGCGGAATACATGTATTCGATAATGCTACATGCAATTTATCAAAACTTCGCTTATTGTAGTTTCAGAAAAGAACATTTTTAAAAATGTTCCTGTATAACGCTATGGTAATCTGTGAAATCCAGACATGGCCAAATATAATCCCTGTTCACCATTTGAAAAATATTCGAAGAGGACTACTGAGCTGAAGATATATACAAAATATTAGAACACAACCTCTTGTATCTTCAGAGAAGATTTATATATGGTCCAATGGCAGAGGACTATTGAATTTTGCATTTCCGTCCGTCGTTCCGTTGCTGTCTAATTGCTTATATTACTTTTATTTCTTATGCAATCTTTTTTAAACTTTAGAACAATGTCAACGAGCATAATATCTCTGCAAAGATTGATAACCAAACAGAATGTATCTTTAATGCCAGCGGTATGGCCCTTGGAATTTTGAAATTGAAGAATTTTGAGGTTTCCGCTCAATAACATATTATTATTCAATCGCGATTAAACTTAAGAACGATTTTTATAGCCAGAGTATCTAGACCATGTTCGATATTCAGCAATATCGCACCTTTAATACCAGAGTTATGGCCTTTGGAATTTTGAAAATCTTGATGAAACTTGAGGTCAAAGTTTATGGGCATACTATCTCGTCCAAGTTCGATATCGAGCAAGATCTCACCTATCATGCTGGACTTACAACCCTTTGATATTTACAAATTGACGATTTTTGCCGAGGATTTTACTACATATCAGCTGATTCTACAATGGCGGTTCCTATCACAGGCGGTTCCTATCAAATATTATGGACCGTAATTCTCCGAATTTGTCTGTGTTTTAAAACCCGGAGGAAAGTACACAATTGTATTTTTTTTAAAACTCGAGGTGACGCGCTAATTTGTGTTTATAAAGAATTGACATTAATTATAAAAGGACACCTTACAAATCCCCCAGTTTGGATATTGGACTATTCCATAATATAAAAAAGAATATATTATGTGTAGTCACTCCCTACAAGAAAGGAGTTTTAACATCGAAGTACCCACTTGGACACTTAAGTTATTATAGTATGTTTACCCTATATAAGTAATTCCTTTTGAAACATGTCACTCCTGCCTCGTCTTCTTATATAATAGGCCTATTGCGATAAAGGAGCCCTTCTCTGGGTACATTTAATTATCAATAAAATGCATCTCCCGAAGTACATATTTTTATCAGACCCAAAAAGCATTCGAACAGACCAAGTCCTTCCCTATCCAAAAAAAGTTCTTCGTCGGGACATTACGTTAATCATGACTTTCATGTACTCGGTGGAAAAATAGTTTTACCACGACTCCTCCACGTATACATACACACACATCAACTAATGTCATTCCTAGTTCTAGGTTGTGTACCAACACACCCACCCAAACGTATTTGCTTTGCGTTCAAAACAAAGGAAACAGTCCTTGTTATAGACAGCTTAATCCTTCTTCTTTTTTACCTTTAGGACATGTATTCCGAGAGCCTACCACGCAATCCTCCCAACACCCAGCCCCACCCAAACACATACCAAGTATTTCATCCCTAGGTATATCTTGAATTCACTGCAAAATGCGTTATACTTGTATAAACATTACGTCTAATGCCCTAACCATGAGGTCCTTCCATATATTAAAAACATAGTTTAATCAAAGCTACATTCGCTCACAAAAATGTAAAAATGTACTCACATCTACATCCAACGCCACACATTCAGAAAGTAGTTACCAAAATGTTCCCCCCAAGACCCCTCTCGCAAGGGACCTTAACCTCCACGCTCCCTACCACCCAGTCCGAAGGTTTGTTTCATTTTCATTCAATATTGGAAGAGTTCAACAATGAGCAAAACCAATGTATGTGTATTGGAGTTATTGCCCGTGATTATAAGAAATTAAACGTGTGATCACAATACCTTTAGTAAACAAATGTTTTCCCCAAACTGATTTGACCGTTTGTTTGGGCGCTGAAAATAGCATAATAGCGAGGTTGTGTTAACACATTAAATCGACTTAAGCGAACCAGTGGGCAATGTATCCGAAGGTCCGTTTCAATTCAGTAACATTGTCTTCGCTACTCTAGTGTCGTTTTCATTGTATATTTAATTTAGTCTTTGTTTGTGGTGCATTGCGTTTGGGTGCTGTGGTTTCCACATTTTAATCAGATTTCAGAGATGTTAAAGGATTAATGCCCTTGACTTTTGAAAATTGTTCTTTAAGGTTGTGACCATGCTAACATAAACTCTGGGTCACATGTTCAATATCAAGTGCAACCATAGATGGGAGCGGGGGCATATTCTGAGAGGTTCGTTGATTATAAAAGGGAATTAAGGGCCGAACATCTATAACAATACACAAAACAATCGCATATATTAGCAGAGTTTGAAGCAGAGTTTGAAGCAAGGCATATGAAGCAGCGTTTGATGTGAAATAGAATATATATAGTTTTCAAAATGTAGGAGGATATATGATTTTGACTGAGCATTGCAGTTGGGAGTGGAAGGGATCTGGAGATAAAAATGAATACTTGGCTTTCAAAGGGCTATACAGTTAAAAGGAAGAGTGGGTCTAAAGGAATGAATTCCTCGGGAATGGTCTAAAGAAAAGAAATCAGGGGCTGTTTTTTGTTTTCGTCCAGGGAAGTACTTTATGGGATGTCTGAAAGAACTATACATGTACAGGGGGCCCTAAGAAGTTTATTTCAAAGCAATACACATCGGAATTATTGTTCTTTTTATGTTTGGGAAGGTAAGAGTGCCAGCACAGTAACAAGCAGTTGGAAGGTGTTTTGTTAACTACAAAAAAATGCTTTTGTTTTGGAGATAATAACATCCTGTATGGCGTACGGGTGGGTTGGGGCGAGTAAACGTTGGATATGTTTGAATGGAGTGGGACAGCACAAGGAAGAACTGTGATGGGATATTTTTGACGAGCTGAATTGAATTGTACGGAGCACCATCACACAAGGGTCATATGACAATAACAGCATGAGCATTGCAGGTCTACCCTTCCTTCAGATTGAAAGACAAATATGCAGATTGGGTCTAGAACTTTCTAGGCAGCAACATTTTTTGCTGCAAATTATAATGAAGACTCTAATAGTTTAGCATGGGGCCTTGATAACGGTTTCCTGCAATACTCAAGTATGTTAAAGGAAAAACGAAACTCAGCTCGAGAATTTCCGCTATATAGTACATATACTTCAAACATATTTCAACCCAATATACCAGAGAACGCCGAGGATGTTTTTTTCTTTAAAAATGTTTTGCAGCTAGTTAGAGAAAAGACAAAACTGTGCTACTGTAGACATTTTAATCGGAGTACACCTTATAAAAAAAAATTCATAAATGTTGAAGTTTCAGTACTGTATTTAATGTAAAGAGATTGTAAAATACCATGTCCTAAGATTGATAAACTGCTTGAGACAAACGCGTATTCTATCACTAATGAACTTTGAAGGGATAACATTTGGTGTGCTATGTGTTGCTTTAGACTTTTTTTCCGAAAGGAAAGTTCTAACGTAGCCATGACAGAAACATATTATACATACAATATATAGCGAAAATTACCGAGTTGTGGTTCTTTTTTCCTTCAGTATAATGGCTGGTACAATACAGGAATGAAGATGAACATGACAAACTAACAAAATGAAAAAAGCGCGTGAGAGTTTACCCCTCTTTCTAGATACATAGTGACCCTATTCTTGTTTGGAACCACGCGGGCTTGGTGTGGGTGCTAATGAAGGGATTGACATTTACATTTCTGTGTGACACAACAGTTGATTTACTCCTTGTAAGAGTTGATAAAAATTTATGTCGAATTTAAAGGGCTATTGTAATAAAAAAATATGTCTAGGCCTAACTAGACCTAGTTCAATCCATTCCGAGGCTTAAATCTATTATTTTGAAAGGCACACATTCCTCATCATATATATTGTTGTATGAAGTGTTCTGTGATTAAAATAAAAGATAAATGATATAAACTTACTTGAACACACTGGCGGTGTTCCTGACCAGCTGTTGCCTGACACAGTTATCATGCAATCACGTGTTAAATTTCCACTCACATGGTGATAACCAGGTACACAGGTAAAACTTGCACCTACCATTTAGAGTTAACATCATAATGTCTAATATAGTGTGTTCCCCGGTTTCAATTTCTTCGCATTTTTCTGAAAGAGAATAATGTTTATTTTTTAACCTGGCTGATTGACACTGGTATGCAATTTTTACAAAAGTATATGCGAATAACATATCGCAAGTCCAGAGAAAGGTTTAAATCTTGCTGTCATATTGTGTCTTTTCAGACTATGATTCTTTGATGGTTGAGCAAAAGGAAACCTGACGAGCAACAGCTATTCCTACAATAGGTCAACCTCATCGACGCGCGCTACTTTATTATGATCACATCATACAAGTTGGACAATTGGCGTTTGGTGAGGATGAGGTGTTTTCAAGACAGGCTTTTATGGAGGTGGAGAAAGTCGACATTAAAGAATTCCGATGAATGGGGATTCAATGAAGACTTTCTGGTGAGAGCGAGGAAAATACGTTTAAAAATCTTGTAAAATACTTTCTCAGGGAGTGGGTCGGTTATGTTCAGTATTTATTGATCCTCACACAAACGTTTATATAGTGCGGAGCTGTAAAATGGCCTTAGTTGTTTCTTACTTATTGCTCCATTTGGATCATACAGCATAATCCATGTGGCTTTATAGTAGGATACCGCTGAAGTCGGTCTTAAAAAACATTCGTAGAGAAAATACTACATTTTTGGCATGTAATAATATTAAGCGTTTTTTACCAACGGCAGTTTAGACAATTATAATATGTGGACTTCCTATGAAGTTTGTAAAGCACTCATCTTCCTATTGGATAATATTTTCAGGTATTGAACCACCGTTTATGGACACCTTAATGGTTTATTGTCTTGTTGCTCTGGCTTCTGCCAAGTCATTGAGTACCTTCATTGTGGTTTTCTAGGCTATTGTTTTTTTTGTATTATATTTACACGAGCATATTTGTGTTTTACTTATATTTCCTATTAATGCTGCCTTGTTGGTTAGAGATTAGATCATGGCGGGGATTTCTTTATTTACACTGTCATGTTTTAATGGATGACAGCAGGGTAAATGTGAGGTTTGGTACACCCTGGAACCGTTTAACCTCCCCCCACCCCCCCCCCCCCCCCCCACCCCACACACACACCGATATCATCTGAAATAACCATTGATCCTTATTTTAGTTCCGATTCATTCGGAATAAAGAGTATATACTGTTGAAGTCAAATAAGTTTTGAGTATATGGTAGTAAACAACAAACTGGACATAGCTTACTGCCTTTGACAGCCTGACAAGGATTTTTTATTTACTTGGGATGACAATATCGTAGGATGGATGTTGGGTGCACCATAGAATTGGATTTAAACCCCTATTGGCCGTTTTGCCACCGTTCCAAGGCAGTTGTCCTTTAAGTAGCCCTATAATTGAAATTATCTGAAGGCATTTTATATGTCGTCATACTAATATTAAAATTATCTCATATATAACATTAAATATGAATTGATTACTGTAACGGTGTATCGTTCGTTAAAATTATTGTTGTATGTTTGATTTGATCAATTCCTACTGCATGAACATATTCATTATTTGAAAGCATTAATAACACGAAGAAATATAAAAAGATCGGACAGGAAAAGTAGCATTCAAAGAGGACAGTCAACATCAAAACACAGAAACAAACTCGCAAACAGACAAACATGAAGGCAAAAAGTAATATTCAATGCAAACGACATCACAAACACAAACAGGTTGAAAAAAAAAGAAACAAAAAGAGTATGATAATGAACCTTTGGAAACGGCCGAGCACGACACATACGAAATATTGCAGTCTCGGTTTGATTGAGACTGTTCATGAGCGGTAGTGAAATATGCTAGCTTCCGCTCACGCCCTCTAGCCCCGGGTTGAGCAGAACTCAATATTAATCAAATCAATAGTACAAAATTTTAACCATCCCGAAGATGGCATGCACATGGCGGTGGACATGGGGTTCATGGCTTCCCCATGTCGTACGGCGTATGGTCCCAGTATCCAATAAAATTAAATAACCCGAAATGAAGTTCAAATACAGATAAAGCAACCATGGGATATTGACAAATAAATGTCTACATTTATGTTTTCAGTTTGTCAGTAAATGCTCCATCGTAAATTTCACATTATCACATATTATTCAACAATACCAGCGTCACATGAAGGAGGCAATCCACTCCATGTTCCTGCAATGCATGTTGAAGTAGCAGATCCAACTAGTGAAAAACCAGAATCACAGCTGAATGTTGCAATTCCTCCTTCCAAATTGTTCGTCGATGCCACTTGTCCTTTTGTTGGGTTTGTTAGTGCGGTACAGATATCTAAAACGAGACGATATTTTTATCCTTTTTTATATGCACAATTGTGTTGTTTGTGCCGTGTGTCGACCGTAAAAAGTCTCCCCGTACATCCAATCAATATTGTTATTTTTACATCCTATAGTGATTGTATATCTCTAATAAATACTTATTGGCCCTTATTTCGCTTTTCACAGAATGGTATTACTCTCCATACAAACAATTATGAGTCTTTTAGCTAACACTTTAAAAAATAAATCGTTCACCTCTTCGGTTACACTCTGCGTCATCAATACAAATTCCACAAAATAACTCTTCATTTCTTAGAACTAAACCATATGTACGCCTTACACCTTTAAATCTTCATTCGGCAACCTCGTTTCATGTTCCTTCTAATAATATTACTAGGATTTTTAATAATGGCTCAAAAGTTTCCGTAACTCCTCTAGGATTACCTGTTTTGAGGAAATACCATGTAAAGTCTCCTTTCAGAAATCATTTAGTTCATTCAAGACGCAGGGTGGTTCCCTCTATTTATAAGTGCAATGCTAAGAGGTGCAGTTGTTGCAATTATTTATCGTGCAAGCCCACCATTAAATCAGCTGTCAATGGTAGATTGTTTAATGTATGTCTAGCTTCAAATGTTTATTGACGTTCTACTCACGTCATTTATGTTCTGACTTGAAATGCACCACTTTGCGGTATACAATATGTTGGACAAACAGGTCGATCCTTAAAAGTTCGATTTCGTATAATGCAAGTAATCCTAAAAAGTTAAAAAATTACTTGTACCAACACTTTCGTCAGTCAGGTCATAATTTTAATTACGTAACTGTTCAACCAGTTGAATATTTATTTTTTGATAATGATGATACTAAAAGCTTCAAAATAAAAGCTAGACACATTGCAGAACTTAAGTGGATGAAAAACTTACAGACACCTTATCCACTCGGCCTTAATGACAATATTTATCAAGAAGGAAATATTTTTAAAGATTTGACATTTTTTCTATATTTTCTATTCGAAAGCGTAAATCTAGGTCTCATGGTCTTAGGCGTAATGGTAACATCAAACGTAAATCGCGTGTAATTATTTCTGTCGCTGTTTTACATTCTATTTTTAAACAGTCTGGAAAGCACTCTATGCTTTCACGGCTTACATCTTTGTCTATTTCTTCACTAAAGTTGATCGACGAGGAAGCCGACAAAATTTTCATTCGTACAGATCCCTTGTATAACACTGCTTCCATAGTTCAAAGCTACACACAACATGTTCTCCGACCCCATATTGACAAGGAGTCTGATCACGTCAGGCATTTTCTAAAACTACTATATATTAATAAAGGTATTGATTTCATTGACATGCCTAGTATTTTTCGGGATACTCGTGTAGTTGATTCTATCCCAAAATATTTCAAAAATTCCGAAAGTCCTGTAATTTGTTATAAGTATAAAAAGCCTGTTAGAAATATTATGTTCAACTACAACAAAATAGTTTCTGACCTTAATATAGTACTTAATACTCCTAAGGAATGTGAATGCAACACATCAAATGTTTGCTATGCTCCAGCAGGTCATGTCATCACTGGTAATTTTAATATTGTTGATAAACGTATTCGGCATTTGTTTTCGAAAGGTCCTAAATATAGATTACCTTCAACTATTGATTTTAATGCCTGTCGTGCCCAGATCGCCCACTCCATTGACGATTTTAGTATAAAATGGTGTCGTAGAGAACATGCGGACCCAAACTCGATTTCTACTTGGAAAAAGTCTATTCTTAAAATTATAGAAACACGTATTAACTTTTATAATGCTAACCCCACTTTACTACCTCCGAGACCTAGGTTTTCCTTTCGTAATCTAAAATCGGGAATTCAGGAATTTCATAATAAATTTGTTTTAGTTCCTGCAGATAAAGCAGCTAATAATGTAATTATTGTTTGACGCCTACATTACGTCAATGTTTTATCTCTGGAACTCGGCAGCACCAATTCGTATACTCCAGTTAATTCTACTGAGGATGATGTTGTTTCCGCACATATCACTCGGTGCACTACTTTCGAGGCTGGTGTAAGCGATAAGCAAAATAAACTGCCTACCATGTACTGGATTCCTAAATTACATAAAAATCCGTATAAGGCTCGCTTTATTTCTAACTCTAGTGCCTGCACGACAACAAACATCTCCAAACTTTTAACTTCTTGTCTTACTGCCGTTAAAGATCACGTTAAACTATATTGTGATAAAACTTAATTTATTTTGGTCTATAAAAAATTCAGGAGACGTTCTTGATAAAATGTTCAATAAAGGTCAAGTTTCATCATTAAGTACTTAAGGACTTCTCTACACTATATACAACCTTACCACATCATCTTATTAAAGACAAGCTAATTTCTCTTATTCAAAAAACATTCGCTATAGCAAATACTACATTTTTGGCATGTAATAATATTAAAGCGTTTTTCACTAACGGCAGTTTAGACAATTATACTATGTGGACTTGCTATGAAGTTTGTGAAGCACTCATCTTCCTATTAGATAATATTTTCGTCAGGTATGGTACCACCGTTTATAGACAAATTGTTGGTATCCCTATGGGTACGAACTGTGCACCACTTGTCGCAGATTTGTTTTTATTTTGCTATGAAAGGGATTTCATGTTGAGTCTTTCACCAGACACCCAGGCAAATGTTATTGAAGCTTTTAATTACACCTCTCGGTATCTGGATGACATACTGAACATTGACAACCCTTTCTTTCCAGCCATGGTTCATAATATTTATCCTAAAGAACTTCGGCTTAATAAAGAAAATATATCTGATAATAACGCATCTTTTCTTGATTTAGATCCCTCGATTGAAAATGGTAAAATAATTAGCAAACTCTATGACAAGAGGGATGATTTTAATTTTGACATTGTTAATTATCCCCACTTGGATGGGGATGTTCCCAGAGCAACTTCTTATGGGGTGTATCTGTCTCAACTTATTCGTTTTTCTAGAGCTTGTACTCGAGTTGAGGACTTTAATATTCGTAATCTTTGTATAACTAAAAAGTTACTCAATCAGGGTTACCGTTACCATAAACTTCGTAAAACCTTGCAAAATTTTATTATCGTAACCCTGATCTTCTTTCCAAATATAAATGTAATTTAAGGACTCTTCTGTGACAAGGACTATCACAACCTGACTTCTATGGTGATGTGATTTATAAACTTCGTAAGATTCTTGGTCATGATCACTTTCAAAAGTTTATCAAAAGAGGTTATGACCCTATCATTTTACAACGTACTGCATGCTTGGTGATGGTCCCTTTTACAGTTCGCCACTATGCTTCCCTCTTTAATTGTACGATGACCGGACAGGCTGTGGACCCTATGATGACGCCTACCTAAAGCCCATTGGGACGGTGGCGTTTGATGTTTGTCCATGTTCTTTCTTGTCGTGCCCTTAATGGTGTATTCTCTTACTGCTCTGGCTTCTGCCAAGTCATTGAGTACCTTCATTGTGGCTTTCTAGGCTATTGTTTTTTTTTGTATTATATTTACACGAGCATATTTGTGTTTTACTTATAATGCCTATTGATGCTGCCTTGTTGGTTAGAGTTTAGATCATGGCGGGGATTTCTTTATTTACACTGTCCTGTTTTGATGGGATGACAGTAGGGTAAGTGTGAGGTTTGGTGCACCCAAGTACCGGATTAAACCCCCAGTGGCCTACTTTGCCACTGACCGTTCCAAGGCGGTAGCCCTATTGTCAACCCTTTTGTGTTTGTGATGTCGTTTGCATTTTTTGTTTTTGCGTTTTGTGGTTGACTGTCGTCCTTGAATGCTGCTTTCCCTGTCCGATATTTTTATCCTTTTTCATTTGTTTTAATATCAGCAGAATTTCTTCAAGTCCCCCGATTTTTCTGAGAAACTATGTAATGAAATCATCTAAATGCTGCGTAATATTGGTTTCCTCTCGAATGCATTTTAAACATGTTTTGTATTGAGATTTACTATTGTTATGCATTGGTTTCCATTGACATTTTAAGACACTTATGTCAGAAATGTGTTCCTTTTCGGTATCGCTCCTTTCATATAACAAGTATTTAGTCAGTGTTCACGAATCTCACTGAATCCCAATACGTTAACAACATACCTGTGTTACACGTAGGAGCCGTTCCACTCCACGTTCCTGCACTACATGTTGATGTAGCAGATCCAACGAGAGAGAAACCAGCATCACAGCTGTATGTTGCAATTCCTCCTTCAAGGTTGTTTGTCGATTGCACTCGTCCGTTTGTTGGGTTTGTTAGTGAGGTACATATATCTAAAACAAGATTTCATTTGTTTAATCAGAATGATTGGTTATAGTCTGCCGGATTTTCTGAGAAACTATGTAATGTGATCATCGCAATGCTGCAGATTAATGGAATTCTCTCGAATGAATTTTTAAAATGCTCTGTATTGATATTTACGCGGATTTATTATGCATTTGTCTACATCTATATTTTAAGACACTTATGTCATACAACGTTTCCATACCATAATCGTTCCATTCATATAACAAGCTTTTTCTCAGTGTTCGGGAATCTCACTGATCACAATACATTCACAATATACCTGCTTCACATGTCGGAACCGTTCCACTCCATACTCCTGCACTACATGTTGATGTATCAGATCCAACTAGTGAGAAACCAGCATCACAGCTGAATGACGTAATTCCACCTTCAAGATTGTTCACCGATACCACTTGTCCATTGCTTGGAACCGTTAATGAGTTACAAATGTCTGAAATGAGATTGCATTTATTTATTTAAATATCTTAAAAAGGTAAATTTCGTATGCATTCAAATAAAATAATGTTATTTCGTTTACTAGGTCCGCTTATCACGATCACGAATCTCACTTAATTCACAAAAAAATAATCCAGATACCTGCTTCACACGTAGGGGCCGTTACACCACTCCACGTTCCTGCACTGCATGTTGATGTAACCGGTCCAACTAGCGAGAAACTAGTATCACAGATGAATGTTGCAATGCCTCCTTCAAGGTTGTTTGTTGACGTCACTAGTCCATTTGTTGGATTTGTAAGCGCGGAACAAATATCTGCAGTACGATAACAGCTTTGTTCAGAAAAGTTTTCAGATTTTATGACACCACAACATGATATTATATTTAAAATAAAAGTTCAATCTAATTTCTCAAAGATAGTATGACTGAAACTTAAATAAAAGCGTTTGATTATTTTGTCAGTAACTGCCCTATTACGAAATGGAGTCTTATACGATCTTTATGTCTTGACCAATACTTGTATGTATAGTACATTTACTTATTATTGTTTTAAAAAGCTGTAAGACATATACCGCCAAATATGTAATTGATGGTAACATATGTTCAGGCTGTAAAGAACTACATATACGAAAAACATCGACACTGAGAAGCATAGTGACCCTAAGTAACCAATAAATAAGAACCCCATATAAAACATATTTTCATTAAGCGGACATTTTGACGCATTTTCAGCTCCAAAAACAAAAACCTAATATTTTTTAAAATTTTACAAAATGAACACGGAAACACTTTACAAATAAAAAAAAATATCTTCATAAATTCATTTCGCTTAAAACTCAGTTCTACAGATTTACCGAACTTTATATTCTATTATTATGACGTTATGAAGATGACATAACAGGTTAATGAAACTAACGTCCAAATAAAGTAACAAATACGCTACAAAACCGTTTATCAAAAGTCTACCGAGGTCATCAGGTTATATACTAATGTATTTGTGCCGATTAAAAGAATAGGTTTATTCACGGGTTCTTAAAATCCATGACAATATGCGTAAAATGAATTATGAGTTGGTAACTCTTAACTCGACGGTCCAGTTTTGGGTTTTTTCCTGGCTGGTTAAAGCCGTTTATTTGTTTGTAGAGTTTGGATATACCTTATCGTCAGCAGGTTTGGAAAGCGGGATAGTTACATTAACGATAACAATTGTATCATTAGTACTGTATGCTTTAAAAATTCCAGATGACGAAACTGGTCCACCAAAATAGCATTCACGCATCCAATCATTTTTTCATTTATTAAATATTTTGGTAAAAGTAGACAAATGACAAAGCAAAATACTCGTATAGAGTGTAATAGAAACTCTTAAATATAGCTGCATTTACGTTTTCACTTGCCAGTAAATGCTCGGTCATTAATCTCACTTGATCAAAAAACATTCACCAATACCTGTTTCGCATGTAGGCGCCATTCCACTCCATGCTCCTGCAATGCATGTTGATGAAGCAGATCCAACTAGCGAGAAACCAGCATCACAACCGTATGTTGCAATTCCTCCTTCAAGGTTGTTTGTCGACGTCACTTGTCCATTTGTTGGGTTTGGCAGTCCGATACAATAACCTGAAACTAGAGATATCACTAAATGTGATTAATACCCCGCAAATGAGTACCCTACGACAATGTGCGTATTTCCACTTCGTACTGATGCTTCTCATCAAGTTTTGTGAAAACCCATCAAGGGGTTATGGAGACATAGCGCTGAAAATAAATGTGGACATGTTCAAAGGGCCATAACTTCGTCAAAAAACACCAAACTGAAACCTCTCGACAACATGCGCATTTCCACTTAATACGTAAGCTGTTCACAAAGTTTGGTGAAAATCCATCACGTTTTTTTTTTAAAAAAAATAGCGTTGACAATATTTTTTATGAAAATATTCAAAGTGTCGTAACTTCGTCAAAATCATTAAAACGGAACATGAAGACGATATGCGTATCTCCATTTCATGCTAACGCTTTTCACAAAGTGTGGTGAAAATCGATTTACGGGAGAAATACAATATAGATGTGTTAGAATCAAGATTGACCGGTCCCTCTAACTTCGGTTAAGGAGAGTCTCCTTCGACAGTAAACACATATATGCGAAAATTTCATTCAAACGTTCAGCTTTATCTGACGTTCATAACCCCGAAAAATTGTTGGTTTACTTTTGCATTCTGTGCAATGTCCTTTTCATGGTTCCTCTCTGAGTACTGCTTTAGATGTGTTCCTAATTTACAGTAATCTTGATAGTCCCTGTAGATACGGAAAGAAGGAAAATCTTCCGAGCATGACATTTCTTTTTCACAATTCTCACACAGTAATGGTTTCATCCGTTAAGTTATGGGTTGAACTCCGTTTGTCTTTTTAAATGGTACAAAATGACCGATACAAGTATTCGTATGTTCTGTTAAATCTTCCAAAAACTATCAATTCAAAATTATTTAAACTGGTCCCTTCTTCTTCACTTAGGTAGCTACGTGCAGCCGGGTAATCATATCTAAACAAGTTTATTCTCGGTGTAACTCTGTTTGGAATGCCACACTTGCAATGTATATCAAAGGTCAGGCTTATAAGGTCACTTACCTTCAGTTTATAACCAAAGCTTACGTCTTCAGCTGTATTACCTTCATTAGTAAATACTATATCCATTCCACTAGGTTCCTGTCCATATCTATTTCTGGTATTTACCTGAACATGCTGATTCAAAAAAATGTCCTTAATTACTTCAAAAGATTTTAATAATACATGATTTTCACTATAAATCGTGGACCAGTTATCCCGTTTTATACCACGAAAATTGAAATCCCCAAGTATAACACATTGTTATTCGTGAGAAATTAGTTTTAAGTAAGTTTGCTTGGTTCATCATATTGCTATTGGGACTTTAAAGATTTCACTAATCAACAGTTTCTTGGCTTTAATTAAGCGCAATTCAAACCATGATCATTTATTAACATACGTTAGTGATATTTTCATGAAAACAATTAAATCCGTGTTCATTTGCCAGATTTTAAAAATCTCTGGAACAACTATAATATCAGGGTTATAACACAATGTCTGTAGAGATTGTGACGATAACCAACACATAAGTGCGGGGAATATTTTGCCCCTAACCTCCTACCCACTTCGGATTTTATTGCACCTTTTTTTTTTGGGGAACTGTACGCCCGGGCGTACGGGAGTATGCATGGCTACGCGCCTGGTACATTTTAATGAGGATCGTCGATACATAAACAGGTCATATTGAGCGCAAAAACTGATGAAAGATGAAGAAATGAAGTAGTAATTAAAAATTAATGTACATATATAAAGATAAAAATATTTACAAATAAGGGATGATATGGTCTTAATATCAATGTATAAAATTATTTAAATCAACAAATGCCCGTCAACGGGTAAATAAACAAGTAAATATATATATGAACATATTATAATGATTTATATAGTCTGAAGACTAAAATCTATAGTACCAAATAACTCTTTCATAGTACTAACCTTATTGTACTTTTGACGCATAGGATCAAAGTTTACACATTCCAACAAAATGTGTTTGACCGTTAACGGTGCAAAGCAGGGTATACATTCTGGTAATTGCTCACCTTGTAATATATACAATGAGTATAACTCGTATGCCCTTCATGCACCGGGCTAGAACAACTTCTTGTCGACGAATGGGTCTACTAGAAAAACGCCATTCTCCGAGTAACGGTTTAATTAAAAGGAGTTTATTGTTAACTGACTAATCCCATGCGGCTTATGCCAATTATAAATGACATTATCTCATCACCTTGGGAGAAATCACTTTTTCAATTTCCCCTTTATAACTCTGTATACAATGATTTTACCCGCAACATGGAGTCATTATAACATTTCTCTTTGTTCAGAATTCATGTCAATCACATGCGCCACGCAAAATAGTAATGTCAATGGCCATGTAATGTCAAGAATAATATTTGTTAGCACAGGGACATCTATTGTACAACGTTTCACCTACCATGACAATAAAATGACAATAAATTAGTGATATCCTATAAAATGATTGTTATAAACAAACAAGGTGTTCACATATCAGAAACTTGATTATTTAGTACTTTAAGACGCTTCAGTAAAAAAAACATAATATCAAGGCATTTGACCCAAAATGGTTTGGTGACGTGGGATGACAGTAGGGTAAGAGTGAGATTTGGTGCACCCTAGAACCTGGTTTCAACCCCAGTGGCCCTTTTTACCACTGACCGTTCCAAGGCGTAGCCCTATTGTCAACCCCTTAATGTTTGTTGTGTCGTGTCTAGCCTTTTAGTCATCTTTAAAACGGTTATGTGTTTCTATGCGTGCTTTTGGTTGACTGTGTCGACTTCTTGTATCTCTACTTTTCCTGATATCTAGTCTAAATAGCATTACACTCCTTAATGACTATCGATTGTAATTTTAAACATTGATACGTCTTCTGCCAGAAACGTTTACCTCTTTACGGTATTGTTTCCACTTACCACATACTGGAGTTGATCCTGACCACGTGTCATTAATTTGACATTGTCTGTTCAGAGTCCCAGACGCCAAAGCAAGACCTGAATCACACGTGTATGTCGTCGTTGAAATGGTTGAATTTTTGGAAGTATCAGTTACGCTGGGTAGAGGTGGACATTTTAGACCTGAAAAATAAATATAAACAACATTATATTTAAAGCTTTGTTTACACTTTCCATTTTGTTAAGATGACAATAGGGTAAGATTGAAATTATATGCACTCTATAACCTGGTTAACATCCCTAGCGGCTTTTTCGCCATTAACCATTCCAAGGCGATAGCCCTATTATCAACCATTTTATGATTGTTATTTCACATGCCTTGCCTCTTATTTGTCATTTAAATACTGATAAGGGGAAGCAGCAAACACAAACCAGAGATACAAATAGCAGACTCGGATTTATTGGGTCTGTTCATGAGAGGTAATGTATCACGCCTCCTAGCACCGGAATAAGCGATATTCTACTTTAAAGCCACAAAGACTATGCTTAATGATCCCAAAGGACAAGTAAATAAGTCGGGTTGTTTGTTTCGGAGCGACAGTGGTCCCTGAATGCTACATTACATGTTCGACTTTTATATCGACTTTTATACTTAAATATTACACCCTTTTTGTATATTCCACTCTTTGTTTAATGTGACGTCATCCGATCCATAAAGTTGCATACTGACCGGGCGCCCGGTCCGATAGCTATATTAACGGACGTGTTAAAAAAACGACGTCAAAATAAATCATAAAACGTATTGATTTAATTTGTTGGTCAGATTCGGTATAATATAACAAATAATGTATGGTGCTTCGGTCCATATAACATTCTAGGTTTGACTGCCCAGTCCATAAACTTGCATATGGACCTCAGCACCATACATTATCTGTTAAATAATACTTTCGAATAAGGGCTGTTTTCATTCGCATGCTTCCTTGTATTACGTTGGCATTCTTAAATATGTTGCTAGAGTATATGTATTTTATTTCCTCTCTTTCTAATATGTTATGATTTGTATTTTAATTGTTAAGATTGTTTTTTTTTCTTTCTTTAACTTTCTAGGAATTTGGGTTACAACACTGAATTAAAATAAAGGTTGAAGTTTATTTCTTATGTTCCTTCGTGTTTCCATTTTTAGGTCTTAAAATCCCTATTTTAAGGATTCCGTGAATGATGAAATGACAAACATGTCTAATCAAACTCTTTAAAGTAAATAATGTCGCAGCTTTTTGTCAAAATAAAGGGGCGTGGGAAGTAAGCACCTTCTATTATCTCTAATGACAAACTAAATAATACCGAGTCTGTTACAGTTTCTCTCTTCTTTATGTGTTTTGCTTCCAAGAGATCTCCTATTCAGTATGTATTTCTTTATCTATTCTTTTTCAACGTTTCGTGTACATTTTATATAAGTTACCTCATACAATTACTATAAATGTGTATAACGCTATGGCGTTTATATTAATAATAGATAATGTTTTACGCCGCCAACGTTGACCTAATAAACAACAAGCATATTCAAGATACTGATGATTCGTCTAGCAGTTTAAGGCAAGATGTGGTTTTGAATGCGCTTTGTTCTGGTATACGTTTAGTGTATAACCTGTGTATGAATAAGAAACCTTTGCTCACCGATGAATCTATATGTATAAACACGCAATAAGATAATCTAAAGAAAAGAGGTGCATAATATAAACTTTACACTGAGATAGGAAATCATAGAACATCTCAAGACCGAATTGCACTCAGGGAGAATATCTTTGTTCAATCATGATAAATACATCAAAACGTTTTGATCTGACACTAGCCATCCTTAAACCCGACACAAATTAAATTCATCCTCAGTAAGGCTCATCTTGGAACTCTAAACAGGATGTATGAGGTTCGACATATACTAATTGTATTATATGAAGGGAAAAAGGTAGAAAGGTTCTAATCTTGAGACAACCTTAAGTTTCTTAAAATGTGACACGCCATATAGAATCCTTTAAATATGTACCTGTATGAATATATATATGTAGATCGCAGCATGTACGTTATTTGTTGGGCAAATACATGTTATACAATAACATTACTTCAATGATTTATCTTACGGCAACCATTTTTGATCATAACACACTTTCTAGTCATCATCTTTTGACATTTACAGTTTATGAACGTATACCATACACTGTATAGAAGTCAGTGACTGAGAATAATAAAGTTTCAATCGAATGTGTCAAAAGTATTAAATATTAAAGTAGGCAACCATTCTTGGGTATAAATCTATGAATCTCAAACAACATAGAAACTTAGAACTGGAACGAATAAATGGGAAAGTTTAAAATAAAGCGTGTAAGTAAGTAGTAATCTGGCGGGAACATTTCAAAGGCCACAAATGAGACACATGTTCTAATTATGCTATATCCACACGTGGGCTGTTTTACTCTGGAATATATGCGCTTGTCTTTGTTTTGTTTAATAAAGATCAATCTCTTAATGTAATCATCTGGCGGAAATCCATTTTTATGTTATCTACGAATAATGTAAAGAATTATGTAAACATGTTATTGTGTCATCATATGCCATTCATTTATAACTAGTAACATATAGACGTTTCTGGATGACTAAATATAATATTGATGTTTAAATTTAACATGATTTGACGGTCATTCAAAGTAATTGGAATATTATACAACTGCTATGATGTTCTATGATATTCTATGGCGGTATAAATACAATCGTTTGTGGTTGTTATTTATCCAGTATCTGGTTCAGTATTTGGATTGAGAACAGTTTAGTACAAAGTGAAAATATTGGATGCATTAAATCAAAAACTATATTGTGACAGGATACAAATAATTGTACTCATCTATACTAAAGTGACATTGGAATATTTGGACGTATGTGAATAAATAAACCAGGAAAGACTTGAAGTGAAATTTTATTAACTTGACAATTTGACGACAATTTCTATTAAAGGGACACTTGACATTTAGATTAAATTCCAATATTATTTGGACTTCTTATAACAGATTTTAAATAAATGTTGGATCCATTTGATGTATTTTGTGTAAGTAAATATTTCTTTCTTTGTAGTATTTGAACATATTTTTTTATCATGTTTTAACATAGTTGTTGCTGATTTTGTTTCCTTTCTTGTAACATTATATCTGTAACATTTAAGCGCAAAAAACGTATTGGTATTCTCTATTCACATAGGAAGAGTCATTTATTATAAACGATTTGATCCGTAAGGGACGCTGAGTTGTTCAATAAAGGGGAAATAACACAAACTGTTCCATTTTCTTCTGACTTCAACCACTCTTGAACGCAACACACGTTCTAGTCATAAATGTACAATATGCAGTTTCATGTACGTATCTCAAACGGCATAAAAGCTAGAGGCCGGAAGGACGTCTTCGATATATTTAATCTAGGCGATATAACTCAACATGTACTATTCTCAGACTGATGAAAACCTGCAGTTTCTTAAATCTTACACACTTTCAAAAAGTGCTTCAAAAAATTGAAACTAAAATGCGACGCACAGACGGAAAGTCTGCCGGAGCACGTCAAAGCAATGTCGATTTGATTTTTGCTCCAAGGTGTGGTGATAACAATAGTACAATACATACCTCTCCATATCTTGATGGTTGTATTGACGTCTCTAGAATACTGTTCGAAGGAAGCCATTGCACCCATATCTGGACCTACTTTTACGATGTACGAGTTACTAGTAGTAGGATGCCATAATCGTATCGCCTTAGATTCATTCGAATAAGCGAATAATAGACCAGCAAGACTGTATCCATCGTCAAAGGTGGCTGCCCCTGCAGCTAGGAAGTAATACCCACTGTTGTTACCATCAACCGCCATACTCTGTTAGTTCATAACGAAATAATATTACTTATAGACCGATATTCAATGCGGTCCATCGCAAATATCCGCATTTTTATGTTATCTAAACTTTCCAGCCAACACTTTTGTCAAATATGAAAATCTTTTTTCGACTGACCAAAAACGAATTCCGGTTACGAGAAAACAAGACGAATGAAATAAATGTCATTAAACGTATTAAATACTGTGGCTGTAGCATTCATTCCGGTGAATATGAACTTCTGAGCTCAGCCATTGTCACCAGGGATCGGACACTAGAACCGAAACCTCTATTGTTCTCCACCCGATGTAGGAGGAATTTAGGTTAAGAGAAAACAATAACATTCCTTGTTGACTTATATTACCAAAACTCCCCTTGGATAGAATTAAATTTGACCTCCGTCCCCACGGAAGAGATCTGAATCAGAAACCTTGGTTGTCATCTAATCACCCTTAACGAAATTTGAGTAATTCAGCTCAAGTCTAACCATATTCTGAAGAATTATTGATCAATTCCAGGCCAAACAGCGACTGGCGGATTGACGGACGGATGCACGGACAGATAGACTAGACAAAACGGAGTGTCCGCGTATATAATAAATATTTCTCTTTAGAACGTTGCAATGAAAACATTGCAAAGAGTCTACAATCGTTAATATTTTCTAAAACATAAGCCGATACCTAATCGCTTTCGGATGTGTTGGGTTTATTTCGATAGCTATTTACAGTACTAAGGAAACGGAATACGTTTGCATATCTTTGAAAAACAGTATGGTATGAGTTCTAACACTAATGAGTGACTTTGAAGTAGTTTTTAAGTAAGCATGTTATCCATTTAGGACCGCAATATTCAATATCCGTAACATATAACGAAATAAATAACTTGCAACGTCATAATTATCTTAAAAATGGATGGAATCTTGTAAAACGGCATACGTTTGCATGCTTTGAAAAACAGTATAGTATGAGTTCTAGCACTAATGAGTGACTTTGAAGTAGTTTTTATGTAAGCATGTTATCCATTTAGGACCGCAATATTCAATATCCGTAACATATAACGAAATAAATAAATTGCAACGTCATAATTATCTTAAAAATGGATGGAATCTTGTGAAAAAACGACATTCCTTATCAGTAAGTAAAACTAATTGATTTGAATTAAACACAATATAACAGATACATGTATCGGCATCAGAATATTTCAGAAGAGTTCTCACCTCTACTACAACAAGATCTTCGTCCATATTAAACGTGTGAGCAAATGGGTATTCGTGTGTAACGCCAGTTTCTGAAATGCTGTGTTTCGATGTGTTACTGAATATCTCCACTGATTCTAAATCTCTCCATATCGTTATTACAATCTCGCCCTGGTTTATTCGACACATAGAAGGAGAATAAGATGCATCTCCCCAGCCATTGCAGGCATTGTATACACCTGGATAAAAATTAATAATAAACGGCTTTTACTCTAAGCAACCCTTTTTTTTTCAATAGTATACTACCGTTCAAAGCATTTCGAGGATGTAGAAGAAATACTGCCAATACTGATATTGATCAAACACTCTTAAAAAAAAGAGGAAGCAAGAAATGAAAATAAAGTACATATAATAATCAAACTATTGTCCAGGGCGTTTATTTAAGCCAAAGCTTTTTCAGCATTAACATGAGCAATAAGGTTGATGTTACCTACAACATTTTATATATTAGTACAACTGGAATTTTAATGATAAGTACAAAAAGAAAAGTCTGTGTTATTCTTTTCGCCACACTTTATCAAATAAACCCCTAACTTCGGGTCCTTATAAGTAATGGATAATGTTTATAGTCTCACTTTGACCATATTTTACTATCATATTAAAATCGTGCCTCAACAGCGACACAAACCCAGGGTCTCTGGTTTACCATCTGAGCTATCGAAAACATAGGTTAGGAATCGACTCACCATTGACCTGTATCCGATTACATCAATGATAACGTTAATTTCACAGGAGTAGCGTTCGCAAGTGTTTACTATAGAACTCGTTCTGTGTAAGCAATGATGTACACTGGCTGCCGGTCATATTTGACGTTGAATTAAAATGAGTGTTGTTAAAATCCAAATATATGTCTTGCCAGTCAGTTTAATAAAGGTTAAAGTATTGCTTTGGTAGAACTAAAAATCTAAATCTTATCCTTTGAATGACAGACGACGCCCATGGAATAAGATCCGCTGATCTACATCAAACAAGAAGTCAGTGAAATTTTAACGCTACCTACAATACACATATTGGTTTAAAAAAAAACACTCTTGACGTCAAATCAAAATAAATGTTCATGAACAGTAACGTATCATGTATTTTGATCAGAGGCACGCATTAAAAACAATCAACAATAACACGGAACAAACAAAAGCGACACTACAAACAAAAACCAAACAAGGGTTGACACGATTTGTAAACGCTTTGGATCCTCAGAGGCAAAATTGAAACAGTGTCCTACTACATGTACTATGTCCATGCTATTAAAAAGACTACGATTGTTATTTAAAGACACCAATACATGGTGCCACCAGTGTTTTCCCCATCAGAAAGGATGAAGCTAAATAATGAAATGTTCTTCCCGTGGACATATCGACAAAATCCAATATGGCTCGAACCCGAGATCTCAGGACTGAGGCTATTGTACTATTCACTGAATCCGAAGGAGCATGATACCCGGTAAAATAACATCTTCATTACATATATGTCTGGAATGTGTTCGACATATCACCTGCACACTTCAACGTGATAATGGTACAACGACTTCAAACTGTTACACATCCTTGAATAACCCGGAAGTTACTATTTCTAAGAAAGGAAACGCATTTGACATCACCAAACCAATAAACTGGATTGACCTACTTTCAATGTTGAGATAGTCTTCCCAACACTTCTCTAATTAATATATTGATGTATGTTCTTGATTCAAGTTGACGGATTAAAACAGAAAGCATACTGGAAGTTCTTCTTGTATGTGAGTTTCTTGGAAAAAATCATCAACATTTTTAGATACTAGATTCAGCGTAGATTTCCACGCCCGTGACTTGTCCCGCTTAAAAAATTCGGAACGTTTCTTTCTGTTTGTTTGCTCATATTAAAAATACTGGTTCGATTGTATAAATTAATTGCTATTTGCGTTAAGGAAATTGCGGTTCAAATTTACGTCTGTATTGGTCGTTAAAATACATCACCGCAGAGTTTAAATCTCACTAAATAATATTGCTCAGGAGGCAGGGAAGACGTCAGGCAATCCACACGACGTCGTGATCTAGTTTAGTAGGATAGTGAAACAGAATCAGAAAAACAGTATTAGCAATACAATATTTATATTCCGTTCAGAAAATGAAAGGACTAGGTACAGAATATTGACAGATATGTAATATAAAACAATACCATACAATCCCTTAGCCGTGCTTGAAGGTGCCCACAGCCGTATCCTTTGTTCGTCTACACCAAACACGATTCCTCCCCAACCTAGATTTGCAATACCGTTTACATGCGAACTAGTACCTGTTAGTAACACAATATAATGAGTTTTAGAGAACAAGGTGTTTCGATGCTCAATATATGTTTCCTAATGCATTAAATTATGTCAGTCAGGTCACCAACTTCGTGGATACGTTCTCCTTTTCACTAATAACTTGAGCGCCAATCTCGATCTTGTTCCATTGTTTTGCATATTTACATGCACAGGATATAGTTTTATATGCTATCTTAAATTACATAAAATGGATTTTCCTGAAAGAAAACATGTATATACATCTACCAAAGTACGTAGCATACACCAGCCAGTCCTGGAATTCACCAACCGTTCTTCAAACTATTCTTAGACTTGAGCTCAAGTACTGAAAATTCGTTCACAAATATTTCCATGACATTCAAAGATAAACAATCGTAAGAAGTTGCTATTTATTAGTATGCATCATATTTATACATAACAGCTTGTTATGAACGTTTATTCTGTAAAGTTGTAGACTTATTTGTGTCAAGGCCTGGCCTAGAATTCACCACCCATTCTTCAAACTATTCTTAGACTTGAACTCAAGTACTCAAATGTCAATCACAAATATTTCCGTTACCTTCAAAGATAAACACTGCATGAAGCTGCTATTTATTAGTATTTATTATACTTATAGCCCATTGGGATGGTGACGTTTGATGTTTGTCTATAATCTTTCCTGTCGTGCCCTTAATGGTTTATTCTCTTGTTGCTCTGGCTTCTGCCAAGTCATTGAGTACCTTCATTGTGGCTTTCTAGGCTTTTGTTTTTTTTGTATTATATTTACACGAGCATATTTGTGTTTTACTTATATTGCCTATTGATGCTGCCTTGTTGGTTAGGGATTAAATCATGGCGGGGATTTCTTTATTTACACTGTCCTGTTTTAATGGGTTGACAGTAGAGTAAGTGTGAGGTTTGGTGCACCCTAGAACCGGTTTAAACCCCCAGTGGCCTACTTTGCCACTGACCGTTCCAAGGCGGTAGCCCTATTGTCAATCCTTTTGTGTTTGTGATGTCGTTTGCATTTTTTATTACTTTCGCCTTTTTGTTTGTCTGTTTGCGTGTTTGTTTTTGTGTTTTGTGGTTGATTGTCGTCCTCGAATGCTGCATTCCCTGTCCGATATTTTTATCCTTCTTTATACATAGCAGCTTAAAATTAATGTTTATACTTTAAACTTATAGAAATATTTGTGATTGAAATTTGCATACTTGGGCTTAAGTATAAGAATATTCTCTAGAATAGTTTGTGAATTCATGGCCAGAGTTCATGTATGAGACAACAAAACGTGCATATGTACCTTGAGCCTCTACATAAAAAGCGTAGGATGGGTTGGAAAACCTATACTGTACGACCGTTAGGGCAGGTTTCTCGCCAATCCCGTGTACTATTTCTTTGTAGTTACTATTGTCTGGAATAACAACAAATGAATATCAAACAGTACAGATGTATTTTACTTTAAAAAAACTAATTGCAGGGCTATTAGCTTATAAAAAGTAATTGAATATTTAAGGATGTTGGCTGGGCAAGTTTTGACATCTTCAAGTCTAAACATTTTATTTTTTAAATCATAGTTTTATTTGACAACAAAAGTGTTTCATTTTTTGCATTCTAGTAGATATGGATATAATGTAGGACAAATGTTGTTGTTTTTTCATATTTTTCCGTCATATGTGATCATTTTTTGTTGTCAACAAAATAGTGGGTATGGGTAGCTCTGAGTAGAATTTATCCTTTTGCTATTTTACATTGAAAATGTCAAAATAACTCCAAATGGGTATAATTTAAAGAATTTTTAATAAAAAATCATTAGAAGCATGGTGACCTATATATGTTTTTACTTGTTTTGAAAGAAATGTCATAGGACCTTGACATATACAAGTTTTAAAAAAAGCTGATCATTAGAACATATTTTTTTTTATCTTGAATTAATTTTTCGGTAAAAACAAAAGTGGGTGGGGTACGGTCCATATATGTTTGCTTTTTAAAGTAAAAAGACGAATGAGGATAACAACTCTTTTTGTATGATTTGAAAGATATGTTTATATGCAATCTAATTGTTGTTTTTCAATAAACGTAATGTTATGAAAATTATTGTGAAAATGTTCAATGTCTATATTTTTCCTCTTTTTAGTGAAATTTTGAAGTTAGAAATATGTGCCTTCTTCAATGACGTCTAGTGGGAAAACAAGTGTGGTGACCTAGTCTTTTTTTGATAATTGTGAATCTAAATTATACCAAAGAAGCTTTAAATATGAATTTAAAAAAATCTCATCACTACGTCCTTTCCCAGCCAACCTCCTTAATATTAGAGTTTAAAATATTCATTATCCTTTGCAACCTTGTATGCATATTGTATCATCAATATTTGGCTACATTGAATTCTGTTTATTGAATGTTGTTATGAATCTAAGATTTTTGACATGGTCTTTATTTATCCTTACAGGACATTAAAGGAAATATTAAAAGATCGGACAGGGAGAGTAGCACTGAAGGAGGACAGTAAACCACAAAACACAGAAACAAACACGCAAACAGACAAACAAGAAGGCAACATAAATAATAAATGCAAACGACATCACAAACACAAAAAGGGTTGACAATAGGGATACCGCCTTGGGATACCGTCAGTGGCAAGTAGGCCGTCTCATGCTTACTGTGGGTTAATAATGTGCATTTATGATTATATTTACCGTCTGCGGCTGTCATATAAAAGCCACTCTCAGAAAACGTTGGTGATGGCAGATCATCCGGATGCCAGGCCCTTACTCTGATATCAGCCGAAGTAAACTGTTCCTGGTTTTCAGGTGTCCATGATGATATTCCTATGTAAAACAGACGGTCGATTGTCATATAGCCATATTTAATGACTTTTTCAATAGTCAACTAACTATTGTTCTAAAACGAGTGCATTTTGGGATAGACACATTCAAGAGAGATAACGGCAACCGGCACATACACATATAAATATATATAACAGACAAATCGGCCAATTCGATATATAACAGACAAATCGGCCAATTTTGCAACCCTTAACCAGTTCCGCGAAAGTGCGCATGTGTTGGTTATTTACTCACCCGTAACGAAGAGAATGTCATGTGTCTTTGTGCTGATGGAAAGAGTATTCACATTATGGTCAAATTATCGTCCTTTAAATAATTATACAATACATATTCGACACATGCAGGTAACATAGAAAAAAAATATATATAAAAAGATCGGACAGGGATAGAATCGTATCAAAGATCCATAAGAAATAATATTAGTAAACTTACGGACTGTTAAAAGGGGTCCAAAACTCGACATCAGTGTCTAATACAAGATAATGAGGAAAGTTAAGGAAACCCTAATAAAATGGACCAAAATGTCGATCAGCACAAGACCTTCAACGCGGTATATGAAACACACGTGTTTAAGGAAAAATAGATCAAAGAATGTCATACAATCCCTGTAGGATGTAAAAATAACAATATTGATTGGATGTACGGGGAGACTTTTTACGGTCGCCACACGGCACAAACAATACTATTGTGCATGCAAAAGAAATATAAAAAGATCGGACAGGGGTTAACAATGTCATTGCTCTGAAATTGAAATCAAATGACGAGATAAAATAACACAACATGTTAGGGGTATAATGGATTGGATACTGACTTGTTATGCTAAATAATGTTCTGATAATATTGTCAAGAGTAAATGTAATCCAACCTGTCAAGCGTCCCTTTAATCAATTTATTTTAAGTATTTCCTGGTTTAGTTCTCCACTATAGTCCAATCCAATGTCACTTTTTGAAAAGCTGAGCGCAGTATTGTTTAATATAAATCCTTTTGCAATATGAATACACAATGTCTCGCTTGCTTTAACTGTATAATGAACTACTAAACAACAATCAATGTCAGAAGGCCTGGTTTATTTTCTTCAGAACTCTGTAGAGATTTCTGTACCAGAACTTTCCAAACAAGAATGCAATATAAACCTAAACATGCTATTTATTCAAATCACACTGAACGACAAAATCAACAATAAAATGATATTGATGATAAACAGTCACAGGTAACACATTTATGACATTTTAGCACATTCTTCATCGGACAATTTAACATATAAATACACTACTTGATGATCGCTTTCCTTAAAATCGTGTGTGTCTAGATTACGTCTATCGACTCATTCATTAAGAATAGAAACATGTAGATATGCCAGAAATAGAACAAATAGAAATGAGCGATACCGTTTAATGTGTAATTCTACAGATATTGAAGTTCGAAAACCAGCCAGATCGGACCAGTAACAACGGAGTTATAGACCTTGATTTAGTTAAAAGTGCTATATATTGCCCCGTTTTCACCTGATCTTTACCAAACTGTACCATATTGTTAATATCAATGAAAGCTCGGACAAATTCGAAAACCAGCCAGTTCGGACCAGTAACAGCAGAGTTATGGCCCCTGATTTCGTTAAAAATGCTATAGTTTGCCTCGTTGATACGATAGGGCCTTCATTTTTCATCTGATCTTTATCAAACATTACCAGATTTGTTTACTTTTTTTTATTTTTTTGTTTTTTTTAACCAGCCAGATCGGACCAGTAACAGCGCAGTTAAGGTCATTGATTTATTTTAAAATGCTACAATTTGCGTTGTTAAGAAGATAGGGCCTTCACTGTTCATCCGATCTTTACCAAACTTTACCAGATTGTTAATATCAATGTAAGCTCCGATATAGTTAAAAAAAACAGCCAGATTGAACCTTTAACACAGGAGTTATGGCCCTTGCTTTTTAGAAATATGCTATATTTTGGCCTCATTAAGACGAAAGGGCCTTCATTTGGACGGATTTCAGTGAAACCTTTCAGGGATGACCAGTACCAAGCCTAGTTGTACATATCGTCACCGTGTTCCGGTTGAATGATTTTGGCGGAGTTATGTCCCTTTAAAGGTTTTAATAAACTTTGTCCTGACTATTTCTGCTGAAACCACTGGCCGGATTTAAACGAAACTTTTTAGTGATGATCAGTTCAAGGTCTAGTTGTACAAATCATCGCCGTGTTACGGTTGAATGATTTTTGGCAGAGTTCTCCTGAACCCCTAGCCAGATTTCAACGAAACTTTACAGGGATGATCAGCACCAAGCCTAGTTGTGCACATCATCGTCGCGTTCCGGTTTACAGATTTTTGGTAGAGTTATGGCCCTTTACAGGTTTTTGATACACAAACATATTCATGGCTAATTCTTCTGGATTTCAACGAAACTGGACAAGGATGATCACTATCAAGCCTAGTTGTGGATATCGTCGCCATATTCCGGTTGAATAATTTTTGACAGAGTTATGGCCCTTTAAACGTTTTAATAGACAACTTTGTCCAGATTAGTTTCTTCTGAATTCCTTGCCGGATTTCAACGAATCTTGGTGAGGATGATCATTACCAGCCCCAGTTGCCGTGTTCTGGCTGAATGAATTTTGGCAGAGTTATGACTCCTTAAAGGTTTTAATACACTAACTTTGTACAGACTAGTTCTCCTGAACCTCTGGCTGGATTTCAACACAACTTGACAGGGATGATCAGTACCAAGCCTAGTTGCGTATATCATCGCCATGTTCCGGTTGAATGATATTATACATAAACTTTATGTTTAGCCAGTAGAGCGTCCACAGGCCCTCTTGGGCCTGTTGTTAATTAAATAGCTCGTTCATCATCTGTAGTGGTGTTACAGAGTTTAAAATATATGTATAGATATCAATATATCCATATTTTTTTGGTAGTACCTGAAATAGGTATCCGTGAAGAAGTCGATGGAATATATGTTTTTTCTTCTTGTCACAAAAAAAATCTGCAATTGTTACATTCAACAATGTTCACCTGTCATTTCATGTTAGGTATTTGTATATATTTGCTATGTTTGACGAGATACGTTTGTATATGTCAATAAAGAATCTGTTCTGTTCTCATGATATTTTTGTCGGTTGTTATATACATCGGAAACATTTCATAATCACATATAAACACTGCAAACTTTGACAAATACATGTATCTTTTTCATTCATGCACTTTATAAAATGCACATTTTGGTTCATTGGACGTACATTTAATGTAATCTAACCTAGTTTAATGTGTTAATCTAACTACAACCATAATACCATTTACGGCTCTTCCACGTCAAGCAACATTCATACTATAATGAGTAAACTAGTGTTTTGCAAACCACGTACTGTATCCGAAATAAAAGCAACGAAGTAACAGGAATGGTTTTGTAGTTTATGGAGACAATTGGATTTATGAGTTCTATAATTAATTCTACTTAATTCAATTCATTAACAAAATATATAAAAAACATAAAAGAATTATGAATTAATATGAACGATTTATGCACCAAAGTCATCCAGTTTTCCCGGACGATCTATTTCATAAAAATCAATTAAATATATTATTTTACGGGTTCTAGTTTAGTATATATCTACAATGAATATGCACCTGGAACCCATTTTGATGAGTTTACTCGTATTTGGACTGACATTCATTATTCGTTTGCAAACATATGTGAACATTTCTTACCTGTATTGAGAATGAATGCATTTCCACCTGAGGTTCCAAAGTTTGTGGCACCAACTACTCTCACTGACGATGTTGAGTACATGGCCGTAACACCAGCATGTACGCTCTGTTCACCATCATTGTATGTGGACATAACACCAGAGTATATAAAGCCCGTTATTGGTGATTTTACCTATAACAACAATAGAAGTTAGTGTCGTTGATTTATTTTTAAAGAAACTAATCTAACCACTCAAGCATAGCTACAGTCACTGACACCTTTTGCAAAACACGTGTAAACCAAAAGCATTCGCCGAAAAAGGTACACCAAATTCCAACCTCTGTAATGGGTGAATTAATACCGTTTAGAATATACAAATGGCGTTTTGGTTACACATATATTTACATAAAAGTTAAGGATATAAAAAATCAAATAACCGTCCGTTATAATATAAATCAAATACAAGTGCACCAACATAGTTATAACAAATGCAGATTATATAAAGTACAATTTTTGATTACAAATATCATTATAAATGTCTCTATCAATCCAAAGGCTGAAACACATACTGGCATAAATAATACAAGAAAACAGTGATACAAAGTATCACAAGCCGGTCAGAACAGTTGCATAAGAAAACAGTAAGTATATAAGAAACAGTAAGGGGAATGAATACGATAAAAAATAAACGAACAGTGTTTAGATGTTAGAAATGTTTTATTTGTAATTGTCAACAATCATAACACATTTATCATGAAAGATTTGAGCACTAGATAAACTAGTCATCATGAGACAAAAATAACAAGTTTTTAATGTTGGCATACAACTGTGTTGTATAATGTTATAATATGAGTATGATAGACATCTAAAATAGTATGTGTAATGGATCACTAAATATGATGTTGTTTCATTGATTGGTTAGAATATGAAAGAATTGGTAAATTATCATAGTTATAAACAAAAAGACAACTTAATAATAATATAATTGGAATTGGATTGACAGATTCGCGTCTGAGTAGATAATCTCAGTTTTTAGCAATGTAAATTTACATTAGAGGAAAAGGTTTAATGTTAGATGTTTTTTATTATTGAAATCTGGTCATTAGTTCATGAGAATAAGTAGCAGTGGAGCAGACCTATTCAAACTATTTAGAAGATGCTTCAGTTAAAGTTTCATCAACTCCGTTTAATGATTGAAGAGGTGTTGCTTATTTCAAAATCAGACAGCACCAACAAGAGATACATATATAGCTGTACAAACAAACAGTTCGTAATATTCAAACACATTTCCTTTATATTATTCTTATAATTATTATTAATTATTGAACAAATGCAAGTCATGTAGAAAAACTAACGGGGCGCCGCGACCTTTAAAAAAATCAAGATTGCCTTTAACATCCATCAATAATCAGTGACGATGACAATTTGGAACCAGATGTATTCGTATGCTGAGACCAGATTTATAGACAGTATCCCTAAAATTGATACGTAATTCAAGTAGCAGAAGACCATAAAATGCCCGTATACCAATTTCACTTCGTCCCGGTATTCCTAATAAAATACAGTTGTTTTATGAACAGTAAAATAACGTTGATACACAGTCCAACCCGCATAGCAACTTTAGGAGTCCGGGATAAATATAGCCGGAGCCTTGAGGTTCCGGCAATAAGTTCTCCAAATAATTCCAGAATTGCTTTAGAATTTATTAGTTTTGCATGCATGTATTGTTTATAAACAGTTGTAAACAGTATCGGCGTAAACTGTGCCACGCATTAATGTTTAGCGTTTCTTCTCTTTACTTTCTGTCTTTCGAAAGTGGCTTAGTAGTAGAATGTCCGCCTCGCGAGGAGGTCGTGAGTTTCATCGCTGGCCGAGTCACAAACACTGTATGAAAACGGTTCTGGTGTAAATCAACGGTAGTGCATGCCGAATGTTTGCGGCGTGGTATTCCAGTTAAGCAGAACTTCGAAATAGTTTATTGAGCATACTGCTACAAGACAACACCGTCGTGATGAGACAAAGGTGTTGATAAGCGACGGTAAGTCACATATATACGTACGGTAATATTATGTCTTACATTGCCTCATCGAGATGACAATGTGAACATTTTAAAACATATCAGATTAGTAATATTTATAGCCCAGTGGGGACTTCATTCTTTACACTGTCCCGTTGAAATGATGTGACACTATGGTAAGAATGAGATTTGGTGCTCCCTAGAACCTGGTTTAAGCCCCAGCGGCCTTTTTGCCACTGACCATTCCAATGTACCCACCACCGTCAAATCAACTTTTGTTTATGGTGTCGCATATTCTGCTTCTAGTTTTCCTTGTTATTGTTGTTTGTTTTGAATGGGTGTTTTTCGGCTGACTGAGTTATGTGATTGCTACATTTTCTGAAAGATTTGTAAACCTCCTTTACATATAACGGTGCCTGAGAATTCAAAATAATTTTCAGAGTTTCTAACCCAACTATGTTAAACTATTTTAAAATAATCCTAATCGTAAAGATGTCAAATATATATGAATGTTTTTTAAATCACGTTGTACACCCGTTTAACTTATAGCTATAATATACTGTACTTTTAAATTTAATCCTTTTGAATGTTAACTGATCAAGAATGTGTTTAGATATCTTGAATTTTATAATTTGGCTTATTCAGTGGGAGTTGGACATGTTTTAAACTTTCTGAATTCAACAGACGGAAAGATGTAAACGTTTTAAAAATAATGATTCAGACTTCCGACTTTGATACATGGTGAATGTCTTCAACCATGGGCTACACCTAGTTATCAGAGCACATTCATTAATCTATCATGGGATTCATGATTCACAGTCTAAATGTGTTCTACTTTGTTACTATTTGGTTATGTTACTGTTTCCGTTAAGGGCTATTGGTCGGCCATCTTTGAAAAAAAAATCCAAAATGGATAGGGTATAGTTAATTGAAATTTTCATCCAAATGCATATTATAGGCATGAACATTGTCAATGATATAATAGATGACATTAATGCAACACTATTGATGTGAACATAATATCAGAAACACTATTTATTTGGCAGAAATAGTGCCTTTATATTCGAAAGTTTAGTGCAATTTTACTCTAAGATGTTATGTGTTTTATGTTAAATAAATGTGTCCATATAATTGTCCATTTATCTAAAAATGGCACACGAGACATCATTGTTTGACTGGATAGCAAAACAGAAAGTATCTGAAGTAAATGACGTGTCTTGAAAAATAACATGACGATTGACGACCACCATAAGTACAAACAATGATTTAAAAAAAAGTTAAGTAAACAAGTTATCCCCCTTGTTATTAAAACATGCATTTGGGCCTAAAAACATTAAATACGAATATTACCCAAAGGTGTCCAAAACAATCTTCTGTGTACGTTCCTTACACAAAAAATCACACGACAAAACATCACAAATTGTGTAGATAGAAGCTTTTAATTATCAAATAATATTACCTTGCTTTAAATTTTGTTCAGAGAATATTTGATAATGTGAAACTGTTTAGTGGAATGTTAAGTACTCACTAAAGTGTGATTACGAACATCAAGCATTTTATTAAACTCTGTTTACGTTTGTGTGAGCCCACAAAGGCATGCCTTTAGAAACAATAGCCAAAACGTGAGCACTTTCTATTTTTACGGAGCATATTTATTGTAAATATATCAAACATTTTGTAGACGAATATATCAAAATCCTAATAAAAAAGGAGAATAAATACTGCCGCGAACGTTGATATTCGGTAGTGCAAACTTTTCAGGAAATGCATATTTATACGTATGAAGAAATATAAAAAGATCGGACAGGGAAAGTAGCATTCAAGGAGGACAGTCAGCCACAAAACACAGAAACAAACACGCAAACAGACAAACAAGAAGGCAAAGGTAATAATAAATGCAAATGACATCACAAACACAGAAGGGTTGACAATAGGGCTACCGCCTTGGAACGGTCAGTGGCAAAGTAGGCCACTGGGTGGGTGGGGGGTGGGGGGTTTTAAACCGGTTATAGGATGCACCAAACCTCACACTTACCCATTAAAACATGACAGTGTAAATAAATAAATCCCCGCCGTGATCTAATCTCTAACCAACAAGGCATCATCAATAGGCTATATAAGTAAAACACAAATATGCTCGTGTAAATTAAATACAAAATAAACAATAGCATAGAAAGCCATAATGAAGGTACTCAATGACTTGACAGAAGCAAGAGCAACAATAGAATAAACCATTAAGGGCACGACAAGCAAGATCAAAGACAAACATCAAACGCCACCGTCCCAATGGACTTGAGGTAGGCGTCATCATAGGGTCCACAGCCTGTCCGGTCATCGTACAATTAAAGATGATAGCATAGTGGCGAACTGTAAAATGTTCCACCACCAAGCATGCAGTACGTTGCACATTGATGTTTAATCTTACTTTGAACACAGTTTGCTGGTATTCATTCCAAGTATTAAAGTGGTGTTAACAAATATCACCCTTATGTTCAAATATTTCTTTTACAAAACAAAGATAGGAACTTTTTATAAAACGCAAAGCGACGCGAAGGGACGTGATGGGAACTGTTATATATAGAGATTATTTAACTGCTCGTATCGATAATAGGGAAATCCTTCTCGAGGTGGTAGGCGTGTGGTTATTTTCACGAACGAGGGTTGAGAGTTTGAGAAATAACGAAACACGCACACTACCTAGTAAATGAGTTCCCTATACTCGAAAAAGCAGATAAATAATATTTAAAGAACACCCAAACTCCGTGTGTTTAAACTAACTTTGCCCGGGATTTCAAATTCTCGCACACCCGTTCCAAATTCAGACGACGACACACGTTTTTTTTTCAGTTCATTTATGTGTTTTTTTCTATAATTGTACTATTTCTCAACAACTTAACTGCAATAAACGGTCAGTGTTCCTAAAGTTAGACAGTAAATATATTGTAAAAATATTGGAAGCTTTTCTAAATCTATTTTTATTTAATTTCTATACCAAACCAAACACTTACTCAATTTAATGAGCTATATTTTTCTGAACCGGCTGCGTTAAAAAATGAGAAATAGTTAAATATATAATTATACTTGCATTAATACAACATCAGTTATTATTCTAGTCAGCCTGCATTTCGTTTAACTATACTTCTTATATTTCTTTTTACTTTGCAAATAGAGCATTTTAAAATCAACTCAATATCGATAGGGAATACAAAATATCATTTTTCTGTACATTTTACATCCTAAATCTACCATATAAAATCAGGTTCAATATGTTCAAAGTTTAAGAAAGTATGTGTTAAATATCAACTCGCTTCGATACTTACCATACTATATTTCACATGTATTTCAGACCGCTGGATGGACAGTCTGACGCACTATACCTGCGACATCTAAAGAATATAACTCCTACATGTTGGTATAGTGATTCGCCAGTTGGAGTCCATTTACTACAGCAAACAGTCGGAAGACTGTGTGAAAGTGCTGGGTTTAAAGGATATTTTACTAACTCACTCCCTAAGAGCCACCGCTGCTACAAGGTTATATATAGCTGGTGTGGTCGAGCAATTAATATCCGAGAAAACCGGACATCGTTCAAATGCTGTACGATCATACAAACGAACAACGGACCAACAGCTCTTCAATATATGTGGCATCATTCAAGGCCAAACGGAATCGCTTAAGTTGGAGTCACCTAATCCGGGGCGATCATATTTAAAGAAGCAAAGTGCAGCCCAAAACGTTGCCGATGATGTTAAATGTAGGGAAATTAATATTCAGTCTGGAAGCATGAAACTTCAGTTTAAATTTTAGTAGGGATACAATTACAACGGTTGGCTGTGTAAACTATTCGTTTTCGTTATTCCCGGAAACTCAAACTGGAATACATATCAGATACTGTGTTATTTGTTATATGCCGAACAGAGTGATTAAGATGGATTTCTCAGTGAGCTATTGTAATTACAGTCAATATTTAAATTATCATTAAAACACTTTCTACAATATAACGTTTCACTATTTTTATGATTATTGTACATGTATTACATTTCACTGATTAAAATCGGACCGTTATATGCTTAAGCTCATTATATGTTTACTTACTGAAAGTGTCCGTTAAAAACATATACAATGTAACTTGGTTTCTTAAAAAGTGTTACTCGAGTGCCTTTCGTTGGGTAGATGGAAGTTGGGATTTTTAATTTAATTTAAAAGTATATAATAAATAAAATAAGCAACAGTCTTAAGTTACATATTGAAAATATGTCACTCGAACACAATGGTATCAGGTTTGAAAAAAAAAGTTCTTTGAACTAGTTCCAGGCGCGTAGCTAGACATTTTCCCGTCATACGCAAGGCTGACTGCAATCATTAAAATTGCTTTATTGATTGCATATGCATCTCCGTATCTACATGTTTTTCTAAAATAAAACAATAGGAAGCCGCCATGCTTTAAAACTATGACGTCATTTTTCCATATTACAATTAATGGAATATTGATCAATATTATTTAAAATAAAGTACCTGACTGCAAATAAATGCATTGTTGTTAATTGTATTGCAATTAAGTATTACACATTTTTCATACAGTTGCTGTCAATACTTGTTCATGTTTATAAATATTCCATACATGATCATTTACAAAAGTGATGTCATAGCTCTCAAAATGGTCGCTTCCATATCCGTATCAAACTTCAAATGATCTTATCTTCGGTTTGCAATCGAAAATACGTCATTTTGTAATTACCAGCTGGTTACGCAAATACGTGAGGCAGTTTCTACTTCTCGCTGAGGTACATGAAATTAACTTTAACCACACAAATATATTAAGCTTAGGTTGCGTTTTCAGACTTTATTGAAAACATTGCTATAACGGCATCCTTTGTTGTTTCTTTACAGTATTTAGCATATTTTTCCTTCACCTACGAAATCTTACATGTAACTATCTACTATTTTTTACACAAGTGTACATTGCTTTAAGAATGGACTGTCCATTTTTAATAATATTGGACAGCTGTGTAGGAAATATTGGACGATAACAGGTAACATTTCTAGCGTGTAGTACAATATGCTATATACTGTACAGAAACAACAAAGGGGTGACGTCATAGCAATGCTTTAATTATAGAAGTACGTGTCCCAACATGTCAAATCTTGTGTTCAACGTGTTTGTATAATATAGGGTTTCCGGTCCTCTGTTCACGTTTTCTATTGAGGTCGAAGTAAATTCATCGTGTCACACTACATGAAATAAGGCATTTAATCATAACTTAAATCTCAATTAAACTACACTTAAATTCCTAGCGTAATGAGGTATCATCAACGTTAATGCCCCCTTAATGTTCAGATTTAATTCACATGTAAATGACATTTAGTTTTTCACAAAAAACTGAATTTTGTTATAGTTTGATGTAAACTCCACTTTAATATGAAATTTAATGGATTGTTTTTATTTTAGGTTAAATATGATGTTGTCCGTCAAAATTTCACTTAAACTCCACTTTGACTTGAAATTTAATGACATTTTATTGCGGATAAATGTGGTTTAGGAAACACTGGTGTCTGTTTAAATTTCATTTAAACCTCACTTTTATATGAAATGTAATGGAATTTTGTTGAAATTAGATGTGATGTAGGAAACACCGTTGTCCGCTAAATTTCACTTCAACTCCAATTTAACATACAATTTAATAAAATGTTATTGCATATAACTGTAGTGTAGGAAACTCTGGTGTTTGCTTAAATTTCACTTAAACTCCAAGTCTATGTACCATATAATGGAATTTTGGTTGAGGTTAAATGCGGTGTAGGAAACCCTGGACAACTTAGACTATGCGTCTAAATTTCACATCAACTTCAATTGTATATGAAATTTAAATATAGAATACTGTAGTTTAGCTCACGCCCAAAAGCAGATTCATCAAAGCATTGACACTACACTGTTTTGTTCCAATTATACATTGATATAATACTTGCACATATTCATGTGTGTTCCATTTAAATCATGTATAACACGAATATAGATATTAAACTATGTAGTATATTCCAAGGGCAATCTTTCCAGGGATCCCCTTTCTGTCTAAATCACATTCTCCCAATTTTAGGTTTATTCCGTAGCGCACAAACCATTTGTGTTTGTGTGATATTGTTCACATACTATTCTCAATCAGAGAATGTGTGTGTGCTGAACCCATGAAACGTGTATAGATGTCTAATCCGATATATGGTGTAACTATTTTATGTAAAACTGAGACAAGATGTTTATGTAATTAGCTTCAAATAGCTCACGGATATATACATTCACACCTACTGTGTTTATAGCTGCCTCTCCGAGAGTCTTATCGAAGGTGTGAACATTGATTTTACAGATATGACGCAAGACCATATTGCCTATTAATCAAAGCGCTCTTCAATAAATGCACCAATTAGTAATTAATTTACCATGCTATATAGCCTGAATATGTATCGACACAATATACTTTTTCTCAGTTATTCCTACAATTATTAAACTATATTTCTTATTTCATATGTTTTAAACACATGTTAGTGCAGACTTCAAACCTTTGATCTGCAATCTTAGTTATAACTAACTGTACGTGCAAATTAGTATCATATTATTAACAATAATATGCTAAATATAGATATAAAAAGTAAGAACAGGAAAAGCTGCATTTAAGGACGACAGCCAACCACAAACACACACAGAAACAAATAACACATTTAAAAAAGAATAAAAAGAAGGATAAACATATCGGACAGGGAAAGCAGCATTCAAGGACGACAGTCAACGGCCAAGTAAGACATCACAAACACAAACGGGTTGACAATAGGGCCACCGCCTTGGAATGGTCAGTGGCAAAAAAGACCGCTAGGGGTTTAAACCAGGTTCTATGGTAAACAAATCTTACACTTACTCTACTGTCATCCCAATAAAACGGGACAGTGTAAAAAAGGAAATCCCCACCATGAACTATTCTCTAACCAACAAGGCAGCATTAATAGGCAATATAAGTAATTTAAAAGCAATATTATTAAAACACAAAGATATATAAATACAAAAAACAAAATAGCCTAGAAAGCCACAAAAAGGGTATTCAGTGACTTGGCAGGAGCCAGAGCAACAAGAGAATAAACCCTTGAGGGCACGACAAGACAAGACTGCAGACAAACATCAAACGTCACCGTCCTTTTGGGCTTTAGGTATACCTCATCATAGGGTCCACAGCCTGTCCGGTCATCGCACAATCAAAGAGGAAAGCATATTGGCGAACTGTAAATGGGTCCACCACCAAGCATGCAGTGCGTTGCAAATTGATAGGGTCATAACCTATGTTGACCAACCTTTTAACATAGTATGAAAGTGACTATGACTAAGTAGGATATACAATAGGCTAAAGGAAAGCAATAGTTAATATATGTTGTATACATTATTCATTAGTAATTATTGATGATGTAAATACTAATTTCGAACAATAATAACCAACATTGAAATTGTCATGGCCTGAATAATGTTAGTAAAGTATATACACTTTAATCAGATATAATGTATTGTGTTTAAGCATTTACAGTTCATTATTTTCTGTATGCTGATGCTGTAATCATTTACAGTTCATACTTCATACCTCATGCTACATTATGTGTATGTCCGAAACATTTGATGCCATTAGTATTCCCTTTTCAAGTTTTAGATTATGTCTGTAACCACTAGTCATTAAATTTAAATATACATTGCGTATTCCTATTTATTTTACACTAATGTCCAGTAGGACCCTATACTGAAATGTATATATTCATCATCATTGCAAATAATTATTCTAAAACACTATCGTCCAGAATTAAAATGAGTGTGTGTGTGTGAGAGAGAGAGAGTACACATATTCATGTTTATGTAATAGCAATTAAAAACATTAATTTCAATATGAGATATCACTAACATTAAGTATTGTTTAAATGTGCAACATGATGTGTCATTACATTTAATTTAAATTAAATTGTAAGGATGATATCTTGGCGTTACGCACTGTATAGGAAATATATCGTTAACATTTAATTGCAATTAAATGCCATACAATTCAATTTAAAATACCAGATTAAGCATTCATTAAATGTGCAATATGATGTATTGTTACGATTAATTGCAATTAAATTTAATATAAAATATCACTAAATTTAAGTATTCATTACTAATTCGCCTCATGGTGTATCTATAAAATCAATAGCAAAACTTTCGTCACAATCAGATATCAACTTGATATTTTCTTCTCGTATATTTTAATACGCACGATATAGTAATATTATAATATAAACAAAGCGTCAAATTGTGCTCCATAAACAACAACAGGCCCAAGAGGGTTTGAGGAAATAATAATAATATATATATCTAAACAATGCATATAAGACATACCTGAACTTCCACCTTTGCCGGTAGAACCATGAAGTTATGATAAAAGTATTTGTCTGTTGTTGCTTTATTGTTTACATCCATATTCCACCAAGGACCGACATATCTCGGTTTCAAAAGGCCATTCACAACTACAAAAATGTCATAAAATGTTCAGGAAATGTTCAGAACATCTATTCTTTTGTAAAAAACAAATCAGTAAGATCTAAATTCTTTATTTAAAGGATTAGTTTTGCGCGACTCAAGCATACTCAATTTTTACTAATAATAGGAAAGTAAAGGCTTTGCCCAGCCCTTAGATGTTATGATGTTATGTAGCCGTTGGAATTTTCACAGGCTATATATCTAAAATACAACGATAAAATAAACTGCACTTTAGATGTTATGTATCCTTTCTATTTTCACTAGGCTGTACACCCAGAATACAACGATACTAGAACTGAACTGACTTTCTCTGCCTCGACAATGTGTGTACAGTGTATTTGACATTACAGTTGTATTATTTTCTATCAAATGAAGATGCTCTATTAATAATATAAATCAACAGTAAGGTTGGAAGTAGTAGTAGTTATATTTGTTGCTGAACACGTCTTTCTTAGCAATATGATTTGGAATTATGTGTTACTTCATTTAAATGTGCAGCCACGTTAGATACACATTTAAATGCCGAGACGTGTTGCTGTACACATTTTACGCCTTCGCCGAATTTGAATAGGTATGCTTAATCATAATATGAAATATACAAAACAAATTAGTTTTGTTTCAAATTTTTTGTTTCAAATTTTGATTTTATTACATATATATTTTGAATGGTATGTTTTCGTTTTAGACAAATACTTTACTGTAATAAGTTTAGAATTCAGTTGACAGCCGGATGGCATGTCACTAACAGGTTGTTGTCTTCAAGATGCCTTCATATTTCCTGAAATAATGTCAGATTTTTCATTGGAACAAAACCTTTTCCAACTTTCGAATATATGCATTCACGTGGTTAGCAACTATGAATGATAACAGCTATACCCTTGACCTGTTAAAAAACACAATATTTCTTACATGTTTTGTGACACCACCGTCTCTTGTAATTTTTTAAGTGAACAGCTAATGTTTATAATATTGATGTCAATGGGGGAAATGATTGTTGGTTTCATACATATAAGAGGTATGTGTAATTATTAGGACTCGCTCCGGTTCGTACCTAGGGACATTCTTCTGATAAGAACTTGTGCAATAAGCTTCGAGATACTTTATAGGTTTTGAGTGGTTTAAGTCAAATTTGGTCTCTAAAAGCCGTAATTTTAAGTTTCACATTGTTTTCGGTCTTTAACTGATGTGTTTGTGTAGCTTTTCTAATCCAGGTGTGTAGTTTTTGGTATGAACGTGTATGTTTGAGTGTTTGCAATCTGTTTTTAATACTTAGATCTGCATACAAACAGGTTTAGCAAGTAACCACTAAATGTGGAAAATAACAGGTGATTGTTGTTTCTCGACCCAGGATTTCATGAGTACGTTTCTTTGAAGACTGTATCAATATAATCAAATTAAACAAACATATTCTGAAGATAGTAACACAAATGTTAGAATTTCTATAAAAAATAGGGAGTATGTCCCATTTTAAACGGTATGTAGGGAAATAGCAAATCAAACATTTTTATTTTCGGCCTTAACTTTCATTTTACATTTTAGCAACTAAATTAAATACTTAGCATATTGCTTTAAAACAAGTTGTCCAAATCAATCGCAACTGTAGCAGTAATAATTATTACAGAACAATATATAATAAAGAGTTTGAATTTATACATGCTCTGTATATCATCAACTATCAAACGGCTCCTTTTGCCACTAACCGTTTCAAGGCGGCAGCTCTTTTGTCAACCCCTTTTATGTTTGTGATGTCATATCTTGCCTTTTAGTCTTCTTTGTATTTGTTCTTTGTTTCTGTGCGTGTTTGTGGTTGACTGTGGTGCTACATTTCCTGTTCGACTTTTATATCTGCTTTTAATTGGCTTTTAAACTGTTGTTTTATATATTTTGAATTGTTGCAAGTTACATTCAATTATTTGTGATCTACACATTATTTAGTATATTATATAATATTATGCAGTAAAACATTATTATAATTATAACGAAACAAAATATCAATACAATTTGTATGAAATCAATTTTATAACTTTATAGCACAATAAATATCTCAAGATTGCCGATGTCCTATAATAGTTTATAGAAATCAAAGCAATATTTACCTGTAACTACTACTATTATTATTATTCCAATAAAATAACATTTAGTGTTACGTTTTTCCATTCCGTCTGAATTAAAGTTGTCAAAGTATTTAACTGTTATTGACAACAACCAGTATGTGTTATTTAAGTGTTTTATTCCCTCCTCCGTGTCGCGATATCTACGGGCAATGGAACAGTTATTGACTAGGTGCTATGAGATGTACTTGTGAATTGGTTGTTCATGGCGATAACTATAGATTGCCAGCAAACGCGATTGGCGCGTGTCGGCTACATGCAGTTCAATTAATAATAATTGTCCGCTTCTTTTCATTTCACATTGACTTTTCTTATTCGTTATTTGTGTTATTAAAATTGGATTAGCTAACAGTGGAAATCATGTGCTTGCACATACAAGTGTGTAATGTACAACTAAGAATCTGAAGAAGACTGTATTTGTCATATTGCATACTCAGCAAAAAAAGTTTTGGACCAGGGTATATAAAGTCATATAAAAATAAAACTAGTGGACAAAATTTAAGTATCTTTTTTTAGTAACCAAGATCTATCCTACCCGGTTAATTTGGTATCAGAAACATTAAATTCCAAACAAGATTTGATTTTAACAAAATATCGCGAACACACAAAGGGTCTGTAAAAAATGTTGCAAAGTCCATACAAAGTAACAGTTGTGGATACATTCGAGTAACCAATAAAAAGATTATTATTTTTTCGCAAACTTTCATTGTAAACGATAATTATTGTTGATTGTTGATCTATTGTGAATTATCAACTGAGATAATAAGGGTTATGGTTGAATGTCATGGTTCAGCGATCATTGTACGGGTTCAAACACTGCCATGTTCCAAAACTTCTTTTACAGAGTATATATTAAAAAAGTATACAATTAAATCTGTTCAGTAAAAATAGTCTATAATATGCTTGTGATTCTATTGCACAAACAGTCATTTTAATGTTTAATGAATGGCAGCCAAATTTATAAACAAACACTCAATGTGTGCTTTTGTTTTCATTGTAGAAAAAAATATAAAAAGATCGGACAGGGAAAGTAGCATTCAACGAGGACAGTCAACCACAAAACACAGAAACAAACACGCAAACAGACAAACAAGAAGGCAAAAGTAATAATAAATACAAAAGACATAACAAACACAAAAGGGTTTTCATAGTAATATTCTTTATGTTTCCTCCATTTATAGGCGAAAATATAGATAAACAATGATACACACACAATTCTATACAACTAATAATTATAGAATAAACATATATAGAAGAACAATGGGAAGGCGTATATGCAACACTCCTGACATAAATCAATTACAATTCATCACAATTTCCTTTACACATGTCATATTATATTCACATGAGTCGACTAAAACAGCTTGTTATCCGTATGATAAACATATATCATATAATGTTACTATTAGTACGGATATACATGCCTATTAATCCACAACTTGTTTTTAATAGTTAATAATAGTTGCAATTCAATTGTTGACTACTTTAACTTAATTACCACAGACCTTGAAAAACAATCACATAGTTCCCCTTTTGCTGAGTGAAAACAAATTTGTGTGCCCCATCTTATATCGGAAATGTTTGCAAAATGTATTGCATACAAATGCGAATGATGTATGCTGTTTCTCCCAATACAAAAAAAGCTAACCAACAATACAAACTAACTGCATGAGGCAGAAACAATTCACTAAAACTACGGTTCAAAAAGTGGAAAGATACCTTGGTCGGTCCCGTCGGTTGGTCCGTCCTGAGTCGGTTTTGTTCGTAACTTGAACTTCTCCTCCATTAGTTGAAGGATGGAGTACATATCTAGCCCACTGAGTGCTTAGGATGTTTAGATGAAATTGAAGGATGCGAATCCAGTATCTGTCAACAGAGGACAGTGGTTAAGGTCAAACGGTAACATTCACCAAATTGAACATTATTAACATTACCTGTGCATTTTAATAGTTTTAATACAATGTCTACATGCTTCAAGTAGTGATATACACATACTATATGGAACGGTTTTGTAATTTGCCGTAATCATCCTCCCACTGCCTCCCCAACCAGTCAAAAGAAATATAAAAAGATCGGACAAGGAAAGTAGCATTCAAGGAGGACAGTCAACCACAAAACACAGAAACAAACATAGAAACAGACAAACAAGAAGGCAAAAGTAATAATAAAAGTAAACGACATCACAAACACAAAAAGGTTGACAATAGGGCGGCTACCGCCTTGGAACGGTCAGTGACAAAGTAGGCCACTGGGGGTTTAAACCGGTTTTAGGGTGCACCAAAATAATATATAGGGTCCTATAGAAGCCACAGCGTCCGAACGCAATGGCATCGTAGGTCCGCACTGTACTGCAAACAAGGACTAGAAACTACAATGAAAGAGACAAAAAACAACAGAAAGGGTGGTGAAGAAATGGTTAAACTCACACTTTCCCTACTTGAAGATGGGTGTTCATATTTTGCATAGCGTTTGCTTAGGATGTGTTAATGACATGAAGGTTTCAAACCAAGGGTCTGACCCATGGAGCAAAAGGTCAAGGACAAAACGACAAAATCATCAAAATGAACAATAAACCCGTGAATATGTGTTGATGAAATTTCTTATATACTTTAAGTAATGATATACACATACACTATTGAACGGAATTTACGATTTGAAAAGGGCTGACAATAGAGATACCGCTTTGGAACGGTCAGTTGCAAAATGCCACAGTGGGGATGTTCCCCGAGCAACTTCTGGTTTACCACGACTAATTACATGTAAACCTCCGAGGTGTAGAAACCTCCGAGGTGTAGTCGAATGTAGTTCCTATAATAAAAAGGAATCCCTCCTTTTTTGAGGGAAATGGGAATTATAAGTAGGGGAGAACTGCCCATTCCTGTTCGATGTATAAGAAGCGTATTAATAGGTTTTACTGGATCACTGATGAACATTTTCAAAATTTCGACTCTAAGCGTATACTTTGTGAGCAACCATCACTGAAAACAGCTGTACCCTTGACCTGTTTAGTAAATTAGTAAACAAACAAGAACTTTCTTACATGTCTTGTGACCCTACCTTTTCTGGTATTTTTTCAAGCGATTAGTTTTCTCTATGAAAATTACACTACTGCATTATCCATATTTTAGTTGTAGTTGCAGCAAATCATTAATATGTGGCACTTTAACATTGGTTAACTATGGTGAAAGTAATTAGTGGTTTCATACCAATAAGGGATAGGTGCAGTAATTAGGACTCGCACAGATTCGTACCTAGGGACTCTTTTCCGATAACAATTGGTAAAATAAGCTCAGAAATAAGGTTTCCATAGTGTTTCACATCGTTTTTAGTCCAATTTTTTCTATAAAAGCCGTAAATTCATTTTTTGTTCATGTTTAAAATGATGTGTTTGTGAAGTGTTTACAATTGAACTATGTTTGTATGGTATAAATATGTAGGGTTGCATGTTTGCTACATGTTTTCATGAATTAAATGTGCATGGATACAGAATTGGTAAGCATGAAACCACTAAATCTTTCCCCTACCCCCTAAAATAGGATACTATGAAAAAATGAAGATTTGTGTAAAAGGTAAAATATTATTTCTTGTCTTTCAAACTCGACTTCGGTGGTTCCACTACTCCGGCCGATAAAAGGCTCTGGGTATTGTTTAACCACTCATAGGATATGTTGTCTGCTTTTTATACGCAGGCTTCATAACCGCTGCTCCCAACTAAATTCCATTATGTTTATTTCGCTCTTCGGGGCATTTCATTTTATTAGATACTGGGACCATACGCCGTACGACATGGAGAATACATTAAAGAAGGCTAACTCCATGTCCACCGCCATATGCATGCCATCTTCGGGATGGTTAAAATTTTGTGCTGTTGATTTTATGAATATTGAGTTCTGCTCAACCCGGGGCTAGAGGGCGTGAGCGGTAGCTAGCATATTTCACTACCACTCATGAACAGTCTCAATCAAACCGAGACTGCAATATTTCGTATGTGTCGTTCTCGGCCGTTTCCAAAGGTCCATTATCATACTCTTTTTTCAGTAGCGTTTAGCTAGTATCAATTTTGATTTTACCGGTCTTTTTGGCATTTTTGAGCTTGTATTCGCTACTTTAATCAGTACGGTACTACCAATTTTGATGAATTTGCTTAGAATAATCTATTTTATCATGAAAATCGACATAATTGGCATATTCATCATCCTAATTGTACCTAAAATGCATATTTTATTAATGTCCATTGACTGATCTAAACATCTGATCTATTTAATATGATGTGTTGACAAGAAATGCCATTTGGTATAATTTGTATTCAGATTGCAAAATATACAAAAATATATCTCTGACTTTTGTCGATTTCGGAGTATTGTCCTTGGTATTCACATGACCATATCTCGGCAAATAATCTTTCGATTTGCATGAAGTAGTTTTTTTTTAGCATGATATGAAAATGACAAAACAAAATCCTCATTTAAGAAACATCGGAACATGTTTTCTTCTCTTATAGGTTTACCACCACTAATTACATGTAAACCTCCGAGGTGTAGTCGAATGTAGTTCCTATAATAATCCTTTTTTGGTGGAAATGGGAATTATAAGTAGCGGAAAATTGCCCATTTCTGTTCGATTTTGTGGTTGTATGTATAAGAAGCGTATTAATAGGTTTTACTGGATCACTGATGAACTTTTTCAAAATTTCGACTTTATGCTTACACTTTGTGAGCAACCATCACTGAAAACAGCTGCACCCTTGACCTGTTTAGTAAACAAACAAGAACTTTCTTACATGTCTTGTGACTCCACCTTTTCTGGTGATTTTGTTATATCTGGGCTATTCATGTGGGTACAGTAGGTTATACTAATAGTCCAGTATAAGTTTGTAAATAGTTTATTATACGTTGCTCCGTACTATATTTATTTATGGTCCTGAAAATACATACATATAATAATAAGTAGGATTACATATATTTAACATATTAACAATAATACATGTCAACTTTGCAGTAACATAATTTAGTCAAACATTGCTAAATAACGAATTGATCCACTCATATATTTACTAAATACAGAGATGCTGATATATTTCCTAGAGTAATATTTATGTCAGAGCTTAATACAATAGTAATATACATACAAATATGTTTACAATTTACAATGCAATAGCCTACAATTTCATAACCTACCTAGAGTTTGGCTCTAGAGGCCTTTTACATGCATGGCTTTGTTCACTCTCACAATCTGCTCACTGCAAATTAGAAGTGCATGCATTTGATTAGTTGTGCAAAATGTTAAAATAAATAACTAGATTGAAACAATCCAATTCAATCCAAGACAACTCCAGAAAATCTCAGAATTATCAATATACACAATAAAAGAGAAAAAGAGGGAAACAATACCTTCAATACAACTTTCAAGAAAACTCATGTAGACTCTAAGGTGTTTTTCCAAGATCTGACACAAAGACAGAAAGCGGGAAAATACATTTCAGGTAAGCAATGATCTGATTGGTCACTTGTGTGGTCAGTTTATAGTGATGTGCATTGAAGCAGTGATTTGTATTAATTTGCTTACAGGTTTATTTTAAAGGTACACTGTCTATTTTATATATGATGAATACAAGTTTAGTTGTACATCAATTTACTTGTCGTAATGTAAGTTATATAATGTTAAGATTGTTATTTAAGATCATTATTAAGTGTGATTTCTACACCTAATAATTCACATACTACATACTTCCCCTGTCCTTGAAATGACGTCCTCGTCATTTATCAGGTACATGACAGCAATAAAATATTTATTTACAAATGACAATGATAAAATGAAACAACACATAGTTAACGTTCAGTTTACATATTGATTTATTTCCTTCTTATCAAAACGTTAACTGCTGATATCAACCATAATCATGTTGTTTTACAGCAAAGAAGAACACACACATAATTCAATATTTTATTTCTTCTTTCTCTGTAATTGCATGATAACTTCACATGTATGGTATATATACAATTAAAAAACATTTATATATGAACATTTCATTTATCTTTCTTCTGTAACTTCATGATGAAATCACCCATTGTTATCCATTTAGGTGGTCTTTTATTCCGCGTGGATCGTCTTACAGGAACTTCTGCTCTTTCTTGAATAATCGGTGTTGTCCTATTATCCTCAGTTTTATCTGAAATAGATTTATCGTTAGTACCCGTACTATGTGCAAACGGAGGTGTTATAGGCATATCATCTCCATGTTGATTTGCTGTCAACATTACAATACTGTCATCTCTAAGCAAGTTGGCCATATCTTGCTTTACTGCAAGATCCTGCTTAATGATATTCGTATTTAATTCAACCAAATCATTTTGTTCTGTTTCACTTACTCTATAATCTCTTTCAGAAACACGTATTTCAGAAATACCAGATTGACTAATATCTGATATATTCATTCCTGCGTTTTCTGCTATGATTACTTGTTTTACATCTGTACTTATAGGAGTGTTACTATCAGAAATGCTAGTGTCTGTCATACTATCCAGTTCTGACATAGCATCTGCATTCATTTCCTCGCTCTGTTCTATCTCCTGTATGCTGTTTTGATAGTCAGATTCATCCACGTTTACCTCTGTAGAGTCGTCACTCTGAGGTTGATCGACTACTATATTTATCATATCAGTAGCATCATCAGAACTCTCCTTTTCCTCATATTCTTCATTGTTCTTCTTTTCCTCATCTATTTCATCACTACATTTCTTCTTTTCTTCAGAAGCCTCCGAGTAAATAATGGAAGTGTTGTCTTTGGGACAAGTTATCTTTACTCTGGGTCTTCTCCTGTGTTCTGGTTTTTCTGTTCCTGGAGGTGATGGTTCTATCTTAAGTTTCGATCCAATCGGTAGAAGTAAATTTCTATGTAAACGTCTTGGTTTTCCTTCACCGTTTTCCTTTACTAGGTCATAAACTGGTGTTTCTGGATTTGTCTGTTTCTGTACTATGTACACATCTGTTTCCCATTTATCTACAAGTTTATGTTTTCCTTCAAATGCTAGGATCCTGATCAATACTCGGTCTCCTGCTTGTAGTACGTTTCCTCTAATCTTCGTGTCATAATTCTTTTTCTGTACTATTTGGGCTCTTTCTATAAATTTCTGCGCTGTTTCTTTCGAGTTCTGTACTCTTTCTTTCAGGTCCGCTATAAACTTGGTGTCTTTAGCCTTTGTTGTTAGACCAAATTGTAGATCCCCAGGGAGTATTCCAATTCTGCCACCAAACATTAGCTCAAAGGGAGAGAATCCAGTTGACTTGTGTTTGGTGCAGTTATATGCATAGACTAAGTGGCTTATATGTTTCTTCCAGTCTTGTTTCTGCTCTGGTTGTAAAGTGCCTATCATATTTATCAATGTTCTATTGAATCGTTCACACATTCCATTTCCCATAGGATGGTACGGTGTCGTTCTAGATTTTGTGATGCCATTGATTTTACAGATCTCTTTAATGAGTTTACTTTCAAAATTTGCTCCTTGATCTGAGTGTAATCTTTCCGGGTAACCAAAATCATTAAAATATGTAATAAGTGCTTCTGCTGTTGTTCTTGCAGTTTGGTTTTTTGTTGTAATTGCATGTGCAAACCTCGTAAAGTGATCTGTGATTACTAACACATTTTCAATACCACCTTTACATTTGTCAAGGGTTAAGAAGTCAATACACACAAGTTCAAAAGAATGAGTTGTGGTAATGTTGACAAGAGGGGCTTTGTCTAATTGTGAGTGTTTGAATAAAATACATCTTTCACAATTGTCTATATAATGGTGAACATCTTTGTTCATTCCAGGCCAGTAAAACCGTTCTTGAATGATTGAAAGAGTTCTCTCTATTCCTTGGTGGCCAATGTCATCATGAAACGATTTCAAAACTTGAGCAATAAAGGATTCTGGTAATACCAGTTGCTCCTTCGTTTCGTTCTGCATTATCACAGTTCTGTAGAGTACTCCTCTTACAAGTTTTAACTTGTCTTGTGTTTTAAGGATATCCATGTGTGGTTTTGTATTGGGTATATCTTTCCTTGTGTTTGTTGTATGGGTTAACTTGGCTTGTATCCATAGAAGTAATACAGGGTCATCCCTTTGAGCTTTTCTCCAATCACTTGTGGACATGGCGGACAATTCCATTTCATCATCTTGGACACTTATGTTGTCACATATATCGGGATTAACCGAAATGGTTTCAATTGGAGGGACTTGTACGGTATTATAAATAGCTTGAATGGTTTCAGAATTCATTACCTCGGGTTCCTTAGTAGGTAAACGAGATAGGGCGTCAGCATCTGCATTGCTTTTACCAGGCCGATAGACAATATCAAAGTCAAAAGCAGAAAGAGAGGCAAGCCATCGATGCCCTGTTGCATCTAATTTTGCAGAAGACAATACATATGTTAAAGGATTATTGTCAGTAAAGACAGTGAAATGCTGACCATAGAGAAAATCATAGAATTTTTCTGTAACTGCCCATTTTAAAGCTAAAAATTCAAGACGGTGTGCAGAATAATTCTTCTCGGACTTACTTAATCCACGGCTAGCATAACTAATCACTCGCTTAACGCCTTCCTGCTCCTGGTATAGGACTGCACCTAGACCACTACTACTTGCATCTGTATGCAGTTCAAAAGGTTCTGAGAATATAGCATAACCAAGAACAGGAGGAGAAGAGAGTATATCCTTAATAGTCTGAAAAGATTTCTCTTCATCTGGTCCCCAATTGAAGTTCGGTAGTGGCACTGAGGTTTTCTTCTTTCTAGTCTTTTTTGAATGCATGGATGGTGATATAAGTTTAGTTAATGGCTGTGTTATAGATGCATAATTCTTAATATACTTCCTATAATAACCAGCAAAGCCAAGGAATGATCTAACTTCCTCGGGTGAGCTTGGTTTGGGCCAGTTCTGTATCTTTTCAATCTTTGATGGGTCTGTTCCAATGCCTTCGGATGAAACTACATGGCCTACATAATGTACCTTGCTCTTGAAAAATTTACATTTCTTAGAGGCAAGTTTCAAGTTACATTCTCTCAATCGTTGTAGTACCAATTTGAGACGTTCCATGTGCTCTTCATATGTTCTGGCAAAGATAATTACATCGTCAAGATATATGATGCATATCTTTAAATTCATGTCACCTAAACACTCTTCCATCAACCTTTGATAGGTTGCAGGAGCACATGACAAGCCAAATGGGAGACGTTCATATTCAAAGAAACCAAGAGGACCAGCTGTAAAAGCGGTACGCTCTTTGTGACTTTCCTTTAATTCGACCTGATGGTAGCCACTTTTCATATCAAGAACAGAATAGTAACAACTGCCTGCCAAAGTATTCAGAATATCGTCTATTCGTGGTAATGCATAACTATCTTTCTTTGTAAGATTGTTCAGCTGGCGAAAGTCGACACATAGTCTAAGTTCACCGGTCTTTTTCCGTACCAATACTATATTTGAGGCCCAAGGACTGTGGGATTTTCGAATAATTCCACAGGCCAAGAGTTTCTGTAAATGTGCACGAACTTCATCAAACATGGAAGGGGGAATGGTTCTATATCTTTGTTTAAAAGGCGTGTCATCTTTAAGATCAATCTTGTGTTTTACAAGATTTGTAAATCCTATGTCATCATCACCTTTAGAAAAGATGTCTTCAAATGAAGAAAGCATTTTAACAGCTTCGCTATATTGGTCAGGTGTCAAGTTATCTTTGTCTATCTCAATATCATTCAAGAAAGAAACTTGTTCTTGATCTGAACCCTCTTTACTTGAACTCAGATGTCCTTCTTCAATGGAAACTGGCTGAAGTTGAGCGATAATGCTCTTAGCTTCTAAAACAACAGTCTGTGACGATACATTTGAGATAGGAACAATAATGGGTAAATATCGTTGACCATATGAAATCACCATAGGACTAACCTCAAGATTCTGAAAAAAAATCTCAGAACAAGGTTGTACAATAGCACATGTATCCCTGTATGGTAATGACTTATCACACATACACGAAACATCAACAGTCTTGTTTGGTGGAATAATAACACTTGTAGAACACTTGAGAACACCAAGTGTGTTCTTGTGTTTTCTCAAAGACCTTTCTTGTAACACTAAACATCTAAAAGATAAAAACCAAGGGGTATGCAGTGGTGCTCTCTGTAAAAACTGTTTCCCATATTGTTTTTCACAAAGCACAATAAAATGGTCCAATAGATTTGTTCCAATCAAAACAGGTGTGTTCTGACTAAAAGAACTATCCGGTACAATTAAAAACAATCCCTCAATAGAGTAAGAAAGTGGCAATCCAGGAGACTTCATATCAACTTGTATGAATCCTGTATAAGGTAAAGATTGGCCATCAGCACATTCAATGTTTAAAATATCCTTTAATGGTTGAATTTTAAAATCTGATAAAAACTTGGAATGGAATTCCTCAGAAATAGTACTAACTGTACTTCCAGTGTCCAGCAAAGCCTTCGTATCTACACTATGAACAGAAATATCAACAATGTTGGAGCTGCCTACTAGTGTTGGGTCATTTGTATTCTCGCTTTTTCCACCACCTATGGTTGACCCCTCCCCATAGGTGCCCTCTGGTTTAAAGGATGATTATTTTGGGTTTTTCTGTTTGCTTGGGGATACCAATAGTGATCTAACAGAACACGACAACCAACTTGAATATGTCCTTTCTGTCCACAGCGCCAGCATATGATGTCATCCGCTTGATTCTGCAATCGTCCTAGGGGTGGAGGTGGGGTTGGGTAGTTAGGAGGTGGCGGTGGGTACTGAGGGTTTGTAGTTGGGTACTGGGGGGTTGTAGGTGGGGTAAATTGTTGGCCTGGTATTTGGTTTGCATGATAACGAGGGACATACTGACTTGGTATGGGTGGCTGGGGTATGGCATAGTCAGGAACTCTGTATTGTGGACTAGGTTTGCTATAATAATTCTTCTGACCTTGACCTGTATTAAAGTCAGCCTGTTGACGAAACGTTTGACTAGGTGTATTTTCTGATTTTTTTAAACTGTCTACATCAGCTTTAAGATTTAATAGAATCTTTTCTATGTTTTCATATTTTTCATCTTTCACCGTTGTAGATTTACAAGTCAGTGAGAGGTCTTTAACAATATACTTTTTCTGTTGTTGTTCAAGTTTCCTAATCTCTACCCTCAATATGTCAAAATCATGTATACTGTCATATTTATGTCCACTTATATCTTTAAGTGTCTTCTTCAGACCTGAATAGAATTGACTTCTCAACATCTCATTAGACTTGGCTGGGTCTGCTTGACCTAATTCAATTGCTTGTGACATAATTTGTTCAAGCCTTAATGACCAAGTTGCAACATCTTCCTTTTGTTCCTGTTCCGCTGAATAAAAACGAGATAATATATTGGATTCATCTTCAACGCAACCATATACTGACTGAAATTTCTCAATTATTGCACTAACGGATGGATTATACCCTAATCGCATGATAATGTTCTTTGCTTCCCCTTTAAGCGACCTTCTTATGGCTTCGTTTATTGTTGTCTCATTGTATTTGCCTTCTGACATTAAACATCTCACTTCATATCTCCATTGCCAATATGTGGCCTCGCCTTTATTGGTATTGTCACCATAGAATATTGAAAGTCTTGGGGTCTGAAACTGGGCTTTAATAGGTTGTTGTAAAAGTATGGGAGGTTTATTATGCTGCTTGCTTGGTTCTGGATGTTCTGGGTATTTGGATGGAGACGGGGTATGCACTCTAGGTGATTGCTCAGAGGTGTATTCTTGCATCCAATCAATTAACTCTTCTGGACTATTTAACTTATGTTTAACATTTAGGGCCTTAAATGCAGCTAACAAATTATGTTCCTCCTCTTTTGTCATTTCCTCGTGTTCCTCCTCTTTTATCATTTCCTCCTCTTCCTCTCTTTGTATCATTTCTTCCTCAGTTTCTTCTTTAGCAGCCATTTTAATTAAATAGTGCACTAACTCTTTGATAAATAATAGCTAGATTTCTAATTGACTAAATGTATTAATCAAAAGAAAATACCTCAACTGGTTTTCAATGCTATATCTATTTCACCTTTCAACAACCTCTTATGTTTTGTTGTATTAACTCTTTACTTAAAACAACAGTATGGTTCATCATGAACTTCATGTATATCAATTCTCGACTAAGTTCTCCCTGTCTATAATTCTTTAATTGCAACCTTATAAATTCTCAATTACAACTATCAGCTATCTGTAATTACTTTGTCACCAAATACCTTATACTTTCACTCCGTACCAACAATCACGTTAACTGTATCACTTTATAACCAGCTACTCTATTGATACACCACCTAACACTGTTTTAACAATTCACTATTTCACCAACTACCGTAAACAATGTTCACTTTTATAAAATTCACCCTCTTAAACTACTATATAATCCACTAATTACCTTACATAACTTTCTTTCACGTCTACTTCATCCACTATAATTCAGTAATCAATAACTCAATTATCTTAATTACTAAAGACAATATCAATAAGATAATGACTTCAACAGGTACACAGCACTATCTCAACTATGATCCACAAATATTAACTCCACTAACTCATGTATTGTTATACTAATCAACACTCCCTGTTGCACTATGTAATCACTATTAATACACTGTGCTTAACTAAGTACAAAATCTAGGTCACCTCAATTCACTAAGTCTGATATCTCAATCAACATATGACAAGTATTTCAAATGTCTCTCTATATATTTTATATCACTATCTCATATCTCAACTCTTTATATCATCTCGTAATCTCTATCTCGTATATCTCAACTCTTTATATCATGCTATCTCATATCTTAACTGTCCTGTACCTATTCTTCTCAATTATGTTTTTTTATTGTTTTACTAGCACCGATTTATCTTCTCTACAACTAACTTCCTTTAAATAAACTTCTGACAAATTTCCTGAATTTCAACTACTTAATCTTTTACTGCTATTTAAATTGATACACAGGTCAGAATTACAACACTCACTGACAGGTGTGTAATTGTAGTAGATCAAACCAGTTTACTATACTATTGTCCTGATGTGTGCTCGTGTACACACGTGCTATTGTTTGGTCAGTATATTCACTCACCAACCAATGTATATGTAGGTCACCTTCTTTCTTCTAAATGTAAACAAATACCGGTAACTTCAAAATATTGAATTTGTATAAATTCAATTTGTTTTGATGTCAAAAAAAAAAAATTCGCGCGCGTGTAAGGCCTTTAATTGTTTTAGGTAAATACATGTGGCTGGTCACAATAAATGATTATGTACAGCTAAATGTATCCATTTTATGATTTACTTTGATAATCTTACAAATACTATTCCTTACAAATACTATTCCTCACAGGAATACTATCTGAATGAAAACCAGATTATTTTTATTATTATTATTTGTTCTGTTAACCTTTCGTGTAACCTTTTTTTGATCGATTCAGTTTAGAACATAATAAATCTCATTGGTGTCTTTTATATATGGCTTGTTATATAAACAAAACCTGAGTATTTTGTTATATTGTCTTGTATATCTGGTGTATATTAGTGTATAATGGGCCTGCACCTTTCAGAAAAGTATAGTTAGATGATCAGGGATTATACTATATAAGGGTATGTAAGAAAGGTCAGATAGATAAGTGCTGCAATGGAATATAGTCAGCTCCACAGTATAGATAGGATAGCTTTTTGAATATTCAACCAATCAACCTCAAGCAACCTAGACAGGTTTCCCAGATTCAATATAACCAGGTAGGTGAAGTCACCTTATAAATATGCTAGTATTAGTGACTGGGTTATACTTGTGCAATTTACCTGCATGCAACAATAGTGAGTGGGTTAGATACCTTTCATCATACACAGATTTCTTACTCACAATTATGCTAATAATTGGTCTGTACTCTGTTGTATTCAAAATGAATTATTTAATTCAATTCACTTTAATAGTTAATTACTTATGAAGATATGTCAATTTATACATTTTATTATTTTATCAATAACTTTACAGAGTACAGTCCCACTTATTGCATACAAAACAAATTATCTTACCAAACTTATCATCTATATAAGTGGAGTGGATAACTTGAATATCACTAAATTGTCACTGTTTCACATAGTCATTAAAGTCACTGTCACTTAAAAATGTTCATTGTTTATTTTCACAAACATCTGTGCTGGGTCAATCCTGTTCTGCTACGGTAAGGCTTCAACTTCCATCCATTGGATTCTCCTGTGTCATCTGTGTCATTTTCCCTTCGGTTCATTGGTCCACTGGTCCATCCAAACATATGGTTACCACGAATAAAATATAGGAATCACATGAGTTTATACTCCTTTCATTAGTCCATTGCATGGGTTTTACATAACATAATTTCCATTTATTAATGTCCATCATCATTCAAGGTGTGAGTTAAATCACTGGAGGCACCATTGTTATATCTGGGCTATTCATGTGGGTACAGTAGGTTATACTAATAGTCCAGTATAAGTTTGTAAATAGTTTATTATACGTTGCTCCGTACTATATTTATTTATGGTCCTGAAAATACATACATATAATAATAAGTAGGATTACATATATTTAACATATTAACAATAATACATGTCAACTTTGCAGTAACATAATTTAGTCAAACATTGCTAAATAACGAATTGATCCACTCATATATTTACTAAATACAGAGATGCTGATATATTTCCTAGAGTAATATTTATGTCAGAGCTTAATACAATAGTAATATACATACAAATATGTTTACAATTTACAATGCAATAGCCTACAATTTCATAACCTACCTAGAGTTTGGCTCTAGAGGCCTTTTACATGCATGGCTTTGTTCACTCTCACAATCTGCTCACTGCAAATTAGAAGTGCATGCATTTGATTAGTTGTGCAAAATGTTAAAATAAATAACTAGATTGAAACAATCCAATTCAATCCAAGACAACTCCAGAAAATCTCAGAATTATCAATATACACAATAAAAGAGAAAAAGAGGGAAACAATACCTTCAATACAACTTTCAAGAAAACTCATGTAGACTCTAAGGTGTTTTTCCAAGATCTGACACAAAGACAGAAAGCGGGAAAATACATTTCAGGTAAGCAATGATCTGATTGGTCACTTGTGTGGTCAGTTTATAGTGATGTGCATTGGAGCAGTGATTTGTATTAATTTGCTTACAGGTTTATTTTAAAGGTACACTGTCTATTTTATATATGATGAATACAAGTTTAGTTGTACATCAATTTACTTGTCGTAATGTAAGTTATATAATGTTAAGATTGTTATTTAAGATCATTATTAAGTGTGATTTCTACACCTAATAATTCACATACTACAATTTTTCAAGTGGAAAATTAGTTTTCTCTATGAAAATTACACTGCTGCATTATCCATATTTTAGTTGAAGTTGCAGCAAATCATTAATATGAGGCACTTTAACATTGGTGTCTATAGGGAAAATAATAAGTGGTTTCATACCTTCTTATGGGGTCTATACGTCTCAACTTATTCGTTTTTCTAGAACTTGTACTCGAGTTGAGGACTTTAATATTCGTAATCGTTAATAACTAAACAGCTACTCCATCAGGGCTACTGTAGACTGAAGTATCTGGAAAACCAGTTCGGTATTTGTGGACGTATCACTGCGCGATAATCAGTACTAAGCATTGACTGAAGAAATATGTAACATAAACCAATCATTATATCGATAAATATCGCTCTTTTTTATTTCCACAATTGCCATAAATATCTTCCATTCTTGATTTCCACATTTTACATCAATAATTATCAATTAGTAAGTAATCATATTACTCGTATAAGCATTGACTGAAGAAACAACGGGTCGAAGGGTCAACGGGTCTGAACACTAATATCGCATTAATGATAACCATTGATTGATAACGGGTCGACAGTTCTCAATATTTTCATATAATTTATAATAGGCATTGAGTGATGCAACTAGGGTTCGGTTGACAGGTCGACGGGTCTGAACACTTATATATAATTAATAAGTATTGGTGAAACGACTGGAAGATAGGAACGAACGCGGGTCGTCAGGTGGACGGATCTACGAGTTAACGGGTCTGCGGATCTGAACACTTATACAGTAATTATAAGAAATAATTAATGAGACGATGGGTTGACAGGTCGACGGGTTGACAGGTCTCAATATTTCCATATCATTTATACTAGACAAAACTTCAGTTGACAGGTCGACGGTCTAAACAGTTTTCATATTAATAATTATTGATAGATAGATAGATAGATACTTTTATTGACTTAAACTATTACAGTTTTTCATCATTACAAATATATGATAATTTTATATACACACACGTGACAGATATTAACATTGCAAATACAACAAAATAATCACTACGTTTATTTTTTTGTGTCATACCTATTTAAACAATCATAAACATACACATATTATGGTATGTCAATGATAAACGAGGATGTTCTAAAATAAGATATCTAGTGTTGTTTGTTTTAGTCTGTTCAAATGGATGTAGATAGCCTTAATACAAGTGCATCGGAAATGAATTTACCTAAACTAAGAATAACCTTTTTGTTTAATGACTGCAACAATTCCACAAATTTAAACATGCTTGGTTTAGTTGTGTAATATTTAGGAATGTATTTGTTTCTAATGTTAGAGTAAGTAGTACAGATCAAAATAAAATGGTACTCGTCTTCAATATCGTTAGTGTTACAAATTTCGCACACCCTTTCGTTTTTCTCTGTTCTCCCTCTTGAGTATCTCCCTGTTTCTATTCTTAAACAATGAGCGGATAATCTTATTTTTGTTATACAACTTCTTAATTGTTTGGAGCATAATGTTTCTAGATATGTTTCAAAATCAAAATCTCTTTCACCACCTTATATAGCGTTAAAACTCTACTGCCTTCTATATCAGATCTCCATTGTTGCATGAAATTATCTATTAATCTTTGTTTAAATATTAAAGGAAATAGTTTAAAACTAACACTCATGGGATTATTCCAGACATTATTAAAACCGTTACTGTTTAGGATAAACCATATATTAGTTAGCCAATTCTTCGCGTCCTTATTACAGTTAGATAACAAATCCTTATATATTGCTTCTAGTATAATGTTCTCTGCAGACAATAGTTTATACCAATATTTGATCGTTTTCACACATCTATTATACGAGAGAGCTCTCCGAAAATACCAGCATTGCTTGTGGTAAGTTTAACACCTAAAATAATTTTACAAAATTTTAACTGTATTCTCTCAATATCTTTTGATTTTGTAATCCCCTATATTTCACTTCTATAATTTAATATTGATGAGACGATGGGAAGACAGGTCGACGGGTAGAAGAATATCAGCATAACTTACAGTGGAATAACACCATTCTATATTTTCGATAGTCTACTAGTGATACAACTGTGGTGAATGTTAAAATGGAGAATATTAAGATGGATATTTTCTTGATATAAAGAAGGAAAATGAGACACGAGCATGTATTCTTCTTCAGTGTTAAAATGGAGATTATCTTAATTTATAGAAAGAAAACTACACAAAAATACATTCTTCTTCAGTAAAAGTGGTAATAATTAAAAAAAATATGCTTATTCGTAAAGTATCCAACATCTATGCTGGCTATTCGAGGATTATTTTTTAAAGACTTTAAAAGTTCATACAAATTTTAAAATTGTTTGTGGTCATTCAATACATTTTATATTGAAAGAAATATAAAAAGATCGGACAGGGAAAGTAGCATTCAAGGAGGACAGTAAACCGCAAAACACTATTTTGTGGGTGAATTTCTGGAAGTTATTCCATAAGTGAATTTTATTTTGAAACTCAACGATATTTTAAAAAGAGACCTGCAGACTGTCGACCCGTCAACCTTTAAAGGTCAATGAACCGAAACCGTCCATGTTTAAATACTAATCAAGTGATAAAGATAAATCATTATACGAGGGCTGTTCAAACAATACGTGGACTTTTTCGATATCGCACTCATTTATTGACGTAAACTTTTAAGATTCATATATATTGTACTCCAACACAAAAGAAATCAACATATTTAAACAAAAAATCGATACCATGTCTAGTCACGTTGCAATGAATGATATAATAAGGCGAGAAACCCATCTACGGAGCAGTCCCAAATGTGACGTCCGCATTTCGTAACTGCATTTCGGAAATTGCTAAATAAAAGCAAAATCGTCGACAAAAATACACAAAACTAAAGTAGCATGTCACTGGTATTCCAAAATTACAACTATGACATTTTATGAATAATGAGCAAGGAGAACTATGATAAATATAAATAAGTAGACGAACACTTCCTTGCTTTTAAGTTGAAATTGACGACGTCAGAAAAAATCACGGAGCACTACAATGTTAATAAAATATGAAAGAATAGGACATTTTAATAAAACAAAAAGCTTAATACAAAAATGAAATACAAAAACATACAATTTTAAAATCTTACATATTTTCTTCAAAATATATGTGTTAATAAATCAACAGTACCGATATATTTTCCTTAATCATGTCTTTTGGAATGACTATGCTATTTGTTTTCTAAATATTTTGAATATGTTAATCTCGATCGAATTCGCATGATCTCTTTCCGAATATGTGATACACATATAAAACAAGATTATTCAACAATGCTGTGAAATATTTATTTAATTCAAACCATGAATAATACAATAATCTCATTAAATAACAATTACGTCTGTTATTTCTAGCATTTGTCATCATCTATAACATTAGGACGTTTTCGGTTTTCACGACGATGCCATAGCACACAAATGACGTGCTCCGTGGCGGCTACAGTGGGGTTATAAAAAATCGTATTTCTTGAAATCTGTTTCCAATAATTTTATATTATTTACTGATATAAAAGTGAAAATGTAAATCTTTATTGCTATATAATTTAATTTACTTGATTTATAAAAGTGTAATTACTATTAAATATGTCCACGTAATATTTGAACGGCCCTCGTATATGACTAATCCCTATATAATTACCTGAGGACCCGTCAACCTTTACTTCTCATTGAACTAACAACACATAATTTATTTTTCTTATATGATTACATGTCGAACTGTCAACCTTTAATTCTCAATGAACCGAACAACACATAATTTATTTTTCTTATATGATTACATGTCGACCCGTTTACCTTTAATTCTCAATGAACCGAAAAACACATAATTTATTTTGCTTATATGATTACATGTCGACCCGTCAACCTTTAATTCTCAATGAACCGAACAACACATACTTTATTTTTCTTATATGATTACATGTCGAGCCGTCAACCTTTAATTCTCAATGAAATGAACAACACATAATTTATTTTTCTTCCGCTCATTTTGGAACTATGTATCCAGATAATTCATTTGACCAGACTATCGTTACCATAAACTTCGTAAAACCTTTGCAAAAGGTTATTATCGTAACCCTGATATTCTTTCCAAATATAAAAGTAATTTAAGAACTCTTCTGCGACAAGGACTATCACAACCTGACTTCTATGGCGACGTGATTTACAAACTTTGTAAGATCCTTGGTTATGATCATTTTCATACTATCTTTGTTAAACTTGTTAAAAGGTTTATCAAAAGAGGTTATGATCCTATCATTTTGCAACGCACTGCATGCTTGGTGGTGGACCCATTTAAAGTTCGCCACTATGCTTTCATTGTGCGATGACCGGACATGCTGTGGACCCTATGATGACGTCTACCTAAAGCCCAAAAGAACGATGACGTTTGATGTTTGTCTGCAATCTTGCCTTGTCGTGCCCTCAATGGTTTGTTCTCTTGTTGCTCTGGCTTCTGCCAAGTAATTGAGTACCTTCTTTGTGTCTTTCTAGGCTATTGTTTTGTTTGTATTTATATATACACGAGCAACTTTTTGTTTTACTTGTATTGCCTATTAATGCTGCCTTGTTGGTTAGAGAATAGTTCATGGCGGGGATTTCTTTATTTATACTGTCCCGTCTTAATGGGATGACAGTAGGGTAAGTGAGAGGTTTTGTGCACCCTAGAACCTGGTTTATACCCTCAGTGGCCTTTTTTGCCACTGGCCGTTCAGAGGCGGTAGCCCTATTGTCAACCCTTTTTGTGTTTGTGACGTCATATGCTTTATTCCTTAGTAACATTGCCATTCGTGTTTGTCGTTTTGCATGTTTTTGGGTTTACTGTGTTCTGTGAAAGCAGCATTTCCTGTTCGACTTTTATATTTATTTTTAAACCAGGTTCTAGGGAGCACCAAACTTCACTGTTTCGCTATTATCATCCCAATAAAAGGAGAAAGTGTCAATAAAGAATTCGCGCTTACATTAGTAATCTCAGTTCGCATTCGTAGTGATAAGAACAATGAGCACATGAACTCATATTTTGCAACGTTGCAAATTCCTAATTTTTCGAAATGATATAATTGCGAAGATAATGGAGATTTATGCAAATCGTTTGTTCTCCGTACGTACGGCCAGCCCCCAGTTGGATACCCAATTACGCGCTTCTGTGTATATACCACAACAAGAATTTCGCTCGTGATTTTTGCGGGGGCGATCCCATCACTGCCGTGCGTGCTTCACTGTATTTTATTTATTCGTAACATATTCACACAGGCTCTGTCTTTAACAACCGCCAGTTCGGAGTGGCACTAACATTCTAAAATCGCCACTACCCCAACCAACCACCCTACCAAAAAATAAATGCACACTGAGCCATAGCGCTTGTTTTGACTTTATTCTACTTCTCAAGTGGCGAAAATACATGTATCAATAAGATTATTTAAACACGATTAATGTTTTTAATAGCAAAACATTTATTTCCAATTATCTACTAATCGTGTAATAACTTCGATTACGTAATATAGCATAATAATATTTAGTAATCGATTTTTATAGTGCTTTATTCCATACCATTTTCGTTATGTAATTACCGGAAAATAATATTTGTTTTATCATATTACAATGTTTCATGCGCTAGTACATGAGTATTATTTTACGATAAAAAACATTGTGGCATATATCGACACTACACAGACTAGTATATGTTACTTATTTCCCAAAATAAACAATGCGCATAAATGTCAGGTCGTTGAAATGCAAAATTCAAAAAGACCCAGTTTCAAAAACACAAAATATGCTCTAGGTCTAAAATTATTCTGCTAACTGTACTTACACAATTTTATTGTGTGATTAAGAAACAGTCTAGAATAGCTTAGATTGAAATTAAGGATGAAAAAAAATAATTGAAATTTCTGATGGAATTCTTGTTTTCTAGGAGTGGGAGAAAATGTGCAAAAGAGAATTACAGTTTATTTTTTATTTGTTCCATAACGAGACAAACTTTTTATTCCTAATACTTTATAATCACTATCTGAATGGCTTTTTGTATGGAAAATCAATCGTTACATTAAATTTAATATGGATTTGGGATATCATTTCATAAGGAGCAAAATACACCATTTATCCCAATTCAGCTTTAGTTTAATGTATTATTGATAACAAACATGGCATGAAAAGACTCTTTTCAAATTCAACTTAACCACGGACAGGCAAAGATATAAAATATTCATGTTTTCGTATTCATATTTATTAAAAGGATAATATTACAATGCTGAATATAGTGATTTGTTTCGTTTACTATTTGAACAGCAAACTCTCCATCTATAAAAAAATAATAACCAGAAGAAGCAATCTCCGATTTCGTCACATGACTACCAAGAAGACAAAAGAAAACTGAAATATTAAAAAAAACAATATTGGTATTGTATTATTTAACAGAGACGAACGTTAACTATTCTTAATAGATAGACGATATTTTGTTTGAAGAGCACAAGCTCGTTTGCAGAAAGTCATCTGAATTTTCCGTTAGCGTTTAGATCATGGCGGGGATTTCTTTATTTACACTGTCCTGTTTTAATGGGATGACAGTAGGGTAAGTGTGAGGTTTGGTGCACCCTAGAACCGGTTTAAACCCCCAATGGACTTCTTTGCCACTGACCGTTCCAGGGCGGTAGCCCTATTGTCAACCCTTTTGTGTTTGTGATGTCGTTTGCATTTATTGTTACTTTTGCCTTCTTGTTTGTCTGTTTGCATGTTTGTTTCTGTGTTTTGTGGTTTACTGTCGTCCTTGAATGCTGCATTCACTGTCCGATCTTCTTATATTTCTTTTTACCCTACTTGTTCAACCAATCAATTGCCTCAGATTTTTAGGTACTTGCACCAATTATTCATGAAGATTTTACAACCACAAATCTTCATAATTTAAAGTCTGACTTATATCGAGAAACATGTGATAAACCCGGATAGTCTATGAAGACAAATCTTCACCGTTAAGAACCCACGGTAAGTCGCTACGCTCCGTGTGTTTCGGATTCTGAATGGTGAATGCCACTTGGAGGTTGTAAGAACCTTTGAATGTAAAACATACTGTAAATGTAAAACATATCACAAATGTAAAAATGTATAACGCTAAATGTAAAATATGATACAGATATAAAAACACAAAGTTACATGGTCACCATAAATGTTAAACAAAAGAGACGCTAAATGTATAACAAATAAGTCATTACTCACAAATTAAAAAATGTGAAAACGAGATATGTGAAAATGAAACAAAATACAGTAATGACTTTATCGATGAAATGTCAAATATTAATGATTCCCTCAATTCAGAAAGTTGTTGTTTGTATATTGCACTGATCAAGCATTTAGCTGTTTTCTTTGAGAAAATACTTGTATTCATCAAAACTGAGGTTTTATATAGAGGATCTTACATGAGTACTCATTCATTATTGAATTTATTAAACGAGTTGGCAAAATGATATAATGCGAGGCTCTTGCCGAGCATAATATCATTTTTGCTAACGAGTTTAATAAATTCAATAATGAATGAGAACGAATGTTAGATTTTATTTATCAAATAACTCACTTATCGACTTTTATTGCATATTAGGCTTATTTGCATATTTATACAACTAGTCATATATGGCAAATATAGAATGGTGTTATTCCACTCCCACACCATGCATTATGTGATAAATTCCCATATTACCATGTATATGGAGTTTTATATTCCCGTATATACAACCCGGAGCTTTATATTCCCGTATATACAAACACGGATAGTTCGAGTCCAAAACACAAACCCTGAGATTTAGATTCCCTTATATAGAGAGTTTTGTATATATTATAAATAAATGAATTTAAACTTTATAACAGTGTTATCCTTCTTTATTTTATAAATATTCTTTAATACAATGTATATTTAAGGATGCCGATGGTAGAACGCGATAGTTACGATGCATATCGAACGGTGCCGCCGCTGGGCAAATAAGTCAGATAAAACCTATATGCTCACGCCAGGTGACATACCGTAACTATGTAGTTATGGTTCCTCTGTTTGAATTTTATCCATGCATGCACAAAAAAAATCATATATTGGTTGTATTGACATATGAGTTCGTTTAAATACAGTTCATGGGTTTATGGAGACTTGGTAAACATTGAGGAATAAAGGGTTGATTTGTAAAGTTAGGACTTAACACAGTGTGTTGTGCGTGCGTGCGAGCGTGCCTGCGTGCGTGTGGTTGCGGATTACATTGGTCCAGAATCTTAGTCATTGCTTTATATCTCTCAAACTTTCATAATGAGGTCTTCTTATTGTACATGCATTCTTTCAAAGCAATTATCGTTTTGTACTAATCTAACTGCATCGAAAGAATTTGTAACAATTAATTGAATGAACGGTTCATTTAGATTATTTTCTTGTTTTTTTCAGTAGACAATAAGGCCTACTGGTTATCTCAAATCGATTTTGTGTTTACTCAACCTCGCTATTATCCTGTCTTCGGCGCTCAAATTGACAAGACTGTCTAAGTAAAAGTATATCTCATCAAAAGAACATCTCTAACAATAAAGACCACATCCAGTGAAAATTAGGAAACTTGACACGTATCTATTATTGTAAAATTATGTAAAACATAATTTTAGAAACACATGGTTTGGTTTAAACATATTTTATTGCATCATTTACATTAGTTTGCATAAGGGTTGGGCCACAAGTTCTACAACATCAGTTACGGCCCGTCCCTAAACACATCAGAATGTATCCATAATTGTACTGAACAAGAACAGGTGCAGTCGAAGAGAAAACCAATCAAGGGTACGACCAGAAAACCTGAGGAATGAAAGTTCATGTACCAGCCTCTGCATTCAGGGTTTCCGAAAGGTCAATCATGGATTTCCACAAGGTTGCCGGTCATCTCACAAGAGAGAAGTGAAGGATAGTGGTTGAATATAGAGGGGTCAATCACCAAGACGCAAATGTTAGATCAAAAATTGTATTTATTTTATAAATTATTAATATTATTAAATTGATAATCTATTGTCAGTATATGACGTATTTGTAAAACTAAAATAAATATTCTGCCTATTATTGTTTCTGTCTTCAATTATTGGCACCTTAGTATTCTGTAAATATGTTAAAGGTCTCTATTTGCATTGTTATTCATTATTTAAGAAACACGTACAACTGTAATGAACAACAGTTCAGTACCAATAATTTGAATGTGAGTGTTGTTTTTTTATTTGCAATCGTTTTGTTTATTTACGTTGTAGTTGTTTATATATATAGGATATATAACCTATTCCTTTTACAAGGTATTGTAATGAAATGAATTTCAAATTTTTTAACGATATGGAAATATCCTAGTTAATTCAAGTCTGAACCATCTGATATCAAAATATAATCAATACTATATGGAACCCGGGTTTTAGCATTACCGGATTTACTGAGATGCACCGGTATGTTCTAGGACAAGACACTTTCCCTTAGCCTCGTCAGTCGTTTGACAACGTAAACCGTGTAATGGAGTCTATTCTCCGAGCACGTTACATAACCAATGCGTCTATTCAATAGTAAGAGTAGGGCACGGTACACGGATTCCTCTTTTTTATCTCTGGGGAGACTAACATGAACCTAAACCATTTGTTGATAAGTCGTTAAACAATATTTCAAAAATGAAAACAGCGAGGGGTCAAGCACTAAACATTAGATCTCTTTAACATAAAGGCTGTGATATTCCTAGTCAAATTTAAAATCTTCATTCCGTATACGTGCGTATAATAGGCGTATATTCCTGTAACATTCGGAAATATACGCCGCCGTTGATATAAACATATACTAGTCAAGTAACCACGTTAACATTCAAATGACGTACTTTAATTATCTATTGACTACGATTGCTACATACCAATAACTATAGATGAACCCAATATCTCCACAAGCACGGTGAACATCATTCACATTAAAGTTACGGTATCCAATGATAGTGACATCCATAACTTTAGAAAAAAATCCAAATGCGTTAGGAGTTATAATCAAATAGGAAATGTTGTATAGGATGTTTCTTCTACAACTGTGTGTGCTCTTATAATCAATAAACAGTCAATTTAAATAGAAATGTACGCCTCATTATACACTTTTAAGATTAATGTTTTAAAGATTCAATAGTAGGTTTAGTAGGTTTTAATCGACATTTGCATCATTTTATTGTAATAATGTATGATACAAATTTCATAAATTTAATAAAAAATATTTGATTATGTATGTGGCTTGCGTTATAAAGTTACTGTATATTAAAGGCAGCCATCCATGATCAGGCATCCGTACTGAAGGTGAGATTAATGACAATAATTCGGCACTTTACAGGACACAACACTCAGTGGTTTTGTATTAATAAAGGTGTAATAACGGTATTATACCAATTATATCAGTAGCAATTACGACACGCCTCCTCCAGCATGCAATCCCCTAACTAAATCCAATAACACGTGTTTATTATACAGAAAAATAATCCTACCGGTAATGTTATACGGTAACCAATTAACATGTCTCCAGTTGTCAATCATTTATCCATTTTAACCAATCATACCACGTGCAACAGTATAATAAAGCACTTGCAACTGTATATTAATATAACCTATTGTCAATATACTCCGACATCAACAATAGGACGGAGATATCTAAGTACTGGCGTCATGTTAATTATGGCATGATTAGAAACTAGCGGCACTAAAGCCCTTAATGTGACACAGCATACTAAAAATTACTGATAAAGGTGATCCTTTGGGAGCAACAAACACAATTAGCAGACTCGGTTTGATTGAGTCTGTTCATGAGAAGTAATGAAATAAGCAACACCTCTCACGCCCACTAGCACCGGCTTAAGCGGTATTCTACTTCAAAGCCACCTATATTGGGCTCGCTGGTCCCAAAGGACAAGTAAAACTAACACTACTGATTCGTAGCATGGGGAGCTTATCTAAGAATTATCATTATCGTATATGTATATAAATATATAAATCTTCAAATCAGATAAATTAATATCGACTGCAAAATCAACCAAATGAAATTATGTTTCCTTATTAATTGTGCACGACTGTCCTAATTATGCAACCATATTTCTAAGACGACTTGCCCCAAGAGGATATCCTATATAGATTTTATCCAAGATATGTTTTGTTGTTATTGAAAAGTATAACATTAAACACGATCTCAATATAAATCCACTTGTCCTCAACATATCAATGGAAAGGAATTGTAAAACATGTAATATGGGAATAGCACTAACAAAGAGAATGGAAAATCACCTTGAGAGATTAAAAAGTATTGCTAAGGCATAAAATCCAGCAATAATATGGTCAATCCATGCTTGCCCATGAAAGGTCATATATGTCATCCCACTGATGCCAGTCTTTCTGATGTAAACAGTCACAGAGCAACAGGAGAATACATCGTTAAGGGCAAGTCTTTCTGATGTAAATAGTCACGGAGCAACAGGAGAATACATCGTTAAGGGCAAGTCTTTCTGATGTAAATAGTCAGAGAGCAACAGGAGAATACATCGTTAAGGGCAAGACTTCTGATCTACATAGTCACGGAGCAACAGGAGAATAGATCGTTAAGGGCAAGTCTTTCTGATGTAAACAGTCACAGAGTAACAGGAAAATACATCGTTATGGGCAAGTCTTTCTGAGCTAAAAAGTCACAGAGCAGCAGGAAAATACATCGTTAAGGGCAAGTATTTATGATGTAAATAGTCACAGAGCAACAGGAGAATACATCGTTAAGGGCAAGTCTTTCTGATGTAAATAGTCACAGAGCAACAAGAAAATACATCGTTAAGGACAAGTCTTTCTGATATAAATAGTCACAGAGCAACAGGAGAATACATCGTTAAGGGCAAGTCTTTCTGATGAAAATTGTCACAGAGAAACAGGAAATTACATCGTTAAGGGCAAGTCTTTCTGATCTAAATAGTCACAGAGCAATAGGAGAATACATCGTTTTGGGCAAGTCTTTCTGGTGTCAATAGTCACGGAGCAACAGGAGAATACATCGTTAAGGGCAAGTATTTATGATGTAAATAGTCACAGACCAACAGGAGAATATATCGTTAGGGGCAAGTCTTTCTGATCTAAATAGTCAGAGAGCAACAGGAGAATACATCGTTAAGGGCAAGTCTTTCTGATGTAAATAGTCACGGAGCAACAGGAGAATACATCGTTAGGGGCAAGTCTTTCTGATCTAAATAGTCAGAGAGCAACAGGAGAATACATCGTTAAGGGCAAGTCTTTCTGATGTAAATAGTCACGGAGCAACAGGAGAATACATCGTTAAGGGCAAGTCTTTCTGATGTAAATAGTCACGGAGCAACAGGAGAATACATCGTTAAGGGCAAGACGAGCTTCAAGACAAATATTTAAAATTACCTTCCGTTCCAGGATTTAGTAATCCGTCATCATAGGGTGCTCTTTAAACACATTCAAAACCGCACCCTGATCCTTTTTCTTTGCATGATTAAGGGTGCGATTAAGCTATCTAGTAAGCCTTATCGCCCAATTGTAGTCAGTTTTCTTGCCAGTAATTATTGTGTCTCATATGACTTTGTTTAATAATCATATTTGTTTCGTTCATACCAAATAATACCCTCCCCCAACCCACCCACACACACACACACGCACACGCACAGAGGATTAGAACAAATGCCGTGTTCTTCTTCAAGTGGGATAGCAATGTGCATGAAATGAGGTAGATTGCACGTATAACATGTCGAACAACAATTCATTTAACACTTGATGATCAATTTCAGAAATTAGCACAATACAAGACAGATTGAATTAAGACAATATTACAGAAATTGGCCAAGGAAAACTGTTTTATGTGAAATGTTTTAAAATTCCTTCATAAAATCGTATAGTTAAACCGATATAAGATGGGCCAATTCAATTGAAGTTCAAATTGTTTTTTATTTCACGAATTTGACAAAATGTCGAATTTGGGCGGCAACATGGGAACTTATTGCGTGCTTGATCTACTCAAACAAAACACGTTATAAAGCAAATTTACGTTCGTGATATCACCTTGTTCGGTTTCCTCACATGAGCACGACGGTGAATCAATAATATATTTAAAAATACATCATTAATTCAGACAGCTACAATTAATGCGGTAGGAAATGTAGGCTCCTTTCGCCGTAATTGTAGTGTCTGACAATTGTTGAAAGATAATCTTTAAAATCGTTTGTTAAGGTGTTCGAAGAACAGGATTGGAGTCCGTCGTCATTGCATTTATTCGTTTTATCTCGTTCAAAATAAAACAATAAGGAAGAAATAAGTTCGCCCTTCCGGTGACATGAGATGCAGTGGTTATGACTCTATCATAACTATCATATGCAACGTACTGCATGCTTGGTGGTGGACCCTTTTACAGTTCGCCACCACGCTTTCCTATTTAATTGTACGATGACCGGACGGGCTGTGGACCCTATGATGACGCCTACCTAAAGCCCAATGGGACGGTGGCGTTTGCTGTTTCTCTATGATCTTTCTTGCCGTGCCCTTAGTGGTTTATTCTCTTGTTGCTCTGGCTTCTGCCAAGTCATTGATTACCTTCATTGTGGCTTTCTAAGCTATTGTTTTTTGTATTATATTTACACGAGCATATTTGTGTTTTACTTATATTGCCTATTGATGCTTCCTTGTTGGTTAGAGATTAGATCATGGCGAGGATTTCTTTATTTACACTGTCCTGTTTTAATGGGATGAAGTAGGGTAAGTGTGAGGTTTGATGCACCCTAGAACCGGTTTAAACCCCCAGTGGGCTTTGTTGTAAACCCCCAGTGGGCTTTGTTGCCACTGACCGTTCCAAGGCGGTAGCACTATTGTCAAGTATTTTGTGTTTGTGATGTCGTTTGCATTTTTTATTACTTTTTATTTTCGTTTGTCTGTTTGCGTGTTTGTTTTTGTGTTTTGTGGTTGACTGTCGTCCTTGAATGCTGCTTTCCCTGTCCGATATTTTTTGTCTTTCTTTGTATAATTTCGTTCAGTTATATAATTGATAAAAGTAAGAAATATACCAGAAGTCCTAATTGATTTTGTAAACCAAAATATATATACGACTATTAAAAAGTGCGTTTCGCTGAATTGATATACATTTTATACATTATAATCCAATTATAACCAATTGTTAAGCTCTTTCCAACATACATACACCTTGATTTAAAACTGCGATTAAACAGGTTATGTGGAAACGTAACAATACAATCAATTTTAACTAACGTCACTCAGACATGTCAATGCAGCTTGAGTTTGATTATAGATTTTGTAGAGCAATTAAGGAGCATTTAAAGCAAAGGTGCAATCAAAATTCTGCGACTTCACAAGTCTGAAGTCATATTACCTTAAATTGATGTCCGAGGTTAAGTATGTTGATCTGCCCAAAATGCACGATCTTAAATCTGTCCTAAATCAGTGCATCTGACCAAAGAGCAGAATCAAGAGATGAGCGACTGGAGAGCAATATATGGTCAAGGAGTTCTATAAAAACGGTGAGATGTGTGAGAGACAATCCAGGAACTCTGCCAAATAATGTGTATGCTTCAGAACCTACTGTGTGTAAACCAGTTGACTTCAGTAAAGTCGGAGAAGTACAACACATCAAGCTGAACAATTACCAGAGGTTGTGTATGATGCAGGTCAGTGACAATATCTTTGAATATATTCAACAGGGTAGGCATCATTACGCTCAAAGAAAGTGTCACCTCGGGTATAAAAAGGCAAAAGGCATAAGATACTCTCAAGACCCATTCAATCCGTTTTATAATACGGAATACGATGAAGTGGCCGTTTGTATGAAAGATATAAATAAAAAAAGCTTGAAAAATGTGTTGTACACAAACAAATCAAATTGAGCTAGAAGATGAGGAGTATTATGATTCAATCCCAAATCAGCAGTGCCATTGAAACAGTTACTTTAGTAGAGGCAAGAGAGGAGGTTGATGAAAATACATCAGAAAGTCAACAAGAGGACAGAAGAGGAGAGTAATCGAAGATTTTTTTCTACTGTGATGACTAGATGCCAAGTAAGATAAAATATGTAAATGTTAATAATGTTGTGCTCTGTATTCAGTACTAACATCGATGAGAAAATGTGATAAACACATGTTCAGAACAAATATATGTGAAAACAATAAACAAAAGTAGATCACATAAGTTCGTGTGTTCAAAACTGTTGTCTAAGATGCAACTATTAACTGCTGTAGGCCAAATGGCTGTTAATTCATCAGAATTAATATTCGGGAACATTTGGAAATAATTTTGGGAACAAGGGAACATTGGTAATATTTTTTGGGGAACAAGGGAACATTGGGAAAATATTTTTGGGGAACAAAGCAAAATATTTTTGTGGAACAAGGGAAAAAATTGGGTAATATTTCCATGGAACAGGAACATGGACCCCACTGGGAATGCCTCGTTGGTGAAAAACTATTCAGCTCCAAAACATGTTTTTTTCCGCTATTTAACATGGATGTGTTATATTTGAATAAACTGAGATAATTTAAATAAACCTATATACGGGATGTGTAACGAATTAACTAAATCCGCATCACATCACTAAAAAGGACACTGTACATCATAGTAAACCATATATTAAGTAAGCAAATAACTTTGTGATTTGTGCTCAGTAAACTGTATGCATAAAAACATGAGCGTAGTCCAAATAAGTCTGTAGTGATAAATTCGTGAATTAAAAACAGGTTTTAGATATTGTTTGTGAACATAGCTGGGACCGCAATATTTACATTTATGTTGCTCTCGTGACATCCTATAGCGCATTATATTTTCATCAAAATATGTCTTTCATCAAGTAAAGTTACCGTGTAACTCAGTCGGTAACGCGTTAAGCACTCGTCTGTTTTAACTCGCGAGTGAAATTATAGTGAGGGCTAAGTTCAACCCCATGCAGCGGTACTTTTTGTTTCTAATTTGTAAATATTCAATAATGGTTCCTTAAATAGGAACCATATTTTCAAAATGTGCATATCCGTTATGGATGCGTGAGACTTAAACTTGACTTTGACTATGCTCATCAGAGCACGGGGACTAGTTCGTATTTGTTGTGCATTTTGTATATCGAACGTCTATTTATCTAAATCGCAAACATTTAATTAAATCGAAAGCGCGGCGACTTAAAATGGACATGCACATTTAGTAAATATGGTGAATTAAATTAAATCATTCCACACTTAGTATATCAAGAGTCTATTTATTTAAAATGTGTTAATTTATTTAAATCGTGTTGTTGGTTTACCAACACTACCCATACTACTTCGACCGTGTGAATACGTAAACATGTTTGTGCAGAGAAACATACACTCAAGTGATATGAAAACGCAACACGGGAATTTCCGCTATATATTGTATGTACAATATGCTGTTTTTAATCGAATGGTACATGGCTACATAAGACCTTTACTTTTGGAAAAAATACTAAAACAACAAATAATACAGCAAATAGTATTCCTTCAATGTTTCATTATTCACAGAGTACGTGTTTGGCTCAATCATGTGAGCAAACTTAGGATGCAACATTTTGCAAACTATTTACGTTAAATACAGTACTGAACTAGCTCAAATTTTCAAAGAGCTACTTCAACATTTATGAAGTTCTTGTTACAAAGTGTAGTGTGATTAAAACGTCTACAACATCACAGTTGTGTCCTTTCTCTAGTTAACTGCAACTTTCTTTTTAAAAAACATCTTGGGATTTCTTTGGAATATTATGTGCAAATAAGTGTGCAGTATATACAATAAATAGCGGAAATTCCCGTGTTGCGTTTTCATATCACTTGAGTGTACTTGTGACCACAGCTACAACACATACAAGAGCTTGTTTGGCCTTCAAGACTGGACAGCAATAATAATGAAAGTCGTGTTGATTTCTAAAGATGTTTTTATTTTATTATTATCATATGACTGAATTCATCTGCTAAATGGGTGCATAATGGATATAATATCGTATTATTACCTTCATCTGACCATCAGCAGAGCCCCAGATAATTTTTTGAACCCCAGGAGTGATCACCCCTCAACTTTTAACTTGAGGGGTAAAATGTTAGTTTTACTAAAAGTTAGTGATAATCACAGAATAACTATCCAAAACTGACCAAGTGAAGAATGTGGCACAAATCCTCGATTTTCCAACTGCTTTATCAGACTGTTACAGAATAAATCAAATTTACTGTCCAAGCTTTCCCCGTACATTTTCCACCTGAAACAAGCTAATTATATGAGTTAAAGGGACATACGGCGATCCTGAATTAGTTATCAAACATCAAATGTATTGTGAACAATTAATTCACTGAATAAATTAATTAAAGGGAATGTAGCGACACAGCCAAACAACTCTATTATTGAGAGTTCCGAAAAACTTAGCAAAAGGGGAAAAATTATCGAAATCGGATGGTAGACAAAAAAGATATGACCGTTTAAAGTTTGTTCTAAAACGAATATAGGAGCCGCCATTTTTAGAACTATGACGTCATAGTTCCATATTAACATATATGGAATATTGATAAATATCATTTAAAACGAAGAAAATCACTGCAAATGAATGATTTTTTTTACTGGTGATATAAATTATTATTGCCATTAAGTATTACATATTTTTAATACAGTTGATGTCATTTTTTCCCTACAAATCAGTAAATTTTCATATTTATAAATATTCCATATATGGTCATTTAGAACCGTGATGTCATAGCTCCCAAAACGGCCGCTTCCATATCCGTATCAACAGAAACTTCAAATGATCATATCTACTTTGTTTATCATCCGATTTTAATCATTCTTTCACCCTTATTCAAGTATTTCAAAACGCTCAATAATAAAGATGTTTGGCTGTGTCGCTACATACCCTTTAATAGAATCACAACAATGTTATACTCTTACAGGTAATCTCTTGCCTGCATTTGGCTTTAACAAATTCCATCAAGCTCATAATAAACAACACATCTGTGGGCAGAATCCATTGTTTGCATGCATTTCAATAAACACTTTTAACAAGATTGGCAGGTAAAATTAAAACAACTACAATATCTAACTGGGAAAGTCAAGGGGTACAATTATAGTAGGAGTCAACATTATGTTCTTAGTTTTTATAATTGAGTGACGTCCTGTAAGAAGGTACATGCGCAAAAGACTGTTGACATGTATGAGGTAACAGGATGTCGGCTTGTTTGATCGTCATATTCAAAAGTGGTCATGTATTGTGTAATGTTTGGACACATTTTATGGGACTATTATTAAAGTAAAACAATGTAAAATGAACGAAAAATCTGAGTATCTATCTGAAACGTTCACCACGACTGATACCCTTCATCTATCTGTAAATTTCACCACGACTGATACCCTTCATCTATCTGTAAAGTTCACCACGACTGATACCCTTCATCTATCTGTAAAGTTCACCACGACTGATGCCCTTCATCTATCTGTAAAGTCCACCACGACTGATACCCTCCATCTATCTGTAAAGTTCACCACGACTGATACCCTTCGTCTATCTGTAAAGTTCACCACGACTGATACCCTTCATATATCTGTAAAGTTCACCACGACTGATACCCTTCATATTTTGAGCTTGTGCTACAATCATATTTCAATGCGTATGTGGTTCGCATGACAATTATTAATCGTGCGGTTTTTAATATGTTCAAGGTTATTCACATACCTACATCTAGCGCACTTTAGAAACAGTTCGACCGACATCTAATGCCATTCAACTCAACCTCCAGCGCTTGACAACCCGACACCTTTAAGCACTTGCATGCACAACTCATTGTTATCTCCACCAGCATGCTTTATAATAATGATACTTGAACATATGGGATTGGCAATAAGCTGATATTTACTTTCAACTAGTTTCATACGAGTTTCATTAATATAATCGCATCATAACTATAACTGAGTTTCCGGGACCGTTCCTCAAAATTTAACTTTGTTTAACATGGCATGACAGTTTTAGAAAGACGTTTATTATCTTAAAAGGGATGATGAACAGTAGGGAAATAAACCAACTCTCTTGATATCCATCATGTTATCCCCTAAACAATCCATTGTTTACGTTTTTTGACAAACATTTGTAACGTACTGATTTGTACGTTCGTGGCACACGTGTTGTAAGTTCTAGACAACAACGTGAAAGCAGCACCAACCATAATACCCAGGGACGTGATAGCTCGCGTGGTGATAACATTCAGTCTGACAATGCCCGCGGTACAGGTCAGATTATATCTACAGATCGTTCGAATACCGCCAGTGCGAATGATCGAGGGCGTAACCAACGAAGTGGTGGGCGAGGAGGTGGCGATTACAACGGTAGACGTGGGGGCTTTCGTGGTCGAAACTAGATTCTTGCCGGGTTTTGGAACGTTCGAGGTTGGAACTCTAAAATAGAAAGTGACAATTTTAATCTTCGATATGCATGTGTGAAGCATTTGGATCTTGACATTATCGGTATTGCTGAGACGCATCTCACAGGCAATTCTATTCTAGAAGCTGAGGGTTACGTGTGGTTTGGGAACAATCGGACGAATCTACACGTACGAGCCAAAACCGGATCAGGTGGAGTGGGATTTCTCATTCGTGAGGAACTTCTGGACTGTTTTGATATACATATATTAGATGACTCCACAGAAGGAATACTTTGGCTTAAACTAATGCATAAATTTGAATCTGTTGTCTTGTTCCCATGTGTTTGTTAAATCCTACCAGAGAACTCTTGTCGAAATGTTGATGCCCACAACTTCTTTGACAGTTTATTATCAGATATTTATAAATATCAGATTGAAGGTCTAATCTACTTATGTGGCGATTTTAACAGCCGTTGTGGTAATACTGTTTATTTTATATCTGGTGTTGATAATATATGTGAACGTGATGTCGTTGATTTTAAAAGTAATAATTACGGTGATATGCTGATTGATCTTTTAATTAACGTTAATATGTGTATGCTGAACGGTCGAAACTTTCTGAGTAACGATTTTACTTCCATATCTGTTAAGGGGTGTTCTGTAGTGGATTATTGTTTAGTTAGTCATTAACAACTATCAGATTTCAGTGAATTTTCAGTTATACGGGCAGTTGACCTAGTGATATAGCTCCATCCGGCTTTTCTGATCATTCTGTTCTTACTTGGACTATTAAACTTTTATTATTTAAGAATTATAGTGAGTTAGACTCCGAGAAATTGCATTCTTATGATAAGTTTAATGTTGATTCTATTCTGAATGTATTTTTATGTGATGGCGAGATTTTAGCCTTAGTAAACACAATTATTACAGACTTGGAATGTAGCTTCCGTACACAAGGTGATATAGACGTAGCCTATGATGGGTGGCGTGACCTTGTTAAGAAAGGAAAGTATGAAAAGCTACCTTACAAGTCTGTGAAGTGCGGATTGAGTAACAAGCGCAGAAGAACAGGAAAGCCGTGGTGGAGTGAAACACTGTCTCAATTATGGAATAATGTTTGTACACTAGAAAGTAAATGGTTACAGTCGTCTTCTTCGTCTGACAAGGTTAAGTTTTTGTTTGTCTGACTATTGTTTAGCAAGAAAGACATTTGACAGACAAGTTCAACGATCAAAACGTCTATTCTGGTATAAAAAGCAAAATGATATTCTTGAGGAGGTAAACATTAACCAAACCCAATTTTGGAAGTCAATAGGATAGATTGGAGTGGGGCAAACTAAAAAACATATTATACCAATGGAGGTCCTCTTGGATGACGGTAGCTTTTCAACGGCTGTGAAGGATGTTCTTGTAAAATGGGAACGTGATTTTGATCATCTTTTAAACTTGAACTCGGAGGTTAATGGTGTATTTGAGTTAAATGTCGATGGGAATAATAATGTTTTGGATAGTAATATTTCATTATTAGAATTGAAACAAATTTATAAATAATGCTACATGTAAGAGAGGTAAAGTTTTTGGCGTTGATTTAATACCGATTGATGTATTAAAGAACGATACATCTGTATTATTTCTGCATGCCTTATTTAATGTCTGCTTTGAAACCGGTACACTTCCTACTATTTGGGGTAAAAGTATTATTAATCCTATACCGAGGACAAGCTCTGCTGATCCAAGAGACCCCCTATCTTACAGGGGAATAACATTAGCTTCGTCTATGTATAACCGTTATAGTTCAGTGTTGAATAATATACTTTCTATATGGTCTGAAGTTGATAATAAAATTGTCGATGAGCAAAACGGTTTTAGAAAAAATCGCAGCACAGTAGATCATATTACCTCTTTAACAAATATTATAGAAACTAGAAAAAAGTTATCAACATTTTGTTCTTTTATAGATTTTTGTAAAGCATATGATTTTGTCAACAGAGAAAGACTTTGGAAGAGACTTCAGGATAGTGGCGTTTCTAGTAAAATGTTGATAGCAGTTAAGTATTTATATACGTCTGTATCATCTTGTGTAAGAGTGAACAATTTTTCAACCGATTGGTTCAACGTTACTGCTGGTTTAAGGGAAAGCTGTACACTGTCTCCTAGATGAACTTCATAACTGGTGTGATAGTAATAGAATGTCTATAAATAATAATAAGTAATGTTGTTCACTTTAGGTCAAATTCTGTCCAAAGGACAAAATGTATTTATATGTGTGGACCTAATGCTGTTGATACCATTGACCGATATGTTTATCTTGGTCTAACTCGGACTGAATATTTGGGTTATTCCATTACTGCTAAACTCGTTTCTCAAAGTACTAGTAGAACTTTAGATTTGCTTATAGCTAAATATAAAAGTATAGGTGGTATGCCCTATGATGTTTATACAAAACTGTATGATTCTCTCGTCTGGCCTGTTATTTCATTAGGAGCTTCTATATGGGGAAATAAATCATTCTCTTGTATAAATGCTATACGACATAGAGCCATGAGTTTTTTTTTAGGAGTAGGCAAATACACTCCAGTGGCCGCGTTATCAGGTGATATGGGTTGGATACCTCCTTGTATTAGACAATGGAAAAATATTTGTAACCATTGGAGTCGTAATGTAAATCTTAACAATGCAAGGATAAATAAACGTATTTTTGTTTGGGCTTATTATAAAGCTAACCGAAATTGTAAGAATTGGTTCCACTCTGTTGTTGATAAGTTTAAAATAATTTGGCTTAGATGCATACACGAATACAAATTTTTCCTTTCCAAAGTTAAAATTTATTGAAGATGTTGCAACGGCTCTAATTGATTTATATGTAATATATTGGAAGAATAGTATAAATAGAGTAACAGGAGTAAGTGGAGTAGGTAGAAACAGGTTAAGAACATACAGGCTGTTTAATTCAGAGTATGAAGTTGAATCATATTGCAAACTTATATTACCTTTACAGCACAGACTTGCAAAGTTTAGGTGTGGTATGGCACTGTTGAGAATCGAAACAGGCCGATATGAAACTATTGCAGAAAATGAGCGTTTTTGTCCATTTTGTATTCACAAGGTTGAGGACGAGATGCATGCTGTTTTAGAATGTGCTATGTATGGTGATATTAGAAAACTCTTATTTGATAAAGCATTGTCTGTATATCCAAATTTTATAGATGTAAACGAAACATGTTATTTTTATTTTCCAATAAAGATATGATAAGCGTGAGTGCCAAAACCTGTTGTAATATTCTCAAATAGCGAAACTCTGTTTTATATTCTTAATTATTTGTTACTATTATTATTTGTTTTACTTGTAGTAAGCTGGTACGCGTTCCTTTTTTAAAGTTATTTGTAAATAATGCAATCATTATTAGATAAGAAATAAGATTTTATAACGACGTTGAGAAATCGGTGCTAATCAGTACACTCCAGATCTGATCTGGGTTGTTATCTGATTTTTTATACTATTTTTTAAGGTTTCAGTAGCCGTTGCGATTCTCTAACTCACATATTAATATTTCTATTTTAAGTACTTTTTAGACAACATGTCAAGATTAGCACCGGCCGTTCAATTTTTACTATGTATAAATGTGTGTGATAATAATATTTTTAGAAAATGATTCTATAAATTAAAACAGTGATATATGTGTATGCATTGACTACTGGACCTACTGCTGTGGCTTTTTGTGAGTCTTATGACACGGCTATCGCAGTCGGTTCAGATGCTCAATATTTTAACATTGTGAACAGTCATATGTATATTGATATTGTATAGACTCTTGTAATTCTAGAAAAGGCACAGTTGTTTTATGATTTTTTTTGTATTGTAGATAATAGAGTACTGTGATGAGACTTAAATAAACTATTAAACTACATTTTCCTATAATTCAATTGAAAGAAACCGACATATGTCGCACATGCCTAACGACATCAATATATCGCATCGCGTATCCCATTTATTTTTGAAGTGCTAATCTAATTCAGTTATGAATAATTTGCAATACAATTTGACATACTATGTTACTGTTATGTTAATCAGCAGGTCGAATTTATGGCGAGAAGAAGAAAAGACAGTGAACTTATATAACTTAATTAAGGACTAGTAAGTATGCTTTTAATTCCGTTATAATTCCGTTATATTATTAATGCCATGTAGCTTTGCATTTATGTCCTGGACCAAAATAAAATTTAAAAGCTACATATCTGATACATTTAGCCTAAACACATTTTGGTGAACGTTTCTAATTTCTGATCATCTCAAATTTCAGGTGGATGAAATGCTACAGCAAAATCACAAATTCCCAAACTCTTGAAATGCCTTTAGTTAGTTTGTAATTCAATATGGAACCATTAATTTGAATTTAATGAGGAATTCTTGTTTTTCAAAGCGAAACGCGCTTAAGGAATAATAATATACACGTTATTGTTTGATTTAATGTGTCCAATTAGGTAGGTTGAAAATAAATACTTCGCGTGGAACCCTTACTCAATAAAGTTGCTGTATTGGTCCCAGTTCCTCATTGCTTTTCGGAAAAATAATTAAATTTTAATATGGATTTGGCATATCTTCGTTTAATTAGACTCTAAATTACAACCCCCTAGTACTGATTCAATTATATGCTATTATTTACAATAAATATGGCATTTTTAATTAAAAAAGACGTTTTTAATTGCAAATTAAATGTGGACATGTATTGATATCAAATAGTCCTTTTATCATTTTCATATTTATTTAAGCAAACTGTTTCAATGATGTTATTATATCGTTTCGTTAATATTTGACTAACACAGTTTCCATCCATAAAATAATTATAACTTCAAACGCAATCTTCTATTTGTTTTCACAGGACTGCCAAATAGGACGAAATGAAAACTGAACGATTTGAAAAACAAATATTTATCTTGAGGTCTTCAATTGTATCGAAGCGAACGTAAATATTAATATGTTGACGATAATGTGTTTCACACCCGCAGCAGATTTATAGAAATGTATCCGAATGTTCCATTAGTTGTTAAGAATTGCAGATAATTTTGACGTTTCTTTGAATATCCTCGACCTCTTAGTTTACGACTACTTAACGACAGTTAACTACATATATCAGTAATGCATTATATATTTGACATACTATGATGTTAGCTAATCTAAAGTATTCAAACTCTAACAACAGCTACCGCGGCTTTGACTAAATTGTGTTCATTTTCTATTCGATAACATTTGTAAATGGATGACCTCAACTTGTTTGTTCCCGGTGAACGGCATGTGTTTACGTTCACCTTTTTTACTATAGCTTTTATCCCGAGATGCAGTATTTTCATACGGGCAATTTAATGCAAATTTGTTGACCTAAATTCACACTAGCTGACAGCGTAGAAAAATGCAAAACCTAAATATTAACTATTTTTTTAATTTATCAAGAAGAAACAAAGTCGTACTTATTTTCTATGAAAAAATATGAGTAAATGTCTACCCTCATCACCCTAAACTCGATTTTTTTAATACTGTGGAGCTTTAAAGTTATTGCCTTCTGCTGTTTGCAAAACATGTCCGTGTGCTTGTCAGGAATTTAGGTCACATGTCACGTAGGAAATGTACTAACATAACAATTACCAGATGTTTTAACACAAACATCGATATTGCTGCATGTTTTATTCAGGTACCCCGCCCTTGATATTACCTATTTACTACTTCTCAGTTTACGAGTAAATAAAACTTGTTGATATTTAATGAAAGGCAAAGGATTAAATCATCAAAACATCATAAAATATTTTATTTTGTTTAAGTTTGCTTTAAAATGGGATGCATTTAATGGCGAAAACACTGGTAAAGAGATTAACTGGCTAGGAAAATTATCCGTAGCCTTAAAAAAAGTATTATTTGCAAGTGTTTTCAGTTGTTGTTATAAAGAACTATTCAATTAGCGAGGGTTTCTTTTTGTCGAGTGTCTAGTTGCGAGTTACAAAAAATGAGTTGCGAGTTACAAGCCAAAAAAACTGCGAGTTGCAATTTAAAAGCTGAAAATAACTTAGAAAATGCGCGTTGCGAGTTACAAGCCGAAAATGCGAGTTGCGAGTTACAAGATGAAAATAACTTAAAAATGCGAGTTGCGAGTTGTACTCGAGTTGAGGACTTTAATATTCGTAATCTTTGTATAACTAAAAAGTTACTCTATCAGGGTTACCGTTACCATAAACTTCGTAAAACCCTTGCAAAATTTTATTATGGTAAACCTGATCTTCTTTCCAAATATAAATGTAATTTAAGGACTCTTCTGCGACAAGGACTATCACAACCTGACTTCTATGGTGATGTGATTTATAAACTTCGTAAGATTCTTGGTCATGATCTCTTTCATACTATCTTTGTTAAACTTGTTAAAAAGTTTATAAAAAGAGGTAATGACCCTATCATTTTGCAACGTACTGCATGCTTGGTGATGGACCCTTTTACAGTTCGCCTCTATGCTTTCCTCTTTAATTTAATTGTACGATGACCGGACAGGCTGTGGACCCTATGATGACGCCTTCCTAAAGCCCATTGGGATGGTGGCGTTTGATGTTTGTCCATGATCTTTCTTGTCGTGCCCTTAATGGTGTATTCTCTTACTGCTCTGGCTTCTGCCAAGTCACTGAGTACCTTCATTGTGGCTTTCTAGGCTATTGTTTTTTTGTATTATATTTACACGAGCATATTTGTGTTTTACTTATATTACATATTGATGCTGCCTTGTTGGTTAGAGATTAGATCATGGCGGAGATTTCTTTATTTACACTGTCCTGTTTTAATGGGATGACAGTAGGGTAAGTGTGAGGTTTGGTGCACCCTAGAACCGGTTTAAACCCCCCAGTGGCCTACTTTGCCACTGACCGTTCCAAGGCGGTAGCCCTATTGTCAACCCTTTTGTGTTTGTGATGTCGTTTACTTTTATTATTAGTTTTGCCTTCTTGTTTGTCTGTTTCCATGTTTGTTTCTGTGTTTTGTGGTTGACTGTCCTCCTTGAAAGCTACTTTCCCTGTCCGATCTTTTTATATTTCTTTACAAGAAAAAAATGTGAGTTGCGAGATACAAGAAAGAAATGCGAGTTGCGAGTTACAACAAAAAACCGATTTGCGAGTTACACGAAAAAATGCCAGTTGTGAGTTAGATATTGTCCCGAATTTAAAATGTTCAAAAGGTATTGAAACTAGATGTTCGAATGGGAGAGCATCTCTATTTTCATTGCTTTAACATAAAGACTGATTTTAATTTGATAAATCCTAAGACTCTTGCAAATCTTATAAAGAATATATCATTTCCTTCATTTCTTTACGGGTGCGAATTATGGTCACACATGCAAGGATGTGACATTTATTAGCAGAAAAATTGTCTAGAAGGATATTTGACAATAGGTTACAACATTTTGTTCTGAAGGGTTTCAAGGACTATTACGGTTTTATTCCCGATATATTTACCATACTAAGTAAATACAACTTAAGGCACTTTTTGAAGGATTTTGTCAATAATGGATATTTTCCGTCAAAATATAAATGGAAGAAAATTGTTTTAAATAATGTAAATATTCTCCATGTTGAATCGTGGGAACTGAGACTGAGTGAAGATGAAGATTTCCAGAGATTCCGACGTCTTCATCCAATACTTAAGTCAGCTGTATTATGGGATATTCGCAGATCAAGCTCAGGCATTCGTTTGGTGTTGTATATAATTAAATTGTGGGTTCATGTTAGCCAATCCAATGAAAGCGAATGATTGTTGTGTCACTTTAAAGTAAATGACATATTCGAACATTCAGCAACAACATGCGAAGCCTTTTCGTTGTCGAGACAAAAATATTTTGACGATTTATATTTGATCTTACATATTGTACAATTTAACCTGTTCATTACGATTCCTGGCAAAGAGATGTATAATGTCATGCTTGAATCTAGTGTACCCTTTTTTGAAACATTGTCTTCAACTAATTATTGTGGTACTCACAGAATAACTTTCCAAAATCTTTTATAAAACACGAGGCCCAAGAGGGCCTGTGGACGCTCTACTGGCTAATATGGCTCTTATAACATCAATGAAGCGAGTGACTATCGTCTTAAAGAGGCAAAATATAACATTTTTAACTAATTCAAGAGCCATTACTCCGCCATTACTGGTCCGATCTGGCTGGTTTTCGAAGTTGGCCAGTAGAGATAATAAAAATCAAAAAAGAAATCCAAAAATAATCAAAATAAAAATAAAATAAAAAACATAAATAAAAAAATAATAAAAAAAGAATTTAAAAATTTTAAAAAAATAAAGAAATCTAAAAAATAACATAATTAAAGAAAAAAAAGCAAAAGAAATTTGGTAAATCTTGGTAAAGATCAGATGAAAAATGAAGGCTCTATTGCCTTAACAAGGCGAAATATAGCATATTTAACGAAATCAAGGGCCATAACTCCGCTGTTACTGGTCCGATTTGGCTTGTTTTCGAACTTTTCCGAGCTTTTATTGACATTAACAATCTGGTAAAAGGTGGTAAAGATCGGAAGAAAATTGAAGGCCCTATCATCTTAACGAGGCAAAATATAGAAATTTTAACTAAATCAAGGGCCATAACTCCGTTGTTACTTGTCCGATCTGGCTGGTTTTCAAACTGTTCCGAGCTGTCATTGACATTGACAATCTGTTATAGCTTGGTAAAGATCAGACGAAAATGAAGGCCGTATCGTCTTAACGAGGCAAAATATAGCATTTTAACTAAATCAAGGGCCATAATTCCGCTGTTACTGGTTTGATCTGACTGGCTTTCAAACTTCTCCGAGCTATTATTGACATTAACAATCTGGTAAAGTTTGGTAAAGATCGGATGAATAATGAAGGCCGTATCGTCTTAACGAGGCAAAATAAAGCATTTTTAACTCAATCAAGGACCATAACTCCGCCAATACTGGTCCGATCTGGCTGGTTTTCTAACTTGTCTAAGCTTTCATTGAGAGTAACAATCTGGTAAAGTTTGATAAAGATCGAGTGTAAGATGAAGGCCCTATCGTCTTAACGAGGCAAAATTCTTAACGAGCCAATACTGGTCCAATATGACTGGTTTTCGAACCTATTTCAACCTGTTAAAGTTTGGTAAAGATTGGGTAAAAATTGAAGGCCCTATCGTCTTAACGAGAAAAAGTTAACGGACGGACGACGGACAACTCGTATCCCATAAGCTCTGCGTGTCTTCGACCAGCAGAGCTAAAAATGTAACTCAATATGTGTTTGTATAAGTTGCAAATTAACATACTAGCAGACAAACCTGCAATATTGGAAATTCTTAGAGTTAGACAATTGCGTCGTACGTTTGACTACTCATGGACCAGGATACTGTAGTTAAATATATATGATTACATTCCCCTCCAGAACCTTGGTCTACTTTCGTTTCGTTCTATATTTCGTTTCGTGAATAAAGGTTCTAACAAGAGACGAATGTTTATTAGACATGTTTTGGATATGTTTTATATATGTATGGACATATTGTTCATGTTCTATGTTTTTCGCTTTTTTCAAATATTTTTTCATAGATAGATCTTTATTTCCAATTTCCAATAGGATTAAAAGCCCATGAGGATACAAAATACAATTACAAAGCATGACAACAGTGTAGTTATTACAAACAATACATGTCCAAATATGCAGTTTATCTTAACTGAGCTGATACAATGAGAAGGCGTTTACATAACACTTCCTTCCATAAATAAATTACAATTCATCACAATTTCCTTAACACATATATTACATACATTATATTCAGAAATAGCTAATTTCTGTATAGTGTTTTGTTTCGTAACTTAAATGCTTTTAAAACAAAGGTACACAGTTTGCGAATATATATCTTATTTTGTGAGTTTAGTAATTCCAGAAACTTGATCATATTTGGTCTCTTATAAAACTATTTAGGAATATATTGCTTCCTTAACATTATGTATGTTTGGCATTCCAACACAAAATGGAATTCATCTTCAAGTTTATTACAAAATACCCATATTCTATCGTTTACAGGAATTCTATTTGGTTTAACCCACCTACCGGCTTCAATTTGCAGTCTATGAGATGACACCCGTAATTTAGAAAGTGCTTGACACATTTTGAAAACATTTATATTACATGTATCTAGGATATGATTGAAACTGAAACTTTGCAATGTTTATATAAAAAACTGCTCTAGTGGAATTTTTTAATCGACAATGCCAATTCTGAACAAAATTGTCATTTAACCTTTGCTTTAATATTTCAAGAATTTTTTTATCCTTACAACACTTTGTTGAAATCATGCATCATAAAACCCAAGCGAGGACAATAAGTGTTTCAACTGAGAAACCCAGTTTATTTTCTGAGGATATATTTCACAGTCATTAAGCAGCATGTTATAAACAATTTTTACATATTTACGTCATGTACTCTCATGATTTTTATCCAATATTTAATTATTCTAAAATATCCTCTTGTAATAAATGATGTTCTGCCAAGTTCACCATATATGAAATCATTTTGAGTTGTCTTCTTAACACCCAAAATGTGTTTACAAAACTGTAAATGCACTCGTTCAATTGATATAGCTTGCATAAATCCCCACACTTCACAACCATAGTTTAAAATTGGAGTTATATATTTATCAAATTTATGCTTTGGGGATATAAATGTAAATTTGTATAATTATCTATTCATTTTAAAAATGGCTTTTTGCGCTTGACCAGCAAGAGTAGTTTGTGCTTCTGCTGAAGACCCTCCAGTAGAAAAGACTATACCTAAATATGTGAACTTACTAACTATATCTAATGGGGCACCATCATATATAAAAACTAAATTTCGTGGTAGCATTGCGCCCTTTCTAAATACCATAACTTTTGTTTTAGTACAATTTACTTTCAATCTCCATTCTTTACAATAGCTAGATAGTATATTAAGTCCATTTTGTAACTCTGCTGCAGTGTTAGCAAACAAAACTATATCATCTGCATATAACAGCATAAACATCTTAAACATATTAATATCTAAACCTTCAAAGCTACTATGTATGAATGCATCTTCTATAATAATCTATTATTTAGTGTACGTGTAAATAATTTGCCCAAACAGCTTAATAAAGTAATACCACGGTAATTTTCTACATCATTAACATTGCCCTTTTTGTGAAGAGGAATAACATACCCTTCTGACCAGACATCTGGAAAATACCCAACCTAAAACACTTTATTAAACATTTTACAAATAACTGGTGATAAAATAGTTTTACCATGAATGAACATTTCATTTAATAACATATCAGTTCCAGACGATCGCTTGAATTCAGTTGCTTAATTGATTTTATAATCTCATCCTCAGTAAAATTCACATTCAACTCTTCAAACATTATGTTAAATTCATTATTTTCATACCATTCATTAAAATATACAACATCTTCATCTGGAACAAAGAACTCGTTATTTGGACTATTAATAGCTTTAAAATATTGTTCAAAAGAAGCCAATGGTATATTTGTTGGCTTAAGTCCCGATGCTTCTTTTAACATATTCCAATATAATTTTGCATTTTTATATCTTGCGTTTACAAAAGCAGCTGTTTTCACTCAATCATAATCCGTCCTACAATTTCTAACAGTAGATTTATAAAGTGACCGAGCTTTAACCATATTAATTCTGTTTATGTCACTTTTACTTTCTCTATATTTATTCAACTTTTGTAAAAAGAGAAACTTACTTTCATGACACTCATCATTACACCACGGGTTTTCTTTTTTATTGTTAAATACAGGAATATCCGCTTTAACATCGCTATTACAACTAAATCTGCGCTTAAAGATTGGTGAAGAAACATCTTCAATAATGGCATTAAAATCATGAATACATGAATTTATATCCCCACTATTCGTACACTGTTCTATTTTTTCATTTAAAGCATTCAAATTACCACTAATTTCTTCTGTATTGAAACTCTCAATAAAATCACACTTCTTATCGTTGTTCCATACATATTTATAACTTAATCGTTCATTACTGTTGTTTACGAGTGACGGCTCATTGTTTGGATTACAAAAATTTAAAGAAAATGTTATTAAACAATGGTCCGACAAAATATTTGGCTCTCCAACTTCAAACTCACTAATATGTGTTAATAAATTCTGCGACGACAAAACATAATCCACTACTGAACTACCCCTACTGCCTACAAAAGTATAGCGATCGACACCTTTATCATTGCCAAATCTACCGTTTAAAATACGCAAAGAACTCTGTTTACACAAATCTAATAAAAGTAACTCATTGTTATTAACATGACCCTTATCCTCAGAATAACGCGGCAATTCAGTATCAGAAATATAATCATCAGGCAACATATGCATATGAACATTGTTATCGTTTATGACATAATCAAAATTAGTGGATGTACGACTATTAAAATCCCCGAAAATTAACATTTTGCACTCATTTATACTTTTATTTTCAATACATGCAATAGATTCTAATAAGCGATAAAAAATATTGGTTTCAACCAATGCCTGGCGGCTACTATCATCGGGTAATACATAGGTTAAACAAATATATAAATCACTACTAAATGATGATCTTTTACCCTCAATTTTTACCCAAATAATATCATCATCATTAAGGTATACCAATGTGTCCTTCATACATCACCTACTTTTATATGCATTGTCATAATATTATATACTCTGTAAAAGAAGTTTTGGACCATGGCAGTGTTCGAACCCGTACCATGATCGCTGAACCATGGCATTCGACCATAACCCTTATTATCTCAGTTGATAATTCACAATAGATCAACAATCAACAATAATTATCGTTTACAATGAAAGTTTGCGAAACAATAATAATATTTTTATTGGTTACTCGAATGTGTCCGTAACTGTTACTTTGTATGGACTTTGCAACATTTTTTACAGACCCTTTGTGTGTTCGCGATATTTTTTATAATTAAATCTTGTTTGGAATGTAATGTTTGTGGTACCAAATTAACAGAACAGAACAGAACAGAACATATATTTTATTAAGATTTGTACATAGTACATCATCATACAAACATTACATACAAATACATTAAACATATAGTCACGTAATAGATATAAAAGATTTTCTTTTACAAACAAATGTTGAATTATATTACTTTAGTTCACATTTGTAATACAATATTCCTTAAAGATTATGAAATTTAATAGAATGAGAATGAACAACATGCTTAAACATTTAAAATTGATTTTCTTATTTCTAAGGCTTCCTTGGTATATTTTGAAATTTTATATAATACAGTTTTATTATGAGAGCTAATCAAATCTAAAAACTTGAACATTGATGGTCTTTGGTAATAATACTTTTTCAAATACTGCTTACGCAAATCTACAAAACATGGACATATACATATAAAGTGAAACTCATCTTCTATATCGCCTGAATTACAACAAAGGCAATATCTTTCATTTTTTGGTATTCTATTTCTATCATAACGCCCAGTTTGAATTCTAAGAGGATGAACAGAAAGTCTTAGTCTAGTATAAAACAATCTCAAATTACAAGGTAATATATCAAGATAGTTTTCATAGTCAAGTTGCATTTTTACTAAGCTATAGTTTTCAAGAACTGTACTATTTTCTATAGAACTAAACCATTCCTGAATAAAATTATCAATAACTTTTTGCTTAAAAATATTTGGAAATACTTTGGGGTTTACAAAATGATTGTTCTCAAATATATCGGTAAATCCGTAATTATTTAACATGGTTTTAACGTTTGATACCCAGTTCTTACATCCTTTATTACAATCATTTAGCCCTTGTTCGTATACTTTTTTTATTATTATATTATCAGTATTAATAATTTTACACTAATAACTTATTATCCTTGCATATCGTGATATATATAAGGGATATCTACCCAGCTCTCCGTAAACACCCACAGTACATGTATTCATTTTAACATTCAATAAACGTTTACAGAATTTTAAATGTATTCGCTCTATAACTTTCGACCTTGTATACCCCCAGATTTCGCTTGCATAATTTAAAATAGAACCAACGAACGCATCAAACAACTGACATAGTAGTTTTGGCTTTAAACGAATTTTTTTACAGTTAAATAATAGAGTGTTTAATGCCTTAAGCGCCTTGCCGACTAAGTGTTCTTGGATTAAGTTGAAATTACCAGTATAATTAAAAATATTTCCAAGATAGTTAAAATCATTAACAACTTCTATAATTTGATCGTTATAAGTCCAAATTATAGAAGTTGTTAATGATTTTAACTATCTTGGAAATATTTTTAATTATACTGGTAATTTCAACTTAAACCGGGTAGGGTAGACCCTGGTTACTAAAAAAGATACTTAAATTTTGTCCACTAGTTTTATTTTTATATAACTTTATATACACTGGTCCAAAACTTTTTTTACTGAGTATATTATGTAATCTCTGTAATGGAGGAAATAAAATGAATAAACAAATAAAAGGAAAAAAGCGAGTTGCGAGTTACAAAAAAGCGAGTTGCGAGTTGCAATAATTGATATAATATAATTGATATAAAATTAAGTTAAACAAAAAATAATATATAAATTTATAATATGCATCATTTCAATAGGTAGACACAGTCTTAACATGTTTATAATATACTGTTGGTGAAAAGATAAGAATAAGTATTTTTCTTGTCCGCTTTATACAAACGTATAAAAATCTTCTCCTATTATGAACAACTTAGCAAATATTTACCTTTTTTCCTTTAAATAAATGGTGAAAAGGAAGGATTCTTTGAAACAAAATATCCTCACATTACAATGTTGTTAATTGATTCAACTGCCATGTATTGCCTATCAATGAGCTTCTCTAGTGTCAAAAGTCCTCCGAGTTTGTTTATTCAATGGTCAGTGCCCACACACGAAGTCATTGTTTATTGTCAACTTCTTTCACCAGACTGATTTTGAGATCCATTTTAAATTTATATTGTTGCATATGGTGCATACGGTGCCGAAGCAATAGACCATCATACTGTGTTTCTGTGACATATTCAATGTAAATATGCCCCATACTAGACCCATTAAAATAATTGATATTGTTTTTTTGTTTGTTTTTTGTTGTTGTTTTTTTGACAGACAGACAGACTTTTCTAGTACGGAAAATCAGTAATGGATGTAGATACATGAACGAGACGTAATAGTTGGCCATTACATAAGTAGCTCCATTAACGTCTGTATATTTTTGGTAATAATAAAAGGACTGTTGAGTTCCGGTTTATTTCCGACGCACATGCGCAGCAGGTTATGTATTACGGTTTAACGAACGCCATTTTGCTTTGGTGTACATAGACGGATCCTGGTGTACAGTAGGTCGACGTTATACGTTACATTGGACATTTCAAGCCATTGTAATCATTGCAAAATCGTGGGCGAAAATATATTTGGGCGTAGGTAAGTACCGTAGATAAGTTTTGGTAGGTAATATGGCATATTATGTTTGTGGTGGAGAAGTAGGTCATGCTTCACGGGGCTGTCCACAAGTTCATGAATGTGTGGCTAAGGCTGTGGGCAGTGTTGAGAACTTGTCATACACCGTTACGGGGCTTATTTGATAGGGATGTTGTGGAGTGTCTATATGGATTTATAAGATTATGTTGAGTGAGAAAAAGTTGGCCTATAAATGTGGGGCAATGTTTTTATGGTTGTTATTGTTTGCGCATGCGCATAAGTTAGGATCTTTGTCACAGCCATCTTGAAAATTTGTTTATTTTGCATGTTAGTTCGTTCAAGCAGGAAGTGTTGGTGAAGAGTTCACTTGAAAGGACAGGTGGGTAGATGTAACATTCATTTAGTGTGCAGGTGACGTAACTATGATTCGTTAACTGACTAGCTGTCGTTTTGTTTTTCTCGAGGAAAAGACTTTTGGCAGGAAAGTTTCTTGTTCATTCGTTTGCTCGCATAGATGGTTCGAAATACCTTTCAAGAGCATTATTACGTCTTGCACAATAAGTGAAGAAATTATGTTTTTGTCAAAGCTGAAGTTAAACAGATTTCCGCACGCCACATACCTTGATGGGTGTTTTCCTCGTGAGAGACTGCTGTCAATCTCTTCCCAGCCATGTCGAAATTGATTGTTTGTTTTGGTATGGTAGTTTACATCATTGTCAACACAAGTAATATTATATCTGACGGTCGATTTATTTTGTGGTGGAGACGGACCACCAGTTTTCCTGGGTAAAAACAGTACTGTACACCTCCCGATGCTTATGGATGAAAAGGCAAAGTAAATGGTTGCTGCGCATTTTGGAAAGTCAACCTGGTAACGTTGAAATGTCATTGACCAAAAGTGACACAGAGACAGATCACAGAGCAAACACATCGAAGCATTGAAGGACTCACACCACTATTATCTCCCTTGAATACTCCTGCCCTACAGATGAAGGAGGTAGATAAAAAAAAACAAGTTCGCTTTTCTACATTTTACAGGATACACTGATTTATCTTTACCAGGTTCTAAATCTACAGCATTTTAGGAAGAGATCCCAGAAAAATGCATGTTGATATAAGATTTCTAGCTAATTCTGCCTCATTTTACACATCATGGGTTTAATCTCCACGGGGTTGTATTTTTGTCTAAATTTTGATAGGTGTCACGCAAACATGAAATTAAAAAAAGTTCAATCTGGTAAATATTCGTTAAAAGTTAATAGCATGCAGATATTGGATCAATGAAGAATTTAAGCATAAACACATGTTGCAAAAAAAATTTTATCTCTATGCCACGAACAAAAACATTACAATGGGACCCTATGGAAAATTAATTGTGGTGTGAGACGTTAAGAAAGAGCTGCAGAATGGGTATCTTTATTCGTTATTCTTAAGGCATTGCGCTTTAGAGCTGCAGAATGGCATTTTCATACGTCATCTCTAAGGTATTGCGCTTTAGAGCTGCAGAACGAGTATCTTTCATCCTTTAATGCTAAGGCATTGCGCTTTAGAGCTGCAGAACATGTATCTTTCATCATTCATCTCTAATGCCTTGCAATTTAGAGCTTCAGAATGGGAATTTCCATCATTCATCTCTAAGGCCTTGCGCTTTAGAGCTGCAGAACGGGTACCTTACATCCTTCACCTCTAAGCATTGTTTGTGTATCTGCGAACGTTTCAGACATGTTAGGACACAGTTAACACGGTTATTCAGAAATCCCGTCTGTGTATGTATAGTTACTTCAAGTTATCTTCATATTGCAGGAATTAGCAGAAATTTTACTTGATACCATGTTTAACTAAAAATTAACTATATTTTCAAAACCAATTCAGGAATAAGCATAATTTTAGCTTTATTTTACAGCTATTGGCTTGTAAAACAAACACACATATCAATGAAGACAGACTACTTTGAAAAAATGTCAAAATTAAAGCGAGAGACTGTTACTTTTCCTGGAAAATCAAAATTTTGACGGGTAACCCTTAGTTTGAGTTTATTATTTTCAGCATTTTTCTCAATAATCATTTCTTAAATATCATTTGTATGCTATATTCAGATGAAGAGATGCCTTTTCATGTATATTTGAAAGTTTCAGACATAGCTGAGCACAAATGACCAGGAAAATGCAAAATCCTTATCACTACTGTAGATTTTCAAAATATTAAAGGTGCCCGGCCTGAATTTCGACCAATACCCTAGGTCACTAAAACTTGAATAATTTGAAAAGCAATAAACATGGAATCAAACTTTTAGCACTTTTCAGCGTGTAATTGATTTGTATACATGTTCAATTATTATTGAGGTGATCATTAGAAAAAAAAATGACCTTAAGGACTCACACCACTATTATCTCCCTTGAATACTCCTGCCCTACAGATGAAGGACGTAGATAAAAAAAAACAAGTTCGCTTTTCTACATTTTACAGGATACACTGATTTATCTTTACCAGGTTCTAAATCTACAGCATTTTAGGAAGAGATCCCAGAAAAATGCATGTTGATATAAGATTTCTAGCTCTCCACGGGGTTGTATTTTTGTTTAAATTTTGATAGGTGTCACGCAAACATGAAATTAAAAAAAGTTCAATCTGGTAAATATTCGTTAAAAGTTAATAGCATGCAGATATTGGATCAATGAAGAATTTAAGCATAAACACATGTTGCAAAATCTTTTTTATCTCTATGCCACGAACAAAAACATTACAATGGGACCCTATGGAAAATTAATTGTGGTGTGAGACGTTAACGGTAGTTGCTCATAACTGCGATAATGTTGTCTCCGCGATAGTATAGAATGATAGAGAGAGAAAGAGATCGTCTTAAAGGGTTTGCTGTCTGAAATACCACTTGAGCTTTAAAATCAGGATCTTCGTGCGCTTTAAAATGTGAGCATGGCCATGTAAACGCTTGTTGTTCTAAACAGGGTGAGAAAGGTCTCGAAAAGCCATGGATTGACGTGTATGATACTGGAAATATTGTCTGATCTCCTGTATGTTTATCTTCTTTGCATTTGTGGAGAAAGCCTGTATTATACGATACTGTGTTTCCTTGTCTTTGCAGTGATCTGCTTCAGCTGGCAGGTGCTAGGCAATTGTGGATTTTGCAGCCTGTTTGCATTTTGGCGCCCTTTGCTTTCTATTAAGGTATGTCCTGATGGTAGTCACTGTGTAATTTATATGTTATAGTGCATTGCATGTGTGATAGTGTTTTGGGTAAACCGCCATGACCGAGATGGCATATTGAACGTCTTACAGCTGCGTTGTTGAAGTGGCATGACCCAGATGGCATATTGAACGGTTTGCAGCTTTGTTGGTTGAACTGGTATGACCCAGATGGGAAAGGCACAGCATGTCTAATGTTAAAACTAGACGTGAAGTGTTTTTGGTCAAAAGTTAGGTGCAACATTTAGGTTTCGTTGAGTGTTGTTTTGGTCAACAAGTAAGTGCATCATTACAGTTATTGTAGTGTTGTGAAAATATGGAATTTAAGTCGAAAAGTAGTTTTCGCTTTACGCGACTGGTCGCAATTTGACGAATCTGTGCAAAGGCACATGCATGGTACTTTTATTTCACGAACAATTGATATGAGGGGATAGGTGGCAGGGCCTGCCCTGGGTATTTTTTTCTTTTGCAACTACTCGCAAAATGAGAAAAGGGGAATCGCGGTGATTGTGTCGCGGTGGAAAAAATGTATTATCCCCGCGATGAGCGGTCTGTCCGCGGATCGCGGGGACAAAATCAGTGTGTCCGCGGTGAGATGAAATCGCCGCGATGAGTGGGGTTAGTCGTAATCCGCGTGGCAGCAACTGTATACTATCGCGGAGACAACATTATCGCAGTTATGAGCAACAACCGTTCAATGATTCGATGTGTTTGGTGTAAAATTCCACTCGCCACTGCAAGCTGCCTGCGGACGAGTAACATTCGGCGTATGGTCGTCAGACAGGGCGAGTGACTTTTTACACTATAGAAATTTAGTTAAACTATCGTTCAAACACGATGTTGCAATATTTGTAAGATTTCATATCAGGATAATTTCAGACGCGTAATTTTGTTCGTACTATTGTCGTTTGCAGGACCCAGATTAACAGGTGTTTGTTTGTTACCAGGTAACCCACGCGTCATATAGACTGTGATTCCAGGGATCACCCTAGGAGTGAATTTCAATGAGACAAAATGTCCCATTTGCTTGATTTTAATGAGTCTTTCACCATATCATGATCCATTTCGGATGCGAAGCCGAACGACCAGTGGTTGTTTGTCGACCGCATGTATCGCTGGAGGCTGCTAGGCGGGTTTGGGGGCATGACCCCCAGAACATTTTTAAATTTAGATGCGATTTCCTGCATTCTGGCTCATTCCCAATAGTGAAAGTAGAAGTTGGTAAAGCATCTGAAATAAAGCGTGTCCGAATTTACGTCAACTTTTTATGCTAACATAGTGTTATAATTGCTTGCCCCGCTCCAGTACATAGTTCATCGCGTCAAATCATTACAGATTGGGGGATAATGTTCAGATATGACTAGAAGTTGATGAATTATTATAAAAATGGCCATGTTTATTCATAATCAATCGATTTTCTTTGACACCCCTGCTTTCGCAAAGCAAAGGCGAACCGGAAGTTTACCGACATAATCTCGTTTTGATTTTTTTCATGTGGTTTTCGAATAATTTGATATTTATTCATTTTATATATTTTTATCGCGAATAAATGGATCTGAGCAAATTTACTTGAGATTTTAACTGAAATGTAAATTAAAACGTTTTCATTACAAACCGAAATGGTGAAAATGGATTTCTCCGACTTCGGTGCAACAATTTGTTCCATTTGTCTTTTTCATGCGAATTTTGAGAATTTAATGCGAGAATATCGCGGAATCGCGGCCTAGAGTGATCCCTGTGATTCAATTCACGCTAAAATCAATTGGAGTGTGATGCAATATATCGCTAAGCAGTCAGACTGTGTCTTTTTTATATCGACACCATAAACATGGCGGGTAAACGAACAGACATCAGGTCGCTGTGCGGAAAGTCTGCGTCCGCGACCCTGCAAGTGGATTCGGCAAATCTGAAAGGGTATGGCTGAACAACAAGCGTAGTTCTCAACCGCTATTAATTAGTTATGGCGTCTATTATTGGTCCAATGGAGGCAAAATACTGAAGAGAAGTACAGCAGAATATTGTTTTTTTAGCTCGACTGATCAGAGATCAGCAGAGCTTATGCCGTGGTGCGGCGTCTGTCCGTCCGTCTGTCCTTTTTTTGTAGCGACTACTCCTCTGAAACTACTGAATGGATTTTCATGTAACTTTACAGAAATGTTGCCCATGAAGTCTAGTTGATCCTAGCAAAAATTCATGATGTGAAATCCAAGATGGCCACCAAATATAAAAATAGGTTTTTAAAAAACAAGTTTGTAGCGACTACTTCTTGAAAACTCTAAGTGATATTGATATGGGACTTTTTCTAAAATGATCAGTATGACATGATGTTGGTCCTTGTCGAAAATCGTTTTGATTCAACGTTAAACATGGCTGCCAGCGACCATCTTTGTTTACATAGTTATATAATGAAAACTTAAAGCGACTACTCCTCTGAAACTACTTGACCGATTTTCATGAAACTTCAAAGGAATGTTGCTCTTGATGTCTAATTGATCCTAGCAAAATTTCAGGTCGGCCGGAAATTCAAGATGGCCGCCACGGCTAAAAATAAATTTTCATAAAACAAGTTTGTAGCGACTACTTCTTGAATTGAATTGAATGTTGTTTAACGGCTCATCAACACAGTATAGGTTATTTAGAGCCGCCACAGAGAGAGGGGAAGGATACATAGGAATCCGGGAACCTGCCCTACTCTTATTCTCGAATAGATTCCTATGGTTCTTTAACGTGCTCGGAGGATAGACTGATACACGGGACCGCCCGGTTTACGTCCCGATCCGACGGACGAGGCTAAGGTAAAGTGTCTTGCCCAAGAACACACCGACGGAACTCAGTGGCACCACGGAGGATTGAACCCGGGGCCTCCGGTTACAAATCCGCCGCGCTACCGACTGCGCCACGCCAGCCCCTTCTTGAAAACTGTAGGTGATATTGATATGGGACATTTCCTACAATGATCAACATGACATGATGTTGGTCCTTGTCGAAAATCGTTTTGATTCAACGTTAAACATGGCTGCCAGCGGCCATCTTTGTTTACATGGAGTTATATAGTAAAAACTTGTAGCGACTACTCCTCTGAAACTACTTGGCGGATTTTCATGAAACTTTACGGGAATGTTGCTCTTAATGTCTTATTGATCCTAGCAAAACTTCAGATCAGCCAGAAACTGAAGATGGCCGCCACAGCTAAAAATAGATTTTTAAAAAATAAGTTTGTAGCGACTATTTCTTGAAAACTAAAAGTGATATTGATATGGGACTTTTTCTAAAATGATCAGCATGACATGATGGTTATCCGAGTCGAACATTATTTTGATTCGACGTTAAACATGGCTGCCAGTGGCCATCTTTGTTTACATAGAGTTATATAATGAAAGCTTGTAGCTTGTAGCGACTACTACTCTGAAACTACTTGACTAATTTTCATGAAACTTCACAGGAATGTTGCTCTTGATGTCTTATTGATCCTAGCAAAATTTCAGGTCGGCCGGAAATTCAAGATGGCCGCCATGGCTAAAAATACATTTTCAAAATACAAGTTTGTAGCGACTACTTCTTGAAACCTATGTGATATTGATATGGGACTTTTTCGAAAATGGTCATCATGACATGATGTTGGTCCTTGTCAAAAATTGTTTTTATTCGATGTTAAACATGGCTGTCAGTGGCCATCTTTGTTTACATAGAGTTATATAATGAAAACTTGTAGCGACTATTCCTCTGAAACTACATGACGGATTTTCATGAAACTTCACAGGAATGTTGCTCTTGATGTCTAATTGATCTTAGCAAAATTTCAGGTCGGCCGGAAATTCAAGATGGCCGCCACGGCTTAAAATAGACGAGTTTGTAGCGACTACTTCCTGAAATCAAAATCAATCAGTAGAGCTTCAAGGTCATTGACCTCTTGTTTGTTGTTGTTGTAGAAGTTAATTTTCCGCGCTTATTTTTTTTGCCCACTCCCCAACGAATGTCTGCGTGGAAGGAAATAAATCTTAATAAAAGTGTACGCGGATAATTGCAGACCATAATATTAAATGTGTTGTTAGATAATATGGCACTTTCTTTATTTGAATAACAATAAAATCTCCACATACTGCCTGTCAGCTACTACAGTGTCTGTGAGTACACAAATGTACTTTTTGTATAGTGGTGAAAAGAATGTTCAGGTTATATGCTGCAGGGCGAGAGGTAAATTGGTAAGGGCGAGTAGCTTTTTGGTTCCACTAGTCCTGCAGCGCGAGTGGATTGTTCCAAATTTTTACACCCCTGCTTCGGTTAGAATGTAATTTGTCGATAAGGCAAACACGCATTGCTACGAAACCCAGATTATGAACATCTCGGTAAAATATGTATATTGTAATACTCCACGACGCACGACATCAGTGCTCAAAGAAAATTATTTTAAGAGACAGGCCCAGGGCTTGTTGCTTCTGAAAATGGACAGGCCCCGATTTGAAATGGACAGGCCCTGATTTGAAATGGACAGGCCCTGATTTAAAATTTGAAAGGTCCAATATTTTTTTCTTATTATATACTTTTATAGCACACATTAATTTTGTTACGTATGTATTAATCAAGCTCAAAACCTCCTCTGACTATATTTTTCTTTTTGCTACTACTTTTTGCTCCCTGGTCAGCGGACTTATTTACCATTTCGTTTAAAACATGTTAGAATAGAATATTACATAGTAATTTATAACCAATGCAAAGGAGAGTACTAGCACTTTTGCCAAACGATAATAATCAGAGCCAACTTGGTGAAACTGGAGCTAAACTTGGAGCCAAATTTTTAATCAGGTTTTATGAGACTATCAGAGCCTCCTCTGGCTATATTTTTTCTTTTTGTCACCACTTTCTCCAAGTAAAGAATTAGGAGCATAGACTAGAATTCATTTAAAAGTAGGATTCCAGGAACTCCTTACACCTTAAATAATGAATAGAAATATACTTTATATCTGTATTTATAAATATACAGTATATATATATTTCTTTCCACCAACATGTATTTGTAAAGGACAGTTTTTCTTATTTGATTATGTAAAAAAAAAAAAAAAAAAAAAAAAATAATAATAATAATAATAATATATCCGAAATTATGTACCATCCGAACTGCTATGACACTGCACTTTCACGGCCCGAACATTTCACAAACATTCAATCGAAATACCATCAATAATGATTTTTTTTCATGCATTAGTGTATTTTTAATGACAAAAACGGTATTTCTTATCATAAAGGAAAGAAAACACAACACTAATAGCAGAATAATGAGTTTTATGTCAACAATTGTGGACCTTACTGTTGTGACAAACTGCCGACACGAAGCCAGGCAATATATTCAAACTTCTTATTGTTTCAATTCATAATTTTGCATTGCAGAGATGTTGAGATTTTATTTTATTTTCAGTAGGTGATAAAATTTGTGTTACTCGGTTTTTATCCTTAGGTTCTATAGTAAAATAAAAATCTTTGGCAGAGTAAAAAGGTGATCATTTTCAAGATTTTCATTTTAAAAGATACATATATTGAATCAATTTGCATGAATGTGCATGAAAAAGGCAGTGTTTTAAAAGAATCACACTGTAGATACCTTAATTTTAACAGTAAACTTGGTTGAACATCAAGGATAAAGACCGAGTTTATCACCTACCAGAATGTATTGTTTATGTCTTATTTCTGGTCACTGATTGGTCATTTTTTTTGATGATGCTCTATCAAAATTATGAATGTGTGTATAACACATTTTAATTACATTATTGCAAGTGTTTTCACATTTCACAATACACATGGGAGTATTTTGTCTTGAGGAAATTGAGCTTGAGATCCAGTAAAACTGATGTTTTTGGGGATTTTTTTTTTTTTTTTATCTCAATATATGTCCAATTTATCTTGAGATGCTCCATGTTGAGATATCACATTTTATCGTGAGATATCTCAATTTACATTGAGATATTTGTATTCAGATATCTCAATTAATCCCCATAAATCTCAGTGTATATCTCAATTTATCTTGAGATAACTGTTGAGATATCTTAAGATGTTTTGAGATAATTATCTTCAGATCTCTCAATGAGTCTCTCAAAATAAATTGAGATATATTTTACAATTTCTCAAGATGTATCGCAACTTATCGTGAGATATGTAACTTGCGATATCTCAAGATCCCATGTGACTTGCGGTCGGTATATGCAATTTTAGTAGGATTTTCTAAGTTTGAGTTGGGCTTTATGCCATTTAAAAACTAACCATTGATGTAATTCTTGAGTTTGCCTTAGCACTGTTTCCTTATATTGACAGTTTGCTATCACTTATGTCTCGTTTAAGTACTGGTTGCTATGGTATTTTGATGTCATAGTAAGATGACGTTAAAATTAGAATAGTATGTGACGTGACGTCATTATGTCGTGTCGCGTTAAAAAAAAATTGCATAATATAGCGGCTTTATATAAATTGAGTTTTAGGAGGCAACCTTTCAGAGTGGAAATGACTTCTGATCGCACATTTCAGACCTTTTCTATGCTATGGAATAAAAACAGACCGAAAGAAAAAAATTGCAAAAAAGCTGTTAAACGGGCTATTTCAGTGCTCTCTTAAAAAGGTGCTGTTAGGCATGGATGACATTTATAATAATTATGACGCACATGTTTGATGTTTTCAGTTTTGAGTAGAGTTTATTTTGGTGTATTCGATTATGCATTCTTTGGGTTTTTGGAGCCCGCAGTTAGTAAAAATCATGTTGGGCATGTAAATTTTACAAGAGGGCATGTTAAAAACAAGAAGAAAATGCCAAAATAAATCGGAATGAAATCAGACACAAAACTTAACGACAGCTTGTATACTAAACTTAAAGTCGATTTTTATTTTGTTTATACATATACATCGCCGGAAAAAACTCGGTTTCAGAACAGACTGGTTTTCAATTTTATTTGCTATTTACGAACGACGTTGGGGACGAATGAGCAATATTCAGTATGAATCAATACCGCATTTCCGGTCTATTTTGTAACCTCCATGTACGATGAGCTTTCTTCATTATTTCGAAAGAGCGTAACCCGGCTGAAAAAAATAATGCAGACGTTAATGACTCAAAAAAACAACACTTATTAAACCGAACGCGTAATTTTTATACCCAGTGACTGAGAATAAAGTGTCAAAATAATCAAGTTCTTTATTTTATTTAATTATGATATTATTCTAGAGAACATGTAACTTTCTGTGACAATATACGTATCAATTTATATACGTATCAATTTTGTCTAAAAATAACACTCAAATTACACTTAAAAAATTCGGGTCTGTCGATATGTGTTCGGCTAGTAAATATTTATAAGTCATATGCCCGATGGGCTAGTAGAAAAGTGCGATACATAGGGATCACTTTGTCGTCAGTCCATCATGACAACTTAACATTGGTTATTACTTTCTCATTTCTTGATATTTCTGCATCAAACATTCAATATATACTCATCATGACAACTTCGACATGACCATGCTAAAACATAGTCAAGATCACACTGAAGGTCATTATATGGCTTAAATACTCGTTTTTTTCTTCATGAAAATTTAACGTTGCCTGTAACTTTCTCATTTTTGTCTCGCCTTTTCGAAGAAAAAAGAGACATACAACATATGTTGCTTTTCCGGCGAAGGCGGCGTCAACATTCATGTTTTGCGTAGGGTCATTTTCTCACAAACTGTATGCACTAGACCTCTCAAACTTTGCTTATATTTGTATCATGGGCGGTACATCGCAACGTGACAAAGCAAATGTGGAAATGACCTTGACCCCCCCACGCAAAGGGCAAAAAACCTTGATGATTTCTAGGGTCAACTTTTGCGTTTAGGTCACTTTTACACAAACTTTATGCACTAGACCTTTAAAACTTTGCTTATACTTGTATCTTGAGTGGTACATCAAAACGTGACAAAGCAAATGTGGAAGTGACCTTGACCCTCCAAGCAAGGGCAGATAACCTTATAATTTTTACCTTTAACTTTGGTGTTTAGGTCACTTTTTCACAAACTATATGCACTAAAACATTTCAAACTTTGCTTATAGTTGTATCTTCAATGGTACATTACAACGTGACAAAGCAAATGTGGATGTGACCTTCACCATCCAAGCAACGGGCAGTTAACTTAGTTACATCTACATCACTTTCTCATGAAATAGAATTATGCAGTAGATGTTTTATACCTACTTTATAGCTTAATCTTTGGAAGACAACATATTCTATGTTGACTTAGCTGTGTCTTCGGTACCTAACCTTGGCCATAATAACTTGAAAAGCATTTGGCCTATGTTCATAAAACTTCACACATCTTACCTCAAGAAATGTGTTAAACATGACCTATAACTTACTGACTTTCATTTTGGCAGAGTTATGCCTCTTTTTATAGTTTGCTTGTACATGCTGAAATAAGCACTGGCAAGTGACCCAAGTGTTCTGTGGAATATCCTTCTAGGTTTGTATGAATTCAGTGAATAGATTTCATAAGTTACCTTTACAGTCCCACTCGAGGGCAATTACTAGTGTTGGAAAACTTTGAAAATACCTCATCTGCCTTTGTAAACAACCGACGATTTATTTCCAACCTACTGAGATGATATAGACTTTCTGTCGAGCACTATTGACTTTTTGTATAATATGTTACCTTCACTTTTGCATTAAACTGATTTAAAATGTATGCTCTTTTAAAAAGGTATACAGTGAAACAGATCCGTATTTGATTTTAAAATGTTAAATGCTCGTTAAATCACAAGTTTTTGTTTGTTATAGCTCTACTGATCAAAGATCAGCCGACTTACTGTGGTGCGGTGTCCGCCCTTAACTGTTTTGTAGCGACTACTCCTCTGAAAGTACTGGATGGATTTTCATGAAACTTTACAGGAATGTAGCCCATGCTGTCTAGTTAATCCTAGCAAAAATTTGATGTAACATCCAAGATGGCCACCAAAGCTAGAAATAGATTTTTAAAAAAAGTTTGTAGCGACTACTTTTTGAAAACCGCAAGTGATATTGATATGGGCCTTTCTCTAAAATAATCAGTTTGACGTGATGACATGTTTTTTGGTCCTTGTCGACATGACATAGCACCCAGCGTCAACCTTTGTTTACATAGTCATATAGTACAAACCTGTAGCGACTACTCCTCTGAAACTACTAAACGGATTTTCATGAACCTTCACAGGAATGTTGCTCTTGATGTCTAGTTGATCCTAGCAAAATTTTAGGTCGGCTGGAAGTTCAAGATGGCCACCACGAATAAAAATAGAATTAAAAAAACATTTAATCCATAAAGAAATCTGTAACGACTACTTCTTAAAAACTATAAGTGATATTTAATCAGATATGGAACTTTTTCTAAAATGACCAGCAAGACATGATGTTGAAAATTATTTTGCTTCGATATTAGACATGGCAGCCTGCGACCATCTTTGTTTACGTAGAGTTATATAGTAAACATTTGTAGCGACTACTCCTCTGAAACTACTTGACCAATTTTCATAAAAATTCACATGAATGCTAATTTATCAACTTTTATCAATAGAGCTTCAGGGTCATTGACCTCTTGTTGTTGTCCGTTTTCAGAGATATAAACAATAATCCAAGCCTTCCTTCTCTTTGCTAGATGCATTTCACAAGGTGGCACTCACAACAATCTAAATGGAATTTATCAAAACTTCATCAAAATGTGAAACTCATTGAAAGGAAGCACTGGATTGTTATTCAGGTCGGTTGGTCAAAGTTCTAGGTTGCTGTTAATTTAAATCAAAAAAATCTCAATAACTTTACTTTCCCTTGAGGGCTGTCTTATGAAATTTGGCAGGATTGAGGAGTATCCATTATTTTACGATGCTAGGCTCGCGTTAACCTGAACTGGCGAATGAAAATCGTAAGAAATACAATCAAATTCGCCAGACATCGGCCGTCTTGCGAATCCAAATTTCCTACAGATTTTGTCTACAATCTCGGAAAATCCCGAATTCTAATACACAAAGTCTTTCACTGTCTATAAGCCACTACCCCACTGGGTGTTGTTAGCTAATTAGCGACAATCAATTATCTGGACTGATAAACTAATTATCGCAGAGTTTATTCAAGACCGCTGTCAAATTGTCGATGTGCGATAGACTCGCCCACTGTTCCCCGTCTTGCTGTCAATCAACTGGTTTGTGACCCCGCGCTCAATATTATCCACATATTCAACTGCGTTATCGAGCCGTGTAAAACATTAAATATAACGTGGCACCTCTAGCGGCTAAAGTGGCTTTTCAAAACACAAAGTTTGCTTACGAATTAAAAAGGTACAGATGCCGTCGGTGTTTTTGAACTTTGCGATCACTGATAAGACTAATTAGTTGTACACACGGTAGCATAAACTGGAACAATGGCAAGTGTGAACCGATGTTTTGATCACCTGTCTTTGAAATTGGTACAATTTTAGAATGAAGTGGCTTTTATTACTTACTCTGACAGTCTCTGTGCATGATATAAGTGGTGTATGTAGCATTTCCGAATTTTGTCTCACAATGCAGCGCCGCGATCTTTCTAGTTGGAACTTCTGTTAGTTGAACTTGTTTTATATGCCTCAGCTTAGCCTTACATTTTTAAATATATTTATTTTATTTCTATGAATGTTAGTAGGTAGATTGAAATACATTTAATGTAAATACTAAATGGTCTAATCAATGGTGACAAGAGTCTGTACTTTTATATTTTCTTATTATAAGCATGCATTCATTCTGTCCTTCTTTGAGTTTCAGTCGACAATTTTTAAAAATTAAAATAGCATTAAAGTAAATACAATTTTTATAACTTTTTGGATATTTTACAGCTCCACTATTATAAGTAATTGTAAGCACTAACGCAGAATGCATATGATGTGGACATATTGATACCCTTTACATGTAGGTTAATGACGCATACTTTTTTAACTAACTGTTGATGTGGACGCAAACACAAAGTTTTAGGGCCTCCAATTCATTACAAAATATCTCGGCAAAAGTCTTGCTAAAGACTTTCTAATCCGGCTAAAGGAATTTTTAGGGCTTTAGCCAGATTTGGCTAAAGGGTTTAAAATCCTAGCGCTAGCCTAGTGATGTGTGGTTTCACATATAGTGGACTTGTACTTTGCTGAATTTACTTGTTTTCACTGGGTTTCTTTTTATTGAAGTGTTGGAATTAATTTATAAGCATAACCTGCAGCTTCATCTGGCACAAACAAAGGACATACTTTAAGAGTTAAGATCAGTGCCTAGAATGGATTATGTAAATATACATAATTTGAAGTAAAATATGTTTAATCTAAATTTAAGTTGGCTGATTAATTTTCTGTACGCTCTGTGCTGTTGGGAACATCTCTGTAGTGTAAGGAAGCATGCTTTTCTTTCGAGAAAAGAGATCCAGGTTCAAGTCCTGGCGGGGAACCTGGCACACTTACTGAGCTGTACAAACTTAGTTCTGGGATAATCACAACTTTAAAATAAATACATATAAAATTGTTCATTACACAATTATACTAGTGTTAAAAAATCATTCCATAATATTTATTTGCACTTCCATGAAAGTGAAGCGGCTATACGTAGTGTTACCCTTATCGTGAAATATGGAAATGTTTTTACTGTATATAATACATTCATCCGAACTGGCATTTTGAAATCAGACAAAACCAAAAGACAAAAGTCAATGAAACTATAAGGCTTTGAATACACTTATTATATAACTTCATTGTTTTATTTATAAAGAACTGAAGTCGGCAAACACAGATTGTGTCCTCTCCCCCATTTTGGACATGTGTCACTTCACTGATAACCGATCGGTCAAATTCTTGCTAATATGTCATGCTACTAATACCATCCTTTCACTGCCTTTCAAATATGTCCGTACTCCCCATGCTATAATACATGTATTATAGCTTTTCTTGTTATTCAGACTTGTACAAAGTACATCGTCTACAATACATACATATTAGCATATATGATGTCAACGTATATATACAAGTAAATGGTGAAATATATACAAATGGTATAATTAATCATTTCATTATTATTATTATTATTATTATGTAGTATAGTAAATAAGAGTAGGAGGTTGAACTAAGTAACTACCTTTCAATAGTTAATAAAGCGATTCTTAATACAATTGATTCTTTAACATATAACGGAAGTTTTATTACTTCTTGTCATATGATTTCAATGGTGAAATATATACAAATGGTATAATTTATCATTTCATTATTACTATTATCATTACTATGTAGTATAGTAAATAAGAGTAGGAGGTTGAACTAAGTAGCTACCTTTCAATAGTTAATAATGCGTTTCTTAATATAATTGATTCTTTAACATATAACGAAAGTTTTATTATTTCTATCTTGTCATGTGATTTCAGTAACTCCAAATATTTGAAAACAGAAGGACGTTTGTAATAACAACGTTTTAAGTATTTCTTTCTAATATCAATATAACAAGGACAAATACATACAAAATGAAATTCATCTTCTATATCTAAACTATTACAAATTAGGCAATATCTTTCTTCACGAAGTGTTCTATTGTTGGCATATCTACCAGTCTGTATTCTGAGTGGATGTACAGATAGTCTAAGTCTAGTAAAATATAGACGTAAACTTCTTGGCAAAATATCTAAATATGTTTCATATTCCAAACTAGTTTTAATATCTTTGTACAATGTTAACACAGAACTGTTGTTTAAGGTACCACACCAACTGTGTTTAAAGGCATCTAAAACTCTAATTCTAAAGTCATACAAAAATACGTCACTGTTTATAAAAGAAGCATTATCGAATACATAAGAAAAACCGTAATCATCTAGTAATTTCTTAACACTGCTAACCCAGTTCGTTTTTCCGTTATTACAGTCCTGTAAAGCGTGTTCATACACAGTCTTTAGAATGATATTGTCAGTATTTATTACTTTCAACCAATATTTCATAATTCTTATATATCTATTAACATATAGGGGATATCTTCCAAGTTCACCATACACAGCTGCATTGCATGTATTAGGTAGTACCTTTAATAACCTTTTGCAAAATGTTAAATGAATTCTTTCAATTTCTTTAGATTTAGTATTGCCCCTAATCTCACATGCATAACTAAGAACAGACACAACAAAGGCATTGAACAACTGACATAACGTTTTAGGACTCAAATCATATACTTTACATTTACATAATAGAACATTCATTGCCTTAAGAGCTTTACCAACTAAATGCTCCTGATTAAGAGCGAAATTTCCAGTATAATTGAAAACATTCCCTAAATAGTTAAAATCATTCACTACGTTGATAACGTCTCCATTGTAGGTCCAATGTTCATTGGCTAATAATCCGCCACGTTTACGAAAAACCATAATTTTAGTTTTGGCAATATTTACTTTAAGTCCCCACAAATCGCAATAATTATTTAATGTATCTAAATGTACTTGTATTTCAGCAGGTGTTTTTCCTACAATGGCCATGTCATCCGCAAATAGCAATAACATTAGTACTATATCATCTATTTGCAAACCTGAATCTATATTATTTTGCAAATATAACTCCAAATCTTCAACAAAAAGAGAAAACAAAAGAGGGGACATTTCCTCCCCTTGACGTAAGCCAACAGCATAATTAAAATAATCAGTATAATTAGCACAGGATTTGACACATGATTTGACCTTTTGGTACATATTGCGTATAATTCTAAGTAATTTGCCATTAATACCACATCTATACATCTTAAGCCATAATGCATTTCTATAAATAGAATCAAAACATTTCATCAAATCGACAAAAATAACATACAATCGTTTGTTTTCATTCAAGTATTTTTGGACTAATGACATAAGTATAAAAATCGCATCAACAGTGGATCTTCCTTTGCGAAATCCGAACTGAGCATCCGAAATTATGTTATGCTCATTACAAAAGTTTTCAAGTCGCCTATTGAGTACAGTAGTAAAAACCTTTGAGAAACAACTTACTAGCGTAATGCCTCTTTAATTATTTACATCATTTACATCGCCTTTTTTGTGTAAAGGAATTATAATCCCTTCCATCCATTTATCTGGGTAAAAACCCGAATTCAAAATGCAGTTGAATATATCGCATACATGAGCCGATAATATGTCTATGCTTTCAATAAAATATTCATTCAGTAAACAATCACTACCAAAAGCGTTCCCTCTTTTTAAAGATTTTACAGCATTTAAAATTTCATCAATCGAGATGGGCTGGTCAAGTTCTGGGAAGGACCCATTAGGATTAGCAAAATCATTATTTTCACAAAAATATTCCGCGTCATCATTTGTACAGTTAAATACATCACTGCCAAGCTTTTCAAAATATTCACGAAAAGTATCTATTGTTAATGAAATAGTTTTTTTTTGCTCAGCAAAACTCAAGACTCAGGTAGTTTTTAGCGCATAATTATCATTAATTTTAATTCATATGATCAGGGTCGATATACATTATACACATATATCGACCCTGACATGATGCTTTAAGGCAATAATAAGTTATTTTGTGACCTTATTATTCTTTTATTTAATAAAATGTACAACTGTTAGCAACATATAAAATTAAAATTATGACTTAGCAAAAGTACACGGAGTCCTCGTGTTTTCCAGTCCAAATACCTTTATAAAAAACAATTTAATTAATTTTAGTTAATGTATTATATATTTTTTGTAAATCGCAACTCGCTTTTTCGGCTTGTAACCCGCAACTCGCTTTTTTGGCTTGTAACTCGCAATTCGCATATTTTTCTTCTAACTCGCAACTTGCATTTTTTCTTGTAACTCGCAACTTATTTTTTTCTTTGTAACTCGCAACTCGCATTTTTTTTCCTTGTAACTCGCAACTCGCATTTTTGTCTTGTTACTCGCAACACGCACTTTTATTTTGGCTTGTAACTCGCAACTCACTTTTTGTAACTCGCATCTCGACACTCGACCAAAAGTGACACTCTCAATTAGCAGACGATCATAAAAAATGATGACGAAATTTGCATAATAAACGTGCGCAGACGTAATTTCCGCGGTCGGTCAAAAACACATGGTGGTCGAAAACAGATAGAAAGACGATACTTTCACACAACGGAAAACATGAATTATCTTATAATTTTTTTTTTAATTAAAGCTAATCATAGTGTCTCCTGGAGGTTATTATCGCGGTCCAACAACTATACGAATTATGGTTTAATATCAGAATAAAAAAACGTATGGTATAGTTATATACTGAGTCAACAAAAAAAGGTGTGCTCTCAGATCGAAAGCTTTGTAGTGATAAGGCTACATAACCAGTTTGAAAAGAATATGTCAAATGTTGAGACACAGATGTCCGAACACTTTCAAAAGGGACCATATGTTGAATATATCGCATACATGAGCCGATAATATGTCTATGCTTTCAATAAAATATTCATTCAGTAAACAATCACTACCAAAACATTATCGTGAACATTATCGTGAACATTTCAAATATCGAACAAAGCGTGGTTTCGCATGTCTAATGATTCATACCGAGTTTGAAAAGAATGCGTTAACAAGTGTGACCATAAATGTCAGGAAAACCTTTAAGACGCATTCTGCATGGTGGCCATTTTGGATTATGACGTTTGAATCTCAAAATCGAACTTAGACGAGGTTTTGTATGTCTAAGGATGAACACTTAGTCTGAATATAATACGTTAAATATTGCGACTTCAAATGTCAGTAACCTTTAAAGTCTCTGACCATAATAAATTTGTAGAAAAGTGGAAAATAATGTTAATTAATGTATTTACACTTCTTATGAAAAACATTACTCGTGTTTTTACGAAAATCGGTCGAATAAGCATATAATTATTTATATTCTACGCATTTTTTAAAAGTGGCGGTACGACCGATTTAAGGTCATGAATTATTCATTAGCCGTAATTTTGCGCATGCGTCGTTTGCACTTTCAATTCAACATGGCCGAAAATGAGAAGCCAAAGGCAAAGCGTAAACGCCGATCCACGAAAACGGAGGAATCCATCAAGGCTCGGAAAGAAAAGAAGAAGGCGTGGGAGCAGAACTACCATAAGGTTCGGATATCGGCCGATAATTGGAAGCGTTGGCGTGATATCCAAACAACGCTTGGTTTGGAAAGCCATGACGAAGTTGCGACAACTTTGATAAATGCCTGGTAAGTGACGAGAGTTAAAGTGAAAATCATATCGTCACGCGTCATCCTTTTACATGATATATGCCTAAATACACTTGCAGTGACTGTGAAAATATATTGATGGTAAATTAGCATGCGATATTTCTAACTACGCGTGTAAATACAAAATCACTCCGATGAAGTCATCAACATATTTTGGCGCCCATATTTTTTTATATTGGGGGCGCATTAGGGGAAATCCTACTGCATTATGTGTTGACATTTATCAGAGTAAGTCTGATGCATTATTTCGTGTACCAGCTAGAGATTTGAAAGCTGACATAATTGAAAGTAACTCCTTGAAATCCATCCATATCTGACACTCCAAATATACAGTAGTGTAAACAGTTTTAAGGGTTCGCCAATAGTATAATGTGGGTGGGGTATGGTAAAAAATACAATGTCAATTTTGCTTAAACTTCAATTTTGTGGCAACTGTCAATGCTAACATAGTGTGTAACATTTATAATGAAACATTTTGATAGCTAGTGTTTGGAATAAAAGTAATTCATAAAAAGATACTGTACTTTTGATTTCAGTACCTCGGGTGCATCCAATCATTGACTTCTTTTTCTTTTTTTATTGAAAAGGAATACACATTTTTATTGAAAAGGAAAACACACATCCATAGTCCAGTATGTTGTTCACACTATGTTAGAATGAAAATTAAAAATTAATTAACTGCAACTTACTAAAACGGAATTTCATAACACCATCTATGCCAAATCAATGAATTTTCTGCACCGTGTTTTATCCCCAAAAGTAGTGCAAACCACTTTTAAATTATACTATTTGCATGAGATTTACTACTACTAGTAGTACACAATGATTATTGAATGAATCATATTACAAACATTTGTTTACCTCATGAAAGATCCTCTATTGCGACTATTCTGATAGATCTGAACAGTTTATAACAGGTACGTGGGGAAAACATATTGTTTGTTCTTAAATATGTTATTTTTGAGAGATATAAGACTCGAAACATTATAAAATCAGTTAATTTGGCAAATAATATTTTTACTTTCTAATTTCCGGAAATAACTTCTCATTCGCAACATCTGAATCATTTCTTTGAAGTATGATTCCGAACGTAGCCGGTATTATCCCGAGTTTTCACGAACGAATGCCTTATAACACCTACAATTGCATAAAGTAGTGCCATTTTTATTTCTTATTTTTAGTATTTATAACCGCAAGGGTTCATTTTCTTGCAACACTTATAACACAAATGATAAGAAAATTGTTTAAAGTGAAAAATACAATTTGTAATTATAAATTCGAAAATTTGATTCGGATATTCCTAGTATGCATCGTTAAAAAATGAAAGTCGTAGGAATCGTAATCGGTTAATCGGTCATATTTTGTTCAGCGAGGTGAAGCATTGAAAATACAATAGAAAACGTAAAATCTTTAACTCAACATCCAAGATTACCTGACAGTCACAGGTGGTTTTAATTGTCTTCAATGTTTTAACAATTTTCTTGAAAGTTTAATATGAAAGGTGTGTTACATATTTTCAAGACTGTCTAGTTATTTAGATTTCAACACCTAATACCCCACTCACTGGAAAGTCATTTCAGAACATTGGCGAACCCTTAAATATTTTATAAATATATTTTTGTTAATTTTTTACCCCACCTTCAGTTTGTTTTAAAATTCTGAAATAGTACTAGATTTTTATCAGTACCAACACAATATTCTGAATATGTCGAGAGTTTTATATTTACGATGAAGAGGAACATAATAGATATTATGTAGAAGAAGTTGATATGTAGATGTTATGGAAAATATATAAAATTGGATCTCTCTCCCCGTGACTTTGAGCACCGTAGTCGAATACTCTAACCGCTCGGCCACCGTGCCTTACAAGTTTTCATTTTTTATTTTATCACTTTTGGTGAGTCGTAAAAACTTGAATAAACTGGAAAAAACGAAAACATTGGGAGAAAACAGGGTGCGGATGCACAGCACACTCATGGATGAAAAAAAGAATAAATAATTTGGGTTATCCCACTAAATCTGTTGTCAGCCATGCAAAAAACATCTAATTTCGATATTGAACATTTTTCTAAAGCATTTTAATTTTATTTTTAAAATATAGTCCCGGAACAAATGAGCCCTGTCGGGTGTCATAAACACATGTGTACAAAGCGTTCAAAACTGTGTATTTTTTATTCAATTTTTCTACGTAAGTTCCATTTGTTCCATTTAAAGTAACACTGTTATACAAAAGTATAAAACTACATATGTAGGATCGGTCGGTTGTATTGTGGCAGTGGAGAATTTGAACCTATGATAGAACAAAAAGAGAAAATGAACACTCATAAATGTATTTATTATATCCAGGTGATTTGACAAATTATCTTTTGCTTTACAGGGAACAAAAAAAAGGCCAACATGGAACATTCCAAGAAACCGCTGGAACGTTTTGGGCGGTAACACCAACCATATTTTCGTCAACACCGTGGACAGCTGTATCTCGACCTGTCCTTAGTGGAGTGTCAGATATATCCCAGAGGTAGGATAATGACATAATTGAACTCGTAGAATAATAATCTAAAACAACCAAAAAAGGTATTTCTTACTTATGGCTAAGTATCATGATTAGCTATATGAAATAGTAAAACAATTTTAATATTTGCAAAAAAGAGCGTCATAGTGCAGGGCAGTTTAACAATTTAGACCAAGATTACTTGAGCTCCGTGGCATTTTAAATTAATAATTTCATAACCTTTTGTTTATAGATCGCCTGATACAGTTGTTTTAAGGTGATCTATATGGATCACTCTTCTTCAGTTGTCCATTCATTGTTAGCCCTTTTTTTTCAAATGACTTCTCAGAAACCCCTGGCCTTTTGTTATATTTTTAGACAGAAATCCGGTTATTCATGTACCTCCAGTAATAAACTGTCTATACAGAGTGAGACAGATCTAAGTCACATTGGTCCATCTGTTTTGGCTAGCACTCCTGAAGCAACTATTCATACACACAGAATTCATTATAGGTATGATATGAAGTAATGATTAGAAATAAAAACTGTTTAAATTTACTTATTTTACATCAATTGCGAAACAGCTTATTAGAACTCGGAATAATCACTCTTGATGGCTTCCTAGGTAGAACTAGTACTAATCAATGTAGATTAACTCTAGTTCAAGCAAACATAACATGTTCGTGGCGAGGATCGAACCCATAAACTATCGGTTGCGAGTCCGATGGTTTACCATGAGGAACCACACATCACTCTTTTTTTTTTTAAATGTAACATAACGATTAAACTAATTGTATATATTTTAATTTACAGATCACAGTCTGAAATGTCGAATGAGTCCGAAAGTATATTGGAGAAATATACATTGAGAGCCAAAGAAACACAAGGGTCTTTTATTGAGTAAGTGCTTATTGTTTAAGGATTGTTTGTCATTTTTTGCGATGTTATCAAAGTATAACACGTCAATGATGGGTCACACATTTGATAAAACCGCGTAGTGCAGCGAAGTTAGATCTAAATGAAAAAATGAAATTAATTTCAGTTAAATCGATCAGCCAAATCACACTTGTTAGCTCTACTGGCCAAAGGCCAGGCGAGCGTATGCGATCACTTTTCGTCCGTCGTCCGTCCGTCTGTTAGCAATTTTATAAAATCTACATCTTTTTTGAAACCGCTTGAAGGATTTTGAAGACTCTATCACAATGTTACTTAGAAGGCCTCCTCTCAGATTTGTGTTTTTCATGGCCGCCAGTCACCCAAGATGGCCGCCATGGCTAAAATTAGGTCAAATTTAGGGAAATTTCAAACAACATCTCCGAAACCACTTGTTCCATTCTAGTGAAATATCATACATGTTCCTTGGGTTGGCCTCTATCAAGTTTATGTTTTTCGTTATTGTCGAATAATCAAAATGGCCATTTTCATCTGATCTGTACCAAAACTTTACCAGATTGTTTGACTTTTTTTTTCATTATTAGGTAGTATTTTTTTTTTTTTTAAATAATTTCTTCTAATTTTTTTAATTTTTTTTTTTTTTTATTATTTTATTTTGAAATAGGCTATGTTTTTTTTTTAATTGATTGATTTTTTTTGTTGAAATTTTTGTGTAACGCTGTGTTGTATTTGACGAAACTTAGCAGGAAGCATTGCTATGATTTTTAGTTGTGGCTATTGCGTTTTTTACAGGTTCGTTGATTTTTGATGGAGTTTATGACCCGTTTGCAGTTTTACTTTAAATTTCTTGTCGGCGCTACTCCTCCTAAACGCCTTGTTGGATTTCGACAAACTTGGCAGGAAGCATCTTTAAGATGTCTTGTTGTGCATATCACGCGTTGTTTTGAAAGAAGTACTGATGGGAATTTTATGTCGACAAGGCTTGATACAAGAGCCGTTTTAGCAAGTAAAGCGTCCACAGTGCCCTCTTGGGCCTCTTTTTTCTGTGTAACTTTCGGGGAGCATCCATTGGTTCTACCGATTCTATTGTCTTATTTACAGTTTAGTTTCCATGTTCATCTTTACAGTATATCGTATGAAATCGGAGAGAGGGAAAAGGATGACAAGAAAGATACAACCTACCAGCCGGAATTCAGTGAAAATGAGGAAGATTATGACAGTGAATATAGTGATAGTGATGATTTGGATAACTTTGAGTTGGATATGTCAATTAGGTATGATTTTTCGTTTAAATGTATGAAATTATAGAAAGACAGGATCAAATTTAAGCCTGTTAATACAGATCTATATTATTTGTGTGTAATATCTTGCCCCTTTTGTCTTTACGGAGAAAAGAATGAGACAAAGGGACCCCTTTGTCCATTGTTTTGCAGCAAAAGCTGTTGTCTACAAAAACACCATAATATTTAGTATTGGCAATAAATACTACTCTATAGTCTAGACGATGTTTACTGAATGAGCATGTTGTTACTGGTAAAAATATTATGGGCATGCATGGCTCAATAAAAAATTGTTGGTTTGCTGTTTCCCTACCTACCCACGAAAAAGTGCCCTACCCAAAACTTTTTATAGCAGTTCTTTAAGATACCGTATTGTTCCTTTTTAACACCCCCTCCCTAATAAACGCCCCCCCCCCCCCCCCCCCCCCCAGGCACCGTGTGTAAACGCCCCCACCCACCGTGCATAAATTAAAAAAAAAACTTACCTTAAAAAGTGGTATTAATCCGCATAACACAAACTAATATATCCACAAAAACTTTTATCCATGTGTATTTCAAGTAGTGCACTAAGGGTTTTAGAGTTATAATAGAGTTACATAAGGGTCAATGAATGAACAGTTTACACTCTAATGAACGCCCCCCTTTTGAAAAATGTAACGTCCCCGGGGGCGTTAAAAAGGAACAATACGGTATATATATATTTTTTTACTATTTTTAGTATATTTTATTTTCATTTCTAAAGGTTTTAACTGTCTCTAACAAACAAAAAAAATCACCTACCAACCATTAAATTGCATATACTTTTCTATTCTCAGGGGCGGGGTCCGAGCCCCTGGCATCTCCCTGGATCCGCAAGTGGTAATTATACAACCCGAAAAGTGCTGCTAAATAAATTATTTCAGCAGGGTGACCGTCCACTATCAATTACACATTTAACCTGTGTTCAAGTAGGAGCGGATAAATGATATGAGGTTTTGATCTCATTTCTCCCATCTAAAGGAAAACAACAGCACACAAAGGTTTGTTACATTTTTTTTATTCAGTATTTAGGGGCGAATCCACCCTGGTTTTATTGCGAGTAACGTAAGTTACACATACTCAACAGTAACTTGTTTCGACAATAATATTTACAGCACACCAATTGAGGACATTAAACCACAAAGCCCTCAAGCAAAGTGACATGTAACAAATGTTTAAATGTATTTTCATTTATAAGCATTGTTTACTCCGCTCAGTAAAAAATTTCATCACTTGTTTACATTTTCCGGTGCAAAATTGTCGGCTGCACGGTTGAACCAAATTTCCCTTATGGAGCCCCTTTCGTGTTTCGCGTTTAAAATACTGTCAATAGAACGGTTTCCACACTTGTTATCATAGTTTTCCATTGAGTATATTGATAAAACAACAACTGGCAATATCATAAGAGATCAAATTTAATTAAAAACATAATAAAATGATAAAACATTCTACTTACCGACATATCCGTACAGCTTTCCATGTTTGTATTTACCGCGAATTCTTGGAACCGCGAAATGACGTCAGAGCTCATGCATATTAATGAGCAATGCCGGTTATAAATAGATTTAGTCGTGTAACTTTATCGGCGATTTTCTTCTAATACAAGCATTTTATAAGTATGATATTCATCGGAAAATGCATTTAGAGCTTTATTATGTGTACTGACATAAAACTTTAAATTACTTTCATCTATGGTCAGAGACTTTAAGAAGCATTTGTATGGCGGCCATCTTAAATTTTGACACGTGGATCTCGAAATTGAACCAGGGCAATGTTTTGCATTATAAGGATGCATACCATGCTTAAAAGCATGCGTTAAAATGTGACCACACACGTCTGAAGAAATGTTAAAACATATGTTTTCTGAAAACTAAGAAATTTGACTCAATAATCTCAAAACCGAACTTAGTCGATGTTTTGCATGTCCTATTGTGCATAACAAATTGGAAAAGGACAGTTAAGTTGAAATATTTTGACCACAAATGTTCGGAAACCTTTAAGACGCATTTCGCATGGAGGCCCTCTTGGACTTTTACACGTAATATATATTGACGTGTGGATCTGAAAATCAAACCTAGGCGAGGTTTTGCAAGTCGTATTAAGCATTATAAATTTAAAACAATTACGTCAAAACTTGTGACCACACATGTCTGCAAACTGTTAAAAGCGGTCATCTTGAATTTTGATACGTGGGTCTTAAAATCGAACTAAAACGAGCTTTTGCATTCATAAAGACGGTTTGGAAATGATTTGTTAAAAAGTTTGGCCATAATTTTCCGGAAATCTTCAGGACAAACGGGCGGACAGACGGACTCAGCTCCTATAATACCCATAAAGGTATTGCTGACTCAAAATGAAGTTACTCGCATCTATGTTTCTATTCATTTTGTTTCAGTTCTAAATATCGTCATTAGAGTACATGGAATCTACCGAGATACATAGCTAAAAATAAGCGTATTTGACTGCCTTTTTTTTGTTGAGCAAGTTTTCTATTCGACTGTCACAATTTACTGTTTCCGTTGAGTACCTACTTCACACAGTAAACCCTGCGTTATCTCCGCTAAACACAGGAAATAAAACGTCTGACCAATCAAATCAATTCAAAAAGGTCATCGAGATGACGCGAATGAATTGTTTACTAAAAATAGATATAAAAGTCGAACAGGAAATGTAGCATTCAAGGACCACAGTCAAACAAAAACACGTTAGAAATAAACAATTATTACAAAGATGAATAAAAGGCAAGATATAACATCACAAACATAAAAAGGGTTGACAATAGGCTACCGTCTTGAAACATTCAGTTGTACAGAAATGGCCACTAGGGTTTAAAACAAGTTCTAGGGTGCATCAAAGCTCACTCTTACCCTATTGGCATCCCAATAAAATGGCACATTGTAAATAAAGATATCCCAGCCAGATTAAATACTCTAATAAACAAGGCAGCATTAATAGGCAATATAAGTATAATACAAATGATCATGTATATATGAATATGAAAATCAAAATCTAGAAAGCCGCAAAGCAAATTTGTAATGACTTCGCATAATCTGATTAGATGACAAGAAAGAGGGAGAAAAACAATAAACAGAACAGCAACTGGGAAAAGCCAGCTGGATATATTAAATATGTATCATGTAGGGCATGTACGTCTACCTGGTACTATAACTCACTGGGTGTAAACCCGGTATCAGCGCAAATGGATTTTCGACGAAAACCAGTCACGGTTGCTCATCGAAAGTGGTATCGGTTTGGCCACGAATAGTCAATGATTGGGTAGAGGTGGAAATGCTAGAACTGAAAAACATTATATTAGCCAAACAACCGTAACATTTTCGTTTTTTGTTGGGCAGTAAATTAAACCTAAATGGTATGTAAATATGTGTTGGCAAGTTAATAGCACTGGTATGCTTCTTTCTTGTGTATAGTTTACATTCTTAAATATGCTGTTAGCGTATAGATGTTCTTTTTCTTCTCTTTTTAATTTTGTTTTGATGTGTGTTTCCTCTGTTTCTCAAGAAGTCGAAACAAATAGAGTTTGACATTTTCAAAATTAAAGATATAGCTGTATTTTTACATAAGTTACACTATAGGAAATACATCAAAACCAATTGTTTTTTCAAAGTTAATTATGAAAGTTTCCATAAGTCTAGTTTATATTTAGTCTGCTGATTTATTTTGTTCAAATCAAGATTCCATTTTATGTTAGTAAACAAGTCTCTTTGTCCCAAATGATAACATATGTCGATACGCAGTTGCATAAGATTTGCTCTAATTCTTTCAGTTAAAACACATTTAACTTTAACATCTTTAAGATCTCTAAAAATAACAAATATCAAGTATTGCATTTTCAAATGTACTGAGTGTAATATTTGATTGTGAGACTCGATTCCGATAAAAACAAGTTTACCTCTTATTGGAATTCTCGATCTTCACCGGAAACCCAAGAAAGATTATTTTAGTGTATGTTTAGAGTAGCAATACAGGTTTTACCAAAACACCCTTGTTTTCTGAAAAAGCATGGAACACATAAGAGTGACAGTTGCGTATATTTTATCTTTGAAATACCTTGATAATAATTGTCCTATTAGCATGTTTTAGGAAATTTACAGTGACCCAACTATAAGTAAAGGCTATGCACATGTGACATGAACATATTATACAATGTTTGTGTTTCATTAAATGAGCTAGGTTATGGTAACGCAAGTTTCATACAATTTGGCGACATTTGTGTGAAGACACAATTGTCTAAGCATATTCTAAGCCGTTTTACTTGTAAGTGTTACATGCTATTCCAGCTATTTCCAATGCAAGAATATTTATTTAGGCCATATGATATATACGAATTATCTATTTTATTAAAGGTTAATTTTTTTGGTTGGCGACAGTAACGCATGTGTTTGACTAATCATAACAAACGCAAATGATACTTTTTGGAACAAACGGTTTGTGATCCATCTTTCACAAAAAATGTACACTGACCGTGATTGTTGCTGGTACTAGTAATACGTATAACTACGGCGACAACGATGCACGGTCTTAGTTCAAAACACCGTTTATTAGCTCGTTTTTGTATAACTTGTTTACTGTCAAACTTTATTTGAGGTCGCGTTATATGATAGTTTTCAACTAAACTTTATAATTTACATTTTACTATATTTTATTTCTCTAGTTATTGATATTCGTTATCTGCAGTTTTATGTTGATACAATATAACTACTGATCTAAACTTAGTGTTTTGTTAGAGGATGTAGCCTGGTGGGGATTGTATTAGTTTAAATGGAAATAGTGAGGTTTGGTGCTAATTAGAACGAACCTAGGTCAAACTCCCATCGGTATTTTTGCCACTGATCGATCATACGCGGTACCTATGTTGTCAACTATTTTCTATTTCAATGTTATAATTTTAAACTGTTTCTTTATGTTATCAAATCTGATACGTGTTTAGGAGCCTATATCCTAGGTCAAACTCCCAACGGTATTTTGCCTCTAATCGATCATACGCTGTACCGCTGCTGTCAACTATTTTCTATTTTCAATGTGTTATAATTTGAAACTGTTTCTTGATGTTATCAAATCTGATACTTGTTTAGGGACCTATATCGATGAAATATTTGAAACTGTAGCGATAACTTGTATTCAAGGTCACATTTAACGCGTCTAAATATTGTAGACTTAGCGTACGCAAGCGTTAAACGGGATACCCTCGTGTAACTTGAACAGTCATATTCACCGAATCCAGTACATATTTATTAATACAATGGTAAAATTAGTGTGTCTTAAATTAATTCGGATGACACTAGGGTAAATGTTAGTTTTGGTGCACCCTAGAACCTGGTTTAAACATCCAGCGGCCTTTTTTGCCACATACTGTTCCAATGCTTAGCCCTATTGTCAACCCTTGTTCGTAAGCAGCTGTCGCTCCCATATCTGGTCCTACGTTTACGATGTTCGCGTGTCTAGTAGTTGGATGCCATAATCGTATCGCCACATCAACATTCGAATAAGCGTACACTAGACCACCGAGACTGTATCCATCGTCAAAGGTGGCTGCCCCTGCAGTGTGGAAGTAATATCCATTACTGTAGCCATCTAGCGCTTTACTTTCTTATGCAGAATTAAAATATATGTCAATATACATATTTGCTTGTAAACATGGATGTCATCTGTAACTTAAAGTAATATCCGCAAAACATTTCTTAATTAGGAGTTATCTTATTAAAATGTACATGTTTTTATTTGTCGACATGCACTGATATTTAAAACTAGATATATCAATGAGCGTGATGAATACTCCCGCTTTTTTAATATAATTCAAAGTAAAACAAAGCTCCATAATTTTGTAAAAACACAAGTGCAGAATAGACATTCTTTGATGCAGAGACATTTCATATCATCACGTGTGCACTGTATGCCAAGGTAATAACAATTCATGAATACTTTCAGGGGCGTAGCCAGGCATACTCCTGTACGCCCGGGCGTACTCTAGAAAATCGAATGTGAAAAAATAAAAGTGCTTATTTTTTTAAAATCAGCAATAAAAATTGAAGGTGGGTAGTGGGTGAGGCACTATTTAAAAACACACTTAAGGAATGGAGGCGAAAGCCTCCAAAATCGCGCTCAAATGAAGCCACAAACCTCCGAAATTACACTCAAATTTCAAAAAAATTCCCGGGGGAGGAAGGAGGGGGATACCCCTCCCGCACCCTCCCCCAAGGCGTATTCCCCAAAAGGCTCTGGCTACGCCCCTCACTTTCAAAGTGAAAGCCAAATGAAGTTCATAATACAATATCAGTGAAACAAAGGGCCATAATTCTGTAATAAATTCAGCAATCAACAATGTGCGATGTAGAGAGACATAAGGTCATCATTTGTTATGTGCATACGTAGTTTCGGAACAATCCATTCGAAGTTGTTTGAGAAAAATGTGTTACGGGACATTATACAACATAAGCGTGGAAGATTCTAAGTCAAACAAAGGGTCATAGTTCTGTAATAAATTAGGCAATCCACAATATCTGATGTAGAGGGAGACAATGTCATCAATTGGTATGTTTATATGGAGTTTGTGGTCACTGCTGCTTTGCAATACAGTATCCTATGCGTTTTAATAATCAATTGAAAAGCGGGGATCACCCATTTGTGTTGTATCATTAAAACTCTATATAAGCAATGCAAGATTTGTGTTGTATCATTTAAGCTCTATATAAGCAATGCAAGATTTGTGTTGTATCATTAAAGCTCTATATAAGCAATGCAAGATTTGTGTTGTATCATTAAAGCTCTATATAAGCAATGCAAGATTTGTGTTGTATCATTATAGCTCTATATAAGCAATGCAAGATTTGTGTTGTATCATTAAAGCTCTATATAAGCAATGCAAGATTTGTGTTGTATCATTAAAGCTCTATATAAGCAATACAATATTTGTGTTGTATCATTAAAGCTCTATATAAGCAATGCAAGATTTGTGTTGTATCATTAAAGCTCTATATAAGCAATGCAAGATTTGTGTTGTATCATTATAGCTCTATATAAGCAATGCAAGATTTGTGTTGTATCATTAAAGCTCTATATAAGCAATTCAAGAACGGGGTCACCATTCGTTTGCTATAATTACTACTCTATGTAAGCAATTCATATGTGAATCATTTTGGTATAAACGAAACCAACCTTGAATAAAATCTTTCTTTATATAAATATATAAAAGTAACATTTCTCTTGACTATTTACAGAAGTTTATAACTTGAAATTATTTTCATAAATAGCAAAACAATTTAAACAATGTCAAACTACATTAAATAAAAGTCGTGATACCATGATTGTTTAATGTGTTTAGCAACAAATACAAGATTTGTGTTGTATCATTAAAGCTCTATGTAAGCAATACAAGATTTGTGTTGTATCATTAAAACTCTATATAAGCAATTCAAGAACGGGGTCACCATTCGTTTGCTATAATTACTACGCTATGTAAGCAATTCATATGTGAATCATTTTGGAATAAACGAAACCAACCTACATACCTTTGAATAAAATCTTTCTTTATATAAATATATAAAAGTAACATTTCTCTTGACTATTTAAAGAAGTGTATAACTTGAAATTATTTTCATAAATAGCAAAACAATTTAAACAATGTCAAACTACGTTAAATAAAAGTCGTGATACCATGATTGTTTAATGTGTTTAGCAACAATAAACACACACCGTAATATCCGGCGGCGCTGCTTGAAGGTGCCCACAGGCGTATATTTTCTTCATCTACACCGAACACGTTTCCTCCCCAACATAAATCGGGAATATTGTCTACATGCAAACTGGTGCCTGAAATTTGTATTTTTATTCATTGGAGTACTGCATTATATAGTCTTCAAGTCGAGTTTTGCAAAATAATTACAACACGTTTTTCCAAACCAATTTTAATTATTAGAACATATTTGTAAACCAACAGTTCTCCATTACATTTAGAACATTATTTGAATCAAAAAGTGTCAAAGTAAAGTACAGATTCTTCCAAGTCCTAATTTCTAACAACTAAATAATTACTGAAAGCTATGTGTATTCCGTATAGACCGCCTAGTACTTGAGAGCAAACCTATCTTATACTGATCCACTCGCGGCAACAGCCGTGGGAACCTGACTTGTTTGCCATATGTTTCCTACTTTATTGCCTACAACAATTAATATGGTCGGCATTCAATCTTCCATGACACAAGACATGCAGTTTAACTTTGATCAGACCCAAAGCATAGTTGTAAATCAGTACCATAAGGTTATAACTGGCACCGCAATTGGTAACACCAGCCATTAAATACAGTGGTTGGACAAGCTACTCCGCTGTCTAATACAATCAATGAAAGTACGGCTTTAACATAGTAGATGTCAATCTAATTGTACTGGAGTTTAACGTGTTCCATTTCTGGAGATGAATGTTACAGAACAGAACAGAACATGACATGGTATGGTACCGGTTAATTTTGCTCATAGAGTCAATTTCCTTGTTCAGCACAGTACGTAAGAAAAGTGTGCTTCTTCTCTATAGGATAGAGTAACCTGGGTTCGAATCAGTATGAACATAATTTAGGTGCAGACATACAATGTCTTGATGTTTTGTCCCACTCACTTTGTGTCTGAAATACTTCAACGGGAATTAGCACGCTTTGTTCGATGTTAAATGGAAATCCAAACACAAGATTCCATACGAAAAAACGAGTATTACAGTCGTATTGTTTTCATATCAAAGATATGAAACGCGTGAACAAGTTAAACAGTTCGCTCATTAACACACATACAATATAAACATCTTCTTTTGTCTACTCTTTTCATTTGGAACACTTATTAAACATCCTCTTTTGGAGTGATATAAATAATTTCGGTAAAACACTAATGGCTTAACAATGCAGAGTAAACAGATGTGTCATAAAAAAAAAGAAAAAAAAGGGAAAAAAAAGAAAAAAAAAAGAAAAGAATGTAACAAAACGCCGGCGCAACTCTACAGTAGATACGAGAGGTGTTCAACTTATATTTGAACACTTTTATTGTGTAACTGAATCTACTATCTTGAAATTCTCGCCGAATATGTTGATTGTAATTTCAAGTCTTATGATTCCTTCGATATGAAACATTATGACATGCACTATTATGTGCTTCCTAATGTTGCTGCATCCGCATTTTTGAAAAGGAGTAGAGAATGACATTTGGAAGCAAAAATCGTCAATTATAAAAATAACTGCAATACAAATGTTAACACAAACGCTTTTAAGATATCGTTAAAGCTTATAGTAATCCGATATGTCCATGTCTGAACGTAGAAAAGCGTAACATGCATATTTTTTTAATATGTCGATTTTGAAGATTTTAGCGAAAATTAACATGAAATTCAACTATGAAAATGACTAAATTTACGAAAGCCTCTAGTTCAAAACGTCAACTGCAGGTATTTTTGTGACTTCCTCCGCTATAAAAAACAAGTTTCATAAGTTTCTCAAAAGAAAAGATAGAAAAATATATAACTTAAAATTTAGGGGCAAAACACACACATTTGCAAATAATGATAAAAATGATATATTTTTTTACCAAAGATATCTTTATAAGGTATATAATATACATATATTATATACATCAACAATAACTGTTCATGTTTTTATATTACAAAATATGATTAAAATAGTTATTTTGGTTAATTTATAAAATTATCAGTAACATATGAGCAAACTTACCTATTATCTGTCAATGTTTTAATATTGCGATAAAAAGTCGAGTTTTTAATTCAGCATCTATATTTTTGTCTTAAAATAAAACATACGATCATATTTAAATTATAAACACAGGTTTAAACAAGTATGATATGCATTTAGTGCAATTATTTGGTTTAAGGTAAAACTCCACGAAAATAGCAACATATAGGTTTAAAATTAGAAAATAGTGTACATCTTATTCAAAATGTAATTAAAAAAGAACCGCGTAAAATTGAATATTATTTTTAAATGCATACTTTCTAAATGACAGTTTCACATCATTAAATCACGTATTTTTTATGATAATCACTTCCGCTGAAAAAACCCATCTTAAACAAAAGTGTTCAATTATAAGTTGAACACCTCTCGTATAAAAAACACACGATGTAAATTCGAAATCAAAAAGTGGCCCGCAACAGCAACTGCACCTTTTAGGCCATAATCTGCAAAGAATATCAGTAATAGTTTCAGAATCTAACTCGTATAATTAAGCCAAACAATTAAAAGCAAGTAAAATCTCGCTAAAAAGGGATATGACCATTTCCAATACGTTATTCATATGTATACAAAAAGAAACGGTAATCAAAAGCGATAATAGTAAATACGGCGCATGCCCATTTAGGACTAAGGAGCGCCTTCCTACGGTACCTTTCATCACCAACATGTGGCTGATACGCCACAGGAATTGGGGAAATCAATAAACAAATGGTTGATAACAATGAACTTGAAGATGCTATTACTACTGCTACAACACTAATGAGAACTGCTTTTACTGCTGAAATAACTCAAATAAAAATATTAAATGAGGAGATAAACACCAACGTTGACGATATCAACAAAAAGTTTGAAGACATCAAAAAGAAAATGGTTGATGGTAAGTCGCTGGAGACTGCTCTGAACAAACTGGTTGACACTAATAAACTCGATACTGCTATTGATGGTGTTTCAAAGCAATTGAAAGCTGCCCAGGATGAAAGAAGCACAGTTTTTGATGGTGAAATTGCTTCTCTTAAAGAGCATCATCAAATGTCTGATAGCCGGCACACAGCACTTCTTGGGATAATTAACGAGTTGAAAGCAAAAGTAGAATATTTAAGCCGGATTTTAATTCTTGAATCTACAATAGGTGGCCGAATAATTATTATTTAAGATAACAATGGTTATGCATCACACCCAACAGGAAATCTGGGGTCAATAGCCTCCCATGGCTTCAATTTTCTCAAAGCATTTACTCTCACATATAGCTCATTTGTAAAAAGTGGAGAATATGCTACAAAACATCCTGTTGTAGCGTAACAATTGTAAAACCCGGGCGTTATGTAGTTGAAGCCGACCTTGCATATACTGTTGAAAATACAGACATTGGTATAGAATACTTTAGTTTGTTTAATGCGGGTGATCGGGAACCATCTTATTAACCAAAACTAGAAAATGGTAAACGAATACTAAAAGAAACATTTGAAGCATATCTTCCAAAATCTCAATATTGGGCCATCTTTACAATCATAAAATATGACACTACTCAAATTTTTAAATTTGAAAAATCTAGTTTTAAACTGTTTTATATAGGCGATTAATTTTATCTACTAATATATTTAATGGAACAAACAATTGTATTATCATCGGAAAGAGCTTCAATAATTAATAACTCAAATACAACGAGTAATTTTACAAACGTATTTGACAGACCATTGATATTAGACAAGAACAAGCAGTATGGTATTGGGCTCGATAAAATTAATTCTATGACTAACACGTGGTATAATATTAGCGAGGATTTTAATAAAAAGTGATAAGTTAATACAATGGAAAATATAAAGATCCAAAAGCAATTACTTTTACAAATGGAAATTACAGTTATGCTGATATTGATAACTATATAAATGAAACATTGCCTGTAAACGGTGATATGACTGATGACTCGCCTGTCCCGATAAGAATTAAATTTGATTATCAAGTTTCAAATGTTTAGTTACCATTCATAATAACTTTATGCTTGATTTAAGGGAATCAAACTTTCACACTTTGATTGGGTTTGACAAAGATGCGGTTATTAGAGAAACCAAATTTGGGACGGTAGCACCAAACATAAATATTCTATCGATACTTTATATATCCACTGTGATTTGATAAGTAATTCTATTGTTGATGGATCGTATGGGGATGTTATTTATGAAATAAGTACAGCCGACCTTACGAGGTCATATCCTTTCAGAGATGAACCGATAAGAGCCGGGTTCTGTGAAGTAAACAAAACGATTATTGACAGTATTAATATTTACAAAACCGATTTCTCCGGTAAAATTATTAATCTCAACGGAGTTCATACATCATTTCAATTTGTTTGAAAGAATTAATGTAATACAAATAAATACTGATAAAGGTGATCCTTTGGGAGCAACAAACACAGTTAAGAGAGTAAAGTAGCAGACTCGGTTTTATTGAGTCTGTTCATGAGAAGTAATGAAAGAAGCAACACCTATCACGCCCCCTAGCACCGTAGCATTTTAAGGAAGCTAAATTACCTAGCAAAAATAACTTTTATTCTCAATTAAATGATGAGCACATTTCAGATGCAGATTATGATCATGCTATATAAAAATATGGAAAACATTTAATATTAAACATATGGGAGAATATCATGATTTGTATCTTAAGACTGATGTGCTGCTGCTTACATACGCTTTTGAAAACTTTAGAAAATCGTGCATTGAGTATTACAAATTAGATCCTTGTCATTACTTCAGTAGTCCTGGTTTAGCTTGGGATGCATGTCTTAAGATGACTGGCATTCAACTTGATTTAATAACTGATATTGATCAATATTTGTTTGTGTAAAAAAGGATTAAGAGGTGGTACAAGTTATATGGCAAACAGATATTCACAGGCTAACAATAAATATATGAAAAACTATGACAAGAAAAAAGAAAGCAAGCACATAATATATATTGAGGCTAACAACTTGTATGGGTGGGCTATGTGTCAACCGTTGCCTACTGGTAACTTTAAGTGGGTTAATAAGATCGAAAAAGGAAAATCAAATTAAATTGTTGAGTGTGATATCGAGTATCCTAAGAAACTGCATGACTTGCATAATGATTAGCTTCTTGCCCCAGAAAGTTTAAATATAAAAGATGAGTGGCTGTCAGATTATTGTAAAAGTTTAAAAAAGAAGCTTAATTTAGGATCTACTAAAGTTAACAAACTTGTTACAACACTAAAAAATAAAGAAAAGTATGTTGTGCATTACAGAAACTTAAAACTGTATAAAAAGCTTGGATTGAAGGTAACAAAAATTCATCGAAAACTACAGTTTGATGAATCAAAGTGGTTAAAGAAATACATAGACTTTAATACTGCCAAGAGAACAGCTGGTAAAAATACTTTTGTAAAGGATTTCTTCAAACTAATGAACAATTCAGTTTTTGGTAAAACTATGGAAAATTTGAGAAAGAGAATTAATGTAAAATTAACTTTATTTAGATCTCTCGATTGAAAATGGTGAAATAATTAGCAAAATCTATGACAAGAGAGATGATTTTAATTTTGACATTGTTAATTACCCACACTTGGATGGGGATGTTCCCCGAGTAACTTCTTATGGGGTATATGTGTCTCAACTTATTCGTTTTTCAAGAGCTTGTACTCGAGTTGAGGATTTTAATATTCGTAAGCTACTCAATCAGGGTTACCGTTACCATAAACTTCGTAAAACCTTTGCAAAATTTTATTATCGTAACCCTGATCTTCTTTCCAAATATAAAAGTAATTTAAGGACTCTTCTGCGACAAGGACTATCACAACCTGACTTCTATGGTGATGTGATTTATAAACTTCGTAAGATTCTTGGTCATGATCACTTTTATACTATCTTTGTTAAACTTGTTAAAAAGTTTATCAAAAGAGGTTATGACCCTATCATTTTGCAACGTACTGCATGCTTTGTAGTGGACCCTTTTACAGTTTGCAACTATGCTTTCCTCTTTAATTGTACGATGACCGGACAGGCTGTGGACCCTATGATGACGCCTACCTAAAGCCCATTGGGACGGTGGCGTTTGATGTGTGTCTATGATCTTTCCTGTCGTGCCCTTAATGGTTTATTCTCTTTTTGCTCTGGCTTCTGCCAAGTCATTGAGTACCTTCATTGTTGCTTTCTAGGCTATTGTTTATTTTTGTATTATATCTAAACGAACATATTTGTGTTTTACTTATATTGCCTATTGATGCTGCCTTGTTGGTTAGAGATTAGATCATGGCGGGGATTTCTTTATTTATTACTGTCCTGTTTTAATGGGATGACAGTAGGGTAAGTGTGAGGTTTGGTGCACCCTAGAACCGGTTTAACCCCCCCCCCCCCCTCCCCCCAGCGGCCTTTGTTGCCACTGACCGTTCAAAGGCGGTAGCCCTGTTGTCAACCCTTTTGTGTTTGTGATGTCGTTTGTATTTTTTATTACTTTTGCCTTCTCGTCTGCCTGTTTCCGTGTTTGTTATTGTGTTTTGGGGTTGACTGTCGTCCTTGAATGCTGCTTTCCCTGTCCGATATTTTTATCTTTCTTATGACGAGGAGGTCCTTTTAAAATATGCAGCAAGACCTTCATTTATTTCTTGTAAAATGTTTAATGAACATTTATTTGCCATGAACAGAATAAAAGAACGATTAGTTTTAAATCGTCCTTGCTATGTTGGCATGTGTATTTTAGACTTGTCAAAATATTTGATGCATGATTTCCATTACAACTACATTAAAAACAAATATGATAAAAAAGCTAAATTGTTATTTACTGATACCGATTCCTTGTGTTATGAAATAAAAATAAAAGATGTGTAAACTGTCTTGTTTATTTTGTGTTGTTGGTAATTTGTTCTTGTTATACACCCCTTAAACTGTTTAATGTCTAAGGAGTATAGATACTAAGGGTATAAAACGTTTAAGGGGTGTATAGCAAGAACAAATTACCAACAACACAAAATAAACAAGAATGCGGTATTATTAATCGTGATGATTATAATGGACCTGGTACATACTGGACTTTTTACTGAAATGAGTATTATTTTGATCCGTTTGGCTTGAGTCCACCAAAAGAAGTTTTAAATTACATACCCAACATAAAATACAACACCATCCAGTATCAAGATAAAACGAGTGTCTTGTGCGGATATTTCTGTCTGTACTTTGTCAAAAAGTTGCAAGAAGGAAACAGTTTGTACGAAACCATTACTCTGGGTTGATCAGGGTGTGGAGTTTTATAATAAAACATTTAAGCAATTTCTTGATGATAATAATATTAAAATGTATCACACGTTTAATTTTGGAAAAGCTGTAGTAATTGAACGATTTAATCGGACATTGAAAGAGAGGATGTGGAAGTTTTACAGCGAACAATACAAATACGTATTTAGACGTGCTACAGGCGATGGTTGATACATACAATAATACAAAACATCTGTGTATTAAAATGACACCGACTGAAGCCAGTGATGAGAAAAATAAAGGAATAGTGTATTTCAAGTTGTAAGGAAAGATAAAAATTAATAAAGCTTTGCCAAAGTTCAAAATAGGAGACAAGGTTAGAATTAGCAAATATAAAAGAACGTTAGAAAAAGATTATACTCCAAACTGGACCGAAGAAATATTTGTTATTGGTGAGATTCAATATACAAATCCTGTGACGTACAAAATAAAATATTTTAACAACCAAAACATTAATGGAAGCTTCTATGAATTGGAAATGTTAAAAGCTGATCAAGAAATATTCAGAATTGAAAAGGTTATACGATGTGATTACAAAAAGAAACAAGCATTAGTTAAATGGAAAGGTTACAATGAGGATTTCAATAGCTGGGTACCGTTTAAGGACATTCAAGATATAAAAGTGCGTTAAAGAGGTTTGAATCGTGAACTTCACCAAAATCGAAAAATAAGATAGTTGCACCCTTCCAAAAAAGTAGCAAGTTATATTATCAATTATTTGTGAGTAGTATACAAACTGGGGCCTGTTTTTTTTCAATTTTGTTTAACAGCTGAGACCAAAATCATCTGCGGTGTTGGGTTTGAAAGATATTGATTACCTGATCTGCAGTTGTTTTATTTGAGGTTGATTAAAAAAATAGCAAGTTATATTATCAATTATTTATAAGTAGTATAGAAACTGGGGTTACCAGTGGGGTTTTCTTTGAGGGGAGTTGCAGTGAGTTTTAAATTTGTTGGTTGGCTTGCCGGCCAACAATTTACTGACTCACTGCAGCAAACTCACCTAAAAACTGCACTGGTAACCCCATTTTCTATACTACTTGCATATAAGCTGTGAAAACGTTAGCGGCCGAATCAGATATCAAACACATGTATATTGCGTGTTGCTGGTGTGTCAGCGGCCGAATCACAGATGTCAAACACATGTATATTGCGTGTTGCTGGTGTGTCAGCGGCCGAATCACAGATAACAAACACATGTATATTGCGTGTTGAATCACAGATGTCAAACACATGTATATTGCGTGTTGCTGGTGTGTCAGCGGCCGAATCACAGATAACAAACACATGTATATTGCGTGTTGAATCACAGATGTCAAACACATGTATATTTCGTGTTGCTGGTGTGTCAGCGGCCGAATCACAGATAACAAACACATGTATATTGCGTGTTGCTGGTGTGTCAGCGGCCGAATCACAGATGTCAAACACATGTTTATTGCGTGTTGCTGGTGTGTCAGCGGCCGAATCACAGATAACAAACACATGTATATTGTCTCTACATCTCTGAGCCACAGGGCTTACAATATTGAGGAATATAAATGCATATGTAGCTATTTATAACTGAGAATGAGATGTCGAACCACCTGTTGCATGTTATAATATTTACACTATACTAAGAAGAACAATAAAAGTATAACCCATGCGTTATATGTAGACGATTTTAAAGAAGTAAAAGCAATTAAATATTTTCTATAAGATTACTTGTAATTCATTTAAAATGCAAGGTTGATAGCCTTAACGGCAACTCCGAAGCGGTTTTGAGCCTGAATACAACTAAACATGAACATAAATAGGGCCCATATGATAATCACTTGTACTATTTAAGTAAATCTGACTTTTATATTATATTGTAGCATGGTCACTGAAATTCCCTTTGTAATAGCTCAGGTGTAAATCGTTTAATTGAAAATACTTGAATATGTTTCCTTTAACATGTATAATAATGTATACCTTAGACCAAATAAAAACTTATCTGTATTCATACAGTATCTTTTAATTCTTCACTTTACCTTCCTGTCATCTCCATATCGACGACTACAGGTGTTTGACTTGAACAAAGCCTCCACAAACTAACCCATTATTATAAATCGTCTACCTATTACGCATGGGTTATACTTTTCTTGTTCTTCTTAGTATAGTGTAAATATTATAACATGCAGACAGTATATATATTTTTCGTTTCCAAAACACGCTTCATTGGGGTAATAAAGAATCTTTTTTTCTGATACGTGTTACACATAGTGATACATTTTGCAAGGAAAAATGCATCAAACCATTTCAGTGATACATATATGCTTATATGACATATCTTCATGCCTGGAATTTTTTTGCATAATGTAAAATACATGAGCTGAGAAAAATGAATTTAAACAGAAAATATTATTTACTACCGATGATCATATATATCCATTACCTATTGACACTGTATATCCATTACCTATTGACACTGTATATCCATTACCTATTGACACTGTATATCCATTACCTATTGACACTGTATATCCATTACCTATTGGCATAAAAACAGAGAAACTCAGATCAAGCTATTAACCTTATTTGACACAGTTTGACATCGTGGTCAGGAAAGTGTTTAGCGAGTACGCCTGTAGTTAACATGCTACTTGAAATTATTTCGAATTACCTCCCTTAGTAGTAATTTCTCCATTTACCATAAAGAAAATCTATAAAACGAACAATAAACGAATTCTTATCAAAGCAAAATATTTACATTTAACCGAGGTATCAAGGCAACCGACAACACCCACGAACAACAAGGTATGTACACATTATTTATCGAAGAAGTCCCTGTTTCGGTGACCGTAAATATAACGAGCGTCTTTCGTATTAATTAAATCGAGTAATTAAGGGTTCGCCAATGTTCTGAAATTACTTTCCAGTGGGTGGGGTATTAGGTGTTGAAACCTAAATAACTAGACAGTCTTGAAAATATGTAACACACCATTCATATTAAACTTTGAGTATAATTCACTTTAGTCATGAGGAAAAATGTTAATATGTGGGTACTTAATTAGCATGAACAAAAACAATAGGGTAAAGGACTTCCCTGCAAACAATATAATTACTGAACATAATAATTATTTTTTGGCTTAGATTAAATGGTAGTGGGACACAAGGGACCATGGACAAAAGGGACCTGACACTTGGGACCACATTTTGGGACAAAAGGGACCATATTTGGGGACAAAAGGGACCATTCAAAAATTAGTTAAAAATGTAGATTTACATTGATAATAGTTGTGTATTGCAATGGTAAATATCATAATTTGATTATTTAAATGATAATTTAAAGGATAACTTAAACTCAAGAATATCATTTGATGGCCAATTATTCAATAAAGTTATAGGTTAAAATGTTCATTCTTTTTCCAGAATTTAAGTTTAATTAATTAAAATTAACTGTTCATAATATTAGATCTTATATTGTCATGTGTTTATATTTATTGTAAGTAATTTTCATGTAATTATTAATTAGTGCATGCAGAATTCTGGAACCAGTTACCAACTTAATATTTTCCTTAAAGGGCCATACTAATTGAAAAATATTTAAACTAATAAGTTCAAATCATCAAAAAAATAAATTGAAAACAAATAATAGCTTACTAGTAGTATTTATTTGTTTGTGAAATTGTTCCCATAACATGGATCTTTTAAGGATAAGGATATTTAAATCCAGGATTTTTTATATAAAGGTATGCAAAAACAACAATTATTTATTTGTTTTACTAGTAGTATACATATGTCATTTGTGAGTTCTTATCATATAAATTGTTTAAATAGCCATTTCATGGAGATAGATAACTGATTGCATTTATAATCTAGCTTCTTAATTAAATGATTGTATCACAATACAAAAATAAAACTATGGTCACTTATGACCCATAATGTGGTCCCTTTTGTCCCAAAAATGTGGTCCCAAGTGTCTGGTCCCTTTTATCCATGGTCCCTTGTGTCCCATATTCAATTTTTTAACGATGCATACTAGGGAAATCCGAATCGAATTTTCGAATTTATAATTTCAAATTGTATCTTTCATTTTAAACAATTTTCTTATCATTTGCGCTAAAAACGAAGAAAATGAATAAATACTAAAAATAAGAAATAAAAATGGCACTACTTTATGCAGTTGTAGGTGTTATAAGGCATTCGTTCGTGAAAACTCGGATAATACCGGCTACGTTCGTAAACGTACTTCATAGAAATGATCGAGATGTTGCGAATGAGAAGTTTCCGGAAATTAGAAAGTAACAATATTATTTGCCAATTTAACTGATTTTTTTAATGTTTCGAGGCTTATATCTCTCAAGAATAACATATTTAAGAAGAAACAATACGTTTTCCCCACGCACCTGTTATAAACTGTTCAGATCTATCAGAATACAGTCGCAATAGAAGATCGTTCATGAGGTAAACAAATGTTTGTAATACCATTCATTCAATAATCATTGTGTAGTATTAGTAGTAGTAAATCTCGTGCAAATCGTATAATTTAAAAGTGATTCGCACTACTTTTGGGGATAAAACACGGTGCAGAAAAATCATTGATTTGGCATAGATGGTGTTTATGAAATTCTTTTTTATTAAGTTGCTGTTATTTAATTTTTAATTTTTATTCTTACATATTGTTAACAACATACTGGACTATGGATGTGTGTATTCACTTTCAATAAAAAAGAAAAAGATGTCAATGATTGGATGCACCCGAGGTACTGAAATGAAAATTACAATATCTTTTTTTATGAATTACTTTTATTCAAACACTAACAATCAAATTGTTTCCTTATAAATGTGACACACTATGTCAGCATTGACAGTTGCAAGAAAATTGAAGTTTAAGCAAAGATTTACATTGTAATTTTTACCATACCCCACCCACTTTATACTATTGGCGAACCCTTAATATATTTTCATTTCTTGATTTTACATCAATTCAATCCCTTGTATGTTCTTAATACACATTCCAAACAATGCTGTATTTACCGAGATATCTGCCATGTTTGAATGCAGTAGTTGTGTACACACAAACTGATGACGTGTACCTGTTTCGGTGACTTTCTAATGTACAGGGTTGGCCAAATGTTTTCACAAATACAGACTTTTGGAACATTTGAAAACGATAAAACTAACATATTTACAGTATATTCGCACAAGTTAATTATGGCACAATATTATTTTTTATGACAAGGACAAATTAATTCCCTGCCTCCTTATGAGCCTTTCTTGATGCAGTTAATTAAATGAGTCCGTTTTCCACATGCTTCCATATTACGTTGTGCCTATCTAGTGAAAACCAGAGATATGCAGTTGTTCAACTCTTGTGGTTGAAACTTGTTTGCAAACACTGCATTTTTCATCATCAGATGCGTCCCTTTCAATGTCATTGTCAGATACAGCTAACACATGGAGCCCGGATGGCCCTAGTCAGTTATTGCTATAATTTACTTAAGAAGAAGAATAAAAATATCGGACATAAAACATATAAGCGGGTGCATACTTTTGAGCAGACCCCTGTATTAAAGTAATTGTACATGACCTTGTTGATATCATGTGACATGTTTGAGCAGATGAGGGAAATGCTTGTTTCAATGCCAAATTATCAAATGTTTTGTAGACTAACTTAATGAAAGGTATGTAAAAGTAATAAGAAATAATGTCATATTTCATATCAGTACATAAAATAAGCATTTAATAATCTGTTGAATCACATTTTTTGGTTCAAGGTGACAGACGTGACGTTTCAATGTTTACCCACAATACAACAAGACTGATGACATCATACGACTTTCGATAAAAAAATATGCACGTGATAAACAAGTCACCCAAACAGGAAATGACTTACTGATAACAATATAGAGTTTTTGTTTATTGTGTGTTATGTATTGCATGATGAGTCCATCACGTGAAACTTATAATTCCTTTCAATTGTTTTTATGAAATTAATGAGAATATTGCAACACATAGAAACAACGAAATTCTTTAAGGTACCATAAACTACTTAATTTTGTGTGCATCAGCCTAGCAATATACACAACTTTAAACGTAAAGACTTATTGGTCGGCTATCTTTTTAAAAAAACAGTTCCAAAAAAATGGATGTGTTATTGTCAATCGAAATTTTCAACCAAATGCATATTTAAGGCATGTCCAATGTTAACGCTATTGATGTGAACATAATATCAGATAGACTACTTATATGGAAGAAAGTGTACTCTTTACATTCACAAAGTTTGGTACAATTAAACTCAAAGTTGCTTCGTTTTAAGGATTGTGTTCACTTTTGTACAATCCCATTGAAAGTGCATTAACAAAAGAAAACAAATATAATTCAAATAGTCATGAATATGTTTACATGTAATTTATAGTTTATTATGTTTACACTTTTATCTAGAGAGTGCTATACTTGAATCACAAATACAAATGTGTATTGCTCCTTACTGAGCTTTTGTCATGCTCAAGGTCATGTGTGTATTGACTAATTCACATAGTTATCAAGTATGTATTTATAAATCAAGGGTCGCACTGTCTAGATAAATGTGTTAAGTTAAACTGAAAGTTTCATGTAAAATATTCAAGAGTATTTGAGTTTAATTGTTATCGCTTTCAAATGCATTCTCAATGGGATTACACACACTGGGACATTATCCTTAAATAAAATAAGCGATTTTATCACATCGTCCAAATTTTCGAAACAAAGTTCTGTTTCCCACAGCGACAGTTTTCAAATGTTTTGGCTTTTTTTCGCGAAAACATTGCCAATTAAATAACTCAGTAGCTACTTACGATTTGTTCGTGACTGGATATCGATAATTCTGATATTGGTTAAAACAAAAAGAGTTAAATCCAACCATTTGTTTCTCAGTTTTGCGGATTCTCAACTTATCTGGCGCATTGAGTCGGAGTCGGTGTCATCCAGCGCATAGACAAAACAATATTGAACGTACATGTTTTAGTAGTTAAAAATGAGGTGTCGAGTAGGTAATTAGATGAGTATTCAATACCATTCATTGCAGAATACGAGTACCTAGCTAAGGCTAATTTACCTGTAATACATCTTTATGTAATGATAATTTTAAAATTCAGAAAGTTTATTCTGTTTGGTATTAAATTGTCACAGGTCTACATATACTCATCGAAATGTGTTTTTGATATGTTACAAAGATGCAACGTTTTGAAAAGGTAGACACATTTTAAAAAAGGATGTGTAGTTGCACTATATAAAAAAATGACGATTAAATGATTTAAATAATATTTCATTAGCCTGTCAGAAAGGTTTTGGGCTGATGCACAACACTTGTCATTTATCAATTTAGACTATTTAATAAGTGACTGCATTTTGTTTCGATTGATTTCTTTCTCGAGATATGTTGTTTATTAAACACGTTATGAAAGTACTTGAGATAATGCCCTGACATAAAGTACATATGACATGAAACTGTTTTCATTGCTAAAGGTAGAGAGAGATACCACCAATTAAAATTATTGAAATAACTTATATGCGCCACGAGGTTTGAGCTATAGAATATAATATCATATATACAATAATAGCATATTTGTTGACATTTTAATTCAAATAACGAATCTGTCTTACTATAAAACGTTTTCTATTTATATTTAAAAACAAGATCAACAGTCAGAGCATTTTCTTTTCATTTGACCTACTTTTTCATATCGTGTCCCTATTTCATTTCTGATGCACCTAAAAGTTACGTACATAAAGTCAACATCAAATGTCAAATTTCTAATCTTTAAAACAACGTTGATTTGTTGCTGTCTTTAAAAAAAAAAACTTCTTACCAGTGTCAGACTTTAACTCACAAAATAGAAAATGTCAAAATTATTTTGAATGAATCGTTCAACGAATCGGCACCGAATATTTGCCATTTGTTTTTGTGTCCGGAGAAATCGTCAAATGTTCACGTAGACATGGGTTCCATTCATAATATCTCGCTCACTTGTTGGAAACATATCTGGAATGTATCTAGAAGGAATCCATATTGGTTATGTCATGCTGCTGTGCTGTGGTCGCCCGCTAAAAAGGAATTCATTCATCCACAAAGTTTGGCAATGTCATTTAGCCGATTGCTCCATCTATAGTTTATTTACACGGAAGCACCGATGAAACCTCCATCTCTATATTTTGTAATAAGCATGCAACATATGTAGCTAATGGCCATATTGTTTATATAACAGCAGTGCACTATTTTCTGTCCGTTACCATCCGGCAAGTAAAATGTCAAAATGTTGGAACATACCGATCCGTTGATATACACAACCGGTTTGATTCCGAGGACAGCAAGCATTTTCCTAGTTTTCACGAATGACATGCATGTCTACGGAACGTTGACCAGTCAAAACCCGAGAATTGTCTTTCTCAGTCGACGCTTTAAAGTCATGCATGTTATCATGACATATTATACATGCATTTATTTTTTGTTCGAGTTGCAAAGATATGTGCTCATGTTTTCAGAGTCAAGATGTTCCCTAAGTTATTATCCATTGATTAACATTTATTCATCCGGATTAAATAATCGTTTAAGTCGATCGCTTGTTATTTCATACTCGTTTACGTTGGCAACTGGTCACGTGCATGTTACTGAAAAGCAACTAAATTGAATGTGCAATTCTACCTCTTTCAGGTGGTGGTAATAACCGAAGTTAAAGATATATACTTACAAAAAGAGTGACAATAATTCCAGAGAAAACAACAGGCTTTCCATGAGGATGAAATCATGCATATAAAGTACGGTCGATTACACTGCCACAGAGTGGTGATTTAAGCTATACGGTCGACACTTCGCGCATACTACGTGTCTTCATGTGTGGACATTCAGCTGACATTACGATAGTAAAAGGGACATGGAGTCTGGTGTGTTAGATTGTAATAAGACTATATATAAATAACAAATACAGTACAGAAGATCGTTATAAGATACAAGAGCAGTATTATATTGGTGCGTAGTGGCCTACTGCAGTAAAGCAGTATTATATTGGTGTGTAGTGGCCTACTGCAGTAAAGCAGTATTATATTGGTGCGTAGTGGCCTACTGCAGTAAAGCAGTATTATGTTGGTGCGTAGTGGCCTACTGCAGTAAAGCAGTATTATATTGGTGCATAGTGGCCTACTGCAGTAAAGCATAACGTGGTTTACACGCCCACAGTAGTAAACTTCATGTAATGATTCAAACAATATAAATACAGTCATTCTCAGAGTACGGTTGACAATACACATTTTAATTTTATGCTTGTTAGAAAAGGCTTACCACGTCATCAAACTTAAACCAACACAGGCGAATACACGCTGGCGAGAAACCTTTCAGTTGCGAATAGTACGATATGTCATGCCAAAAGTCATTTACGTGTATAGAATGTGACAAGTTATTCATCAGATGCACTCATGCAGAAAATCACATGCGAACACACACGGACGAGCAGTTTACGTGTACTGTATGTAATAAGTCATTTACACGTAAAGACAACCTCAATATTCACATGTTAATACACACTGGAGAGAAGCCGCAAACATGTACAGTATGTGATAAATCATTCACACAACTAGGACATCTCAATAGACACATGTTAATACACACTTGCAAGAAGTCGTATACATGTACGTCATGTGATAAAGCATTCACACGACTAGATAATCTCAACAGTCACATGTTAATACACACAGGAGAGAAGCCGTATACATGTGCAGAATGTGATAAATCGTTCACAGCACTAGTTACTCTCAACAGCCACATGTTAATACACACTGGAGAGAAGACGTATACATGTACAGAATGTGATAAATCATTCCCACAACTTAGTCATCTCAATAGACACATGTTAATACGCACTAGCGATAAGCCGCATACATGTACTGAATGTGATAAACCATTCACACAACTAGGAAATCTCAATAGGCACATGTTAATACACACTGGCGATAAGCCGCATACATGTACAGAATGTGATAAACCATTCACACAACTAGGGCATCTCAAAAGGCACATGTTAATACACACTGGCGATAAGCCGCATACATGTACAGAATGTGATAAACCATTCACACAACTAGGGCATCTCAATAGGCACATGTTAATCCACACTGGCGATAAGCCGCATACATGTACAGAATGTGATAAACCATTCACACAACTAGGGCATCTCAATAGGCACATGTTAATACACACTGGCGAGAAGTCGCATACATGTACAATATGTGATAAATCATTCACACAACTAGAAAATCTCAACAGTCACATGTTAATACACACTGGAGAGAAGCCATTTATTTGTACAGTATGTAACAAGGCATTCGGTCATCGAAGAAGTCTCAACAGGCACACGTTACTACATATCGGGGGAAAGCCGTTTACATGTTCTGTATGTATCAAAACATTTACACACAAACAACATCTTGATAAACACATGCTAATACACACTGGTGAGAAGCCGTATACATGTGTTTAATGTGATAACTCGTTCACCCGACTAGGAAATCTTAAAAGTCACATATTAATACACACTGGCGAGAAGCGGCATACATGTACAACATGTAATAAATCATTCACACAACTAGGACATCTCGGTAAACACATATTACTACACACTGGCGAGAAGCCGCATACATGTACGGAATGTGATATATCGTTCACACAACTAGGAAGTATCAATAGTCACATGTTAATATATACTGGCGAGAAGCCGCATACATGTACATTATGTGGTAAATCATTCTCACGACTAGGAAATCTCAATATTCATACAGGAGAGAAGCCATTTACATGTAAGGTATGTAACAAAAAATTCAGATGGAGTAAGTTTCAAAAGGCACATGTTGAAACACACAGGAGAAAACCTATATATCTGTACAGTATGTGCCAAGGCATTCACTCATCGAGATGGTCTCAATAAGCACATGTTAATACATACTGTCTGAAAGCCGTATACGTGTACACTACGTTAAAGCTATTCACACAGGGAGGGAGTCTAACTACAAATATGATTTTACATACTCGTTGCATACTAAAAGCTAGACGTATTAGGTGTGTAAACGAGTAGTTGCCAGCACATCAACCACATGCTTATTGCACCGGCGAGCAGTTTTTCAAGTGAAGGAAGTGTGAAATGCCATTTATACACTCTCAAAAGCAGATGATAGTAAATACCTGCGAAATCCTGTTAACGTGAATCAATGTGAACCATCTTCGGAATGACCGGAGCTCCGTAAATTACTGATGCTAATACATTAACCTTTGCCTATATAACTCGTATGTATTTTCATTGGTTGATGGTAATCCTGACGAGCAGTGATTGGTTGTATATCCTGTCGTCAGGATCAGCCACTATAAATACTGAGCTGACTAGGTGAATGTCAGCAATCCCACTAGCGCCAAATTCAAGTCAAAACATACATCTGTCAAATGAACCCAAAAACAATCCAAAGGCTTTAAAGATATTAACTATTTACTAGTAGGACGTCCATTAAGCAGATAACTTATTAGTTTCTCGAAATGACAGATACGTTTACAATATACAGTGCAACCGTCTCATTGCCTGCCAATACCATCCTGACAGATATAATTTAAGTGATAAATTGTGCAACTGTTTCTTTGTATTGACTAGAATAGGCTTAATAGTCGAATAAATCGACTCTGAGCTAATAAATCAGTATATTAACAACTAAGTTGTTGTTTCTTTCTACAGTTCCCACTGAAATAAATCATTTAGGTAAGTAACACAACTAACTCTGTGAGCCAGAGGGCTTACACTATTGAGGAATAGCCATGCATGTGTAGCCATACATAACTGAGAATGAGATGTCGAACCACATGTTACATGTTATAATATTTACACTATACTAAGAAGAAAAAAGGTTTATTTACCGTTCGAACTTTACTGATCGGTATCAGAACAGAACAGAACAGATTCTTTATTTACATCTCAGGTTACATACATGCATGATTACAAACATACAAGAGCAACAACATGTAGCATATACATATTATTTACAGTGGGAAGTGGTGATAACATAGTATGTACAGTTTTAATGCGTGAAAACAGTTTATCTAAATTTATCAACCAAAGGTATATGGTTTTCATTTTAGGATTTAAATCTTTATCAGTTTGACAGGGGGAATAAAGTTGTTCATAATTAAATAGACATGTCCGTCGAGTTGGTTTAACAAGCTGTTATATAAGGGAGAAGACTCGTCCCACCTGATAAGGGAGTACACTCCTTCGCCACTAGTGCAACGCCCAGACGAGTTCCCTCCCCTATTCAACATATGTATAATATATATACATTTTTATTTTGATTATTATTACTCATTTATTTTCTTCTTTTTTTTTCTTTTTTTTTTACAAATAGCTAGCATACAACTGGAATACAATTTTCAATAGGAATACATATAAACTCTAACAAAAAACAAAACAACAAAAACAACATCTCTTACGAAGTTTCACATCATTAATTGGCGATTTTCGTAGGCATGCTTAAACAAAAAAGTAAAACCGAACATGAAACATTATAAATACACATATTGTATAATGGACATTTTTTAATTATTTTTTTAACGATTATACTCAGTACACATAGTTATTCAACTGATGTAATATAATATTTTCCCCTTCGACAGCCTCTAACAAGTTTGTAAACAATCGATACATTTTGGTGGGGTATTGGTCAGAGATCCGTTATATTCTAATAATAACTGGTGTCATATATTTCACGGGTTTTCCGTGTTACCCAGTATTGTATTGTCGTCTGTACACGGTTCATTCATACACGTTGGGAATTAGACAAAGTATAGTTGGATATTATCCATGGGTGACAGACAAACTGTTATGGTAAGTGGAATTTTACTTAAAATAAAATTGATTATGTGTGCTTTCATTTAGCTAGGTTTTGATCGTTAATATGTTGAGTTTGGGAATGGGTCACGCACGGCATGGCTACTTGACCGTTTGTCTGAATGTTTCATAATACATGTTACAACTAATCGACTATGCGTGTTCACATTTGACCATTTGTTTCAGTGATTTCGTATACAGGTTACAACATAGTTATACATCTAATTGGCTATGCCTATTTACACCAACATAGTTATACATCTAATTGGCTATGCGTATTTACACCAACATAGTTATACATCTAATTGGCTATGCGTATTTACACCAAACAATTACAAATTAGTTGACAATCAGTAAGTATGAATATAAAATTGAATTAACGTAATAAAATAAAACAAATGGCATCTTGCTAACTGGGGATACATAGAGAGACGGTACACGTATATACTTATTCGTTGCGAATACATACACAAAAGTATATATATATATATATATATATATATATAGTTTCTTAAAATTGTTTAAGTATATGATGTATAAATGAGCACAATTTTCTCAGGAGTGAAACATCTTTTGTGTTTAGTAGTTGGTTGTACTTTAATATATTTGGACGTTTATGATAATAGCTCGGCAAAAGCTGGTTTCTTTTGCTACGGAAATGTCGACAGGACATAATATAGTGAAATTCGTCGCCTATGTCGTTTTGGCAGTATGTACACAGTCGTCGGGATAGGTCACAGTAAGAATTTGCCCACCTTCCTGTTTCGAAAGGCAGTTTGTGGTTCGCGGTTCTAAACTTAAAAAATATTAATGCCAAATTTCTTGGTAAGTGTTTGATATAAAATTCAAGTCGGGTATTGTCTTTGAACAGGTTATAATTTTTTCCTTTTGATGATTGTGTAATACTCTGTGACCAGTTCTGTGTAAAATGGTTAATCAACGTGTCTTTGATCAGGATATGAATGTTGTTATTTCGAGGATTATGTTGAAAGTCCCAAATAAGAGAGACCGCAGTCGTTAAATATTTTATTTATGTATTTTATCCATATGAAAGTGTATGGTTGTGAATATAACATTGCCTCATAACAAAGTGATGACAGTTTAGTAGGTTTGCCTAGTTTAAGTTTAGTCCAAAATGCAATAATCTTTGATTTTATAGTAATTTCAATAGGATAGCGGCCTAGCTCTGCATATAACATATATTTCGGTGTGCTATTCCTCGAATGTGTTATTCTTCTTAGAAAATCAACATGTACTTTTTCTATCATATCAATGTTCTCATAGCCCCATATTTCACTTGCATATGTTAGTATCGGGAGGACAGTGTGGTCGAACAGTTTAAGTTGTAAGTCAATTGGGATATCAAGGTTGTTCACACGCTGAAGTAACAAGTGCATTGCTTTTTTGGCTTGGTTAACTATATGGATTTTTGCATTTAAGAAACTTCCAGAACTTGAAAAATATAAACCGAGATACTTATATTTGTCCACTATATCGATGCTTTTCCCATCAATATGAAACGAAAAGAGTGATTTTTTTTTAGTGCCGAAAACTATTATTTTAGTTTTTTCTGTGTTAAGATTTAGTTTCCAGGTGCTACAATAATCGTGGAAGTCGTTTAGACATTCTTGAAAAGAAATAGGATCTTCGCTGACGATAATAGTGTCATCGGCGTACAATATTATAATAGTAATATTTTTAGGTAAAAACTAGCGTCATTGCCATCACTTTCAACAGTTATACCATTGTGGTTATGTTCTAATAGGAATCTTTCTAGATCGTTTAGAAATATAGAAAACAGTGCTGGGGACAAATTCTCGCCCTGCCGGACACCTGATTTACAGAAAAAGTAAGCTGATGTTTCGCCATTTGCAGATACGCATGACTTAATGTCTTGGTACATGTTATATATAACACGGAAGAACTTTCCATTTATCTCGGTTTTGAGAAGTTTTGACTATAGTCCGATGCGCCAGACGGTATCGAATGCCTGGGGAAAGTCTATGAACGAACAAAAAAGTTTCTTTCTCTGGGATCGTAACAGTTCCACTAGGTAATGTAAAACAAAAATATGGCCTGTTGTTGAATATTGTCCCCGAAATCCTGCCTGGTTTTCTGATATAATGTCATGTTCATTTAAGTACAGTGTAAGTCTTTCGTTCAGAACTGATGTAAATAATTTTCCTAAACAACTGAGAATGGTAATTGGTCTGTAATTTGAGGGGTCTGTAGGGTCACCTTTGTTTTTAAATAATGGTTTAATAATTCCCTCTAGCCATTCACTTGGTATAAAGCCGCAATCAAGCACTTTATTAAAAAGTAGTGTATAAATAGGTACCATGAAGTCTTTTGTTGATTTAAGATAATCATTAATGATCAAATCGTTTGCGTGTGCTTTTTCGTTTTGGGTTTTATCGATCATTTTTTCAATTTCTGCGTTACATATGGGAGCGTTTAAAATCGGGTCATCGTCGCTTATATTGATGTCTGGTGTTCGTTCGTCTGTCCGTTCATTAGCTGAGTTAACGTTTTTGAAATAATCGTATAATTTGTTTAGGTCTGGTGATCTGTGTTTGGATTTGGGTTTTAAGCTATTGAGAAGTTTCCAATATTGTTTAGGCTGTTTTGTGTGCATCTGTCGCAGTTTATGTTCGTTTCTTGATCTGTAATTATGTACATGTGTATTTAACGTCTGTTTATATTGTTTGCTTGCGGCGGTCAGTTGATGTTTATGTAGGTCAGTCCTGTGTAATTGGTATTTCTTACGTGCTGTATTGTAAATAACTCTCGCATTCCTACACTGGGGTCCAAAAAAGGGTTTATTCGTTGCGCGCGATGTATTTTTCGTGCTATTTTTGGTGAAAGTTTTAGCTGATGACTTTGAAAATAATTCTGAAATTGTTTTAGTTGCTAGGCTTATTGTGTCTTTCACTGTATTGTGATCATTATTCATAAGTAATTCGTATATGGATTGCATTTCTGCTTGGTCTATATTGGTTATAAATTGCCCTTTTTTATTTTCATTCCACTTTGGAGCTTTTGGTTTATTGGTTTGCGGGTTTTCATTTATGCCAGTGTTTGGTGGCTTCAGAATCTGGAGCTTACAAGAAAGTAGGGAATGACCGTCGGAGTATATGTCGTTTAGTTCTTCTATGTCAAAATCGCACATGTGCCTTAACAGGCTTGATGTAGATAATGTGTAGTCGATAACGGATTTATTTCTAAAAGTAAGCTTGCCAATGTTTTTGTCGTGGCCTATTCGTCCATTACATATAAGAATATTATTGTTTTTGCATATTTCTAGCAGTTTATGTCCATTTTGGTTGATTTTGGTGTCTTGTGTCTTTCTATTTATAGGTAATTTAAGTTCTTTAAGGATATACGTCTGATTAAAAAATGCCATTGTTTCTTGGTCAAAGTCAAATTGCTCAGCGAAAAACGTATCAACGTGTGTATAATCGGGTAATTCGGCGGTATGGGCATTCAGATCCCCAGTTAGCAGGATATTTTCGTATTGGCTACACATCGATGTTATTTCCATATCCATATAACTGTATAAATCATCCTTCAAAAAACGTGAACATTCTGGCGGCACGTAAATCACACCTATGATAAGATCATCGCTGATATTTAATATACTCTTTTCCATTTTAATCCATAATATATACTCTGAATCATTTTTTATTATCTGAATGTTTCCTGACAAAGAGTTATGCACAAACATACCAATTCCGCCAGATTTTCTAATATAGTTTTGTTCTCTTGGTTTCGATATAAATTCATAATTGTTCAATGATACAAAGAATATCATAAATGTTTACAAGATCATTAAATTCAGGAAAGTTCAGTTTATTTCTCAAGCCACAAACATTGTGTTCCTATAGAAATAAGACCGCTGTTATTGTAAGCAGATGCAATAGGTTGTAAGAGGGGTTTAGTGTTATTCGGTAAATTGTCGTTACTATCAATATTTACAAAGTCATTTGCTGGGGTTTTCCCCCGCCACTGTTCTTCTAAACAGTGTCACCTGAGACTCCATTGCTTGTTGTTGGCATCTGTGTGGTGGATATATCGGTGGCAGTGACCGTTCTATTGTTTATATCACTAATCCCAGTGGCTTCCTTGATTGGTTTAGTCTTTGTACCATATTTACTGGTAGCTGGTGTCTTGGGTGTTCTGATAATTGGTAGAGGTATGATGGGGTAACCTGATACCCATGGTCTCTGGACGTTTGGTGTGTTTGGAAGCGAGTGATTTTGCTGATTATTTCTTTTTGGTGATTCCGGCCTAGGAAGAGCCTGCGTGTGTGCACTAGCCGGGGTCCGAATAGTGCAATAACTGGCGCCAGGTTACCAGAACGGGACTGTGTGCTTGCACTAGACGAGGGTCTGGATGGTGAAGTGACTGGCGCCTGGTTACCAGAACGGGGAGTGTGGGTTTTCGGAGACGATATATCCATGTGTACAGGTTCATTGCAGTGTTTTTGATAAAGTTTTGCATTGTTACTTTTTGCATTTTCATGGAGTTTGTCACTAACCCTTTGTTAGACGTTGCAGTGTCGTGTGCCTCTCATCATTTCGTCCCAGTCGGGGAACATGTTTTTAACGATGTTGCAATTCACTGTGAGTGAAGCTGGATATCTATTTTTTACATTTTTGGCACCGTACTTTTCACGTGATGATTTGTACTCACCCCATAGCTGTTTTCTGGTGTCATTAATTTCCCGGGGGTAGTCCCTGCTTATCCCATATCGTTTGCCTTTCAGATGGTTTACATTTGATAGAATCATATCCACTTCTCGCGAGTCCATGAAAGTGGCAATAACTTGTCTTGTGGATTGTCTGCCTTGTGTATACAGTATGCGACCTAGACGATATGCCTTGCAAACCATGAATGTGGATGGGTCCATGTATAGTTCTGTGGCAAGAAAATGTTTAATAATTTCCAAACAATTTTCACCTTTACTTTGTTGAATACCCGAAAACAGTAAATTGCAAGACCTAGTTTTTACCTCAAAATCGATGCTTTTATACTCCAATAAGCGAATACGGTCATCTGTGACGTCGTTTCGTGCCCAACCCGTGTAAACATGTCTTTCTATTATGTCCATTCTGCGTGTCGTCGCATTCAAATGCACAGTTAACTGTTCAAATAAAGACACTCTTTGTTCTTCCGCAGACATTTTTTTAAAGTCATGTATGCTGGTGCTGTTAGTGTCCGGAACAAAAGCAGAGTCACTCGGAAGTAACGGGGTGGGTGGGGTATTCGAGTGCTGACGTTGCCTTTTGTTTCTTTGAGTTTCGAAACCATCACCAAGGACCGCATATTGGTTACCATACTGTGTACCAAATGTCTTATCACTATAATATCGTTCATTACGATCCATTTTATAGACTATAACTTACTCAGATGTATGTAGATCTTAGTTTATTTTCTTTTTTTTGCCAAGCCCGCTACAATTCGACCGCCATTGATCCCACCGGAATCAATAGTCGTTTTGTTTGAGACACCCCCTAATTTTTATTTCATTCCTATTCCTTACCGATGAAACAATCGATATCAATGATTAATTTGTTTGAGATGCCCCTAAGTTTGTTGCGGACATATTCGATACTAACGTGTGGTCCAGTATGCCCGCGGACACATTGACAAGCTGCGGAATTATTGACACTCTACACGTGTTTGAATGACCACTGAAGAAATAATATTCTTCTAAATTCACTGGCATAACCTATAAAACTATTACCAAGAGACTTACAACCGAGAAGAGCATGTATCGGATGGCACCGAATGCGCTTTGTTAGTCAATATCCGTCCATATAGAAACAAATCATACCTGAATCGAGGCTGTCGTTGACGTATCTAAATCATTTTTTAAACTTTTTGACAAATCCGTGTGTGGCTTAAAATGGCATATACTGCAGGGATCATTCTAGGCCGCGATTCCGCGATATTCTCGCATTTAAATCTCAAAAATCGCATAAAAAAAGACAAATGGAACAAATTGTCAGATCAAATTCGGTGGAAATCCATTTTCACCATTTCAGTTCGTAATACAAATATATTGATTAAAATTTCATTTAAAATCTCAAGTAAATTTCTTCAGATCCATTTATTCGAATTACCTCCCTTAGTAGTAATTTCTCCATTTACCATAAAGAAAATCTATAAAACGGACAATAAACGAATTCTTATCAAAGCAAAATATTTACATGTAACCGAGGTATCTAGGCAACCGACATCACCCACGAACAACAAGGTATGTACACATTATTTATCGAGGAAGTCCCTGTTTCGGTGACTGTAAATATAACGACTGTCTTCCGAATTAATTAAATCGAGTAATTAAGGGTTCGGCAATGTTCTGAGCATTTTCTTGTCATTTGACCTACTTTTTCATATCGTGCCCCTATTTCAATACTGATGCACCTAAAAGTTACGTACATAAAGTCAACATCAAATTTCTAATCTTTAAAACAACGTTGATTTGTTGCTGTCTTTAAAAAAACAAAACTTCTTACCAGTGTCAGACTTGAACTCACAAAATAGAAAATGTACACAATTATTTTGAATGAATCATTCAACGAATCGGCACCGAATCTCCGCCATTTTTTTTTGTGTCCGGAGAATCGTCAAATTTTCACGTAGACATGGGTTCCATTCATAATATCTCGCTCACTTGTTTGAAAAAACATATCTGGAATGTATCTAGAAGGAATCCATATTGGTTATGTCATACTGCTGTGCTCGCCCGCTAAAAATGAATTCATTCATCAGGAAATGTGTAGCTAATGGCCATATTGTTTATATAACAGCACTGCACTATTTTCTGTCCGTTGCCATCCGGCAAGTAAAATGTCAAAATGTTGAACATACCGATCCGTTGATATACACTGTGACAACCGGTTTCATTCCGAGGACAGCAAGAATTTTCCTAGTTTTCACGAATGACATGCATGTCTACGGAACGTTGACCAGTCAAAACCCGAGAATTGTCTTTCTCGGTCGACGCTTTAAAGTCATGCATGTTATCATGACATATTATACATGCATTTATTTTTTGTTCGAGTTGCAAAGATATGTGCTCATGTTTTCAGAGTCAAGATGTTCCCTAAGTTATTATCCATTGATTAACATTTATTCATCCGGATTAAATAATCGTTTAAGTCGATCGCGTGTTATTTCATACTCGTTTACGTTGGCAACTGGTCACGTGCATGTTACTGAAAAGCAACTAAATGGAATGTGCAATTCTACCTCTTTCAGGTGGTGGTAATAACCGAAGTTAAAGATATATACTTACAAAAAGAGTGACAATAATTCCAGAGAAAACAACAGGCTTTCCATGAGGATGAAATCATGCATATAAAGTACGGTCGATTACACTGCCACAGAGTGGTGATTTAAGCTATACGATCAACACTTCGCGCATACTACGTGTCTTCATGTGTGGACATTCAGCTGACATTACGATAGTAAAAGGGACAGGGAGTCTGGTGTGTTAGATTGTAATAAGATTATATATAAATAACAAATACAGTACAGAAGATCGTTATAAGATACACGAGCAGTATTATATTGGTGCGTAGTGGCCTACTGCAGTAAAGCAGTATTATATTGGTGTGTAGTGGCCTACTGCAGCAGTATTATATTGGTGCGTAGTGGCCTGCTGCAGTAAAGCAGTATTATATTGATGCGTAGTGGCCTACTGCAGTAAAGCAGTATTATGTTGGTGCGTAGTGGCCTACTGCAGTAAAGCAGTATTATATTGGTGCGTAGTGGCCTACTGCAGTAAAGCATAACGTGGTTTACACGCCCACAGTAGTAAACTTCATGTAATGATTCAAACAATATAAATACAGTCATTCTCAGAGTACGGTTGACAATACACATTTTAATTTTATGCTTGTTAGAAAAGGCTTACCACGTCATCAAATTTAAACCAACACAGGCGAATACACACTCGCGAGAAACCTTTCAATTGCGAATAGTACGATATGTCATGCCAAAAGCCATTTACGTGTACAGAATGTGACAAGTCATTCATAAGATGCACTCATGCTGAAAATTACATGCGAACACACACGGGCGAGCAGTTTACGTGTACTGTATGTAATAAGTCATTTACACGTAAAGACAACCTCAATATTCACATGTTAATACACACTGGAGAGAAGCCGTATACATGTACGTCATGTGATAAAGCATTCACACGACTAGATACTCTCAACAGTCACATGTTAATACACGCAGGAGAGAAGCCGTATACATGTGCAGAATGTGATAAATCGTTCACAGCACTAGGTATTCTCAACAGTCACATGTAAATACACACTGGAGAGAAGCCGTATACATGTACAGAATGGGATAACTCATTCCCACAGCTTGGTCATCTCAATAGACACATGTTAATACGCACTAGCGATAAGCCGCATCAAAATATAATACACACTGGCGATAAGCCGCATACATGTACAGAATGTGATAAACCATTCACACAACTAGGGCATCTCAATAGGCACATGTTAATACACACTTGCGATAAGCCGCATACATGTACAGAATGTGATAAACCATTCACACAACTAGGGAATCTCAATAGGCACATGTTAATACACACTGGCGATAAGCCGCATACATGTACAGAATGTGATAAACCATTCACACAACTAGGGCATCTCAATAGGCACATGTTAATACACACTGGCGAGAAGTCGCAATCATGTACAATATGTGATAAATCATTCACACAACTTGGAAATCTCAACAGTCACATGTTCATACACACTGGAGAGAAGCCATATATTTGTACAGTATGTAACAAGGCATTCGGTCATCGAAGAAGTCTCAATAGGCACACGTTACTACATATCGGGGGAAAGCCGTTTACATGTTCTGTATGTATCAAAACATTTACACACAAACAACACCTTGATAAACACATGCTAATACACACTGGTGAGAAGCCGTATACATGTGTTTAATGTGATAACTCGTTCACCCGACTAGGAAATCTTAAAAGTCACATGTTAATACACACTGGCAAGAAGCGGCATACATGTACAACATGTAATAAATCATTCGCACAACTAGGACATCTCAGTAAACACATATTACTACACACTGGCGAGAAGCCGCATACATGTACGGAATGTGATATATCATTCACACAACTAGGAAGTATCAATAGTCACATGTTAATACACATTGGCGAGAAGCCGCATACATGTACAGTATGTGGTAAATCATTCTCACGACTAGGAAATCTCAATATTCATACAGGAGAGAAGCCATTTACATGTAAGGTATGTAACAAGAAATTCAGACGGAGTAAGTTTCAAAAGGCACATGTTGAAACACACAGGAGAGAAACCATATATCTGTACAGTATGTGCCAAGGCATTCACTCATCGAGAAGGTCTCAATAAGCACATGTTAATACATACTGCCTGAAAGCCGTATACGTGTACACTACGTTAAAGTTATTCGCACAGGGAGAGATTCTAACTACAAATATGATTTTATATACTCGTTGCATACTAAAAGCTAGACGTATCAGGAGTGTAAACGAGTAGTTGCCAGCACATCAACCACAAGTTTATTTGCACCGGCGAGCAGTTTTTCAAGTGAAGGTAGTGTGAAATGCCATTTATACACCCTCAAAAGCAGATGATAGTAAATACCTGCGAAATCCCGTTAACGTGCATCAATGTGAACCATCTTCGGAATGACCGGAGCTCCGTAAATTACTGATGCTAATATATTTACCTTTTCCTATATAACTCTATGTATTTTTATTGGTTGATGGTAATCCTGACGAGCAGTGATTGGTTGAATATCCTGTCGTCAGGATCAGCCACTATAAATACTGAGCTGACTAGGTGAATGTCAGCAATCCCACTAGCGCCAAATTGAAGTCAAAACATACATAATAATATTACATCTGTCAAATGAACCCAAAAACAATCCAAAGGCTTTAAAGATATTAACTATTTACTATTAGGACGTCCATTAAGCAGATAACTTATTAGTTTCTCGAAATTACAGATACGTTTACAATATATAGTGCAACCGTCTCATTGCCTGCCTATACCATCCTGACAGATATAATTTAAGTGATAAATTGTGCAACTGTTTCTTTGTATTGACTAGAATAGACTTAATAGTCGAATAAATCGACTCTGAGCTAATAAATTAGTATATAAACAACTAAGTTGTTGTTTCTTTCTACAGTTCCCACTGAAATAAATCATTTAGGTAAGTAACAAAACTAACTCAGCTTACACTACTGAGGAATAGCCATGCATGTGTAGCCATACATAACTGAGAATGAGATGTCAAACCACATGTTGCATGTTATAATATTTACACTATACTAAGAAGAAAAAAGGCTTATTTACCGTTCGAACTTTACTGATCGGCATCAATAATCATTTTGTTTGAGACACCCCCTAATTTTTATTTCATTCCTATTCCTTACCGATGAAACATAATCGATATCCATGATTAATTTGTTTGAGATGCCCCTAGGTTTGTCGCGGACCTATTCACTCGTTGCGGACATATTCGATACTAACGTGTGGTCCAGTATGCCCGCGGACACATTGACACGCTGCGGAATTATTGACACCCTACACGTGTTTGAATGACCACTGAAGAAATAATATTCTTCTAAATTCACTGGCATAACCTATAAAACATATTACCAAGAGACTCACAACCGAGAACAGCATGTATCGGATGGCACCGGTTACGCTTTGTTCAATATCCGTCCATATAGAAAAAAATCATACCTGAATCGAGGCTGTTGTTGACGTATCTAAATCATTTTTTAAACTTTTTGACAAATCCGTGTGTGGCTTAAAACGATGCAGGAGCAAGCGTACCATTACATAAGCGTACCATTTTAGGAGCAAGCGTCCCATGTATAGAATATATAGTGGTAACATAGGTGCTAATTTGTTTGTGGTTTGCAGTGCGACCATTATAATGGTGATAATTGCATGATAATTGCATGGTGAGATCATTTTTATAAGATTTGTATAAGGGAATATGAATAATTTTGCACACGCTTGTTTCAATTTTTAGTAGTTTTATTTAATTAATATATACACAACAAATAAAGATATAGAAGACAAAGATAACGTTTTACATACAAGACGCTTTTCATTCGAGACAGAAATGAAAGATATTTACATTCTTAAACAGCTAGAACATTTGAAGATATAATTTATTTTATTTCAGCAATCAGCAATTTCATCATTAACAAGATAAGTTACAAATACTAAAGCAACAGATATCCGTGATACACATTAACAATGACACAAACAGGAGAAACCAATATAGTTGACGTCATCTTCTACATGAAATCGCCGAGTTGATGTTGTTGATGCTGCTATCTAGTTGTCTTCCTCGCCGTGAGAAGTCTCGATGTCTTCATATTGGTCCCATAGATCAAACAGTCGTCCATGGATGCGTTTGTACTTTTGTCTGTTGTTGCGTGTCAGCAGATTTTCGGAGACCAGCCTGATCTGCATGTTGACTTCCTCAGCTTCTGCCCGTAGAATGGGGACGAGCACGTAGAATGGAAGGGTGCTCCCGCTGGCTCGTGCGTTAAGTCGTTTGTGCCACCCTGTAAAATAAATAATAGTGTAATTAGTTATACATGTCTGATTTAATGATGATATTATTATTATATATCTATTTATTGTTCCTTATTCATTATTAGTTTAATTAAGGTATTTCATTTAATGTTATCATTTTCTTTTTATGCAATGTTGACACTTATTGTGATGATATATATGTATAAATATATTTAACTTCCATGTCATTGTTGGGCCTAACTGTCTCTCTGAAAACCGACCAGTGTTCTGGTTTCCCGACAGAGCCGTCTATCCAATAAGTGCGGACTTAGTTAACCAGCTGGATTGTCTCAGGACATGATGCACCGGCAAGCTGCTCCAACTCCTCGACCGTCTCCCTGGTGTGTTCGGCTGGGATGAATGGCAGAGCAAGAAGTTTTTGGATGAATCAATATTTGTCCGCCTTTTCGTTATAACTCGTGCTCAGACGCAGACGCATGAGTCTGGAGTGAATGTCGATACAGCGATCTTGTATTTTATTCATTGCGCGTGTATCAAAATGAAACATGCATTTGCGCGTCCGTCTGAGCGTGTGTAATTGTTAAGTATTTTCTTTTTGACAGCGTAATGCGCTTGTATCAGCCGACCGAAATCAAAATGCCAAAATTGAGTTAAATTAAATTCTGCAAATGAGGAATACTAGTTTTAAGAACTGTTTATGTTATTATATGTTCATAGACATAGTATTACAGAGAGAGATAATAATAAGATATCATGGTATTGGATACTTTAATGGGATAAATTAGTGTGCTTGGAAACTATACATTACTCTAAATGAATCCGTATACTATAAAGGTAAATAAACATCGTTACATAATTTAAATAAATTATTTTAAAGATCATTAACCGAGTGAAGTGGATGCTTAAATGTACCATAAGTAATGAGAATATAGTCATGCATACACATACAATATTACTTTTTTTTCATCATTTACCTCGGCATTCACTTAAATATCAATATATTATCAATAAATTAATAACTTCACTGCTTATTATCAATGATCCTTTATGTTTTATGTTCAATATACTAAATAATTCATATACCAATGAATAACTATATATCTATATATGTGGTACGCTTGCTCTCGGAAAGTGGAACGCTTGCTCCCGGTGCGTTTGTGCAATGGTACGCTTGCTCCATCATTCGCTTAAAATGGCATATACTGCAGGGATCACTCTAGATCGCGATTCCGCGATATTCTCGCATTTAAATCTCAAAAATCGCATAAAAAAAAGACAAATGGAACAAATTGTCGCATCGAATTCGGTGGAAATCCATTTTTCACCATTTCATTTCGTAATACAAATATATTGATTAAAATTTCATTTAAAATCTCAAGTAAATTTTTTCAGATCCATTTATTCGAATTACCTCCCTTAGTAGTAATTTCTCCATTTACCATAAAGAAAATCTATAAAACGGACAATAAACGAATTCTTATCAAAGCAAAATATTTACATTTAACCGAGGTATCAAGGCAACCGACAACACCCACGAACAACAAGGTATGTACACATTATTTATCGAGGAAGTCCCTGTTTCGGTGACCGTAAATATAACGAGCGTCTTCCGAATTAATTAAATCGAGTAATTAAGGATTCGCCAATGTTCTGAACATTTTCTTTTCATTTGACCTACTTTTTCATATCGTGTCCCAATTTAATTTCTGATGCACCTAAAAGTTACGCACATAAAGTCAACATCAAATGTCGTCAAATTTCTAATCTTTAAAACAACGTTGATTTGTTGCTGTCTTTAAAAAACAACAACTTCTTACCAGTGTCAGACTTTAACTCACAAAATAGAAAATATACACAATTATTTTGAATGAATCAGTCAACGAATCGGCACCGAATCTCCGCCAATTTTCACGTAGACATGGATTCCATTCATAATATCTCGCTCACTTGTTTGAAACATATCTGGAATGTATCTAGAAGGAATCCATATTGGTTATGTCATACTGCTGTGCTGTGTTCGCCCGCTAAAAAGGAATTCATTCATCAGCAAAGTTTGGCAATGTCATTTAGCCGATTGCTCCATTTTTAGTTTATTTACACGGAAGCACCGATGAAACCTCCATCTCTATATTATGTAGCAAGCATGCAACATGTGTAGCTAATGGCCATATTGTTTATATAACAGCAGTGCACTATTTTCTGTCCGTTGCCATCCGGCAAGTAAAATGTCAAAATGTTGAACATACAGATCCGTTGATATACACAACCGGTTTGATTCCGAGGACAACAAGAATTTTCTGAGTTTTCACGAATGGCATGCATGTCTAAGGAACGTTGACCAGTCAAAACCCGAGAATTGTCTTTCTCAGTCGACGCTTTAAAGTCATGCATGTTATCATGACATATTATACATGCATTTATTTTTTGTTCGAGTTGCAAAGATATGTGCTCATGTTTTCAGAGTCAAGATGTTCCCTAAGTTATTATCCATTGATTAACATTTATTCATCCGGATTAAATAATCGTTTAAGTCGATCGCTTGTTATTTCATACTCGTTTACGTTGGCAACTGGTCACGTGCATGTTACTGAAAAGCAACTAAATGGAATGTGCAATTCTACCTCTTTCAGGTGGTGGTAATAACCGAAGTTAAAGATATATACTTACAAAAAGAGTGACAATAATTCCAGAGAAAACAACAGGCTTTCCATGAGGATGAAATCATGCATATAAAGTACGGTCGATTACACTGCCACAGAGTGGTGATTTAAGCTATACGGTCGACACTTCGCGCATACTACGTGTCTTCATGTGTGGACATTCAGCTGACATTACGATAGTAAAAGGGACATGGAGTCTGGTGTGTTAGATTGTAATAAGACATATATAAATAACAAATACAGTACAGAAGATCGTTATAAGATACACGAGCAGTATTATATTGGTGCGTAGTGGCCTACTGCAGTAAAGCAGTATTATATTGGTGTGTAGTGGCCTACTGCAGCAGTATTATATTGGTGCATAGTGGCCTGCTGCAGTAAAGCAGTATTATATTGGTGCGTAGTGGCCTACTGCAGTAAAGCAGTATTATGTTGGTGCGTAGTGGCCTACTGCAGTAAAGCAGTATTATATTGGTGCATAGTGGCCTACCAGTAAAGCATAACGTGGTTTACACGCCCACAGTAGTAAAATTCATGTAATGATTCAAACAATATAAATACAGTCATTCTCAGAGTACGGTTGACAATACACATTTTAATTTTATGCTTGTTAGAAAAGGCTTACCACGTCATCAAACTTAAACCAACACAGGCGAATACACGCTGGCGAGAAACCTTTCAGTTGCGAATAGTACGATATGTCATGCCAAAAGTCATTTACGTGTACAGAATGTGACAAGTTATTCATCAGATGCACTCATGCAGAAAATCACATGCGAACACACACGGACGAGCAGTTTACGTGTACTGTATGTAATAAGTCATTTACACGTAAAGACAACCTCAATATTCACATGTTAATACACACTGGAGAGGAGCCGCAAACATGTACAGTATGTGATAAATCATTCACACAACTAGGACATCTCAATAGACACATGTTAATACACACTTGCAAGAAGTCGTATACATGTACGTCATGTGATAAAGCATTCACACGACTAGATACTCTCAACAGTCACATGTTAATACACACAGGAGAGAAGCCGTATACATGTGCAGAATGTGATAAATCGTTCACAGCACTAGTTACTCTCAACAGCCACATGTTAATACACACTGGAGAGAAGCCGTGTACATGTACAGAATGTGATAAATCATTCCCACAACCTGGTCATCTTAATAGACACATGTTAATACGCACTAGCGATAAGCCGCATACATGTACTGAATGTGATAAACCATTCACACAACTAGGAAATCTCAATAGGCACATGTTAATACACACTGGCGATAAGCCGCATACATGTACAGAATGTGATAAACCATTCACACAACTAGGGCATCTCAAAAGGCACATGTTAATACACACTGGCGATAAGCCGCATACATGTACAGAATGTGATAAACCATTCACACAACTAGGGCATCTCAATAGGCACATGTTAATACACACTGGCGATAAGCCGCATACATGTACAGAATGTGATAAACCATTCACACAACTAGGGCATCTCAATAGGCACATGTTAATACACACTGGCGAGAAGTCGCATACATGTACAATATGTGATAAATCATTCACACAACTAGAAAATCTCAACAGTCACATGTTAATACACACTGGAGAGAAGCCATATATTTGTACAGTATGTAACAAGGCATTCGGTCATCGAAGAAGTCTCAACAGGCACACGTTACTACATATCGGGGGAAAGCCTTTTACATGTTCTGTATGTATCAAAACATTTACACACAAACAACATCTTGATAAACACATGCTAATACACACTGGTGAGAAGCCGTGTACCTGTGTTTAATGTGATAACTCGTTCACCCGACTAGGAAATCTTAAAAGTCACATATTAATACACACTGGCGAGAAGCGGCATACATGTACAACATGTAATAAATCATTCACGCAACTAGGACATCTCGGTAAACACATATTACTACACACTGGCGAGAAGCCGCATACATGTACGGAATGTGATATATCGTTCACACAACTAGGAAGTATCAATAGTCACATGTTAATATATACTGGCGAGAAGCCGCATACATGTACATTATGTGGTAAATCATTCTCACGACTAGGAAATCTCAATATTCATACAGGAGAGAAGCCATTTACATGTAAGGTATGTAACAAAAAATTCAGATGGAGTAAGTTTCAAGAGGCACATGTTGAAACACACAGGAGAGAAACTATATATCTGTACAGTATGTGCCAAGGCATTCACTCATCGAGATGGTCTCAATAAGCACATGTCAGACATACTGTCTGAAAGCCGTATACGTGTACACTACGTTAAAGTTATTCACATAGGGAGGGAGTCTAACTACAAATATGATTTTACATACTCGTTGCATACTAAAAGCTAGACGTATCAGGTGTGTAAACGAGTAGTTGCCAGCACATCAACCACATGCTTATTGCACCGGCGAGCAGTTTTTCAAGTGAAGGAAGTGTGAAATGCCATTTATACACTCTCAAAAGCAGATGATAGTAAACACCTGCGAAATCCTGTTAACGTGAATCAATGTGAACCATCTTCGGAATGACCGGAGCTCCGTAAATTACTGATGCTAATACATTTACCTTTGCCTATATAACTCGTATGTATTTTCATTGGTTTATGGTAATCCTGACGAGCAGTGATTGGTTGAATATCCTGTCGTCAGGATCAGCCACTATAAATACTGAGCTGACTAGGTGAATGTCAGCAATCCCACTAGCGCCAAATTGAAGTCAAAACATACATCTGTCAAATGAACCCAAAAACAATCCAAAGGCTTTAAAGATATTAACTATTTACTATTAGGACGTTCATTAAGCAGATAACTTATTAGTTTCTCGAAATTACAGATACGTTTACAATATATAGTGCAACCGTCTCATTGCCTGCCAATACCATCCTGACAGATATAATTTAAGTGATAAATTGTGCAACTGTTTCTTTGTATTGACTAGAATAGGCTTAATAGTCGACTCTGAGCTAATAAATCAGTATATTAACAACTAAGTTGTTGTTTCTTTCTACAGTTCCCACTGAAATAAATCATTTAGGTAAGTAACACAACTAACTCTGTGAGCCAGAGGGCTTACACTATTGAGGAATAGCCATGCATGTGTAGCCATACATAACTGAGAATGAGATGTCGAACCACATGTTACATGTTATAATATTTACACTATACTAAGAAGAAAAAAGGTTTATTTACCGTTCGAACTTTACTGATCGGTATCAGAACAGAACAGAACAGATTCTTTATTTACATCTCAGGTTACATACATGCATGATTACAAACATACAAGAGCAACAACATGAGCACAAATGTAGCATATACATATTATTTACAGTGGGAAGTGGTGATAACATAGTATATACAGTTTTAATGCGTGAAAACAGTTTATCTAAATTTATCAACCAAAGGTATATGGTTTTCATTTTAGGATTTAAATCTTTATCAGTTTGACAGGGGGAATAAAGTTGTTCATAATTAAATAGACATGTCCGTCGAGTTGGTTTAACAAGCTGTTATATAAGGGAGAAGACTCGTCCCACCTGATAAGGGAGTACACTCCTTCGCCACTAGTGCAACGCCCAGACGAGTTCCCTCCCCTATTCAACATATGTATAATATATATACATTTTTATTTTTATTATTATAACTCATTTATTTTCTTCTTTTTTTTTTTTTTACAAATAGCTAGCATACAACTGGAATACAATTTTCAATAGGAATACATATAAACTCTAACAAACAAAAAAAAATAAACAAAAACATCTCTTACGAAGTTTCACATCATTAATTGGCGATTTTCGTAGGCATGCTTAAACAAAAAAGTAAAACCGAACATGAAACATTATAAATACACATATTGTATAATGGACATTTTTTTTATTTTTTTTAACGATTATACTCAGTACGCATAGTTATTCAACTGATGTAATATAATATTTTCCCCTTCGACAGCCTCTAACAAGTTTGTAAACAATCGACACATTTTGGTGGGGTATTGGTCAGAGATCCGTTATATTCTAATAATAACTGGTGTCATATATTTCACGGGTTTTCCGTGTTACCCAGTACTGTATTGTCGTCTGCACACGGTTCATTCATACACGTGGGGAATTAGACAAAGTATAGTTGGATATTATCCATGGGTGACAGACAAACTGTTATGGTAAGTGGAATTTTACTTAAAATAAAATTGATTATGTGTGCTTTCATTTAGCTAGGTTTTGATCGTTAATATGTTGAGTTTGGGAATGGGTCACGCACGGCATGGCTACTTCACCGTTTGTCTGAATGTTTCATAATACATGTTACAACATCGACTATGCGTGTTCACATTTGACCATTTGTTTCAGTGATTTCGTATACAAGTTACAACATAGTTATACATCTAATTTTCTGTGTGTATTTACACCAACATAGTTATACATCTAATTGGCTGTGTGTATTTACACCAACATAGAAATACATCTAATTGGCTGTGTGTATTTACACCAACATAGTTATACATCTAATTGGCTATGCGTATTTACACCCACATATTTATACATCTAACTGGCTGTGTGTATTTACACCAACATAGTTATACATCTAATTGGCTGTGTGTATTTACGCCAACATAGTTATGCATCTAATTGGCTATGCGTATTTACACCAACATATTTATACATCTAATTGGCTATGCCTATTTACACCAACATAGTTATACATCTAATTGGCTATGCGTATTTACACCAACATAGTTATACATCTAATTGGCTATGCGTATTTACACCAAACAATTACAAATTAGTTGACAATCAGTAAGTATGAATATAAAATTGAATTAACGTAATAAAATAAAAATAAAACGTCAAATGGCATCTTGCTAACTGGGGATACATAGAGAGACGGTACACGTATATACTTATTCGTTGCGAATACATACACAAAAGTATATATATATATATATATATATATATATATATAGTTTCTTAAAAGTGTTTAAGTATATGATGTATAAATGAGCACAATTTTCTCAGGAGTGAAACATCTTTTGTGTTTAGTAGTTGGTTGTACTTTAATATATTTGTACGTTTATGATAATAGCTCGGCAAAAGCTGGTTTCTTTTGCTACGGAAATGTCGACAGGACATAATATAGTGAAATTCGTCGCCTATGTCGTTTTGGCAGTATGTACACAGTCGTCGGGATAGGTCACAGTAAGAATTTGCCCACCTTCCTGTTTCGATAGGCAGTTTGTGGTTCGCGGTTCTAAACTTAAAAAATATTAATGCCAAATTTCTTGGTAAGTGTTTGATATAAAATTCAAGTCGGGTATTGTCTTTGAACAGGTTATAATTTTTTCCTTTTGATGATTGTGTAATACTCTGTGACCAGTTCTGTGTAAAATGGTTAATCAACGTGTCTTTGATCAGGATATGAATGTTGTTATTTGGAGGATTATGTTGAAAGTCCCAAATAAGAGAGACCGCAGTCGTTAAATATTTTATTTATGTATTTTATCCATATGAAAGTGTATGGTTGTGAATATAACATTGCCTCATAACAAAGTGATGACAGTTTAGTAGGTTTGCCTAGTTTAAGTTTAGTCCAAAATGCAATAATCTTTGATTTTATAGTAATTTCAATAGGATAGCGGCCTAGCTCTGCATATAACATATATTTTGGTGTGCTATTCCTCGAATGTGTTATTGTTCTTAGAAAATCAACATGTACTTTTTCTATCATATCAATGTTCTCATAGCCCCATATTTCACTTGCATATGTTAGTATCGGGAGGACAGTGTGGTCGAACAGTTTAAGTTGTAAGTCAATTGGGATATCAAGGTTGTTCACACGCTGAAGTAACAAGTGCATTGCTTTTTTGGCTTGGTTAACTATATGGATTTTTGCATTTAAGAAACTTCCAGAACTTGAAAAATATAAACCGAGATACTTATATTTGTCCACTATATCGATGCTTTTCCCATCAATATGAAACGAAAAGAGTGATTTTTTTTTAGTGCCGAAAACTATTATTTTAGTTTTTTCTGTGTTAAGATTTAGTTTCCAGGTGCTACAATAATCGTGGAAGTCGTTTAGACATTCTTGAAAAGAAATAGGATCTTCGCTGACGATAATAGTGTCATCGGCGTACAATATTATAATAGTAATATTTTTAGGTAAAAACTAGCGTCATTGCCATCACTTTCAACAGTTATACCATTGTGGTTATGTTCTAATAGGAATCTTTCTAGATCGTTTAGAAATATAGAAAACAGTGCATGGGACAAATTCTCGCCCTGCCGGACACCTGATTTACAGAAAAAGTAAGCTGATGTTTCGCCATTTGCAGATACGCATGACTTAATGTCTTGGTACATGTTATATATAACACGGAAGAACTTTCCATTTATCTCGGTTTTGAGAAGTTTTGACTATAGTCCGATGCGCCAGACGGTATCGAATGCCTGGGGAAAGTCTATGAACGAACAAAAAAGTTTCTTTCTCTGGGATCGTAACAGTTCCACTAGGTAATGTAAAACAAAAATATGGTCTGTTGTTGAATATTTTCCCCGAAATCCTGCCTGGTTTTCTGATATAATGTCATGTTCATTTAAGTACAGTGTAAGTCTTTCGTTCAGAACTGATGTAAATAATTTTCCTAAACAACTGAGAATGGTAATTGGTCTGTAATTTGAGGGGTCTGTAGGGTCACCTTTGTTTTTAAATAATGGTTTAATAATTCCCTCTAGCCATTCATTTGGTATAAAGCCGGAATCAAGCACTTTATTAAAAAGTAGTGTATAAATAGGTACCATGAAGTCTTTTGTTGATTTAAGATATTCATTAATGATCAAATCGTTTGCGTGTGCTTTTTCGTTTTGGGTTTTATCGATCATTTTTTCAATTTCTGCGTTACATATGGGAGCGTTTAAAATCGGGTCATCGTCGCTTATATTGATGTCTGGTGTTCGTTCGTCTGTCCGTTCATTAGCTGAGTTAACGTTTTTGAAATAATCGTATAATTTGTTTAGGTCTGGTGATCTGTGTTTGGATTTGGGTTTTAAGCTATTGAGAAGTTTCCAATATTGTTTAGGCTGTTTTGTGTGCATCTGTCGCAGTTTATGTTCGTTTCATGATCTGTAATTATGTACATGTGTATTTAACGTCTGTTTTTATTGTTTGCTTGCGGCGGTCAGTTGATGTTTATGTAGGTCAGTCCTGTGTAATTGGTATTTCTTACGTGCTGTATTGTAAATAACTCTCGCATTCCTACACTGGGGTCCAAAAAAGGGTTTATTCGTTGCGCGCGATGTATTTTTCGTGCTATTTTTGGTGAAAGTTTTAGCTGATGACTTTGAAAATAATTCTGAAATTGTTTTAGTTGCTAGGCTTATTGTGTCTTTCACTGTATTGTGATCATTATTCATAAGTAACTCGTATATGGATTGCATTTCTGCTTGGTCTATATTGGTTATAAATTGCCCTTTTTTATTTTCATTCCACTTTGGAGCTTTTGGTTTATTGGTTTGCGGGTTTTCATTTATGCCAGTGTTTGGTGGCTTCAGAATCTGGAGCTTACAAGAAAGTAGGGAATGACCGTCGGAGTATATGTCGTCTAGTTCTTCTATGTCAAAATCGCACATCTGCCTTAACAGGCTTGATGTAGATAATGTGTAGTCGATAACGCATTTATTTCTAAAAGTAAGCTTGCCAATATTTTTGTCGTGGCCTATTCGTCCATTACATATAAGAATATTATTGTTTTTGCATATTTCTAGCAGTTTATGTCCATTTTGGTTGATTTTGGTGTCTTGTGTCTTTCTATTTATAGGTAATTTAAAGGTGAAATATAGCGTGTATTTTGAGTATATATTCGGAAATATACGTATATAATATACAATATTGTCAAATCTTACACTTATTGGTTGTCCCGTTTTCTCACAGTAGCCAATTTTATCTCATAGCGCACACGCTTCGAGTTTCGCCCTTTTTGAAGACAGGTAAGTGACACGTGATCCTGTGACGTCATTGGTACTAAACGATTCGCGGTGTCGCATTGAGTTGTATAGTATTGTCTATGTAGGATTACGTTTTATGGTACTTGTTAAAAATGCCGTGTGTTGTTGCTGGGTGAAAAAGTTTGCATAAAGAAGGACAAGATAATAACCTAAGTTTCTTCCGTTTCCCTAATCGAGATAATGATATATTAAGATTTGAAGTGTGGGTAGGCGTTACCGAAGATAATCGCCCGACTCGTCGAGAAAGTTGGAACCTACGAAAGACGCGCGAGTTTGTAGCAAACATTTTGAGTTGACTTCGTGGGAAGTCCATCCTTTGGTTTCATTATCTTTGAAATTGGAGAACAAAAGGCCATGCAGATTAAAATCAACAGCGGTACCAACGATATTCGACTATAAAAATAAGAAGTGCATAACCCCGCCGTCTCCAAGCAAGTTGTATTCGCCTATTCGACCGGCGCTGAGGAGGAAATTCATACATGAAGTAAGATTGAAATGTATGTTCAATTATCTTAGCACCTCATCGGGTATACGTATGATAAATTGAAGAAACTTGTATAGTTTTAGATCTATATATACACCGTGAATGCTGTTGAATTAGAAGCATGCGTCTTTACGTGAATGAATGAAGAGTTGACGGCGCTAATATTATGTAGCCGTCTTTTTTTTAAAAGATTGCAAAGAACGTTCAGCATATACATTTAAATGCATCCGGTGAAATAAACACTGTGTCTTTGTTTCCAAATTTTTATTTTAATAATTTTAAATTATACACCCTGTTCTGCCAATAGTATTATAGATATATATTATCAATATATATAGGGCTATGGATTTGAAAAAAAATTACAAAATGTTTCATGGATATTTATTACATGGCAGAAAATTAATAATATTACTAGCTTTTATATTAATTCAGTAATTTTTTTATGGCAAAGCAACAACAATAACGCCTCTTAGCTCGTGTAATAAGTAAAACAAGTATAATAGAATAATATACTTTATATTATGGTAATTTGATATATTTGGTCTATTTTCGATCTGTATATCACTAGTACGTATACATGAGTAAGTATACTTACTAACTGTCTATATCGTGCTCATAATACATTTGGCTATATTATTTAAATCATAGTATTTTTCTCTCTTTGTGCGCGACAAATAGCATGTGATATATCCGTCTTGTGCAATACGCGTCTGCCCTCGGCGGTATTACACCGCTCAAGTAATTGCAATAAACAGGAAATATATCATAAAACTAGGTTTCCCTAAATGGTGCGTGCTTTTGTGATATACCGACGTATGTACCCAAATTAGGCCGCACTTCAATAGTGCACCGCAATATTTTATTAGTCTGTATTGATATTTTGGGGCACGTGGAGACTAGAGAGCGTGTCATATTGCAAACACCGCTCCTAGCGTGTTTGGTGTTGATGGCGACTTATGGCAAATATATAATACTATAGACATTATGGCGCCGAAATTATATGCTGTTTCATTTATTATTGTTTTTATTTATTTTTTATTAATTATGGATAATATCTAATAAATATATTTGTTCCATGTCTACTTATCGGAAAAAAAAATCTGACGCTCGTATTACAGCCGTTCACGATTGAGCATGGAATAACATCCACACCGACGCAATGTCATCGTGTGTTCAACTCCGCCCCATTCCTCGCTGAATGTAAACAAGTGTGAATATATAATGAGTAGTTGTCACTCTCGTCACCGATTGGTTACTCATTGTCGCCGTAGTAGCTATTGACCTTTGCGCGTAACAAGTAAATTACATGTGTAGTTTCTGAATGTGTACGAAAGGTGAAGTGAATAACACAATATTTAAATATTTAGCACAGCGAATGATCCTTGATGGTTCACGACAAATTAGCACGATTTATTTTAATGGTCGATCATCATTCTCGCATCACCCTAGTTAAATTGTCCGCGCGGTTGACACAATTCTGGCAAACGAGAATGTCCATCATAGGAATTATTTTATTTCGTGCACTTGCGGTAGTTTCAGCCTATTTCTAATGAAATTGGACTTGAGAAGAAATGGCAAATAGCCTTAAAAACAAGTTTAAATAAAAACATGCACGTTTTTACAGACGAAAAGTAAAGTCATAACGTGGATAAGGTCACAGATGAAATATTTTAGCAAGCGTTATATTAGTTTACACATTAAATTTCAAACGGAATTTTACTCGTTATTTCGAGTATTTGTTGATTTAAATATATCTTGGGTATTAGTTTCTGTAATTATTCGAAAAGAAGTTTGTTTTGTTACAGGGAAATATATGTGGAGTTCTGCATTGCGGTTAAAGGGATACTGTCCTTAACTTTTAGCTATAAAACACACAATAATTATGTTCACAAACATAACACACTAAACATTATTCAATATTTACTAATTAAAAGCAAGACTGTTTAAGGACTATCGGTCAGCCATCTTTGATCCAAAAAGTCCAAAATCGATGAGATATGGTAAATTGAATTTTTCAACGATGTACGCATTTTAGGCACGAGCAATGTCAACCATATAGTACATTACAGTAATTCAACACTTTTGATGTGAATATAATATTAGAAAGAATACTTTTATGGCAGAAATTGTGCGCTTTATATTCGAAAAGTTTGGTGCAGTTTTACTCAAAGTTGTGTTGTTTTTTATGTGAAATAGACTGGTCCATAAAATAGTCCATTTATCCAGCGAGTGCAGACGAGACATCATTTCTGAATAAAATAAGCCATGTTATCACATCAGCCAAAATTCGAAGTATACCATTGTTAAAAAAAGAAGATATTCATTCAATGGCATGTACTTTGAAAATAATCTCAATGCTGTAGGATGGTGGCACGGACGGGTTTTAATTGTCAAATATTATAAAAGGCAATTATATTTTTGGATGTATTAAACACAACTGAGTGACTGTTGTGAATAGAAACATGGCAAAACAAGAGTAATTTAGTATTATATTCGAATAAAAACAGCTCAAACTAAATAATAACATATGAATACGTTCAAATGACCTGTTTATCCGAATGTTTCACCATGCTTTTCATGTGTATCATGTGTGTGTGTTGAAGGCACATGGCGTATAAAGAAAATCTTCATTTTTAACAATGGAGTACTTCGAATTTTGGATGATGTGATAACATAGATTATTTTATTCAGAAATGATGTCTCGTCTGCACTCGCTGGATAAATGGACTATTTTATCGATTTTGGACTTTTTGGATCAAATATGGCTGACCGATAGTCCTTAACGGAATTCAATCGCGGTACCAAAAAAAAAATCCACCTCGTGCGTTTGAACTTGCCGCCCAAACTAAAATTACACTCGCAGTAATAATATTGCGTGAGCGTAAAGTGGCCGACATAGCTCCCGACAATACATACTATGGTGAAAACCGAATGTTTTAATGGAAGTCACGTGATCGCAGAAAAGGTAAATAGTGTAGGTCTTTATTTACATATAATAATTAAAAAAAAATAATTTCAAACTCACGAATGTATTCCTACATAATTCTTAGGGCTATCCTCATGTGTTCATGTATACATTCCACTGAATAAAAGTCAGACAGTTATTTGGTTATGCTCAATAGCTGCTTACTTACGGACTGTGTCCCTTTAAAGTATACAGTATACGCAAATCTGACCGACTCTGTTTCTATTTGGATACAGCGAAACGCCTTTTACGGCACAATACGCTTGGAGAGAGTGAGCGACTAATAGAGTTTGTAGCACTTATATGAAGGGTACTCCGAGCCGTCTCTGACCCTAAAAGCCTTTTTCAAATTATTTTTTTGCGGCTTTACATAGCCAGATGAAATATCAAAATCGTAAAAAGAGCTGGTAAGGTCAGAGAAGGCTCGGATTATATGAAGGGCTGTTTTAAAGCCCTCAACGGTTTGCTCATGCACTACGCTATTGTCCAGATGGTTCCATTCGACAGTTGTGATGAAGAAAACGTTTTTAATTGTTCACTTTTGCGATGCTCTATAGGGCCTATATATATATATTAAATTTGTTGTTATAAAGACTCTCGTGAAAAAGTATTAATTCCACCACAAACTACTCTACACAAATATAAATTAATTCAGTCACCCCACATGTGCAAAGATAGCGCGGCGAAAGTCTTTGATGTAAATGACACATTTGACTTTGTGTGGCAAAAAAAAAAAACGCGTAAATTAAATAAGATTTTTGTATTTTAATTAAGTTTTACAATATAGTTTAAATTTGTTGTTTTAAAGGATTTAATGCATTTTTGTTTCATTTTCTTAAAAGGGGGATTCAAAGAATCCTTTGTCATTTAAAATATTACTGGGCCTAATAGAGCAATTATTAATGTTGATTGTGCATTTAATAACAAAATTGAACAGATTGGGGTCTTTGAAAATAGTACATGACCTTGCAAGATAGATCCCGTATGACCTTATAAGATAGATCCAGTAGGTCTTAAAAAATTGAAGGAATTCTTGAATTGACATCAGCATTTTGATTAATGACATTACTTTTATTTAAAAAATATAATTTAGACTTTTTGCTTGTATATATTTAACTGATTTTGCGAGTTGTCATAATTTTTTCGTCTTGCCTCTTGCTTTTTATAATTAATACTTATGACTAAAAAAAGCAAATCATGTTGAAAAACTAATGGGATGCTGCATATACATGTTTATCACATAATTTGGGGGTGGAATAACACTTCTATATTTTCGATATATAACTAGTTATATATTAACAAGCCTAGTACGCGCTGTCAAAAAATTGATAATGGCTATGATGCAATTCACCCAGTTTATGTCAGTTTCGCGTGTTAAAGTCACAGAAAAACTGAAATAAAAGTCGATGTGCGAGAAATAGAATTTAACATTCGTTCTCATTCATTATTGAATTTATTAAACTCGTTTGCAAAAATTATACAATGCTCCCTAAGAGCCTCGCATTATATCATTTTTGCAAACTCTTAATTAATTCAATAATGAATAAGTACTCGTGTAAGATCTCTATTTATTATATAAACTTACCACTGAATTCTATGCGGACTTTTTTGATTAAAATGAAACGGTATATTTTCACTGTTTATATATTTGCTGAAAATGAATAAATACTGAAAAGTGGATCCCTTGGAAGCAACAAAGTCATGAAGTCATGCAACTGTTGACTTTTGTTGTTGACGTTATTGTTATTGTGCATTATATTTTTTCTGCATAAGGTTGTATAATAAATACAATATTTGTTGGCTTGTCGTAATATAAGGTTTATTTGCATATGAAAGTGAGAAAATTTCAAATATTTTTACTCGTGAACATATATGTTTTTTCAATTCTTGCTGAAAATAAATCGTATATTCACTCAAAACAAATATCCTTTATACCCATTACCACTTGGTTACAAAACTACTCACCAGTTTAATTCCAACGAAAACAGTAAAACATTTTATTAATTTAATAAAACAATTCAACACAAATGTCTGCAATTAATGTTTCCTTTTTTGTATTTCTAACAAAATGGGCATTTTTTCCGCTCTAAACGTGATGTCTTAAAACCACCAAATTAAAAAGAACTGTAACACAAATCAAATGTTATCCAAGAATGTATACCCATTACCACTTGGTTACAAAACTACTCACCAGTTTAATTCCAATGAAAACAGTAAAACATGTTATTAATTTTATTAAACAATTCAACACAAATGTCTGCAATTAATGTTTCCTTTTTTGTATTTCTAACAAAATGGGCATTTTTTCACCTCTAAACGTGATGTCTTAAAACCAGCAAATTAAAAAGAAAAGTAACACAAATTAAATGTTATCCAAGAATGCAAAAGAACACGCTTATAGGATGGTTATCCTTCAATGAATCATGCAGTTTCTTGTGAGCGTTTATTCATTTTCAGTAGGCAGAGGGGCTTGACCCATGCCTGGGTAAGGTTCCTTTGGAAGTGGTGGGTAGATTTCATTGTCCTCCAGTTCCCCAGATGTCACTGTTGCTGATGGAGCAACTGTTGGCAACCGCATGGGATCTAACCCATAAAATTGTGGTGAGTAAAACGGCATGCCATATGCCATCTGTTGAACATGTTGAAAGCCAAGATTTGCGTTAGGGTGACACCCAACAGCACCAAATGGAATCATCTGATTTTGTGTAGGAAAGTTTATGATGTTATTTGGTGTTGTTGGGTGAACAGTTGTAGCGGAGTGTGTTGGCCATTGAATGCCTCTGTTTTCAAGCTCTCGACGCACAGGGTTAATTATTGGAGTCTTGTTTATTATTGTGTTATACTTTCGCTCATATCCTTCTATCAAATCGGGCCAAAACTTGCTAGACGTTTCCAAATCATCTGGAACCTGTCCATTTAAGACTTTCCTGAGAATCGCAGTATCGGCATTTACACGAACTTGTCTTACTTGACCCGTAGAAGATATCAAGTATTTCTCGGGATTTGATCGGATTAGCCAACTTTGAATCTTCCCTTCGAAAGTATTGAAAGTTTCCCTGTTGGCTTTCCTTTTGGCATCCAATTCCGTCGAAAGCGCGTTTACTTCGCCTTCCAGTTTTTGCTTCTTGACACCAAGAACATTTAACTGCTTTTTGCTCTCGGGATGAAGATCAACTTCACCACATATGCGCACGTCGCTGCATGGATTGTCATTACATTTCTTCCGGTCATGGCCTTTTCTGCCGTGACAATTGTGACACACACGTTTAGAACGGTCCCTCCACACATCTGCATTCATTTCTTTAGATAGATCTTGGTATTTAGAGGTTAAGGTATCCAACTCCTTTCTCTTTCCTGCAATTTGCGTTTCCTTTTCTCCAATATCAAGTTCAGAAGGACTCATGTACCTAATATTGGTTTCCTGTTCAAAATGGAGACCTCTCTTGGCAGAAGGAGTACTAGCATCACTGGTGGTTTCGGTTTGAGCCTGCGCTCTAGAGAGGGCAGGTGAGGTTCCATCTGAGATTTTGATGTTCATCTTCGGTTGACCCACCATAACTGCCTTGACAAACTTTCTGAAGTTCCTCCCGGTCATATCAACATATGTGTTTTCGTCGTCCAAAACTGACACTCTTAGGGTAGACAGTCGCCGAAGATGTGGTATATCCTGAAAAGTGAAAAAAATATAAATGACTGAATGGTTTTTTACGGCACGTTAACACAAATTAAAAAGATGTAAATGTTATACATATATTATGAGTTGTTTGATGTACCATAAAAATGTTGTTAAAGATATCCTGTTAAGTTAAATGAATTCTGCTTTAAATGCACTTGAATTGAATTGAATGTTGTTTAACGGCTCATCAACACAATACAGGTTATTTAGAGCCGCCCCAGAGAGAGGGGAAGGATACATAGCAATCCGGGAACCTGCCCTACTTAATTATCGAATAGATTCCTATGGTTCTTTAACGTGCTCGGAGGATAGACCGATACACGGAACCGCCCGGTTTACGTCCCCATCCGACGAAAGAGCCTTAGGAAAAGTGTCTTGCCTAAGAACACACCGATGGAACTCAGTGGCACCACGGAGGATTGAACCCGGGGCCTCCGGTTACAAATCCGCCGCGCTACCGACTGCGCCACGCAAGCCCTTGAAGAGAGGTTCAATTCAATTCAAGAGAGGTACAGTTCCAATACTGAATTTGACCTCTCTTCAAATAACGGAAGAACGGATCAATTGAATGAGTTGATGTTAATTTGGCGTTTCATAAATGTATTCAATGATAAAATGTTTTTAATATGTATATTAGCGCATGCAAATAAGGATATTGACAATTATTTATTTTTAAATACATATACAGTACTTGTAATATTTATATAAATATTTCATTTTAGTTTGTAATTTGAAAGCATATACAACCTGATTACCGGTTACTTAAAGGGAAGGTAGCAACACAGCCAAACAAGCTCTATTATTGAGAGTTTTAAAAAACTTGGAAGAAGGTAAAAGAATTATCAAAATCGGATGATAAACAAAAAAGATATGACCATTTAAATGTAGTTCTAAAACAGATATGGGAGCCGCCATTTTGAGAACTATGACATAGTTCCATATTACCATATATGGAATAGTGATAAATATAATTTAAAACGAATAAAAACACTGCAAATGAATGCAAAAAAATTTACTAGTCATATAGAGCATTATTGCCATTAAGTATTGCGTATTTTTCATATAATTGCTGTCATATTTTCCCTAGAAATCAGTATTTTTTCATATTTATGAATATTCAATATATGGTCATTTAGAACCGTGATGTTATAGGGTAGACGTTCGTCGACTCTCCTCACGGTCTGATTATCGGACTCTCCTCTGACAGAGTCAGGGGTGAAGCACGATGTTATAGCTCTAAAAATGGCTGCTTCAATATTGGTTTCAACAGAAACCTAAAATGATCATATATTTTTTGTTTATCATCCGATTTTGGTAATTCTATCACCATTATTCAAGTTTTTCGGAACTCGCAATAATAAAGATGTTTGGCTGTGTCGCTGTCTTTCCTTTAATGCACTGTCGATATTGGCACTCAAATTACTAAAATATGTTGCAATAATTAAATCAGTGGGAAACACATGTCTACTGTAGCCGAAAATATTCATGACTAGAATCACGTGTAAAGTAGGCTATTGCTGCTAAACACTAACTTCAGCAAATGAATTGTATTTTGTCCCACGTCATGTAATATAGTCACAATACGCAGACATAATGACACGAGCTGGGTGATAAAAGGGTCTTACGATATGATTATGTAGAATGTAGCCTATATCGAAAATAAATTACCTGTTTGACGTACTCTTCAAACTCCGAGAAGTTGAGAGCGTGTAGAACGGTAGTTGGTACATCCGTCACAGTTGCTCTTTGATTGCCATAATAATCGTAAATGATTTTCAAATCAACTACTTCATCTGGTAAAAACTTAGATTCCATTTTGTACTGAACGCTTGTCACCAACACTGAGATGGGAAACACAAAACTGCCGTCCGAGCGAGCTGCTGGTTCACAGTGTGGACTAGTTCACTATGCTGCCACAAAGAGTAAAGCAGCTAGTTGATAGGAACATTGATAAATGAAAACGTCCAAATCACAGTTTTAAAACGACCTGACACCCCTTATGCAATGTCAAGCTTGTGATAGGCCAAGACCAGCATCAAGTTGTCTTGAGCGGTAAATTAAGGCAATAATGCTGTGTTTACACAATGACGACAACGTCATGTTGATGTGCCCGCTTGTGTGTATATAGCTCAGGCTTTCCATCATTCCCGTAAAACGTGGATAACCTGTAACAACTAACACTAGCCTGTGTTATAGTCATGGATGACAAACAGAACTTAAATAAGCATAACAGGGTTTTTATTAGTGGAAAGGCAGTTGGGGATGATTTGAGAAATCTTGTGATAACGAGCATTGTTGAAAAAGGCGGAAATTCGGAGAACAGACGTGTTCCTAGGGGTGTTTTGTCGCTTGTGGCAGTGTCCCTGAAACTTTCGAATACTTGTGTTAGGAATATCTGGGATCGTTATTGCGACACCGGCTGTGTTGCCCCCCTTCCCCATGGTGGAGGCAGGAAGAGAAAATTGCAAGAACAAGATGAGCAGTATGTTGAACAATTAAAGCGTGAAAAACCGTCTTTGTCTTTATCTGAAGTGAAAGAAAAATTAGCTCGATTTTCAAATATTGATGTCAGTTTGAACACACTGAGCAAAACATTAAAAAATCGAATGAAAGATGGTCCCTGGAGTAGGAAAATCATGATAAGTCCAGCTGCAGAAAAATTTACTCCAAATAATATGAATTACACGCAAGCATTTCTTAACTATGTTTCCCGACAAAATCCATACAAACTTAAGTTCTTTGATGAAAGTGGATTCGAACTTCCACAATCAATTAAGAGGAAGTACGGACACGCACCAGTAGGCCAGCCTGCCGTTGAAATATGTGAACATACAAGGTCAACGCATTTGACATTAAATTTATTAGTTGGTCTTAATGGTGTTGCATATGCAAACGTTGTTGAGGGTGCGACTGACACGGACCGTTTCTTAAACTTTTTCAACGAAGCTTCTCATTCAGTTGATGAAACCGGAAACTCAGCGTTAACTGCGGGGGACATAATTATAGTTGACAACTGCGCCACCCATCATAACCGTGGAGAAGCGGTTTTGTCTCGGTTTTTGAATAACCAAGGAATAGAATATATATTTACACCTACGTACTCGCCAGATATGAACCCGGCCGAGATGTGCTTTAGGCATATAAAATCAGTGCTTAGGAGCCAGCATTACCAGTAGAATTGCTCGAGAAATTAACATTGAATATGCAATTTTGAAAATAATAACTTCGATCACTGCTGGGGACGCCCGAAGTTATTTTCGCGGTGTGGAATACATCAACATCTAATACGTGAGTCTTTAGAAGTATATGTACTCAGTGTTCTGTTATGATATCGATTTTGGTCACGTGAGACTTGTAGGCGGGTCGAGTGGGAGGTGTCAACTACGTTCAATTCACTGAGTACTTCCATTTTATTGGACGGCGCCATCGGTTGTTTACATGTCTGACGCTTCAAACATCCATTGATACGAACGATGTATTTCCATGCTCAATCGTTAACGGCTGTACCATAGATCTACATACATATATATCCATGTATTAATGTAAAGGTATAGACCAGGTCCATTCATTCGGAACATACTACATTTCGCGGTTATTGTGTATGTACCAAGATATTGCAGTGTTGCGGGTGACTTACTGTCAGATTTCGATGAAAACAATCTTTACCTTGTTTTTTTGTTTGTTGTTGCTGTAAGTGTATAAATACACTATTTTGTTAGATTAGTGAATAGTGTAATGAACCACTGAACGTAACGAATGACATGACACGATAGTCTTTACAAGATCTCCATTAGTTCCTGCACCGCGTACGACTTCATCATCAGTTGATGAATCCGATGTATTTTCGTCCTCAGACACGTATTCTGGCTCCAAATCGTAAGGTTGCACATGGTGTAACCGTTTTATCACGGGCATTTCCTCTGACATCGCTTAATTCTCACATTTTCACACAAGGTATACTGTTTTACGTTCAGTCCCAATGTAAACAAAAAATAGTTTGTTCCCAATGACGTCATTTCCGGTAATTCGCGCAAGAGTTTTTCCCCTTAGATTTTTTTCGATTTTTTAGCAATGCCTGTTCGACTTTTCGGTTTTTATCTTTAAAAACATATTTTCACTAAACATACATCAATAGCATAGTAAACATCGTATTTATAATGATATTTAATAATTAAAAACATATCAACAACGGATTTGTTGATTTAGGACAAATTTCATCTTTAAGTTCTTTAAGGATATACGTCTGATTAAAAAATGCCATTGTTTCTTGGTCAAAGTCAAATTGTTCAGCGAAAAACGTATCAACGTTTGTATAATCGGGTAATTCGGCGGTATGGGCATTCAGATCCCCAGTTAGCAGGATATTTTCGTATTGGCTACACATCGATGTTATTTCCATATCCATATAACTGTATAAATCATCCTTCAAAAAACGTGAACATTCTGGCGGCACGTAAATCACACCTATGATAAGATCATCGCTGATATTTAATATACTCTTTTCCATTTTAATCCATAATATATACTCTGAATCATTTTTTATTATCTGAATGTTTCCTGACAAAGAGTTATGCACAAACATACCAATTCCGCCAGATTTTCTAATATAGTTTTGTTCTCTTGGATTCGATATAAATTCATAATTGTTCAATGATACAAAGAATATCATAAATGTTTACAAGATCATTAAATTCAGGAAAGTTCAGTTTATTTCTCAAGCCACACACATTGTGTACCTATAGAAACTATTTTGTTAGATTAGTGAATAGTGTAATGAACCACTGAACGTAACGAATGACATGACACGATAGTCTTTACAAGCTCTCCATTAGTTCCTGCACCGCGTACGACTTCATCATCAGTTGATGAATCCGATGTATTTTCGTCCTTAGACACGTATTCTGGCTCCAAATCGTAAGGTTGCACATGGTGTAACCGTTTTATCACGGGCATTTCCTCTGACATCGCTTAATTCTCACATTTTCACACAAGGTATACTGTTTTACGTTCAGTCCCAATGTAAACAAAAAATAGTTTGTTCCCAATGACGTCATTTCCGGTAATTCGCGCACGAGTTTTTCCCCTTAGATTTTTTTCGATTTTTTAGCAATGCCTGTTCGACTTTTCGGTTTTTATCTTTAAAAACATATTTTCACTAAACATACATCAATAGCATAGTAAACATCGTATTTATAATGATATTTAATAATTAAAAACATATCAACAACGGATTTGTTGATTTAGGACAAATTTCATCTTTAAGTTCTTTAAGGATATACGTCTGATTAAAAAATGCCATTGTTTCTTGGTCAAAGTCAAATTGCTCAGCGAAAAACGTATCAACGTTTGTATAATCGGGTAATTCGGCGGTATGGGCATACAGATCCCCAGTTAGCAGGATATTTTCATATTGGCTACACATCGATGTTATTTCCATATCCATATAACTGTATAAATCATCCTTCAAAAAACGTGAACATTCTGGCGGCACGTAAATCACACCTATGATAAGATCATCGCTGATATTTAATATACTCTTTTCCATTTTAATCCATAATATATACTCTGAATCATTTTTTATTATCTGAATGTTTCCTGACAAAGAGTTATGCACAAACATACCAATTCCGCCAGATTTTCTAATATAGTTTTGTTCTCTTGGATTCGATATAAATTCATAATTGTTCAATGATACAAAGAATATCATAAATGTTTACAAGATCATTAAATTCAGGGAAGTTCAGTTTATTTCTCAAGCCACAAACATTGTGTTCCTATAGAAATAAGACCGCTGTTATTGTAAGCAGATGCAATAGGTTGTAAGAGGGGTTTAGTGTTATTCGGTAAATTGTCGTTACTATCAATATTTACAAAGTCATTTGCTGGGGTTTTCCCCCGCCTGTCCTAAACAGTGTCACCTGAGGCTCCATTGCTTGTTGATGGCATCTGTGTGGTGGATATATCGGTGGCAGTGACCGTTCTATTGTTTATATCACTAATCCCAGTGGCTTCCTTGATTGGTTTAGTCTTTGTACCATATTTACTGGTAGCTGGTGTCTTGGGTGTTCTGATAGTTGGTAGAGGTATGCTGGGGTAACCTGATACCCATGGTCTCTGGACGTTTGGTGTGTTTGGAAGCGAGTGATTTTGCTGATTATTTCTTTTTGGTGATTCCGGCCTAGGAAGAGCCTGCGTGTGTGCACTAGCCGGGGTCCGAATAGTGCAATAACTGGCGCCAGGTTACCAGAACGGGACTGTGTGCTTGCACTAGACGAGGGTCTGGATGGTGAAGTGACTGGCGCCTGGTTACCAGAACGGGGAGTGTGGGTTTTCGGAGACGATATATCCATGTGTACAGGTTCATTGCAGTGTTTTTGATAAAGTTTTGCATTGTTACTTGCATTTTCATGGAGTTTATCACTAACCCTTGGTTCGACGTTGCAGTGTCGTGTGCCTCTCATCATTTCGTCCCAGTCGGGGAACATGTTTTTAGAGATGTTGCCATTCACTGTGAGTGTAGCTAGATATCTATTTTTTTCATTTTTGGCACCGTACTTTTCACGTGATGATTTGTACTCACCCCATAGCTGTTTTCTGGCGTCATTAATTTCCCGGGGATAGTCCCTGCTTATCCCATATCGTTTGCCTTTCAGATGGTTTACATTTGATAGAATCATATCCACTTCTCGCGAGTCCATGAAAGTGGCAATAACTTGTCTTGTGGATTGTCTGCCTTGTGTATACAGTATGCGACCTAGACGATATGCCTTGCAAACCATGAATGTGGATGGGTCCATGTATAGTTCTGTGGCAAGAAAATGTTTAATAAGTTCCAAACAATTTTCACCTTTACTTTCTTGAATACCCGAAAACAGTAAATTGCAAGACCTAGTTTTTACCTCAAAGTCGATGCTTTTATACTCCAATAAGCGAATACGGTCATCTGTGACGTCGTTTCGTGCCCAACCCGTGTAAACATGTCTTTCTATTATGTCCATTCTGCGTGTCGTCGCATTCAAATGCACAGTTAACTGTTCAAATAAAGACACTCTTTGTTCTTCGTGCCCAGACATTTTTTTAAAGTCATGTATGCTGGTGATGTTAGTGTCCGGAACAAAAGCAGAGTCACTCGGAAGTAACGGGGTGGGTGGGGTATTCGAGTGCTGACGTTGCCTTTTGTTTCTTTGAGTTTCGAAACCATCACCAAGGACCGCATATTGGTTACCATACTGTGTACCAAATGTCTTATCACTATAATATCGTTCATTACGATCCATTTTATAGACTATAACTTACTCAGATGTATGTAGATCTTAGTTTATTTTCTTTTTTTGCCAAGCCCGCTACAATTCGACCGCCATTGATCCCACCGGAATCAATAGTCATTTTGTTTGAGACACCCCCTAATTTTTATTTCATTCCTATTCCTTACCGATGAAACAATCGATATCAATGATTAATTTGTTTGAGATGCCCCTAAGTTTGTTGCGGACATATTCGATACTAACGTGTGGTCCAGTATGCCCGCGGACACATTGACAAGCTGCGGAATCATTGACACTCTACACGTGTTTGAATGACCACTGAAGAAATAATATTCTTCTAAATTCACTGGCATAACCTATAAAACTATTACCAAGAGACTTACAACCGAGAAGAGCATGTATCGGATGGCACCGATTACGCTTTGTTCAATAGCCGTCCATATAGAAACAAATCATACCTGAATCGAGGCTGTTGTTGACGTATCTAAATCATTTTTTAAACTTTTTGACAAATCCGTGTGTGGCTTAAAATGGCATATACTGCAGGGATCATTCTAGGCCGCGATTCCGCGATATTCTCGCATTTAAATCTCAAAAATCGCATAAAAAAAGACAAATGGAACAAATTGTCGCATCGAATTCGGTGGAAATCCATTTTCACCATTTCAGTTCGTAATACAAATATATTGATTAAAATTTCATTTAAAATCTCAAGTAAATTTCTTCAGATCCATTTATTCGAATTACCTCCCTTAGTAGTAATTTCCCCATTTACCATAAAGAAAATCCATAAAACGGACAATAAACGAATTCTTATCAAAGCAAAATATTTACATTTAACCGAGGTATCAAGGCAACCGACATCACCCACGAACAACAAGGTATGTACACATTATTTATCGAGGAAGTCCCTGTTTTGGTGACCGTAAATATAACGACTGTCTTCCGAATTAATTAAATCGAGTAATTAAGGGTTCGCCAATGTTCTGAGCATTTTCTTGTCATTTGACCTACTTTTTCATATCGTGCCCCTATTTCATTTCTGATGCACCTAAAAGTTACGTACATAAAGTCATCATTAAATGTCGTCAAATTTCTAATCTTTAAAACAACGTTGATTTGTTGCTGTCTTTAAAAAAAAAAAACTTCTTACCAGTGTCAGACTTGAACTCACAAAATAGAAAATGTACACAATTATTTTGAATGAATCATTCAACGAATCGGCACCGAATCTCCGCCATTTTTTTTTTGGGTCCGGAGAATCGTCAAATTTTCACGTAGACATGGGTTCCATTCATAATATCTCGCTCACTTGTTTGAAAAAACATATCTGGAATGTATCTAGAAGGAATCCATATTGGTTATGTCATACTGCTGTGCTGTGGTCGCCCGCTAAAAATGAATTCATTCATCAGGAAATGTATAGCTAATGGCCATATTGTTTATATAACAGCACTGCACTATTTTCTGTCCGTTGCCATCCGGCAAGTAAAATGTCAAAATGTTGAACATACCGATCCGTTGATATACACTGTGACAACCGGTTTCATTCCGAGGACAGCAAGAATTTTCCTAGTTTTCACGACTGACATGCATGTCTACGGAACGTTGACCAGTCAAAACCCGAGAATTGTCTTTCTCAGTCGACGCTTTAAAGTCATGCATGTTATCATGACATATTATACATGCATTTATTTTTTGTTCGAGTTGCAAAGATATGTGCTCATGTTTTCAGAGTCAAGATGTTCCCTAAGTTATTATCCATTGATTAACATTTATTCATCCGGATTAAATAATCGTTTAAGTCGATCGCTTGTTATTTCATACTCGTTTACGATGGCAACTGGTCACGTGCATGTTACTGAAAAGCAACTAAATGGAATGTGCAATTCTACCTCTTTCAGGTGGTGGTAATAACCGAAGTTAAAGATATATACTTACAAAAAGAGTGACAATAATTCCAGAGAAAACAACAGGCTTTCCATGAGGATGAAATCATGCATATAAAGTACGGTCGATTACACTGCCACAGAGTGGTGATTTAAGCTATACGGTCGACACTTCGCGCATACTACGTGTCTTCATGTGTGGACATTCAGCTGACATTACGATAGTAAAAGGGACAGGGAGTCTGGTGTGTTAGATTGTAATAAGACTATATATAAATAACAAATACAGTACAGAAGATCGTTATAAGATACACGAGCAGTATTATATTGGTGCGTAGTGGCCTACTGCAGTAAAGCAGTATTATATTGGTGTGTAGTGGCCTACTGCAGCAGTATTATATTGGTGCGTAGTGGCCTGCTGCAGTAAAGCAGTATTATATTGATGCGTAGTGGCCTACTGCAGTAAAGCAGTATTATGTTGGTGCGTAGTGGCCTACTGCAGTAAAGCAGTATTATATTGGTGCGTAGTGGCCTACTGCAGTAAAGCATAACGTGGTTTACACGCCCACAGTAGTAAACTTCATGTAATGATTCAAACAATATAAATACAGTCATTCTCAGAGTACGGTTGACAATACACATTTTAATTTTATGCTTGTTAGAAAAGGCTTACCACGTCATCAAATTTAAACCAACACAGGCGAATACACACTCACGAGAAACCTTTCAATTGCGAATAGTACGATATGTCATGCCAAAAGCCATTTACGTGTACAGAATGTGACAAGTTATTCATAAGATGCACTCATGCAGAAAATCACATGCGAACACACACGGGCGAGCAGTTTACGTGTACTGTATGTAATAAGTCATTTACACGTAAAGACAACCTCAATATTCACATGTTAATACACACTGGAGAGAAGCCGTATACATGTACGTCATGTGATAAAGCATTCACACGACTAGATACTCTCAACAGACACATGTTAATACACACAGGAGAGAAGCCGTATACATGTACGTCATGTGATAAAGCATTCACACGACTAGATACTCTCAACAGTCACATGTTAATACACGCAGAAGAGAAGCCGTATACATGTGCAGAATGTGATAAATCGTTCACAGCACTAGGTATTCTCAACAGTCACATGTTAATACACACTGGAGAGAAGCCGTATACATGTACAGAATGGGATAACTCATTCCCACAACTTGGTCATCTCAATAGACACATGTTAATACGCACTAGCGATAAGCCGCATCAAAATCTAATACACACTGGCGATAAGCCGCATACATGTACAGAATGTGATAAACCATTCACACAACTAGGGCATCTCAATAGGCACATGTTAATACACACTGGCGATAAGCCGCATACATGTACAGAATGTGATAAACCATTCACACAACTAGGGAATCTCAATAGGCACATGTTAATACACACTGGCGATAAGCCGCATACATGTACAGAATGTGATAAACCATTCACACAACTAGGGCATCTCAATAGGCACATGTTAATACACACTGGCGAGAAGTCGCATACATGTACAATATGTGATAAATCATTCACACAACTTGGAAATCTCAACAGTCACATGTTCATACACACTGGAGAGAAGCCATATATTTGTACAGTATGTAACAAGGCATTCGGTCATCGAAGAAGTCTCAATAGGCACACGTTACTACATATCGGGGGAAAGCCGTTTACATGTTCTGTATGTATCAAAACATTTAAACACAAACAACACCTTGATAAATACATGCTAATACACACTGGTGAGAAGCCGTATACATGTGATAACTCGTTCACCCGACTAGGAAATCTTAAAAGTCACATGTTAATACACACTGGCAAGAAGCGGCATACATGTACAACATGTAATAAATCATTCGCACAACTAGGACATCTCAGTAAACACATATTACTACACACTGGCGAGAAGCCGCATACATGTACGGAATGTGATATATCATTCACACAACTAGGAAGTATCAATAGTCACATGTTAATACACACTGGCGAGAAGCCGCATACATGTACAGTATGTGGTAAATCATTCTCACGACTAGGAAATCTCAATATTCATACAGGAGAGAAGCCATTTACATGTAAGGTATGTAACAAATTCAGACGGAGTAAGTTTCAAAAGGCACATGTTGAAACACACAGGAGAGAAACCATATATCTGTACAGTATGTGCCAAGGCATTCACTCATCGAGAAGGTCTCAATAAGCACATGTTAATACATACTGCCTGAAAGCCGTATACGTGTACACTACGTTAAAGTTATTCGCAGGGAGAGATTCTAACTACAAATATGATTTTATATACTCGTTGCATACTAAAAGCTAGACGTATCAGGTGTGTAAACGAGTAGTTGCCAGCACATCAACCACAAGTTTATTCGCACCGGCGAGCAGTTTTTCAAGTGAAGGTAGTGTGAAATGCCATTTATACACCCTCAAAAGCAGATGATAGTAAATACCTGCGAAATCCCGTTAACGTGCATCAATGTGAACCATCTTCGGAATGACCGGAGCTCCGTAAATTACTGATGCTAATACATTTACCTTTGCCTATATAACTCGTATGTATTTTCATTGGTTGATGGTAGTCCCGACGAGCAGTGATTGGTTGAATATCCTGTCGTCAGGATCAGCCACTATAAATACTGAGCTGACTAGGTGAATGTCAGCAATCCCACTAGCGCCAAATTCAAGTCAAAACATACATCTGTCAAATGAACCCAAAAACAATCCTTTAAAGATATTAACTATTTACTGTTAGGACGTTCATTAAGCAGATAACTTATTAGTTTCTCGAAATTACAGATATGTTTTCAATATATAGTGCAACCGTCTCATTGCCTGCCAATACCATCCTGACAGATATAATTTAAGTGATAAATTGTGCAACTGTTTCTTTGTATTGACTAGAATAGACTTAATAGTCGAATAAATCGACTCTGAGCTAATAAATCAGTATATAAACAACTAAGTTGTTGTTTCTTTCTACAGTTCCCACTGAAATAAATCATTTAGGTAAGTAACAAAACTAACTCAGCTTACACTACTGAGGAATAGCCATGCATGTGTAGCCATACATAACTGAGAATGAGATGTCAAACCACATGTTGCATGTTATAATATTTACACTATACTAAGAAGAAAAAAGGCTTATTTACCGTTCGAACTTTACTGATCGGTATCAATAATCATTTTGTTTGAGACGCCCCCTAATTTGTCACGGATATATTTATTTCATTCCTATTCCTTACCGATAAAACATAATCGATATCAATGATTCATTTGTTTGAGATGCCCTAAGTTTGTCGCGGACCTATTCACTCGTTGCGGACATATTCGATACTAACGTGTGGTCCAGTATGCCCGTGGACACATTGACAAGCTGCGGAATTATTGACCCCCTACACGTGTTTGAATGACCACTGAAGAAATAATATTCTTCTAAATTCACTGGCATAACCTATAAAACATATTACCAAGAGACTCACAACCGAGAACAGCATGTATCGGATGGCACCGATTACGCTTTGTTCAATATCCGTCCATATACAAACAAATCATACCTGAATCGAGGCTGTTGTTGACGTATCTAAATCATTTTTTAAACTTTTTGACAAATTCGTGTGTGGCTTAAAACGATGCAGGAGCAAGCGTACCATTACATAAGCGTACCATTTTAGGGTGCGTATAAGCGTTTATTTATCCTCGCTGTATTGCACTAAGCATTTTAGCGAGCAGACCTCGGTTTTAAAGTCTCATCAGAAGGACTGGTAAGGTAGGAAATACTTTTTGAAATATTTCGATAATTAACCCAAATTCGGTCCTGGCTGGGATTGAACGCGCGATCCCTGGGTTACTAAGCCGCAGTGCTAACCATTACACCACGGCGATAAGGATATTCCCTTTGGACCTTCAGAAGTATATTCTTGCATTCGAAAAAAAAAAAATTTGAAAAATTAAACATTTATTTAACAAACCAAACCAATAAATTTAATATGTTTACCAGACTTAGTTGTAATTTTAGAAATCATGCATTATTTTCGGAAAACAAAATCTTAAATAAAATTATAACACGACTTAGAATGGGATATAACCTTTTACCATCAAGTCTAGGCAGTTACATTATCAAAGATCTGGAAAACAATTGTACTTTCTGCTCTGTCCCATTCACCACTGAACATTTCTTACTTCAATGCAGACAGCTAGATATAGAAAGGGAAGAATTAAAGGCCAAATTACAACAAAGCTCTATACTTTTTCATTTAAATAATATACTCGACCCTCAGAAAAGGCACAGTAAATTGACATTCAGCGCCCTTGGTGATTATATTAAGGACACCCATTTTGAAAAGAAAATTTAACTCATATCGACTATCTTCTCCAAACGTATACATATATAAATTACAGTTTCATTATTGTAGTCTGGATTCATTCCCAATAATTTATATAATATAACCTCTTATGTCTTAGCTAGATATATCATATATACGGATTATGTGTATAACAGCAATACCTATACATGAGTCTTATGTTCCCTTATATTCCGGTTAGTATTATACAGTATAATCATCTTCAGACTACCAGAAATAACAAGTTATTAATTGTATAGCTACAATATTGGACTGATCCGGTGGACGCGCTGGGGCGATTCTTGGGTCTTATGACAACGCAGGCCCAGCGGTCCAGGATCAGTCACGTATTCCCCCATATATTCAACAGCAATACTTATTCATGAGTCTTATGTTCCCTTATATTCCGGTTAGTATTATACAGTATAATCATCTTCAGACTACCAACAAAACAATTTACTAAATGTACTTTCTCCACCTTTTAACTATAATAATTCATTTATAAATACAGATAGTTTCGGTCTGAAAGGTTTGTCAATTGGCAAGACGGTCGTTGTACTGGCTCCCCATCTGGCATTCAATTCGGATCTATATCTTGTTTTGTCATTTATTTATCTAGGGAAGTAAAAATCTATCCTACAGCTTAACTACATCCATGACTAAATTAGTGTGGGGACAGCCCTATCTTCTGGCGTCATGGATATGCTGGAAGGCCTAGTGGAATAGCCGGTGTGTTGTCTGCTGGGCTTGAAAGCACTTCATGGCGACATGAGTGTGGGGGCTGTCCTACCTTTTGGCGTAGTGGAGATGTTTACCAAAATTGTCTGCGTTACTGTGATGGTAATTGCTTAATAGTATTTGCATTAGTTTTTAGCTCAACTGATCAGAGATCAGCGGAGCTTATGCCGTGGTGCGGCGTCCGTCGTCCGTCTGTCCGTCTGTCCGTCTGTCTGTCTGTCCGTAAACTTTTATTTGTAGCGACTTCACAGCTGAAACTACTGGATGGATATTCATGAAACTTTACAGAAATGTTGCCCATAAAGTCTAGTTGATCCTAGCAAAAATTCATGTTGTTGTGAAATCCAAGATGGCCGCCAAAGCTAAAAATAGAGTTTTAAAATACAAGTTTGTAGCGACTTCTTCTTGAAAACTATAAGTGATATTGATATGGGACTTTTTCTAAAATGATCAGCATGACATGATGTTGATCCTAGTCAAAAATCGTTTTGATTCAACATTAAACATGGCTGCCAGCGGCCATCTTTGTTTACATAGAGTTATATAGTAAAAACTTGTAGCGACTTCTTCTCTGAAACTACTTGGCGGATTGTCATGAAACTTCACAGGAATGTTGCTCTTGATGTCTAATTGATCCTAGAAAAATTTCAGGTCGGCCGGAAATTCAAGATGGCCGTCACAGCTAAAAATAGATTTTTAAAATATAAGTTTGTAGCGACTACTTCTTGAAAACTATAAGTGATATTGATATGGGACTTTTTCTAAAATGATCAGCATTACATGATGTTGATCCTAGTCAAAAATCGTTTTTGATTCAACATTAAACATGGCTGCCAGCGGCCATCTTTGTTTACATAGAGTTATATAGTAAAAACTTGTAGCGACTACTCCTCTGAAACTACTTGGCGGATTGTCATGAAACTTTACAGGAATGTTGCTCTTGATGTCTAATTGATCCTATCAAAATTTCAGGTCGGCCGGAAATTCAAGATGGCCGTCACAGCTAAAAATAGATTTTTAAAAAATAAGTTTGTAGCGACTACTTCTTGAAAACTATAAGTGATATTGATATGGGACTTTTTCTAAAATGATCAGCATGACATGATGTAGATCCTTGTGGAAAAATATTTTGATTCGACGTTAAACATGGCTGCCAGTGGCCATCTTTGGTTACATAGAGTTATATAGTAAAAACTTGTAGCGACTACTCCTCTGAAACTACTTAACGGATGTTCATGAAACTTCACAGGAATGTTGCTCTTGATGTCTAGTTGATCCTAGGAAAATTTCAGGTCGGCCGGAAATTCAAGATGGCCGCCACAGCTAAAAATAGATTTAAAATAAAAAAGTTTGTAGCGACTACTTCTTCAAAACAATAAGAGATATTGATATGGGACTTTTTCTAAAATGATCAGTATGACATGATGTTGGTCCTTGTCGAAAATCGTTTTGATTTGACCTTAAACATGGCTGCTTTGTTTACATAAGTTATATAATGAAAACTTGTAGCGACTACTTCTTTGAAACTACTTGACGGATTTTCATGAAACTTCACAGGAATGTTGCTCTTAATGTCTTATTGATCTTAGCAAAATTTCAGGTCGGCCGGAAATTCAAGATGGCCGCCACGGTTAAAAATAGATTTTCAAAAAACAAGTCTGTAGCGACTACTTCCTGAAATCAAAATCAATCAGTAGAGCTTCAAGGTCATTGACCTCTTGTTTCTATCATCCCTCCGACTTTCACTCTTATTAGTCTTAGTGATAATTCCAAGCAGCAATATTGTGGTGTAATGGAGAGGCTTGTTAAATATGTCTTAAGGGTGTCCTTAATGTTTATCTTATAAACAAAACTAATACTAAGTTACTTATTGCGCCCCACTGCATCCAATCTGCATAAACTTCATATGAATAAAATAAACTACTTAATTGATTCATTATTCATTCTCTCCTTACCCCATCCACTCCCACTCCCATATGTCGTATAAATTTCATGTAACACTATATTGGCGTCATGAATATGTTGGATGGCCCAGTGGAATAGCCTGTGGGTTGACAGCTGGGCCCGAAAACATTATTTTCAAATTATTATTTTATTTTTTTTTTCAATTGTTGCTGAATTTTATTTATTAATATAATCCGACTCGGCAAGCACTTCACGGCGACATGAGCGCGGGGACTGCCCTACCTTTTGGCGTAGTGGAGATGTTTAATAAATATGTCGGTGTTCCTTTGTATAATTTCACATAACACTATATTGTATGCCCCCACAAGCCCCGGTGTGTGTTTTAATTATTGGTTGTTTTATATGAACAATTAAGTAAATAGAAATTCCTGGCTGGCCTACTTAGTTTTATATATGCCTAATATTTTTTAACACATTGATTTTATACTGGCCGACGGGAAAATAACTATTTATTTTTCTTATCTGACGCACACATCGGAATAAGGGGAAATACTATTAACATAAAAAACGTATGTTTACCATTGCTTCATGCCCTCCCCAGTGTGGCCTCCCCGTGGCTTTGGCGGAGGGACACACTCCATTTGACGTATTTACTCGCATACGAGTTATTGAGAGGTTTGGAGTGATGTCCTACAAACAACACTGGGATATTTTTATTTGATTTTAATAATTATATGCTTACAATTAACACAGTCCATTCCCTTTGGAAGGGAGCATGAAGCAGACACGACATTGATTATGTATATATGTACATATTACGTAACATTTTTAAAAGATGGTGACGCGCTGGCGTTGGGATACAATTATAAAATTATATTACTAATCCTCGATCTAAAATTACAAAATAGACCAACCTGTGCTTTTTCCAAACATCAATGGGCAACTAATTCCCTATACAAACTCAGTGTTAATCACCTTCTGAATTTCACGGCCAATCCCATCCAACTGACACGGTAGTCTGCCTGGTTCTTGCCATTATTTGAATGAATACTTCCCTTCCCCTTCCCTCCACAACAACATGTTTATAATTATATAAACATTCCATACTAACCTACTACTGAAAAGCTCGCCAAAAGGCCTAGTGCCATAGGGCGAGCATAAACAAAAACTACACTCAAGTGATATGAAAACGCAACACGGGAATTTCCGCTATATATTGTATATACTGCACACTTAATTGCACATAATATTCCAAAGAAATCCCAAGATATTTTTTTTAAAAAAAGTTGCAGTTAACTAGAGAAAGGACACAACTGTGATGTTGTAGACGTTTTAATCACACTATACTTTGTAACAAGAACTTTATCAATGTTGAAGTTTCTCTTCGAAAACTTGAGCTAGTTCAGTACTGTATTTAACGTAAATAGTTTGCAAAATTTTGCATCCTAAGTTTGCTCACATGATTGAGCCAAACGCGTACTCTGTGAATAATGAAACATTGCAGGAATACTATTTGCTGTATTATTTGTTGTTTTAGTATTTTTTCCAAAAGGAAAGGTCTTACGTAGCCATGTACCAGTTGATTAAAAGCAGCATATTGTACATACAATATATAGCGGAAATTCCCGTGTTGCGTTTTCATATCACTTGAGTGTATATCTCTCAACAATGGTGTACCATTTTAGGAGCAAGCGTCCCATGTATAGAATATATAGTGGTAACATAGGTGCTAATTTGTTTGTGGTTTGCAGTGCGACCTTTATAATGGTGATAATTGCATGATAATTGCATGGTGAAATCATTTTTATAAGATTTGTATAAGGGAATATGAATAATTTTGCACACGCTTGTTTCAATTTTTAGTAGTTTTATTTAATTAATATATACACAACAAATAAAGATATAGAAGACAAAGATAACGTTTTACATACAAGACGCTTTTCATTCGAGACAGAAATGAAAGATATTTACATTCTTAAACAGCTAGAACATTTGAAGATATAATTTATTTTATTTCAGCAATCAGCAATTTCATCATTAACAAGATATGTTACAAATACTAAAGCAACAGATATCCGTGATACACATTAACAATGACACAAACAGGAGAAACCAATATAGTTGACGTCATCTTCTACATGAAATCGCCGAATTGATGTTGTTGATGCTGCTATCTAGTTGTCTTCCTCGCCGTGAGAAGTCTCGATGTCTTCATATTGGTCCCATAGATCAAACAGTCGTCCATGGATGCGTTTGTACTTTTGTCTGTTGTTGCGTGTCAGCAGATTTTCGGAGACCAGCCTGATCTGCATGTTGACTTCCTCAGCTTCTGCCCGTAGAATGGGGACGAGCACGTAGAATGGAAGGGTGCTCCCGCTGGCTCGTGCGTTAAGTCGTTTGTGCCACCCTGTAAAATAAATAATAGTGTAATTAGTTATACATGTCTGATTTAATGATGATATTATTATTATATATATATTTATTGTTCCTTATTCATTATTAGTTTAATTAAGGTATTTCATTTAATGTTATCATTTTCTTTTTATGCAATGTTGACACTTATTGTGATGATATATATGTATAAATATATTTAACTTCCATGTCATTGTTGGGCCTAACAGCCTCTCTGAAAACCGACCAGTGTTCTGGTTTCCCGACAGAGCCGTCTATCCAATAAGTGCGGACTTAGTTAACCAGCTGGATTGTCTCAGGACATGATGCACAGGCAAGCTGCTCCAACTCCTCGACCGTCTCCCTGGTGTGTTCGGCTGGGATGAATGGCAGAGCAAGAAGTTTTTGGATGAATCAATATTTGTTCGCCTTTTCGTTATAACTCGTGCTCAGACCCAGACGCATGAGTCTGGAGTGAATGTCGATACAGCGATCTTGTATTTTATTCATTGCGCGTGTATCAAAATGAAACATGCATTTGCGCGTCCGTCTGAGCGTGTGTAATTGTTAAGTATTTTCTTTTTGACAGCGTAATGCGCTTGTATCAGCCGACCGAAATCAAAATGCCAAAATTGAGTTAAATTAAATTCTGCAAATGAGGAATACTAGTATTAAGAACTGTTTATGTTATTATATGTTCATAGACATAGTATTACAGAGAGAGATAATAATAAGATATCATGGTATTGGATACTTTAATGGGATAAATTAGTGTGCTTGGAAACTATACATTACTCTAAATGAATCCGTATACTATAAAGGTAAATAAACATCGTTACATAATTTAAATAAATTATTTTAAAGATCATTAACCGAGTGAAGTGGATGCTTAAATGTACCATAAGTAATGAGAATATAGTCATGCATACACATACAATATTACTTTGTTTTCATCATTTACCTCGGCATTCACTTAAATATCAATATATTATCAATAAATTAATAATTTCACTGCTTATTATCAATGATCCTTTATGTTTTATGTTCAATATACTAAATAATTCATATACCAATGAATCACTATATATCTATATATGTGGTACGCTTGCTCTCGGAAAGTGGAACGCTTGCTCCCGGTGCGTTTGTGCAATGGTACGCTTGCTCCATCATTCGCTTAAAATGGCATATACTGCAGGGATCACTCTATGTCGCGATTCCGCGATATTCTCGCATTTAAATCTCAAAAATCGCATAAAAAAAAGACAAATGGAACAAATTGTCGCATCGAATTCGGTGGAAATCCATTTTCTCCATTTCAGTTCGTAATACAAATATATTGATTAAAATTTCATTTAAAATCTCAAGTAAATTTTTTCAGATCCATTTATTCGAATTACCTCCCTTAGTAGTACTTTCTCCATATACCATAAAGAAAATCTATAAAACGGACAATAAACGAATTCTTATCAAAGCAAAATATTTACATTTAACCGAGGTATCAAGGCAACCGACAACACCCACGAACAACAAGGTATGTACACATTATTTATCGAGGAAGTCCCTGTTTCGGTGACCGTAAATATAACGAGCGTCTTCCGAATTAATTAAATCGAGTAATTAAGGATTCGCCAATGTTCTGAGCATTTTCTTTTCATTTGACCTACTTTTTCATATCGTGTCCCTATTTCATTTCTGATGTACCTAAAAGTTACGTACATAAAGTCAACATCAAATTTCTAATCTTTAAAACAACGTTGATTTGTTGCTGTCTTTAAAAAACAACAGCTTCTTACCAGTGTCAGACTTTAACTCACAAAATAGAAAATGTACTCAATTATTTTGAATGAATCATTCAACGAATCATCACCGAATCTCCGCAACTTTTTTTTTTGTGTCCGCAGAAATCGTCAAATTTTCACCTAGACATGGGTTCCATTCATAATATCTCGCTCACTTGTTTGAAACATATCTGGAATGTATCTAGAAGGAATCCATATTGGTTATGTCATACTGCTGTGCTGTGGTCGCCCGCTAAAAAGGAATTCATTCATCAGCAAGTTTGGCAATGTCATTTAGCCGATTGCTCCATTTTTAGTTTATTTACATGGAAGCACCGATGAAACCTCCATCTCTATATTATGTAGCAAGCATGCAACATGTGTAGCTAATGGCCATATTGTTTATATAACAGCAGTGCACTATTTTCTGTCCGTTGCCATCCGGCAAGTAAAATGTCAAAATGTTGAACATACAGATCCGTTGATATACACAACCGGTTTGATTCCGAGGACAACAAGAATTTTCTGAGTTTTCACGAATGGCATGCATGTCTAAGGAACGTTGACCAGTCAAAACCCGAGAATTGTCTTTCTCAGTCGACGCTTTAAAGTCATGCATGTTATCATGACATATTATACATGCATTTATGTTTTGTTCGAGTTGGAAAATTATGTGCTCATGTTTTCAGAGTCAAGATGTTTCCTAAGTTATTATCCATTGATTAACATTTATTCATCCGGATTAAATAATCGTTTAAGTCGATCTCTTGTTATTTCATACTCGTTTACGTTGGCAACTGGTCACATGCATGTTACTGAAAAGCAACTAAATGGAATGTGCAATTCTACCTCTTTCAGGTATGCATATTCTGGAATAAGCGTTTAAATGACATTGTTTCACCTTTACACATTGACAGTAAATACGTTTTAGGCATCCAGATAAAGCCTACCATAGGACATTCTATATTTGTATTTCAATTATACTTACCATGTAAAAACCACTCTATTGCCACGTATAATAGCTGTATAGACGAAATAGAGACTTTATTATGCATATACAAAACAAAGGGTATAACATTTTTAATGGGAGATTATAATACAGAATTAGCTTCTCGAAACCAACGCGATTTTAAACTTGATAGTCGAGGAAAACTGCTGGTAGATTTGATGCTTAATTATAGTTTGCTAGCCGTAAATGCCCTCGAGTTATGCTCCGGAGCAGAATTTAGTAATGTACCATATAACAGTGACCGTGAGACACTCATTGATCACATACTAATCCAATCAGAAAATATTGAAATGATAAAATCATGCCGAATTATGGACGATAATTGCTTAAATGTTTCGACCCATCGCCCGATAGTTTGCAAAATCGAATGCGAAGTTGAAAATATATCTCGTTCAAACAATACGTATCATAATATTAATTGGCATAACGTTAAACAGAAAAACATAGATAATTACACACATTTCTTAAATAACGACAAAACGTTAAATATGTTGCTTTTATCACAGATATCTTCGTTGGATGACGTTGACTCATTTTATTCAGCCATCGTTAATGTAGTAAACAATGCGACAAATAGATGCATTCCTATATCAAAGTTCAAACCATTTATAAAACCGTATTGGAATCGCGAATTAACAAATTTACACAATGAAATGAATCTAAAAAGGGTTAATTGGTTAAATGAAAATCGCCCACGCAATGTTTCATCCGCAAGCTATAAAAATTATAAGGCATCGAAAAATGTTTTCCGCAAAACTCATCGTGCCACCGTCCAAAATTATTTATCTAGCTTAGAGCGAGAAATTGATATAGCGGCGGAAATGGACAATAATGAGTTTTGGAAATTGATTAATAGACGGAAAAGAAATAAAAAAGTAGAAACTACCCTTAAAATGAATTTTAATGGACAATCTTGCGAAAATCCCATCGATATAAATATGGGCTGGAAAAATTATTTTTCCGAACTCTACACGCCTAAAGATAATAGTTTTGAATCCGCTTATGCAAATTCATGCGATGAAGAGTTATCGAACATTAAGTCGCAATTAACTTATCATCGGTGCGACGATATCGTTATAACTATATATATGGTTGAAAAGGCATTAAAATCCTGTAAAAAGAAAAAAGCCTGTGGCAATGATCTCATTTATTACGAAAATATAATTTACGGTGGTCCGATTTTACTTGCCGTTATTACAAAATTATTCAATTATATGTCGTCATTGTCGCATATACCCGTTGATATGAAAAAGGGTATTATTTCGACCCTTTACAAAGGAAATAATAAAAACAAAATGGACCCTAATAGTTACAGGGCTATTTCTCTCTGTTCTACCATGTTAAAGGTATATGAAAAAGTGTTACTTAAAATTTTAGAACAGTCTAGTACGCTCAAGTTTAACACATTACAAGGAGGATTTCAAAAAAATATTAATTGTAAAATGACGTCCTTTCTCTTACGTGAAAGTATCTACTTTGCAAAAGAAAACAGTTCTAAACTTTTCACTTGCTTCCTGGACGTGAGACAAGCATTTGACCACGTTTCTCATAGCATCTTGATGCTGAAACTGTATAGGACGGGGATTAAAAAATCTATTTTTAAAATTATTCTAAGTATGTTTGAAAATGTTTATAGCTGTGTTAAATCACAAGGCCAATCCTCGGATTGGTTCCTCCGTTTTTACAGGGTACCAGACAAGGCCAAGTAATGAGCCCGTATTTATACTTAGTTTTCATTAATGATCTTATGGATAAATTAGACCAATCACCCTACGGTCTGAAAATTAATGATACTGGTTACAGTTGCCCAACATCGGCGGATGATATGGTACTCAGTTCACTCACTAAGAACGGCTTAGAAAAACTTATGTCAATATGTCATAACAACTCTATCCGTGAAAAATATACATATAATGCTAATAAATGTAATGTTGTTGTTTTTAACGAACGCCTTTCTGATTCACAGAGGAATCCAAGGCTATGGCACTTAGGCCAAAACATTGTTGATGAAACATACACATATGTTCATTTAGGTATTTTATGCAGTAAGGACATGAGTCTGAATGAAAACATTAAAGACGCATGCACAAAACTACGTAAAACATACTTTGGATTGTCCGACTGTGGCGTCCATCAAAATGGTCTTCACCCAATAACAGTAAAACATTTATATCAAACGGTTGTACTATCGAGGGCATTATACGGCTGCGAACTATGGAACACCATTTCTGACACTCAATTGAAGTCTTTAGAGCGTGTACATGTTCAATGTATTAAATATATGCAGTCTCTGCCTAAACAAACTCGTAGTGACGTCGCACTAGCTTTAATCGGTCTCACAAGAATCGAATATGAAATTGATAAGCGTAAGTTATTGTTGCTTGGCCAATTATGCAGCATTAATAAAGGATTTAGAATACAGACAATTTTCGCTAATAGACTTATGCAATTTATGTCTCACCCACGTAAAACACAAGGCTTTATGCCAGACATTTACCGTATATTAGGGAAATACCAATTAACTTACGTTTTAACGGAATATATTTCTACTGCATTTTTTCCTACGTTAAGACAATGGAAAAAAAGACTTAAATCAAATATACATAAGTCAGCCGAACTTGATTTCAGATCAAGACTTATCCAAGATTATAGTCTTAATAATTTTCTCAAGATACAAGGGGAAATAACGCCAAACAGTATCTGGTACTTCTCCCAATTATATCGTGATTATTTACCGTACTGTAGAACTGTCATATTTGTCATTGGTAAACTATTTGCACGCAAATATTTAACTGTTTGTCCAAAGTGCAAATTAATTACAGAAACGGTAGCTGAACATTTAATTTTATTTTGTTCATCAAACAATACCTTGCGGCATTCGTTATTATGCAAGATACACAAAATATGCGGCTTAAATAAGTATGACCAACTTTGTAACTTAAGCGCGTTTAATCAAATTATAGAATTAGTGTCCGGCTTTCCGTCTTTAAACATGTCGGACAAACAAACGGTTGCTATTTCTAAAACCACGTTCAGATACTTACATCATATGACGAAATCTTTAAATATTGTGTATATATAGGGCTCCTATTTAAAGTATGTTAAGTTTCTTTGAACTAATGAGACTATGTTTTATTTACAAATACTTTGCGTAATAAATGTTTGTATTGAATATTATATCAAGATAGAATTTTAAATTTAATAATTGATTTAAAACTCAAATCAAATTTTTGCTATATGCTTGCCAGTAACTTATCTTTGAAAAGAAATATTTAGAACCTTCAAAAATGCTATCCTTTTTATCTTAATTCTAAGGATCATGTTTGAAAACAAATACATATGAAACTTATGTCAATCCAAGAATCCATGAAGTGTATGTTTTTGTGTTTCGTTTCGGCAAGACATGTCGGCCTTTGGATTATCTATGGCAAGAGTACTTGAATAAATATTATTTCTACACATATACTTCATTATTAAGTGGAGGAACATTTCCTGTTAATCTCCGTCCGTTTGTACATATGTTAAATAAGTCAAACTGTCAAGTTTAAATATGTGTTTGCTTTGTATAAATTTGTTCTTGTTCTTGTATATAACTTGTCATGTACTGTCTATTTGTTTTTGTGTATGTGTATTCACTGTGTATATATGTTATTTTGACTTTCCTGTATATTTTATATTATGGAGGAAATAAAGAATCAATCAATCTATTACAGAGAGAGATAATAATAAGATATCATGGTATTGGATACTTTAATGGGATAAATTAGTGTGCTTGGAAACTATACATTACTCTAAATGAATCCGTATACTATAAAGGTAAATAAACATCGTTACATAATTTAAATAAATTATTTTAAAGATCATTAACCGAGTGAAGTGGATGCTTAAATGTACCATAAGTAATGAGAATATAGTCATGCATACACATACAATATTACTTTGTTTTCATCATTTACCTCGGCATTCACTTAAATATCAATATATTATCAATAAATTAATAATTTCACTGCTTATTATCAATGTTCCTTTATGTTTTATGTTCAATATACTAAATAATTCATATACCAATGAATCACTATATATCTATATATGTGGTACGCTTGCTCTCGGAAAGTGGAACGCTTGCTCCCGGTGTGTTTGAGCAATGGTACGCTTGCTCCATCATTCTCTTAAAATGGCATATACTGCAGGGATCACTCTAGGTCGCGATTCCGCGATATTCTCGCATTTAAATCTCAAAAATCGCATGAAAAAAAGACAAATGGAACAAATTGTCGCATCGAATTCGGTGGAAATCCATTTTCACCATTTCAGTTCGTAATACAAATATATTAAAATTTCATTTAAAATTTCAAGTAAATTTTTTCAGATCCATTTATTCGAATTACCTCCCTTAGTAGTAATTTCTCCATTTACCATAAAGAAAATCTATAAAACGGACAATAAACGAATTCTTATCAAAGCAAAATATTTACATTTAACCGAGGTATCAAGGCAACCGACAACACCCACGAACAACAAGGTATGTACACATTATTTATCGAGGAAGTTCCTGTTTCGGTGACCGTAAATATAACGAGCGTCTTCCGAATTAATTAAATCGAGTAATTAAGGATTCGCCAATGTTCTGAGCATTTTCTTTTCATTTGACCTACTTTTTCATATCGTGTCCATATTTCATTTCTGATGTACCTAAAAGTTACGTACATAAAGTCAACATCAAATTTCTAATCTTTAAAACAACGTTGATTTGTTGCTGTCTTTAAAAAACAACAACTTCTTACCAGTGTCAGACTTTAACTCACAAAATAGAAAATGTACACAATTATTTTGAATGAATCATTCAACGAATCGGCACCGAATCTCCGCAACTTTTTTTTTTGTGTCCGCAGAAATCGTCAAATTTTCACCTAGACATGGGTTCCATTCATAATATCTCGCTCACTTGTTTGAAACATATCTGGAATGTATCTAGAAGGAATCCATATTGGTTATGTCATACTGCTGTGCTGTGGTCGCCCGCTAAAAAGGAATTCATTCATCAGCAAAGTTTGGCAATGTCATTTAGCCGATTGCTCCATTTTTAGTTTATTTACACGGAAGCACCGATGAAACCTCCATCTCTATATAATGTAGCAAGCATGCAACATGTGTAGCTAATGGCCATATTGTTTATATAACAGCAGTGCACTATTTTCTGTCCGTTGCTATCCGGCAAGTAAAATGTCAAAATGTTGAACATACAGATCCGTTGATATACACAACCGGTTTGATTCCGAGGACAACAAGAATTTTCTGAGTTTTCACGAATGGCATGCATGTCTAAGGAACGTTGACCAGTCAAAACCCGAGAATTGTCTTTCTCAGTCGACGCTTTAAAGTCATGCATGTTATCATGACATATTATACATGCATTTATTTTTTGTTCGAGTTGGAAAATTATGTGCTCATGTTTTCAGAGTCAAGATGTTTCCTAAGTTATTATCCATTGATTAACATTTATTCATCCGGATTAAATAATCGTTTTAGTCGATCTCTTGTTATTTCATACTCGTTTACGTTGGCAACTGGTCACGTGCATGTTACTGAAAAGCAACTAAATGGAATGTGCATTTCTACCTCTTTCAGGTGGTGGTAATAACCGAAGTTAAAGATATATACTTACAAAAAGAGTGACAATAATTCCAGAGAAAACAACAGGCTTTCCATGAGGATGAAGTCATGCATATAAAGTACGGTCGATTACACTGCCACAGAGTGGTGATTTCACTTATACGGTCAACACTTCGTGCATACTACGTGTCTTCATGTGTGGACATTCAGCTGACATTACGATAGTAAAAGGGACAGGGAGTCTGGTGTGTTAGATTGTAATACGACTATATATAAATAACAAATACAGTACAGAAAATCGGTATAAGAGACACGAGCAGTATTATATTGGTGCGTAGTGGCCTGCTGCAGTAAAGCAGTATTATATTGGTGCGTAGTGGCCTACTGCAGTAAAGCAGTATTATATTGGTCCGTAGTGGCCTACTGCAGCAGTATTATATCGGTGCGTAGTGGCCTACTGCAGTAAAGCAGTATTATATTGGTGCGTAGTGGCCTACTGCAGTAAAGCAGTATTATATTGGTGCCTAGTGGCCTACTGCAGTAAAGCAGTATTATATTGGTGCGTAGTGGCCTACTGCAGTAAAGCATAACGTGGTTTACACGCCCACAATAGTAAACTTCATGTAATGATTCAAACAATATAAATACAGTCATTCTCAGAGTACGGTTGACAATACACATTTTAATTTTATGCTTGTTAGAAAAGGCTTACCACGTCATCAAATTTAAACCAATACAGGCGAATACACACTCGCGAGAAACCTTTCAATTGCGAATAGTACGATATGTCATGCCAAAAGCCATTTACGTGTACAGAATGTGACAAGTTATTCATAAGATGCACTCATGCAGAAAATCACATGCAAACACACACGGGCGAGCAGTTTACCTTTTACTGTATGTAATAAGTCATTTACACGTAAAGACAACCTCAATATTCACATGTTAAAACACACTGGAGAGAAGCCGCATACATGTACAGTATGTGATAAATCATTCACACAACTAGGACATCTCAATAGTCACATGTTAATACACACTTGCAAGAAGCCGTATACATGTACGTCATGTGATAAAGCATTCACACGACTAGATACTCTCAACAGTCACATGTTGTTAATACACACTGGAGAGAAGCCGTATACATGTACGTCATGTGATAAAGCATTCACACGACTAGATACTCTCAACAGTCACATGTTAATACACACTGGAGAGAAGCCGTATACATGTACGTCATGTGATAAAGCATTCACACGACTAGATACTCTCAACAGACACATGTTAATACACACTGGAGAGAAGCCGCATACATGTACAGAATGTGATAAACCATTCACACAACTAGGGAATCTCAATAGGCACATGTTAATACACACTGGCGATAAGCCGCATACATGTACAGAATGTGATAAACCATTCACACAACTAGGGCATCTCAATAGGCACATGTTAATACACACTGGCGAGAAGTCGCATATATGTACAATATGTGATAAATCATTCACACAACTAGGAAATCTCAACAGTCACATGTTAATACACACTGGAGAGAAGCCATATATTTGTACAGTATGTAACGAGGCATTCGCTCATCGAAGAAGTCTCAATAGGCACACGTTACTACATATCGGGGGAAAGCCGTTTACATGTTCTGTATGTATCAAAATATTTACACACAAACAACACCTTGATAAACACATGCTAATACACACTGGTGAGAAGCCGTATACATGTGTTTAATGTGATAACTCGTTCACCCGACTAGGAAATCTTAAAAGTCACATGTTAATACACACTGGCAAGAAGCGGCATACATGTACAACATGTAATAAATCATTCGCACAACTAGGACATCTCAGTAAACACATATTACTACACACTGGCGAGAAGCCGCATACTTGTACGGAATGTGATATATCATTCCCACAACTAGGAAGTATCAATAGTCACATGTTAATACACACTGGCGAGAAGCCGCATACATGTACAGTATGTGGTAAATCATTCTCACGACTAGGAAATCTCAATATTCATACAGGGGAGAAGCCATTTACATGTAAGGTATGTAACAAGAAATTCAGACGGAGTAAGTTTCAAAAGGCACATGTTGAAACACAAAGGAGAGAAACCATATATCTGTACAGTATGTGCCAAGGCATTCACTCATCGAGAAGGTCTCAATAAGCACATGTTAATACATACTGCCTGAAAGCCGTATACGTGTACACTACGTTAAAGTTATTCACACAGGGAGGGATTCTAACTACAAATATGATTTTACATACTCGTTGCATACTAAAAGCTAGACGTATCAGGTGTGTAAACGAGTAGTTGCCAGGTCAACCACAAGTTTATTCGCACCGGCGAGCAGTTTTTCAAGTGAAGAAAGTGTGAAATGCCATTTATACACCCTCAAAAGTAGATGATAGTAAATACCTGCGAAATCCCGTTAACGTGCATCAATGTGAACCATCTTCGGAATGACCGGAGCTCCGTTAATTACTGATGCTAATACATTTACCTTTTCCTATATAACTCTATGTATTTTCATTGGTTGATGGTAATCCTGACGAGCAGTGATTGGTTGAATATCCTGTCGTCAGGATCAGCCACTATAAATACTGAGCTGACTAGGTGAATGTCAGCAATCCCACTAGCGCCAAATTGAAGTCAAAACATACATCTGGCAAATGAACCCAAAAACAATCCAAAGGCTTTAAAGATATTAACTATTTACTGTTAGGACGTTCATTAAGCAGATAATTTACTAGTTTCTCGAAATTACAGATATGTTTTCAATATATAGTGCAACCGTCTCATTGCCTGCCAATACCATCCTGACAGATATAATTTAAGTGATAATTTGTGCAACTGTTTCTTTGTATTGACTAGAATAGACTTAATAGTCGAATAAATCGACTCTGAGCTAATAAATTAGGATATAAACAACTAAGTTGTTGTTTCTTTCTACAGTTCCCACTGAAATAAATCATTTAGGTAAGTAACACAACTAACTCAGCTTACACTACTGAGGAATAGCCATGCATGTGTAGCCATACATAATTGAGAATGAGATGTCAAACCACATGTTGCATGTTATAATATTTACACTATACTAAGAAGAAAAAAGGCTTATTTACCGTTCGAACTTTACTGATCGATATCAATAATCATTTTGTTTGAGACGCCCCCTAATTTGTCACGGATATATTTATTTCATTCCTATTCCTTACCGATGAAACATAATCGATATCAATGATTCATTTGTTTGAGATGCCCCTAAGTTTGTCGCGGACCTATTCACTCGTTGCGGACATATTCGATACTAACGTGTGGTCCAGTATGCCCGCGGACACATTGACACGCTGCGGAATTATTGACACCCTACACGTGTTTGAATGACCACTGAAGAAATAATATTCTTCTAAATTCACTGGCATAACCTATAAAACATATTACCAAGATACTTACAACCGAGAACAGCATGTATCGGATGGCACCGATTACGCTTTGTTAGTCAATATCCGTCCATATAGAAAGAAATCATACCTGAATCGAGGCTGTCGTTGACGTATCTAAATCATTTTTTAAACTTTTTGACAAATCCGTGTGTGGCTTAAAATGGCATATAGCAGGGATCACTCTAGGCCGCGATTTCGCGATATTCTCGCATTTAAATCTCAAAAATCGCATGAAAAAAAGACAAATGGAACAAATTGTCGCATCGAATTCGGTGGAAATCCATTTTCACCATTTCAGTTCGTAATAAAAATATATTGATTTATATTTCATTTAAAATCTCAAGTAAATTTCTTCAGATCCATTTATTCGCGATTAAAACATATAAAATGATAATAAATCAAATCATTCGAAAATCACATGAAAAATAAATCAAAACGAGATTGTTAGGTCGTTAAACCTCTGGTTCGCTTTTGCTTCGCGGACGCGGCGGTGTCAAAGTAAAGCGATTGATTATGAATAAACCAGGAATCACTCTAAATAACCTATACTGTGTTGATGAGCCGTTAAACAACATTCAATTAATTATCAGCCAATGAAGCCACTACCATTCACTACCACGTGGTAAAGTGAAACTATGGCGATTAAATCAAACAAATTTGTAATCAAGTAGGACAATTATGGCAATTTCATGGCGTTGTTTGATGAGCAAAGATACTATCGACGTATGGCATAATGAATAGGTGTGCATCTGTTTTTATTTCAAAATGCCATATTTGTTATACAAAAGATGAATGCGAGATCAATTACGGAATGGCGTGTAAATGTTTTGAAGCATCGACCTTGGCTAATTTCGATAATTATTCGAAGAATTGGCATCTCAAAAGGATAAATAACAAATAAAAAAAACTACATACCAGTTAGATTTAGGCATAAAGCGTGCTAATAATTTCCAACACAGAAAAATGAGCTTGTGATTTATAAACTTCGTAAGATTCTAGGTCATGATCACTTTCATACTATCTTTGTTAAACTTGTTAAAACGTTTATCAAAAGAGGTTATGACCCTATCATTTTGCAACGTACTGCATGCTTGGTGGTGGACCCTTTTACAGTTCGCCACTATGCTTTCCTCTTTAATTGTACGATGACCGGACAGGCTGTGGACCCTATGATGACGCCTACCTAAAGCCCATTGGGACGGTGGCGTTTGATGTTTGTCCATGATCTTTGTTGTCGTGCCCTTAATGGTTTATTCTCTTACTGCTCTGGCTTCTGCAAACTCATTGAGTACCTTCATTGTGGCTTTCTTGGCTATTGTTTTTTTGTATTATATTTACACGAGCATATTTGTGTTTTACTTATATTGCCTATTGATGCTGCCTTGTTGGTTAGAGATTAGATCATGGCGGGGATTTCTTTATTTACACTGTCCTGTTTTAATGGGATGACAGTAGGGTAAGTGTGAGGTTTGGTGCACCCTAAAACCGGTTTAAACCCCCAGTGGCTTACTTTGCCACTGACCGTTCCAAGGCGGTAGCCCTATTGTCAACCCTTTTTGTGTTTGTGATGTCGTTTGCATTTATTATTGCTTTTGCCTTCTTGTTTGTCTGTTTGCGTGTTTGTTTCTGTGTTTTGTGGTTTACTGTCCTCCTTGAAGGCTACTTTCCCTGTCCGATCTTTTTATATTTCTTTTGCTGATTTATCTATGTGAAGTCTATAACGAAAGTAAAAGTAGGAAAAACTTCTGTTTGATCTAATGCATCTTTCTTTTTTTATCTGCCTGGGGAATGCCCTTCTGTAATTACTGCACTAGCAGCATCATGTACGTCTAATTCCATAGGGTCTACCAATATTTAATATTACCTTGTTGGCACCCGGTTAATCTAATTCCCTACCACATGTTCATCAGTGATGTCTTATCCTCGGGGTATTTCCGGCGACACCCCACTCCCACCGGTGGAGGAAAACACATGTGTGCATCATAATGGTAACAACCTACAGATTTGATCCTTCCTAATTTAAGGCATTAATTTTTCAATGAAATCATCTAAACAAAAAAGGCATGTTGACATAGCTTAATTTTGGGGTAAGTGACTTTTGAAATTGGGGCAAGTGACATTTTAGGCAGGGCAAGTAGATTTATAAAATATTTCCAGATCTTGTAAGTGTCTGGGGAGTTGAATCAAGTAATTCCAAACTTTAAAAAAATATAATCCAGGGTGTGTTTTAGCCAGTTTCCAGAGGGGATGGGGGGTGGTAGACTTGGGCTAATGAAGGGATTTCCAAGAGGTGTGTTTATGAAAACAAAATTCCTTGGGTGATGGGGAAGGATTTTAATACACCCGCTCTCGCACCCTGGTGTGTGATGACATCGACAGCAGATTACAAAGTGAGCCCAATAATGTAGGAGACACCACTATTAAAGCAACATTATCATAATGACCATCCCACCCCCACTGGAATATCCGCCTCCCCACACTGCAGAAACTTATCCCTTATTTTTGAGAAAAAAAATCTAAGGAGGGTATTTTCCTCAGTGTTTTTCGACAGGAAAAATCCAGGGTGTATTTTTTTGATTTTTTTAGGGTGTGTGGGTAAGGAAGTTTTTTTTAGATTTTTCTAGGGGGTGGTGTGTGGTAGGGAAGGGATTTCCATGGTGTGGGGATGGATTTGAAAAGAAAAACTTAATAAAAGTGCGACGGGGGAGTATACTGGAGAATGGGAGGGGAGTATACAGCAGAATTTCCGGCGTGGGGGTGGGGGGGGGGGGGGGGAGGGGGTGGTAAATGAAACGGTTTTCCTGGGGTGGTATTTTAAAGAGAAAAAATCCTAGAGTTGGGGGTAGGCTAAGGTGGGGTACGGATACAATCGCCAAAGGATACACATTAAATTATAAATAAAACATTAAATGCAGTACGTAGTAAAAACATTAAAATTAAATGGAGTGTCAGACATGTTCTTTTCAAATTTCAGAAATGACAAATACCTCTTGCTCTTCGTGGAAAATTGGCGGTAAATCAAAACATTCGCTTTCCGAATCCCGTCGGCAACTCACACATTATTTCCTTCCACACATCATCTAGACTCGATAAATGACAATACAAGTTCAGTTGTGTCCGTTTTAGAAGGTAGTATATTTACTGCCACACCGTTTTTTTTTAATATCTCGTCAAATCACGCGAAGTTTCATTGACAGAAAACATTCATTGGTAAAAACGATATATACATACCTCAGTAGACAGCACATTTATGCACTAAAACATATTTTCACAGCGTCAAACAGCATATGTTTTTGAAGCCAAAGAATTGTTACAGTGGGATCTCCTCGTATTTTGGTCATTTGTTAACGATAAGGCACTTTAAATCATTTGCAGAACGGCCGTTGTGCAAAACTCCCGGGTTTTTCCTATGGCTGGAACGTGACGTTGTGTGGAGGAAGGCACGAACGATAACTCTACGTCACGTGACGGGACTATCCATTCGCAACATCTCGTACACTGCTTCGCAGCATGACGCAGGATTCCATATTGGTTACGTCATACTAGGTGACTCGTCAGATTCCCGCCAAAACGAATTTGAATTCAAAATCAGTTATCTTCAACATTTTGCAGTGTCATTTAGCCGATTGCTCCATCTATAGTTTATTTACGTGAAAGTAGTGCAACGCAAATCATACATCAACCGTGTGGCAAGCGGCCATAATGTTTATGTAGCAAAAGCTTAGCAACAGTGCACTATTTTCTGTGCCGTTGCCTTCCGGCTAACAGAATGTTAAGATTTTGAACATACCGAAGCGCCGTGATACACACGAGGCGGGATCCCGAGGAATGACGGGATTGGCCGGGCGTTCACGATTGGGGACTATCCTTACTATAGCGACAGCCCTTGACGCCGACTTAACTATCATTGACATTGATAGAAGCCACCGCGTCGGCCGCCCTTCTGCAGCTAAAAGGGCCCGAGATATTATTGTCAAGTTTGGTACGCTCGCGACAAAAACTGTACATAGGGGATATGCCGGCGTCTTCATCAACGAATATCTCACGAGAGGAAGAAGTGTTCTTCTGTATCGAGCGCGCTCCCTGGTGAGATCCAAACGCTTACTTGGTGCTTGGACAACATACGAACAGTATTGGTAAAGGACCTGTCCGAACACATTCACCGTATCACTGTTGAAGACCTGAATCCGTTCCTGACGCGATCTGATTCTGTAACATCTTATTTATTTTGAGCACTATAGCTTAGGTGCGCATTAGTATGCACTTGCCACTGTGACCCAATACTTGTAAACATTTCGTCGTATGTGCCAGTGTAATATTGTACTAATGGAGTTGTGTTAAAATATTGGATACAGTAGTAGTTTATACGTAATATTGTCACTTAAGGGTTTATGGCCAAGCATGTTTGTAAAAATGTGGGTGGGGTACCGAAATTTCAGTTTAACATGAAAGACACAATTTTGGATGTGAGCTTGGTAACTGTATGATACCTTGTGTACATAAAGTAGTTTTTGTCAATTCAGATATACAAAACATAAATTATGACTTAATTACACTTACTTTAATTTTCACTTCTTTTGTGCAGTCAAACACATACAAAGGGTAACGATTATCTAAAAAGAAATAGTGCATTTATACATTTAGACAGTACAATAATTATATTTTACAATTGCCAGACATTAAATTCACCAATGAGCAAATAAATAACAAACCACATTGAAAAAATGTCAACAATATACATATCATGCCATTACAAAAAATAGTTCCTTATACACATATGAAACATGTATGGTGTACAATAAAGTCCTTTGGTTTTAGCACAATGTGAATAACTGATATGAAAGAAAAACTATTATATAGTTAAAACATTTTTTAGTGCTACTACTGACCTACAATTGGATTGCGTAGTTTGATTGCTATTGTACATTTTGAGACTGTGTTTGGGATTTTAGTTTCACATACTTGTGACTGGATGTTAAATTAGTGATAATTGGACACAACACAACAATGCATAACCAGCAATTACATGAAAGCACTGGGATATGTAATTGAAATTGATCAGTGTAGGAATATGTTATGACTATTAAAGTGTAATATAAGCATGTCTTTCAACTTTAACTCGACCATTCAACATTTGGTACCTTAAAATATGTACATATACTGTCAATAAAATATCTGTAACTCAGGACCTTATTTTTCTCCAGATGAAACTTCAATATCACCCATGTTGGAAACACTTTAAATTCACCTTCAATTTTACTATAATCATGTCCTTTCTCCTAAACTTCACAATTTATATACACACACAAATGTTTAAATATATTCAAGAAAATGATCCAGAGGTAATAATTTCAAGTGATAATTTTAATGCTTCAAAATTGCAGTGTGTTGTTAAATAGACAAAATATACCTCAAATGAGTTCCATCCGTGTGGTTGGTGCTGTGGACTGTGCTGTTCATGTCCCCGTCTGTATAGTTCTCTGTATAATGAAGAAAGTTTAACAACCATTATTATCATTAAAACAAATGTCATTACTATTTACATGAAGTAAATAATGGTAAAAGAGCATTGAAACAAAAGTAAATAATGGTAAAAGAGCATTGAAACAAATGTCATATTATAAAATGAGCATGTTTATGTAACGAACATGGTTTACCAGTACTCAACATTAAAGACACATAGCAATGCCAGTTACTGTCAAATCAAGTGACTCATTTTGGTAAGTACCAGTAAGGTTAGCAACATGTTTTTATTTCTTGTTTTAAATTTACTAACTTGCTTACATACCATGGAAGATGAATCCTGCCGAGTTAATCCACCAGTGCTGGTTGATGGGAGCTGGTGACTTTGTGATGAATTGAATTGAATGTTGTTTAACGGCTCATCAACACAGTATAGTTATTTAGAGCCGCCCCAGAGAGAGGGGAATGATACATAGGAATCCGGGAACCTGCCCTCCTCTTATTATCGAATAGATTCATATGGTTCTTTAACGTGCTCGGGGGATAGACCGATACACGAGACCGCCCGGTTTACGTCCCCATCCGACGGACGAGGCTAAGGGAAAGTGTCTTGCCCAAGAACACACCGACGGAAATCAGTGGCACCACGGAGGATTGAACCCGGGGCCTCCGGTTACAAATCCGCCGCGCTACCGACTGCGCCACGCCAGCCCTCGACTTTGTGATGAAGTACGGACTTTGTGATGAAGTACGGCCTATAATACCAGTGATGCAGAGATCTGTAATGTTTGATAAAAACTTATTTATTTTTCAATAACCTAATCTACACAGCTGAATTTGATGATAAATTATTAACAGTATAATATGGATGTGAAATGAATCATCTTTAATATAGGCCTTATGGGGCAGTTACTAATTTATAAATACAAGTTTGTACGAAAGTAAGTATGTAACTACTAATTGATGCACTGAATAACTTTCAACATATGCTTAAAAGAAATATGTCAGGAAAGTTATAATGTCATGTAAAAAAACAGGTGGATCTGGTAATCCGCCTCACAATCTTCAATATTGATTTGCAAGTTATACATGTGAATGGTAAGCAATTGTGATGCTTTAGGTAATAAAACTGTACTCAGCAAAAATAAAAAGTATCCACTTTGTTTTCCTGCAAAATCTGAGACAGTAAGAAAGAACTAACCATTGTAGCATGCTTTTCTTTTAATAACCTCTTTGTTTGATGTTCACACAAAATTTCATCGAAATATACCGAATGATAAAAAAATAAATCGCAGTTTAAAAACATATGTGTGAAAACGAAATTAACAAAACTTAAAAAATGTAAAGGTAACGACAATAGCACAGATTCAGCTGTCTACGTCGATTCAAATGCACAGAAAATATTGAAAACCTCGCTAATATTTCATGTGTCCACCGTTACACCGAATACACGCAAGAATGCGACGTCGCATGCTTCTGAACTAATGTCTGACGAATTATACAGCAAATGTGTTCCATTCGCGGACAAGTGCTGCTGCAAGGTCATGAACACTTTAGAAAAGGTCCTCCAAACGTACACGACGTGCCAAATATGCTCGATGCTTCGTCAGTCGTTACGTCAGAAGCATGCGTGTCGCATTTTTGAGTGTATTCGGTGTAACGGTATACACATGAGATATTAGCGAGGTTTTGAATATTTTTCTGTGTATTTGAATGGGCTTAGACTGCTAAATCTTGCTATTGACGCTAATCTTTACATTTTTTAAGTTTTGTTAATTTCGTTTTCACACCTATGTTTTTAAAGTTTGATTTATTTTTTAATTATTCGGTATATTTCGATGAAATTTTGCGTGAACATCAAATATGTTATTAAAAGAAAATCATGCTATAATTGTAAGTTCTTTCTTACAGTCTCAGATTTTGCAGGAAAACAAAGTGGATACTTTTTATTTTTGCTGAGTATATATTGACTGTTGAGCAACCTGGATTAATGTCAAATATGAAATTTATCAATACCTGTGAATCAATACTGGCATTGTTTGATGGAGACGGGTCCATATGTGTTCTCTTCTTCTGGCAACGTTTCTTTAAACCGGCTGTTTGTTTTGGGGGAATATACTAAAAATAAAAATGTATGAACGTTTACTTGAAGTATAAACGCACTTGTGGTTGTCGGAGGAAGTTTTACAGTTTCAGACATCAAAATAAACGTCTTAACAAGAAATGTCACTGTAAGTGACAAATGCCCCCCGAAGTATTTGTCTACATTTCCACAAGACGTGAGTTTTGCACGCGACACGTCTTCTTATGGTGAAAATGTCTGCCACGTTATATGAAAATCTCTCAACCGACAACAAAGTTATACACCGGACACAAGTAATATGACTTCATTCCAATACAGGGTCATCTGTAAGCGTCACCTTTACCTTGAAGCTACGGTCCTGATTTCTGCGCATGACACATCCGCTTGTTTTGCATGGTGAACATTTCTGCCAGGTTATATAAAAATCTGACTGCTGGTTTACTATTAAATGTATTGAACAAGTTTTCAAACTGATGTCAGACGTTACATGTTGACGGAGACTCACATATTTTTGCTGACGAGAGATTGGCAATTACTTTTTTCAAGCATACTGTCTGAGCAGGTGCCTTAAATATAAATACCCGCTACACGGCTGGTAATCAGTGGAGCTACCTCCGTTTGGAGGTATATGCAAAAATGCTCCATCGCCACTTACAAGGTAGTTCCAGCGCCAAAAATACAAATAAACAAGGTGGGTATGCTTTGCTATTTCTTCATTATTTCCTTTATTTGCCTTGATATGAAAAATCGGGAATGCAGTTCCGTGTAGTCATGTTTAAGCTTCGCACATGACCAAAATGTTGTTCTCGAAAGATGCCTAATTTCACGCGCAAGGGACTTTTAGCCCGTTCGAACGTTGCAGTTTTTTCTCAACTTTGTCGTCGCCACCAAGGTTTTTCCACATTGTTTTGCCTATTTACGCTACATATCGACATGAACACATCAAATATCATCCGGTTGGTGTCCGTATATTGACTGTTGAAAAAATAATAACACGGAGAACGTTTTTGCGGGAGAAATACGCGATTTCTTAGAAGAGATAGCTCCAATGCCAGAGGTATAGTTCCAATGTTATGGAGATAGCAGCAATGACAACTTATGAAGATGTCATTTCTTACTATTGCGTACGACTTTACTCTTGGTTAAAACACAATTTGCCCAAACTATTGTTTGCATCAACTTTCTATCCTTTTTGTGTAGTGTAATTGTGTATACAGCTCCGTACAATTCACATACCTCTGCAAATTATCCGGGAAAAGTTACATCTGAAACATTTGTTAATTTACTACTAACTATACATTTTGAAGAAATGCGTACATACTATATGCAAAGTATTTGGTCCCGTCCCTTCAGTATTTTATCCGCAAACCCAGAATGTATATACTAGACAATACTAAATCACTGCTAGACATGCAATTGCATTATAACATGGTGTTATTCAACTTTGTGTTGGATGATGAGACCCGTCTGATAAGGCTGATGTACGTAGTAAACATATTAACAACATGGATGCAGATTTTTCATTATTTGTCTTTGCATTACCTAAAAAATGGGAGTCATGGTTCTTTCATATAACAGTGTATTATGATAATGAGAGTTCCAAGATTCATTGGTTTCGGACAATTATCCTTTGAGAAATTAGGAAGAACAAAAACATAAACCAACACATCAAAACGGGTAAACTGACGAACGGACGGACAGGCAGACGCAGACAGATGGAAATCACAAACCATAAGCCTGGATTTGTTTCGCAATCCGGCTAAAAATCTGTTAGCAACAAACACAGTTGCATCAATGTATATGAAAAAGGACTGCATCATATAGGCAAGCAGTATATAGTGGATGCAGCAATGAGTTTGGTATGCAAATTGTGTATAAAACAAGCAGAATGTCGTACACAGTGGTAAATAAATGACATTCTCAAAATATATCATTGGTGCTATCTACATAGCATTGGAACTTTCTCTCTGGCATTGGAGCTATCTATTCTAAGAAATTGCGTATTTCTCCCCAACAAACTTGTTATTTATTTTGTCAACAGTCAATATACGAACACCAACCGTTGATATTTGATGTGTTCATGTGGATATGTAGCGTAAATAGGCAAAACAAGGTGGCGACGATAAAGTCCCTGGCGTCAAATTAGGCATCTTTCGAGAACAATATTTGGTCGTGTGGAAGCTTAAACATAACTACACGGAACTGCATTCCCCGATTTATCATATCAAGGCAACTAAAGAAAATAATGAAGAAATAGCAAAGCATACCCACCTTGTTTACCTGTATACTACCTCGGAAGTGGCGATGGAGCACTTTTGCATATACCTCCAAACGCAGGTCTCGATTTATATATCCAGTATCATTTTTACTTTAACCCTGGTCACATTTAAATAAATCAAATTTTAAGTATTCACTATTTCGTCTTATTATACTGTAAGTTTTAATATATTATTGGTGGAATAATATCAACAATTAATAATATGCAAAATCAAATGGCTTAATACAATTCTTATAATTACATTAATGGTTGAACAAATGTAATGTATGTAGAAAAACTAACGGGACGCCACCAGTTTTTACAACATGAAGATTGCCAAGTGTCCCTTTACCGCTCTTTATCGTGATCCCTGTATTGCTTTAGGTGCTACTTAAGTGGTAGCATAAAACAATGATCAACACTGAAGCGAAAATAGTATTTAACAGAGAGTTTCCGCCACGCTGCAGTTCCGCAGGTGAGAAGGTTGTAGACTCGTTCTGCATATTTCTATGTAAATGTAAATGGACAGTGAGCCAGTAATGCTCATTCCTGTTGGCGCCATATAACGTTTTTATTTTGTGCACCGTCAAACCTCGGTTCAAGTCATATTTTTGTATTACGCATGTGTTATATCAAGAATGATGCCCACATACTAATCAAAGCAGCTATATGGTGTCCTCCATTCCCCATTTCTTACAACACTGGAGCATTATATATTTAAAGGGCCAACATTTAACAACTCTCTCCCTTCAAAAATCACACACCCCACCCTTTGCTCCGAACAATGAGTATTTCAAACTGTCAAAGTTAAAACTACTAGTAGTTAATTAAATTAGATTTTTCATGCAATAGACTGTTCAATTGTAGTAATACCTTAAAATACTATACTTACCCAAGGAGAAGTAGGCGTTCTTATTCCAGAAGATGTACCATGTCGGAGTAATGTCAATTCAGGCAATAAAAACTTCATATAGAAGCATTCCAACTTTGGCAACATAATGTCATGCCATAATTCAGAGTCTCTACGAATCCTCTGAATAAACATTTCATGCGGTTCTGTGCGTCGCACTACAAAATCACACCACTCATACTGTAGGATATTTAATTGCCCTTGAACTTGGTGATAATATGGATGCCTGGTTTTCAGTGTAATTTTGCCCCCTTTACGTTCTAGACAGAAGCTGGGAAGTTTAAGAGCTGCATCTTTTATTGACATTTTGCTCGTCTGTAAAAGGTTCTTAATTTCAATTAAGCCTTTCTCCCCAATGTTTTCCGTTACAGATCCATCTGTCGATGATGCAAGAAAGTTGTGGTTTGAAAACTGTGTCTACCACATGGTTGGTTAAATTTCCTGCGCCTGCAAAAAAAGTTCGCTGAACCAGCTCCAATTTTGGAAAGGTGATGCAGCGGCGACCTACCAACACATCAAACAAAGTGGTAGCTACCATGACATATCCAACTTTTCAAGGAAATATTCACACAGTTTGAGTTATTACTCAAGAGCAGAATACTATAATAGAATACAAGAATACAAGAACAGAAATACTGGCAGTGAGGTTGAAGCAAAAGGTTTAATCATATGTAAAGACCACAACTTTCTTGCATCATCGACAGATGGAGCTGTAACGGAAAAAACTGACGAGTGTTAAATTAAGTTATAGTTGATGTGTTTCTTCTATAGATATATGTTGCCATTTGGGTTTGTGCCATAATTGCTACTTATTTACCTTTTGTAGACTTTTTTTAATCACATTCCACTACTTAATATTGAAATGTCAATGGAACAAAGACTGGAATTGGTCACAACCATTTAACAATTTAATTCAAAGTAATTAAAAGTTATTATTTGTAGTATTACTTAAATGTCATTCATTCATGCATGTATCAATTTTTTAACTTACTGAACTTACCTCCCTTTTATCGGGGCTATAAATACTGGTCTATATTATCAATTATTACAATACTGATTGTTTGAATGCTCCATGTACAAAGAACTGCGTTTAAAATATATCAAACCATACTACTGGAAGCATCCTAATATTCTGAAGTTTACTGAACTCATGAACAATAACAATGTACGCATACAAAGAAACCTTGCCATGTATGTTTTTGAAAGTTTTAAAATACGTACAATGAAGATTCTCCTCGTCAACTCAAATTCTAAAATCATATTTAGTTCATATTTCTATGTATATACCTACATTTGATAGGAGTAAATGACTACTTCATTGCTATAACAAGTATACTTCAGTTGAACCATGCTTAATCATTTGATAATAGGTAATATGTATACTGTATCACCACCTATTGATATTTTGTATATTGTTAAATAATCATTTGTGTACTCAAGGCCTATGGCCTTTTGTATGAAATAAACTATGAACTATTATTGGTTTTCCGAGTTATTTTTAAAGATTACATTGATAATACCGTGATTTTCGCGGGATCTATAACCTTACAATTTGCCAGATGTTAATTTATAAACCACTAATATGATGTCGGTGGTATGGGTGCAGTTAATTGTCGAATCTTATAGCGCTGACCTTAGAACGACACACACACACACTCGGGCTACTAGACCATTTTTTATTATTACTTTTGCCTTCTTGTTTGTCTGTTTGCGTGTTTGTTTCTGTGTTTTGTGGTTGACTGTCCTCCTTGAATGCTACTTTCCCTGTCCAATCTTTTTATATTTCTTCCCCACTCATTATTATTTCGTATACGCAGTCTTAAATTTCTTAAATGGTCACAGTTTCATTTAATACACACATACATATATATACACACATACATACATATACACACATACATATACACATACATATATATACACACATACATATATATACACACATACATATACACCTACATATATATACACACATACACACGCACATACATATATATACACACATACATATATATACACACATACATATACACATATATATTTTATAATACATAGTCTCATGACACTTCATGGGTGCACTGCCTATTATAGAGAGGATGACCGCTATTGATTCTGAGGTCAGTAGGTCAAGGTCACCATGACCGACCATGAAAATCCTTGTCTGCTCTGTAACTCATCTCCCCCTGAAGCAAATCTCATGAAACTTCATGGGTGAACTGCATGCGATGATAGGATGACCACTCTTGATTCTGATGTCAGTATTTCAAAGGTCAAGGTCGCCGTGACCCGATCATCAAAATCTGTTTCCGCTTTGTAATTTCACTTTCATAAATTCTGCCTGGCCAAGATCTAACCATGACAGGTTGATGACAGCTTGATGTTCAGGTTATCCGTACTTAGTGATTTCTTGGAAACAAATAACAGACATAAATAACAGAGACCTCGAAGATGGCGTGATTCTAGGAGATATAGGGTACGAAAAAGCGACTACTCCTTATCATTGGTTGTTTCCTTTAACTTGTTACACCGAGAGCGGAGGTTAATGGATGGGGATAAACTATACTCTATATAACCGAAATGTACGGGTCTTGTTTTGTCCGTCAGTCCGGCTTTAGACACAACATTGCCTGCCCGCCCTGTAAGTACTTCCCCCTGAAACAAATATAATGAAATTTCATGAGTGGACGGTCTGTGATAAGAGGATTTTGAGGACTAAGGTCAAGGTCACCATTACTTTATCATGAAAATCCTTGTCCGTTCTGTAACTCCTCTCCCCCTCAAGCAAATCTCATGAAACTTCAATGGCTTTCTGCCTATAGTGAGAGAATGACCCACACTGGTTACATGTTATCTTAAATGTATAGCTAAAAGTCAAGGTCACGCACAATCACTGTCAAATATTAAATAAGGTTACGTGCCTCAAATATATGTCGGTGACATTTTTTGTTTTCAGATATAACATACAATTATATATAGGTTTAAAGAAAGAGTAGATCACCAAATGGGTCATGTCAAGGACATAAATGTGCCGATTCTTACGATGGCGGGACGTATTACTGGTTGTACCCAGTAAGCGGTCTGCCTACCCCACAACACATCTACTGTCATACATAGCCTAACATGTACTGCACATGACTGTGGTAATCTAGGTTATGCAACCTAATGCTGCAACAGTATCGTACAACAATATTAAAGTCACTATCCGGCCAACAATAGCCAATTTTACAATAAATGTACACCGTTTCTAAGCTTACTTACATTACAGCACATTTAACTCTGCAACTATAATATAACCGCCTTAATCGGCCAGGCAAAACATCACTCTTAATTCATTTTATGCATACTCAGTTACAGGTATTTTAAGTATCTGCTAATAAATATAACAATTAATGAACTTTAATCGGCACGTATGCATTGTTTTATGACGTCAACACACATGGAAAGACTTTGAAGAACGAGTTAGTGCTGTAAAATGTACATGTTGTTGGTGGAATTGACTTTAAACAGGTGTTTACGTCCATTACAAAGCAAGCATAATGAAGTGAATGTAAAATTACATGTTATTGTAACGTCACTTCTAATTTTTATGTTATTAAAAAAAAGGTATTTATTTCTTATTTAGCTACGCAAGCAAGCACTACATGTTAACACCATATAGACACACGCAGGGAAGGGCACAAGAGATGTACCAGGCTGAACACTGTGGATCAAGATGTACGATAGTCAGTGGAAACGGAGATTTGGAGTGCTTTATGGTGAAGTATGTATGTCAATTCTGAATATAATATTCACATATTAAGTTTATAAATCCAAAATTACACCAATTGATCAATTGATAACACTCAGTTCTCTTTTTTTTTACACTTTAATCTAACGTTTCAGTGGGATGGATTCACCAACCTGTTACAAGGTTTCATAATAACTAACACTATGATGCGATTTAATGAACCAATGATGAAATAAAGTTTGTGAATTTCAGACAAAGATGAGTCCAAGGAAAACATCAAATATTGTGATGGCATTTGCTGTATTGCATAATATCAGCAAGAACATGAATGAGCCTCTCTTAGATAGCCTCAATGAAGGTGCTTACCAAAAACAACCAGGCCCAGAATCATATGAAGGGCCAGAAGATGGAAATGCTATCCGCGACTATACAGCGAGGTCTTATTTTGCTTAACAATGTAGGTATACAATTATAGAAATAATAGAGAATTTATTTTAAGTATCTGATTACATATTTCCTTCAAAGAGTCAATTCGTCTTTTAATGCAAGTTAAATGCAAATTTAACAAGTGTTGCATTATGATAGTTTAAACATCCGATTAATTTATTTTAATGGCTTATCTTATTTTATTTCATTGAGAAATGATGAAACTAAATATGTTTGTACTTGTGAAAGTCTCATTGTGTAAATAAATCTCTTTCATTTTGATAAAAAAAAGATCAAACGTAGGCTTACAGTAAATAGTGTGCTAGTATGTGCATGTGTTTAATTTATAATAAACATTCGTCGCACTGGCATTACAGGGGTACTGGTACATACATGGGCCTTCGATGGAATCCTGTGGAATATCAAAATGGATTCAATGTATATTAAAGGGACACACGGCAATCTTGAAGTGTTTCAAATGGGTGTCTCGATTTATATATCCAGTACCAGTTTTATCCTTGTTACATTTAAATAAATCAAATTTTAAGTATTCACTATTTTGTCTTACTATACTATAAGTTTTAATATAGTATTGGTGCAATAATATCAAAAATTAATAATATGCAAAAACAAATTGCTTAATACTATTCTTATAATTAATATTAATGATTGAACAAATGCAAGTTATGCAGAAAAACTAGCGGGACGCCGTGAGTTTTTGAAAAATAGAGATTGCCTGGTGTCCCTTTAATAACCAGTTATGTCTGAACATAGTCATGTGTTTTCTTTATTCTTCATTATACCCTCGCAAACGAAGTTTGAGAGGGGTATATAAGAGTCACTGCAGCCGGGAACCAAATGACTTCTGGGATGAATGTCAAGTATGTTAAACCACTCGGCCACCGCATCTCCTTAAGTATAGAAACATATCAGTGGCGGATCCAGGATTTAAGATTAGGTGGGAACGCAACTTCTCAGATTTTCAGATGGGATGGCGGCGTCCGTCATTAACATTTGCTTCGTTAAGATGATAGTCCCCCACTCCACCCCACATCACACACACACACTTTGCATTTTGGTCAGTGAAGAATGCGTGGATAAATAAAAAAAGAAATTATACTGCCATATTTGTAAGCAGTATTGGTCATTGAATAATGCGTGGACAAATAAAAAAAAAGGTTTTATACTGCCATATCTTTGACACATCAAAAACTTTCTTTTTTCGTATTTCGGAAGATCTGGCACATACCAAAACTGCTACTGCACGATTTTTCACTTGTTTCATAAACACATATGCGGTCAGTGGTTAGGAATAAAAAGATCACAACCTTTATTCAATGGAGATGTGATCTATAAACTTCGGAATTTAAAGACGTCTGACGGATTTCCTGACCACTTTACACAAAATTAATCAAGAAATTCGTCCGAAAAGTGTACAACCCTTTAGTATTACAACGAACTTCATGCATGGTGATTGACTCCTCTACAACGCTTCACTGATATATTGTGCGATGACCGGACAACCTCGTGGGATTCCATGATTGCATCTCCTTCTGTAACCCTAAAGGGGAGGTTGGTGCATGAATTGTCGTCCCTCGGGTTTTGTGGTCGTACCATAGATTGGTTTACTCTTTGTCTGTAACTGCTGTGGTTGTTCAGTACAATTCTGGGTACATCCTGAAGTGTTTCTATTTATTTATTTTTATATTTTGGTTTTACAATGACATTTACGTGTATCGTTTCCTGATTTTTCTGGATATGGACTTTATTGTTAGATATTTCCTTTTTGATGGGATTTACTTTTATTTACACTGTCTTGTCAATTTGAGCGCTGAAGACAGGGTAATAGCGAGGTTGTGTACACTTAAAATCGATTTAAGCTAACCGGTTAGCCATTTTGCCTCCTGACCGTTCCAAGTCGGTAACCCTGTCTTCATCACTATTTGTGTTGTGTATTGTCCTTTTCATTTTGTTTGTGGTACAGTCCGGATTTACGGTGACATTGCGTTTGGGTGCTGTGATTTTCATAGGACCATTTTTTTCGTTTTTTATATAAAACTTTGAGATGTGTTACTGTATAACATTAGTATGCCATATGATCAGTGCATTAATAAATATGCTGAAATAGTGTCAGCTGTAAGTTATATATATATATATGTATATAGGGAGAAATATTTGCGAACAACCAAGGACAGACAACCTTCGGACGACCTACGGCAGGGTGCCTAGCTATGATGAGAGACACAGAAATCAAACGTATGCATTCACTAGCTGCAACACATGCAGATATGCTGTATCTCTACATCATAACACACTTGTCTGGAGACACAATTAACATATACACGTAAACATACATACAATTATAGCTTATATGAGTGGGATCACTTTTAAGGATTCAACCACGCACACGCTATATTTTTAGACAGTGACAATGAAATATGCCGGATAACTAGGATACTGTGAATTCAGTAAATGGTATATATTAAAGGGAGATAATTTAAAATAACAACGGCAGCTTTCGAAATTTGGGATATATATATATATGAATGAGAAAATACATACATTTACAAAATACCTTTCAGCACTGGATCCCCGAGGGGATACGAAAATGTTAGAATTAATAGATTGGGAAAAAATATTTCTACAGAGCTATAGTTTATAAAAACAAAGGCTCTTTCGGCTTACGCCTTCATCAGGGGTACTCAGTCCCTGCAACACTGCCAAACTATACGTTGTGTTTGGTTTTTTAAACAGCCTGGTTTTTTAGTTTTTAGTGTTTATTTGTTTCGTATTTGTTCTTTTCTTGTCTGTACCCGTAATGCAGGCGTCAACCGAATGTGCTTCGGTTTTTATAAACTATACCACTGTAGAAATATTTTTCCCCATCTATACACGCCATTTGACTTATTTAATATTTTCACATTTCACGACCGCGGACTTCTTTACGATTCCAATAATGCAAGCACACGTTTGCAATCTCTCTCTCTCTCTCTCTCTCTCTCTCTTCGTTCAGTTCTCTCTGTCGACCGTGATATCACCATCAAATAAGCAATAACCTCAAATATAGAGATTAATATTATCATCCAAGGTAATTACCTTTTAAAACCACTGTTTGGCTAGTGTCTGTAAGTGTACATAAACACTTTTTAAAGTGGTTTGCAATGCATTTAGTGGCATATTACAGTCCACAAATAATACACTTATAGGTCTCCAGTTTGTCGATGAATTTATTTCTTAAGGAATAAAGTGATAACGCCTTATGTTTGCATAACATAAAACTATGAAATCGGATCTCGGACTGTTGTTGTTTTTTACTGGTAGAGCAGTATAACAAATACTAGTGTGTGAGTGATGTGGTATTTTATTATTGTGACATGTGCATATACAAGCAATCATACATGTATGTATATAATACACCAATCAAAGTAAGCAATGAGGAAATGCAGCATTCACATATATCGGTCAACCAAAATCGCGTATTCAAAGCAAACAACAATAATATGGAAAAATAATTGAATATGCACCCCACAAACACAGGGTTGAAAATATGGCTACCGTTTTAGAACGGTCAGTAGAAAAGGGTTGATAAGCCCCAGCGGCCTTTTATACCATTGACCGTTCCAAGGCGGTAGCCTTATTGTCAACCCTTTTGTGTTTGTTATGTTTTATTTGGCATTTTAACATCTTTAAATTTGTTCTTTGTTTCTGTGTGTGTCTCGATATCTATATTTGCTGGTGTTTTAAACCAGAGTGCACCAAACCTCGCTCTTACGCAATCACAATTAAAGTATGTTCTAATTATAAACTGAAACCATCAATGATCTTGGACAAACAGTCCATAACTTACACCATACATGTACTCAAGTATAGGAACAGAACAGAACATATGTACATAGTACCTCGTTGGTGAACATGATTTTACACAATACATGATTTTAAGTGAACAGTATAATACAATTATTGTACAATACTTTGTACGCTTTGTGAATAGCAAATAAAAAGTATTGAAACACAAATAACAAGAAACAGCATGATTTATAACTTGTTGAAAAGTGATTATACAATACATATACGTTATAGTATAGAATGAACTTAAAGATAGTGACATACTTACAAAGATCATGGTATTAAAGAAACTAACCCAAGCCAATAACGGAAAAAGTACACTACAAAACCGTTTACCAAAACTATCCAGGTGAACAGGTCACATATAGAGGTATATTTGCCGATTAAAAGTATAAATCATTCAAGGGTTCTTAAAATAATCGTGATTACATATGCGTAAAATGAATTATGCGTACTCGTTATTCGACGCTCCAGTTTTTGGTTAACTATTATAATTACTATATTAGTAAATTAATAATTATAATGCCCCCGCCGTTGATTGCTGGGAGTGAGATACAAAGGGTGACCAGTGTCCGTCCGTACGTCGTGAAATGTTTTCCTTTAAATCACTTTTTCCGACATCGGCGGTGGCGGCGATGGCGACGCGTCAGCCATTGAGTACAGTTTAATGTTTTTTGAAGGTATAGGTCTCAAATACAAGACAATATAGTACCGACGAACGCACTGACGGGCGGACGGACTGACTGACAGTGTGACTACTATATGTAGGGGGCATAACACGACAAAAATATGCCTCCTGTGAGATTTGAACCCACGACCCCTGGGGTTTCCAATGTACAATACCCAATATTTAAAAGATTACATAATTCGGAATTAGGAATTATGAAGTAAAATAGAAGTTAGTCAAATGGGCCGTCGTAGATACGAGTACAGTTATACTGTTATGCTGAGGAGTTAATACATCATGGTGGACATGAAAGAACTTAATGAATTATATTTCAATATAGGTTTGTCTTATAAAGACATATTGAGTGTTCTTGCATTTGAACACAATGCTATTATCAGTTTACGGCTACTAGAGCGTGCGAACTGAACAAGCAAAACGTGTTTCCTGGCATCAGTTTCATTCAGTTAATATATGGCGCAATCCAGACTTTAAAGTCGGAGGTTCAGGCGTTTTCTATAGAAGATGGCATTAAGGTGGGACCACGTAATGTATACAGGAGGTATTTTGTTAATTAACGACCTTTTAAACACGAATGGAAACCTTTTTAATTACAGAGAATTCACGGATCGGTATAATATTAGGTCTAATTTCTTAGAATATGAAGGTCTTATTACTGCTATAAGAAACTACTTGGCTAAATAATTTAATTTTGCTTATCTACCCAGCAATAACTGTACCTAATTATAAATTTGAATACCGTTCAAAATAACAAAAGACCCTAAACTGCTTTGGTTACAACATAGAGTCAACCACAGAATTCTGGGAACTAACTATTTATTGACTAAAATGAATATCTTATATAACAATGTTTGCAGCTTTTGCAATATTTTGCCTGAAACCATTCATTACCTATTTTGGAATTGTGAAGTTGTAAAACAGTTGTGGTTAGATCTTGCAGAATACATCAGGCATAAATGACATACAACACTGACACATTGGTCAGAAACTACGGAGCCCCGCAGGTGACATGCAGAAACAATAATTTAAAGCGTTCGCACGCTGTAGCTAGAGCGTTCGCACGCTGTAGAAGTGCGTTCGCACGCTGTAGTAGAGCGTTCGCACGCTGTAGCTAGAGAATTATGCATTTTATTCATACTTCACCATGTATTGGGGCATGGGCTCCCTCCCCCTCGCCTCGCTCCCCTCCCCCCACGCCTTCCCCCACCACCGCCTTACCCCCCTCACTCGAAACTCGAATTTTTTATATATATTTTTTTTTACATATTTCTGTGTTGTTTTGGTCAATTCTTACACATATAGCTATGTTGGCCCCTCCACCCCACCCCCATCCCCCCTCCCACTTCCCTTCCCCACTAGTACGTACTTAAACTGTTGTATATATCTATACTTTTGGTTTAGGATTTTTTATAGCATTATGCATCTTTTTCATACTTCACCCATATTGGGGTATGGGCTTCCTCCTCCTCGCCCCCTGCCCCTCCTCAGGGGCAGGTTAGCTACAGCGTGCGAACGCTCTACTTCAGCGTGCGAATGCTCTAGCTACAGCGTGCGAACGCTCAACTACTACAGCGTGCGAACGCTCTACTACAGTGTGCGAACGCTCTAGCTACAGCGTGCGAACGCTCTACTACTACTGTAATGCGCTGTAGTAGAGCGTGCGAACGCTTTAAATTATTTTTTCTGCATGCCACCTGCCAATACAAAGTGGAAAAGTGGATAGCATATACAAATTTAAAAGTTGCACAATTTGAAGCCATGTGGAGTCGATATATAAACATTGGTAAAATAGGCCTATAGACTTTTAAAATTTTACTAAACCTCAATGAAATAATCCAAAACACACGGACACCACAACAATCGACATAGTAAAACACTATTGTCTACTTCTCAACCTTTTTCTTTACAATTTTCTCCCTGTTTTGATGTATATATTTAAATTCTAGAAAATGTTTTGTATTAAACTTTTTTTCTTTATTTTCCAAAATCAAAGTAGCTCATGCATATCCTTACAGTTAATACAGCATAGTCATAGACATACTAAATGCCTACAATACCCTAGAAAATTCCTATGTGCATATATGTGTAAATAATATGTATATGCGGGTGAGTGTGGTATATATATATATATGGGTGTGTATCCGCAAAAATGTATATATATTTGAGAAAATTCTGATACATGTGTATACATATATATATATATATATACATACAGGAAATACAAAATGGCGCATACTTGAAATTATACATGTATATATATATAGGAAATACAAAATGGCGCATACTTGAAATTAAGCTGATACATGTATATAAATGAAATATATATTAATGCATATTTGATAATGTATTGCTGCAGGTCTATATAAAAGAAACATAATTGTGCATATTTGATATTGATGCATATTTATACATAAAATACCTAGTGGTGCATTTGCGAAAGTATATAGTATATTATATGAACCGTGTGCTGAAAAAAAATAAGTTTAGCAAGTAAATTGCATGGCAAATTCGTTTGCCCTTATTCTAGGCTATGCGTACATTATAATTAACATAATTAGCAGATATATACAGGGCATTGTGTTTGCAACGATATCTGCGAAAAAAATAACAACATGTTTTATTCTACCTGCTTTACAGATATTATAATTTCGTTCTTATTTCAATGTAAAGGGAGATAATTTCAATTGTTTAAAACTTTGGTGCATATATAATTACAAGATTAGTATCCATTGATTTTTTTTGTGTTTTTTATAACTTTACCATGTTCTTTATCATATTGGTATTTTTTAAATATGAAATACGCTGTTTTAATTAAACTCAGATACTTACATTGGATCACAACTATTGAATGGTGTTTTACGGCACGTCGGCACATAAATAGGCCATATTGAGCGCAAACACTGATGACAGATGAAGAAATGAAGTAGTAATTGAAAATTAATGTAAATATAGATATAAAAAATCGAACAGGAAAAGCAGCATTCATAAATGTATAAAGATAAAACTATTTACAAGTAAGGGATGATATGGTAGTAATATAAACTATGTATATATGTAAATCAACAAATGCCGTCAACGGATGCGTAAACAAGTAAATATATATAAGAACATATTATAATGATATGTAAAGTCTGATTTCTTTCAGAAAATCTAAAACAAGACTAAAATCTATAGTATCAAATAACTCTTTCATAGTATTAACTGTGTAATACCTTTGCCGCATAGGATCAAAGTCTACACATTCCAACAAGACAAGTTTGACCGTTAACGGTACAGGGTATACATTAGTGAAAGAGAAGATCACCCTAGCATGTCATGCAAATGTTTTATATTATTACATTTCTATGCGTTAAAGATGGTGATTTTTCAGTGCAAGAATATTCATAATCGCTAAATATTAATAACTAACTCAGAACACAATAATAACTAACGTTGCTAACTCAGAACACAATAATAACTAACGTTGCGACGTTGAGGCGTGACGTCAACAAAGTGTTGATGACGTCGACGTCATCCGCCGATAACATTCAATAAAGCGAATATTTGTTTGAAAAACGTAATTTAAAATGTAATAAATAGATTATTTAACTGCTGGGATCGATTATTGGGTAATCCTTCACTTGATGGTAGACGTGCTTTGTTTTTTTCCCAGCAGTTAAATAATCTCTATATAATGCTTCGCATTATAAAATATCATTCAATTTCATTAGGCTAAATGTAAATAAGGGCTTGCTAAACTTATTATTTATTTATTTTTCAGTATATATGCATAGATGAAAATATACAACTGCATATCTTTTACATAAAAAGCATGAATACATGATTTAACATTTCCTTTCTCCAGTAATCTATTTGAGAGTAATATCATATTATTACTGTTATGCTTTTATTTGAAATAAGATACTTGGTACATTGGAAAACATTTGACACAGTAAGGAAAACGATAGTGAGTTACATGATTATCGAAAATGAATATACACATTTTGCATGATATCATGCAGTAAATAATAATCTTGTAGTAAATAATGTCAATATGTAAACATTTATATATATATGTTATGTATGAATATGTCATGGAAGCTTCAGAAAAATAAAAACAAAATTTAAAAAAAGGCTTTCTCACAATCTGATTTCAATAATGCTAAGCTTGTTTCCGACGCTACTAACGTCCTGTTAGACATGTTGCTATAACGGACCTAAGTATGTGAAACACATTTCCATTGTTTAATAATAGGTGGACCCATGTCACCCCAATTCCCCCACCTACCCACCACCCCAACAGACGCCGTGGGTACATACTTTCCTAAACCATGAAACATCTCATGGCTTAGTCTCGATCATCCAGTCCTCTCGCGAGACTCTCTCAAAGGTCTGAAGTAAAGCTTCTTTAAAATTTGTGACATCAAAACGAGGTGTGTACAAAAAAAAATCACCGTCCGCTGATTGGTCAACTTCAGTTTGTTATTGGAATCACCCCCTACTTCACAGTTTATTATGGGAATCACCCCCTACGCACATTCGCAACATCTCGTACACTGCTTCGCAGCATGACTCGAATGTATTACGCAGGTTTCCATATTGGTTACGTCATACTAGCGTGACACGCGTCAGATTCCCGCCAAAACGAATTTGCATTCAAAATCAAAATTATCTTCAATATTTTGCAATATCATTTAGCCGATTGCTTCATCTATAGTTTATTTACGTGAAAGTAGTGATAAAACCTGCATCTGTATTGTAAATAACAAACATGCAACGCAAATCATACGTCAACACGTGTGGCGAGCGGCCATAATGTTTATGTAGCAACAGCTTAGCAACATTGCACTATTTTCTGTGCCGTTGCCTTCCGGCTAACAGAATGTTAAGATTTTGAACATACCGAAGCGCCGTGATACACACGAGGCGAGATCCCGAAGAATGACGGGATTGGCCGAGCGTTCACGATTGCCCCTACGCCACTTCGGCGTCAAAAATTACGTGACGTTACGCGCAATGTTGTGTAATAAAAGTGTCACCAAACAAAGTCAGCTGATCACGAATAATACTAAAAATTAAATTTTAACATCATTTTGTAATATAGATTATATTATGTTTTTAAAAACTACAAAAAAACGAAGTTTATTGTATATTTAATAAGGACGTACACACATCCCATTGGAAGTAATGTTGCGCGTAATATAACGTGCACTTTGATGTTGCGCTCAAAATGACGTCACTTCGTAGTCAGTTTTGACGTTTAGCGCCGTCTATCGGTCAAACATTTTAATGAACCACGAGTCCAGACGTTCGCTAGCGCTCGCAGTCAGCTTGAGTGTGTCTGGATGATAGAGTCTACTCATAACTCCATTCTGAAGCGCGTCTACACATGAATATGTTCCGTTTTGCAGCCCCGAAAGCAACAACAGGCCAATATATATTGTCAAACAGTTCAGTATATGCATCATATGGTATTCCTCCCATAGTTTTATAGTTCGCAATTCCCGTAGACTGAGATACGATTTTTGCAGATAACGTATATGTGTCATTGAGATTTAACCCAGACTCATCCCTTTTAAACGGGGCAGTGTAAATAAACCCCCATACTATATCAGTTTAACAAACTAGGTAGCATAAATAGGCAATATAAATAAATCACAAATATGAATTCGTATATATAAATTTAACAGAACATCTATAAGCATGTAAAGGTCACCAATAGCCCAATAAACCATATGAGTCACCAAATATAGAAAAAATACAGTCAAAGTGTATTAATCAGAGTATCACATAATTTAAATCCGACAAAAATATGCATAGATTATGTATACATATCTCATTACGTGGTCCCGTCTTAATTCCTGAAATGAATATCTTAGCGATGGGAAACCTTACACTAGCAAGCTTTTATAATGGATATTTCGGCAATAAAACATGTTTAAAAATATATTTTACTGAAATAAAATGCGATAACCTTTCTAAAATTCCCTACTCAATGTTCTAATTTTACAATATGCAAACATTTTAAGCCGAAATTCAGGTTTTGTTTCATACCCTAGCCAACACCGTTTTCGCTTCTTGGAGAACGGGTTGGATGGGGTATCAAACTTATTACTCGTACCACATAATGCATCAAATTAATAATATATTTTAACAGAAAAACCTTCATTTATAGTATGTTCAAATAATCTACGTTCATAATTGTAAATAATACTCAGGTTCACGCTTAAAAATATAGGGTTATTATAAGACCTTATAATAGTACTCGTATATAGTTCTCTTAAATTTTCATCACAAATTTCGGGTTTTCGTGATTTAATGAAGTCTCCGTTTCGATGGTAAACATTCAGTATGTGTTATTGGTATATAATAACTTTACTGTTTAACTGTTCGTAATACGTTTGTGTTTTTGTCATAATACTATTAGAATCCGTAGTTTATACATTGCTTTTTACTTATCGCTCTTGTTGCTTTCTTTCTAGTTTGTCTCCGCTCCTTCGTTCCATTCTGCCTTCGCTCTAATAATGTTAACGCTAGTCGTTTTTTCTTTAATAGTCGCTAAACATGTTTTCACTTCTAAAATAGTGTTAGTCATTCAAGTTTTCGTTATGGAGGTTTGGTGATAAATCTTATTCCCGTTTGGCTTTATTCCAATTTGTCAGTTTCATATTTCACTACCTTTGCTTACAATATACCTGTTCAAATCAATTATGCATACAATCAGGAAAAATCTTAACAAATTAACTTGTAATACACGTATTATCAGGTCGTGCTTAGTTCATTTCCTTTCAAGTACAGTGTTATTAATATATTCGATGCAAATCTTACTAACATGTGCTTCATAACTTGATAAATCTAAAGTACTAATGTTGAAGTTGTTGTCATATACATTTTAAATTCATACACATTTGTTTTATAATATATACGCTGCATCATTGTTCTTGCCATTGAACTTAACTGTTAGTAACTGTATGTTATATATTTAGGTTTGCTCAAGGGTCATCCATGACCTATTGCAAACTATGTATGCAACTATGTACGGTTATTTGGGGATAGCCTCGACCCCAATTGACCTATGACGAGGGAATAAAAGCTTCTATACTCGTAGATAGTCATTACTGATTAACAGGAAGTATCTTTTTTATCATCTTCCATATTTGAGAATGAAGGTTGATCAGTGACCAATGACCAATACATATGATGTATTCTTAAAGAAATACTACTCTGTGGCAGAATAACTGTAGAGTATATTTAACGTCGTATCATGTATCACGATCTGTACGCAAGGGGTAATAAAAATGTTACAGAAAAGAATGTTTCAACAATGAGAAAAACGAGAAAGAGAAACCTGTCCAAAACATTTCCAAAATCTTGCCACGTGATGTTTGTCTCTGATTTCCTTTCATCTACGTCTTCGCTTCTTGAAGCTGATCTATCGTCATACTGTATGGAATCTGTTATGCTTATCACTTCAGTATGTGTCACCGATACCTTATTAATTGGCTGTTTGTCACATGATTTGCGCGTTTTGCAACAATCAAATCTACACAACTTTACACACTTTTGAAGAAACTCAGGAAGTTTCTCATTTTCAGGTTTATGATGCAGCCGCATCTGGATGATAACAAGTACCGTCATAAATCCACTAAATAGCATCATGACTACCACATAGTAGCACAAGTACGACATTGGAGAAGAGCTGCGGGGAAGGATATCCATGATCATGTTAAGCAAAACCATGAAAGACAAGAAGCACGTTATGGAAAAACCGATCCTTTCCCCCGACTCAACCGGTAGCCAGAACACCATTCCATTCAACGCACAGAGAGTCATTACCGGAATAATGATATTAAAGGCAAAGTATAGAGACTTCCTTTCGATGATAATTGTCAGTCTGTATTCAGATTGAGAAGCCAAAACGGAAATCACTGACTGGGTCTCGATAATACCCCATTCCCCGTTCTCTTCGAATGACGACAAATCCCACTCATAGCTATCTGAGTAGAACACTATTTCATCGGCGGTATATCCCCATGGTACGAATGAAAATGAACAAGTTTGTCTATCAAACGGGTAGTACGTCACATCCGGTGAGCATGCACTGTTCACAAGAACTTTCGGCTGCCACGTGACCACTCCAGAACTCATGTAATAGCGACACATAAATGCTAAATCGCCGATCGATGTGAACGAATCTACGGAATCATAGAGCACAATTTTGGGCGTCCAAATTTTGTTATAAGGAACCATCAATGAATTGATCAAATCGCTTCCGTTAGAAAGGGTATAGAAATCCGAGGTGTTCGATCCGGTCATGGCTGGAACAATCTGGTCTGTCCATGAGAGATTTAAGGCTGTGGCTAACTCGATATTTCCAGCAACTTCATCAAAATCGTTGAGAGCATACAGTATAATGGTTGCCTTGATTGCCATGGCATCCGGACCGAACTCTTGTAGAGGAACTATGTCCACTGTGCTGGTGTTTTGGTACGTATACAAAGACAAAAGAGCGGCATAGTTCGCGACTGTTTGTAAATATGTTTGTCCACAGGCTAAACCAAACGAACACGCAAGAAAAATCAACATTTTTGACAGTGAATTTGCGTTCGAGCTGACCTCTTTTAAAAGCATGCTAATTGTAATTTGCGGTAAATATACACAGACGCGATATGTGCTGTTAATATTACTGAAATACTGTGGGGGAAAAAATATATATATATATACATCCAAATATTTAAAAATCCTCTAAAACTGTCCTTTTCTCGTCCACAAACACAAAGATCACACTCTAATAATAGTACCTTTCCGGATGTTTATGTATTTAAACGACAAGTGTATATTGTGTAAATTTAAGTTGGCTTTCGCTGAACAAGGTGTTTTGAAATTGTCGCTGATTGAAAGATTGTTTACAACAGTAGTCGAAAGATTAATAATTACTAAAATCTATTTTTGTCAAGTGCGCAACTTGATATTTGACGAGGACAAAATAATTAATGCTAAATTTAAATGCAATACTGTAGTGTTACGACTTTGAACATGTCAAACGACGAATAATTAAATATCTTGTCAACTGATAGATAACGCAGTAAAATACATAATCAGTTTACATATCTCACTGAAACCGAAATTCTCTTTCAAATGTTAAGCCTGATATCCGGTTACTGTAATTTTCCTTTCAAACGTTTATAATTGGGGTTTGGGTTATTTGAGGAAACATAGGCATATTGTTAGGTTTTTATGATAAACTGTTTGAATATCCATAAACATGTTTGATGGTAGCGCACGCAATGTTCTGTCAGTGATTGTGTATATAGGCACATATTACTTTGGCCAATATCAAACGCATTATAAGTAAATGATTCTTTACATAATAATTATATTAGTTATAATACTATTATTTCGTAAAAAATCTAATTTTTAATCAGCTAAATAAACAGAAAGTTTTAATTAGCTACAGAGCAGAACGCAGACAAACATAATGCGGACATGACACACAGGTTTTAAATGAGCTGACAAAATGTAATTCTAAACCAAAAGGCACACCAAATAGCTTTGAGTGGTGTCATGTATCTATTTTAATTTTTGTTTAACATATAATTAAATATATACATGTATTAATTACTATCCTGCATGTATATCCAGTAATCATATTATATTTATTAGAGGGCATCCGCTTGCGATAATATTAACCATATTACTCATAATACAGTTTTGATCAAATTGTCCTAGATTGAATTAAGCAGTATCGAATTATTTAACATGACCTACTGTAGGAACGCCAGCCCTATGGCGTAGAAATATCTATCAAACAAGCAATCGTGCAAACTCGCTCATTTCCGTAGATCATCGGGAAAAAAAGATCATTTGGAAAAAAAAAAAAAAAAAAAATGGTTGAGGCAGTTCCGATTGTCAAACAAGGTGTGATAAAATCGATAGCAAAATGACATTATCGGCGAATTTGACAATGGTCACATATCTATTAACAGTGATTATAAAAAAACACAATAACGGATCGTTGTTAAAGTTATAATATTCACAAAGTACATTGGTCGAACATAATTATTTTACACTTCATGTAATTCCCATTAACAGTCAAAGGTATTTTTCAAAGGGATGAATTTAGGTTGTGTTAAGGTTTAAATTGCCGACAATGCGCTTTTCAATCAAATTCGATTTATTTTGTCATTTTAGAAGCGAGAATAAAAACAAATACATGTATGCGTAGATAAATCTTTCCTCTGTCCATATGTAACATTTCAATAAACTCGGAGACAAGAACTTTTTTTCCGAAAATTAACTAACATGACCCACCGACTGGCAAAATTCATATACATTTACAGACTCGACCGGGTACACAAGAAATGAAATAATTCCATTATTTAAATATATATACTTAAAAAGTATGTGTCCATGCATTCCAGACTAAATTTCCGATCTGTACATGCTTTGGGTTTATGTCAGAGTGCTCAAATTAGGTTTTTACAAACAAAATTGCAACGGTACGTCGGGAAACGAAAACAGGATGGTGAAAATATACGCTGCAGTGTTAATTTTCTGAATCAGAAGAAATATCGAAAATATGAAGTTTGAAAAGCGAGAATGAATTTTTTATATAAATATGTTCATTGACACGTCTACTATTAAAAACCAAAATTTAAAGTCAATCAGAAAATTAAAAAGTACACCGTAATCGCTAAAATATAAAGAATCGGAGTTCCTAATTAATGTTCACGCGGGATATAAAATCGTGGATATGAAATCATTTTTAAGATATATATTGATTTCAACATTGTTCAGTATTTAATAAAACATTGGAGTAGAATGTTCACAGTTTTTATCAGGGACACCATTACGGGATACCATTACGGTAGTATCTCTCCAATCCCGCCACCTCACTACTCCGCACCCTTTACATTAAGTTGTATATATCTGAGAATGGGCTTATGTTAATCAAATTCTATTTATTTTGTCATTTTAGAAGCGAGAATGAAAACAAACAAATGTACGCGTAGATAAATCTTTCCTCTGTACATATGTAAACTTTTAATGAGATCAGAGACAAGTACTTTTTTTTCGAAAATTAACTAACATGACACACCGACTCAAAAACGGCAAAAAGCGTATACATTTATAGACGCGACCGGGTACACACGCAATGAATAATTCCATTATTTCAATACATATATTTAAAATGTATGCGTCCATGCATTCCAGACTACATTTCTGATCTATAAATGCTTTGGGTTTATGTCAGAGTGCCCAATTTATAGTTTAACAAACACATTTGCATTGGTATATCGGGTAATGAATTCATGATGGCGACAATATACGAAAACAAAAAAGCGATAAACTAATATAAGTTTAACAGGCAGGATTATATTATTTTAACTGTTCAAGGGAGCGACTCGAGTTTTAAAGAAAGCAAGATTGGCGTGTGTCCCTTTAACCAAGTATAAATGTTTGAACGACTGACGAGTAACAGACATGATATTGCCAGTAACAAACATTATTTATATAAAAGGTTGGCATAAAGTGTATTATGTGAAACACTGTTCGCGTGAATCCAAAAGGTGCGGATCTGTTATCTTTATGTAAATATTCTTTAGGGCATATATAGTTTTTTAAACCTAGTTATTTTCACTATCGATGTAAATCACAATAAAAAATAGTATTTGTTGAAAACAAAGAAGGTATACATTTTCTTTTCTTAAATTATATAACGACGATAAATATTATATTCATACAGTTTTGTTGTTTTTTTCAGGAAAAAATTACAATATTTGTTTTCAGCAGTTGAAAACTACTATAATCTGCGAACATTGCTTCAGAGAAAATTTGAATCAGTCTGTTTTCATCAAATAACATGTGTTGTTTGTTTTAAAACACGTTTTATGATTTTAAAAAAAATGGATGATCGGAATTATTTCTTGCACAATGTTGAATCCTGTAATTTAACAACAAGTGACTTGGTTCACGGGCGACAGTATCGGTGGGCAAAACCACTTGTTTTACTGGATTCAACATTGTGCAATATACACTATATTATACCATTAAGTTTATAACATGTGTTTTAATATTTATAAACCAGATGTCTACCCCCACTGCTCAACCGCGTTAATAAATGTTCGATAGTGGATACCCATATGGTACGTTTTTGTCAGCAGGGAACTTTACCTTTGACCTAAAAATCAAAAGAATCATCCTTGTTCCACAGGCAGTTCACCATTGAAGTTTCATGAAATTTGCTTTAGGTGAAGAGGGAAAACTGTGTGGGCATTCCGGTAAAGTTAACTTTGACCTTTCAACTACTTCAGTTAATAAACTTGCGTAGTGTTACAGGTTTAACTCAACCAATCAAAATCGTTCCAGGTTGTATTACACGTGTGTCATACAATAGAATATTAAATGGGTGTTCGACACTGCTAACAAGGGACGTTATGTGAAAAAACGAAATTCCCGACACAAGTTATACAAAGGTCGCTAATGTTAATATCCTTAACTCATTGAAATCATCTCTCGTTTTCATGGACTGTGCTTGTTATTATTTCCACTTTCAATAGACTATGTAAATTACGAAGAGGAGCGACAGTATCAGAAATATTAGCTTTGTTAGCTGAAGTTGTGTAGGATATGTATGATTAGCCATAGTATAATAGAATGGATCGTCATCGATCAATATATCATCCAGATACAAAGAGGTTTTATTAAAGGATTTGAGGACATCTGGCTGAGTATCTGGTGAAAGACTAAACGTGAAATGTCCTCACATAGGTAAAACAAATCTACGACAAGAGGTACACAGTTCGTACCCATTGATAAACGGAACTATTTGGCTATAAACAGAGGTACCATCCCTCAGGAAAATCTTACCTAATAGGAACAATACGTGCTTCACAAACCTCTTGGCAAGTCCATATATTAATGTCTTTTTGTTACAGGCCAGAACTGACGTTTTTTCTTTAACAAATGGCGTTTAAAAAAGAGCAATGTCCTTGTCTTCGATACGGCTTTGTGCTAAGGTCACCTATGTATGGAAAAGTCATAAGTGAAACTGTGTATGGATGAAACTTGACGCTTATTGCAAATTCTGTAAAAAATGTCTCCTGAATGTTTAATTGACCAAACTAAATTAAGTTTTGGCACAATATTGTTTGACTTGATCGTTAACGGCAGTAATACAATAAATAAAAAGATGGCGATAGTTAGTAGTAAAGATACTATATATCTTGGCATGTCTATATATTGATGTAATTGTCTAAATTGTCGTTAGTAACAAAATAAGTATGGATGTGTGTCCCGCGTCCTCGCGCATGGATTATCACCGTGCAGAAGGCTGTAGTCAGCAGCTGGCAAAGCTTCACGGCAGGAATGAGGTGGTCCAGGGGAAACTAAATCTGCAATATGAACACTTCAGATATATAATACTTTAGTTATGATATCTCAGAACTTTGATATCTCAGAACTTTGATATAGAAAATATAGTTCCATGACAAATACTATCATAAAACATATCTTTCATAGAATTATTGAAGAATGTCTAAACTATAAAAATACAAGCAAAGTCATACACAAATATGAAATTAATAAAACATATATATATGATTCACTCTGTACATTTGAAAACGCAACAATTGGTATTTTTTTAATTTCTAGAGTGGAATTGAAGTCCTCGTGCAAAATGTGGTTTAATCGAAAGCAGTAGAGCAAATCGAATGCAAATGTTTATAGCCATATGCTAACCTTTGGGACAAAGAGACTTGTGAACTAACATCAAATATAATCTTGATTTGAACATAACTAAAATCGAAAATAAAAAATGATGGGTTTCTAAATATACTGAGAATATATATATGATAACATAATCAACCAAACACGGCTAAAACAAAACACCCGTAAGCTCATTCGTTAAGCTCATGTTAAACCACAAGCGGACCGTTTTACCACTGACGTTGCGAAAGCTGCAGGCCAATTGTCCTGTATGCAATGGCTCACACTTGGCTTTTGCATATACATACTAATTATTTCTGTGTAATTATATTTCTAAATATGTGTTTGGAATGCCTGCGTTCGTTGAGTGCAATACTATCTATTCGACTCGATCCATAACGGATTTTAGTATAAAATGGTGCCGTAGAGCATGCGCACGCGATTTCATTTCTACTTGGAAAAAAGTTAGTTCTTAAAATCATAGATGCATATCTTTTTATTAACCGCTTTACTGCAATCCCCTCTTTACTTCCTCCGAGACCTAGACTTTTGTTTCTAATGTTTTATTTCTGGAACACATGCGCACTAACTGGAATATTCTAGTTTAATCGCATATTACTTATATAATTTACAAATAGCATCAAGTTTCACCTATACATAAGTATGACCTTTCCGCACTATATGCAACCTTACCACACAACCTATCAAAGACAATGTTATTGCTCATATTTAAAAGTCGTTTGCTAGAGAAAAACACTGTTTTGTCCTGTAAGAACACACATACCAAGGTGCGTGTGTTCTGAGAACATGTCGTTTAACCATTTCGCTGCCACAGTTGAAATTCTTGATCTACGACCAGTGAAGACCCAGATCAACATGCACACTATGTGCAGGCTAATCAGGGTTTACACTGTTCGCCACTCAGTAAGAATGTTTTCCACAACACTTTATATATACCATATTACTGGAAGGTTTGAATCAAACTTTAGCAGACGACACTTGCAATTTGGCAGTGAAATGGTTGATGTGGTTTGACGAGAACCCACAAAGTTCACATTCCTCAATAAACTTCCGTTAATGTTCTGCCTACATTTTATTTTTCAATATTAACCGATATATTGATCATAAACTGTTCGTCTTGTCAGTTAATGAAAACATAATAAAAAAACATGTGCATTAAATAGTACATCGACATATTGCATACGGTATGGCACGACACTATAGAAAAGTCTTATTTAATTAATATTTAAAAAAAAAAATATATATATATATATGACAAATGCTTAACACATTCGATTCAGTACTATACTAGTTATTCATTCGTTCCAATTATTTAATTAACATAAAGTCATCATTCAAATAAATAATGATTTAGTGTCGACCTAGAGCATATTTTATAAGAACTTAATTTGCGTGATCTTTGTAAGATTTTGTATTTAATATCAAAACGGTAACGTGAAATATACAAATATTTTTATGTATTTTCAATAATTTCGAATTCAGTTATCGTTACTTTTAATTTAAACAAAAAACATAGATTTTTAAAATAGGCATCGACTTAATCATGTTATTTACCATTTTCTAGTTATATTTACAAATAGCATGTCCATTAAACAGTACATCGACATAGTGCATATTTTATGGCATGAAAAGATGAAAAACATTATTTTGATAAAAACAATTCTTTATGACAAACACACAAGGTCACCATTTTAACAAACTTAGTTCAGGACCATACGACAATGTGGCATAAAGATTGTTTTAAGGATTTCCCTATATAACTCTTTGTATGGAAGACCCCCGGGGCAGGGCCATTTATGACCCCAGGGTCATCAGTTTAACAAACTTGGTAGAGGGCCATGAGACAACACTACATACAAAATATCAGACCTCTAGGACTTGTAGTTTCGAAGAATATTTTTTATGTTTTCCCTATATAACTCTATGTAAAACATGCGACCCCTGGGACGGGACCATTTATGACCCCGGGGTCATCATTTGAACAAATTTGATAAAGAACCACAAGACAATGCTACGTAGGACATATTTTTCCCAGATCAAATTTTTCACACGTGTGAAGAATAGGATGCAATTCGTCACAGATGTGAAGAATGGGATCTCATTTTTCACAAAACACAGTCACATATTTCACATTTCCTGTGAAATTTGTGATCGACGAAGGTTTTTGATGTGACATGAAATCGCATTCTTCACATTTCAATATTAATGTGCAATTTTACCAAAAATGTGCATTTTTACATCTGAATCGCATTTTTCACATATTGCTGGGTTATGAACTCCGAAATGTATTTACCGTAAGTCGTATGCTATTAGGTTCGTTTCCATAGAAACTGATCCATCAAAAAGGGTTAACGTATATTAACTTGCGAAACCTTTTTGGGAGTTGTTGCGGTAGCGCAGTTGGTAGCGTGGTCGAATTTGTTGTTGCTAGGCGCTGTCGCCGCAGCGGTGCGAGTTCGATCCCGGCTAGTGCCAAACTAAATTGTTATTTATGTTCACTATGGTATGGTACATGTCTGTGTGTTAGCATTTCGTGTCTGGGCTGTAACTTTGTAACGAAACGAGGAATTTTAAAATAACTTGGCACACATATTTACATATGAAGGCGATGTGCAGAGCGCATGCTTCGACCGCCTCGGGTCAATGTCAAGGTCACACATTGATGTTAAAAGACATTTGATTATATTTCGTGTCCGCTCCATATCTCCTAAATCCCTGAAAGGATTTTCATGAAACTCGGGCATGTATGTACATCATCTAATCGCGGCGTGGCCGAGTGGTTAGCGCGTTGGACTTGCGATCGGAGGGTCGTAGGTTAGAACCCCACTCGGAACACGTCCATGATTAAACTGGTCAGAAGCAAAGGAAATAATTAAATAATTATTATATACATGTATATCAAACAAATATCACTATAACAGAGACCAAAAACCCTGTTGTATGAGCCAAAATCCATAATCAATGAATACTGGTCTCATTCCGTACTCAAGAGCACCATGTGTAAGAATGGTCGTAGGCAAAACATATTATCCTCTATAAATATAGACAATTATTATTATCGAGAAAACGTGCAGAACCCATGTTCCAGGCGCGTCGGCTCAAGGTCACGGTCACGGTTGAAGGTCAAATATCTTAGCCCAGGATTTGGCTAATATTTCGTGTCCGCTCCCAAACCCCTTGAAGACTTTTTATAAAACTAGGTTCAAATCTTCACCTCATCAAGGCGACGTGCAGAACCCACGTTACAGGTGAGTCAGCTCAAGTTAAAGGTTGCGGTTGCAGGTCAAAGATTCGAGCCCAGGATTTCGTCTCCGATCCATATCTCCTAAACCACTTGTAGGATTTTCATGAAATCTTCACCTCATCATGCATGAGGAAGTTATGGAGCAGACATGTGAAAACGGACCAACAGGACAGACTCACGGAATCTAGCAATCCTACATGTTTTACCGCATAGTTTAGCCAAGATGTCCCTATTTAAAGCGGTCACATTGGCCAACAAGGAAAGAGATGTTATTATACATGTATCAAGTACAAAACATTTTTGTAAACATACATGTCCCTACTGGTCGTCGACAACATGTATACAAAGTTTGAGAATCACAGCACAATCGTTCTTAAGTGATAGAAAATGTATTCTTGGCCAAGGTCATCTTGATATTGACCTAATGATCTCATTATTAAAAAAGGTTATCTACTGGTCACGTCCAAACTGCATACCAAAATTACGGATCCTAGGCGCAACTGTTCTTGAGTTATTGATTTATCCCAAGTGAAGCGACCTTGAACTTTGACCTACTGACCTCAAAATCAGTAGGGATCAACTACTGGTCATAATTAACCTCTATACCAAGTTTGAGGAGCGTAGACCCAACCATTCTCTATCGTTCCATTGTCCAAAGTCACCGCGGCCTTGACATTTGACTTCAAAATCAATACGCGTGACCAACGCGCATACCAAATTAAGGATACTATGCCCTTACTATCCTCAAGTTAATATACGTGTTCTACAAACCGACGCCATGTGCAAAGCCAACATACTTCGCTTCTTCAAGAGGGGCACAACAAGATCATGCAACTCATCACACAAGGTCCGATCTGCTCCGATTGTTAATCGATATATATCGCTTTGCTGTGTGAACACTTTGAACACTCTAGCACCTTCATTTATTATTTGATATTTACCAAAACTTACACTGATTGTTAATATCAAAGAAAACTCAGACAAGTTCGAAACCTAGCCAAATCGAATGAGTAACAGCAGAGTTACTGCCCTTGATTTGCTGAAAATTGCCATATTTTGCCTTGTGAACACTCTAGCACCTTCATTTATCATTTGATCTTTACCAAACTTGCAAACTTGCACATATTGTTAATATCAATGAAAGCTCGGATGAGTTCAAAAACCAACCAAATGAGATTTGTAACAGCAGAGTTATGGCCCTTGTTATTCTGGGGGAAAAAATGCTGCCTTGTGGACATTCTAGCACATTCATTTATTATTTGATCTTTACTAAACTTACACAGATTGTTAATATCAAAGTAAGCTCAGAAAATTTTGAAAAACAGCCAAATAGTATTATTAACACCCTAGTTACGGCCCTTGGTTTATTTAAAAATGCTTTATTTTGCCTCATTAAGACGATAGGGCTTTCATTTAGCCAAATGTTAATGCAAATTTGCAGGGATGATCAGTAACAAATCTATATATATCGTCACCGTGTTCCAGTTGAATTTTTTTTGGCAGAGTTATGGCCCTTTAAAGGTTTTAATACACAAACTTTGTCCGGACTTTTTTCATGAATCCTTCGCCGGATTTCAACGAAGCATTGCAGTGATGATCATTACCAGGCCTAGTGGTGCATATTATCACTATGTTCCACTTGAATGATTTGTGGCTGAGTAGTGGCCCTTTAAAGGTTTTACTACACAAACTTTATCTGGACTATTTCTCTTGAACCCTTGTCTGGATTTCAACGAAACTTTGCAGGGATGATCAGTCAGTACCAAGCCTAGTTATTTATGTCATCGACGTATTTTGGTTGAATGATTTTTGGCGAAGCTATGGCCCTTTTAATACATTTTGTCCGGACTAGCTCTCCTGAACCCCTGGCCGGATTTCAGTGAAACTTCAGTTTCAACTATTTCGTCCTTAATTTCACACCTAATTGATCTCCATTTTTCGTTTAATCTAGCACTACCAGTGCGCTTAGCCTTAGCATGAACGTTGTTCCTTCTGCGAATTAATCTCTTAATTTTTCCAGATATCCAAAGAAGGGGTTTTATAAAATGTGACCGTTAAAAAGGAACATACTTATCAGCGAAATCCAATAAGATCTTTTTCAGCATTGACCAGTTTTTGTCAATATCCCTATAACTAGCATGACCATTGAAATACCTCTCTGATGCAAAAAAAAGAAATATAAAAAGATCGGACAGTGAAAGTAGCATTCAAGAAGGACAGTCAACAACAAAACACAGAAACAAACACGCAAACAGACAAACAAGAAGGCAAAAACAATAATAAATGCAAACGACATCACAAACACAAAAGGGTTGACAATAGGGCTACCGCCTTGGAACGGTCAGTGGCAAAGTAGGCCACTGGGAGTTTAAACCGGTTCTAGGGTGCACCAAACTTCACACTTACCCTACTAAAGTTTAGCTTCAGAGCGCATTGAGTCGTAATCACCTCTACTGAATAAATACTATTTCGTACGTACACCTTTTATCGAGGGAGCGGAGATCTGCAAGCTAGCTGACACTACATCATGATCGCTAAGATTATCAGGGGAATAAATATCCTTAAATTATCCTGGCAAAGAAGTAATTATGAGGAGTGGGGAATTAAACCAACTGCTCCAATCCATGATTGTTCATAGTGTCAATCAGGATTTCCAACTGAATTGCAACCATGACCTGGCTCTACATGTCTAAAATAGGTACTGATTTTCAACTTGCATTTATAGCCTTTGCTTTTGGCGCCTCTTCACCGCCATCTGGCGGATAACCTACATTTTTCTCATAAATCGAGGCTTCAAGTCCTATATGCATTGATATACAAGTATGTAGATCTATGATGTATGCTGATCTATGCTAGACGAACGTATTGGATGCTGAAAACAACTATAATGCAAATAAACAGGTCGAGAAACTCTACGAAAATCTCATTATGTATGAGTTGTGGGCGATTTATTTTTCAAGCGAATTTTTGCAAGGTTTTCTCAAGGGAGAAACACGATGTGACGTCACGCGCACCTTAGTGATATATTAGATAACAAAACACCCCGGACAAATTGCAATATAATATTTTTCAATTGTTTCTAAAACAATATATACATATGTGATTAGGAAACAAGATTTGGACAAATGCTTCAGAAGAAAAACATTGTAGCATATTTCGAAATTCGGATAATTGCGCTATCCGGTTACTAGTTCATTTACAATCTTGCCTGTTCGTACTACTGCAGTTATTTGCATTTGAAAATTGTACCCTAAATTAATTACTGTATGCATTGATACATATTACTTTTTCTATTTATGTTTGGATGATATTATAAGGTAGGTTGACGAGAAAACGATATGTATAAAAACTATTTTAGTACCAAAATGAGCAATTGCGTTTCGTCCTTAGTTTCGTACCTCGTTTCGTCACAATATTAACTAAACAAAAATGTCGGCGTACTTCGAGTCGTCACTTTGCGGAATGTATGGCACTTATTTAATCATAACAGAATACAGTCTTATATTTTCAAGTTCATGTTTTTTGCAGTTTCTGTAGTTTCTTTATGATAGTACAGCTGTGACAGTAGATCTGTTTTACTTTCGAAAATGAACATTTGTTCAGTTTGCGAGGACAGTCTTGACAATGGACAAGATACTGTTATTTTAATAAAGAAATGATGTGATGATGTAAATAGAACAAGTATAGCTCGTGGAGAAAAGTTATTCGTACAGCCTGGGAAAAATGTCCATAAAACATGTAGAGCTACATATATCAGTCCTAAATCAATAGCAGTGCACAAGAGAAAATGTAAAGCTACATTATTACAGGGAAAGACGACCCACAACGCACGCTTATGTCTGAGAGATCATTTTCATTTAGGGAAGACTGCCTATTTTGTGGCAAACCAGTAGGATTAACAAGCCTCGGAATGAAACCAAATCTGTATTTTCTGTGAATCTTTGATTTTCAGGAGCGAATAGTTAAGAAAAGATTCTTGGTCTAATGAGAAGTATGCCCGCATTCAAACGATACATGATATTCATGCAGCCGATGCCATTTATCACCAGGAGTGCATTGTTTGTTTCAGGACAGGCAAAGGAAAGCCTCGACAGTTTTCCGAAGTATTTTCTGGTTCCGGTGCAGTCAAACGTGACAGACCATCTTCACCGATGATGCTTTTCTTCGTACAGTCACGTTCCTCGAAGAAAACGACGAGGAACACATATCTGTCAATGATTAAATACTTAAAATGGAAAATTTCTAGTAGATTTTGTTGTGGAACCGTATAGCTTTAAATACATGAAGAAACGTCTTCTAGAACACTTAAAAAATAGAATAATTATAACAAAAATAAACAGAAAATCGGATGTAGTTACTTTTAAAACTACTGCTTCTGCGCTTCTGCATACTTTCCAAAGGGAGCCCAAAAAGTCCTATTCGAAAGACATCAGACTAGACACATCAGAGTTGTAGCCCTTGACTTTTTAAATATTGTTTTCAAGTAGGTCTTAGACTATTCAAGCCAGTAGAGTGATACAGGCCCTCTTGTGCATCTTGTTCCCGGAAGACTACCTAATACTCGCCACTCTGTAAATGACATAGTTTTAGACATGGAGGTCATCTTGAGTGACAGTTTGGCCATATAACACAAATATGTCCATCCATCAGCAATTTCATAAAACAAATATTCTAGTCTAGATTTGAAACAGTTTAATGACAATTGATCACAATATATTTTGAATGGATAGACCCTGACCCTCTAAGATGTTTGTAGGTCGCCCTAGATCGCCAAATTGGCTAAAACTATGTCAACTTTATGGACATTTTAAATGTACAGCAATCGTGCAAATATTCATACAGTCTTTCTTATCAAACCTTACATTCTCAGTACTTTCAGTACTTTGATGTTATATGATCCAACGGAATAAAAGGAAAAATAAAGGAAAATAGAACCTTATTGTTTGATTCTAATACCATGTGTATTATTAATTAATTATGAATGCAACACCTCTACTAAGTGTATAGAGATTTGTTATGTGGCTTGTTTCCATGGAAATACTAAAATACTGATATTATTAGAAAGTTAATAAGTTCCATAAAGATCCATAAAGATCCATGTACCTTGATTTGCCATTTTCAATAGAGATATGTAAATCGAGAAAAGAAGCGTTAGTATCAGATATATTAGCTTTGTTAAGTTGAAGTTCTTTACGATATATATTATTAGACATAGTAAAAAAGAAAGGGTTGTCAATGTTCAATATGTCATCCAGATACCGAGAGGTGTCATTAAAGCCTTCAATAACATCTGCATGGGCATGGCAATATAAAAACAAATATGCGACACAGTTCGTACCCATAGGGATGCCAACACTTGTCTATAAACGGTAGTTCCATACCTGACGAAAATAGTATCTAATAGAAAAGTAAGTGATTCACAAACTTCATGGCAAGTCCACATAGTGTAATTGGCTAAACTGCTGCTAGTAAAAAAACGCTTTACAATTGTTACAGGCCAAAAATGTCAGTACAAAAATGTAGTATTTTCCCTAGTAAATGTTTTTTTGAATGAAAGCAATAAGATTTTCTTTGATAAGGTTGTGCGGTAAAGTTGTATATGATGTAGATACATCATAAGTACTTATAGATGAAGCTTGAAGTTTATTGCAAATTTGTTCAAGAACGGCAATCCTAATTTTTTAAAATCTCGCGGCGTCCCGTTAGTTTTTCTACATACGAGGGTGCTTCAAAAAGTTCTTTCACTAGGAATATATCCTTTGAACTGGATATTACACTGAGATAAAGTAGTGTATTTATAGTACTACTGGGTTCCCTCTCTTAAATTCCACAACAAAAAATCCCTGAATTACCTCCCCCTACCACACCTTTTCGATACTGGCATCTCTGAAAATGTCCTTGTTACAAAAAGTTGTAAAAATTATTTGAATAATTATATGCTTTTAAATTTTCTTGTACGCCATCTTTTGCTATTCGCCTATAATCCATGAAAATGATTGTCGATAATTCAGAAAGGTCTTGCTGTAAACTAGATATGAGTGAATGCATATTCTTTAATTTTAGCGGAAATAACACTGATTTTCTTCATTTTGTTTACGGAAATGTTATAATATCTTTTAAATGTCGTAATTATTCTCATAGTATTAAAATGTTTTCATATTTTTTTACAAATCCTAGTCCTTCAGTGTTTAAATTTCATATTCAACACATTATTGTAGAATTTTACACAATGTTTAGTGAAAATATTGATCATCCAAAAACGCTATTTCAGAAGACTGCCCTTCCATTTAATGTCCATTTATCATTAAATTAATTTTACATGTTAGCTTAAAATGTTAATTTCTAAGACAATGCCTTTTCATCTACCATGCTTAAATTCTGAATCTTGTAATGCACAGATATAACTGGTAATGTATAAGAAATTTCAAAGGTCTTCGACAAGTACTTAAAGAGAAACAGGCATTTAAAAAAGTAACAGTTAACATACCTGAAAAAAAGATCAGGACGAAAATGCCTCAGTATGTATAAGTGATGTATATTAAATGTTCCATAACTTTCGTCACACAAAAGATACAGCATTCATTTTACCATCAATGGAATGGTATTGAAACTTTCTTTCATTTGGTATCAAAGGTCAACACTCACAACGAGCATATAATTGTTAAAACGCGTTAGTGACAGAACTTATTGAATGACCCTCGTAAATCGCATTTGTTCAATCATTAATATTAATTATAAAAACAGTATAAAGAAAATTAGTTTTGCATATTACTAAATGTTGAATACATTTATAATATATTCAAACTTATGGTAGAATAACGAAGCAAAGTTAAACAACTCAAACTCGTATTTAAATATACATATGAAGCAGAATTAAAGTCAAAATGATACTGGATTAATAAATCGAGAGCCTAATTTTCATGCTTGGTAAAGACCTCAAGATTGCCATGTGTCCCTTTCATTGTTTACGTATATTTGTAGTCGCCATTATTCAAAGATAAAGATGTTTGTGAGCGCAAACCAGCGTCTGGTCTCAATTTCTTTAAAATGTTTGAAGAGAATATTTTAAATACTGCTTCATATTTTATAAAGGGTCTGGCTTGGCCCTATGGATAACCGCTGGACTTGAAATCCGGTGAAACCGGGGTCAAGCCTCACCATCATCACTGAGTTTCGTGTGGTCTGAGAAATGTCCCCGTCTTTAAAATTATACACGACTATACTTGTATCTAACACGTGTTGCATATGTGTGTATCTACAATTATGACGGTACATGTTCTTTAATTGCTAACACCTAGTTAAGGGTATTTTACATATCGTGAAGTATATATTTTCACTTCAAAAGCAACAGCCTGAGGAAAACACTAAACAAATTATTGAAAACAGACATTGCAGACAAGTGTTTTATAAAATTTCAATTACGCTCATTAAATGTCACAGTTGGCTATACGTCTTAAATAGTTATATAGTGGAGGAGTTATTGAGCAGACAAGCTTGTGACAAACAGACGGGTGGGCAGACTGAATCTAATATACCCCACCTTAACTTTGTTTTGCAGGGGTATACATATTTTACCAAATATTATGCATATCTGGCAGCTAAATTGCTATTTTGAAGTGTGCCACGTTCTTCTATGACGCAGATAACGGAGAGTCCTGAAAAACTTTGAAAAAGGATTATCAAAATCGGATGATCAACAAAGATGATCATTTAAATGTTGTTTTCTAACGGATGTGGAAGACGCCATGTTGAGAACTATGATATCAGTTGTAAAATACCATATATGGAATATTGAAATACCATATATGGAATATTGATGATTGTTTACTGATTCATATGAACTGGTGGCGAAACCACGTGAATGTTTTGATCGGTTTCAAGGAATATAATGTAAACAAAATGTTTGATTTAGCTTCATGACTTTCTTTCAACTCTAGTTGAATGTAGAACGGAGAACTAGAGTCGAATGTAGACGGAGAACTGAAGTCGAATGTAGAACTAGAGTCGAATGTAGAACGAAGAACTATGTTCGAATGTAGACCAGAGAACTAGGTCTGAATGTAGAACGGAGAACTAGAGTCGAATGTAGAACGAAGAACTAGGTTCGATTGTAGAACAGAGAACTAGGTCTGAATGTAGAACGGAGAACTAGAGTCGAGTGTAGACGGAGAACTGAAGTCAAATGTAGAACGGAGAACTAGAGTCGTATGTAGAATGGAAAACTGAAGTCGAATGTAGAACGGAGAACTAGGTTCGAATGTAGAACAGAGAACTAGGTCTGAATGTAGAACGGAGAACTAGGCTCGAATGTGGAACGCAGAGCCAACTTCACACACATGTTCTTCACCAATTAATACACGAATTTACCATTTATGCTCATAATACTGTGAATGTAATATATGTACTATGAATATAATCAAATATCAGATAATCATAATTATTTTGAACACACAACGCATGTTAATTCTCTCCCATTTTCATAAGGCGGACATTTCAGTGAGCCGCAAATCGCTTCTGTCAGGTAAAACAGTTTTCCAAGGTTCTTGGTGTCACCTCCGGAAACAATATCCGGGTCGTCATCGATGCAGACGAACTCCGAACCGGCTTTGTGACCTGAAAAAGAATGTCATTTAAAGTCATTTAGTGAATGAAAATAGGCATAACGTTACAGTTAAAGTAGCTATTCCACCAACAACAGCCGATTTTATATATACACCGTTTCTAAACCTACTGACGTCGAGGTATATAATTTATATATTATAGGTTATTGCATTTGTATGGCTAAATATTACTTGGAACGAGTTGTTTTGGCAAAGGACGACGAGCTTGCGAGTCGTCCTGCGCCAAAACAACGAGTTCCAAGTAATATATAGCCATAAAAATTCAATAACCTTTTTATTGTAAACTTTCATATTGTTTTTGATCAATGTTAATTGTATGACTATTACTTTTCATTGTATTTGTGTTATTTTTATAGCTTTTGATGGAATTCCTATCTTGCCATTCAGTTTCATTTTGTGTGGATGATTATTTTGCGCGAAAACGACGTCGACGTCGGCATTAAAAACATCAAGCGATTTTCAGAAGTTTGTTTACCATTCGATAACGTTAAAAACAGTGGGTGAGTGACCATTTGAATTATTTTATCAATTTTTGCCATAAAAGGTTGTAAAAAAACACGTATTTTTTTGTTGACACTATAGGAAGGATTCCGTTATTTTTATTTGAAAGTAGTTCCTTATTTCTATTTCGCGGCTCTTAGCAAGCACGAGCAAAAGTTCCCGTGCAATATCAATGCGTGCAATATCGTAGAATATTGCACGCTTAGCTCAATGCAAACTAAACGGGACAATATGAAAGTATACAATAAATAATTTTATAACTTAAATATTTTGAGAGTCCAAACTCTATAGACACAATCACGCGTGTTTAAGAAGCCTTGAAAAGAAACTATACTTTTAATCGTATATACACATTAGTATATGACTTCAACACGTGGATAGACTTTTGATAAATGTTTTTGCAGTGTAATGTTGCAGTTATTTGGCGGGTTAGTTTCTTTAAGAATGTTGTTACGTTAATGAATATAACAATGCAGACTTTGCATTTTGTGGTATAATTGCATCGCGTGATCATTATTTTTACTTCGAAAAAAAAATATAATCAATAATCGCACCTCTGAGGTATTTTAAGTCGTTGTACGTTACGAAGAAAACTAAAAGTGTCCGGATACGATGACAGTAGGAAACAGTAAGTAGGAAACAGTAGGAAGCATTTGGACTTTGAACTGTTTACTACGACTTCTTCATGTTTGGTAATAAACCTCCCCCAGCAGAAGTAAGATACCCCTAACCTAGAAAGTTGATTTAACCCAATCAAACATAGACAGTTGCAGCATGGTCGCTGAAATTTCATTTGTATTTGCACAGTTATAAATAATTTAACACCTGGCAGAATGACTGGTTTACTATAATTACTAGTTATCGGAAGTTGGAGTAGATTATGGCAGACAGACGAAATGTACATGCTACAAAACAAATGGAGCGCTGTGGTCTAGTGGTAGAGCGTTGGACCCATGATCCAAAAGTATTGGGTACGATTCCCGTCATTGCCATATGCGTTGTGTCCCTGAGCAAGACACTTTATTTGCATTGCTTAGTACTGGTTCTACCCAGGAAGACATCGAGAGTGATTCAAATAAGTTCATAGAGATTTCGTTACAATCGATGTCAAATAAATAAGTTTAAACTAAATAGTGTAAGGTCTCGACTCGTTGGTTGATTTAAACATCGAGATGGACGTAGTTCGCCAGCTCGTCCGACAGGCCAACAGCATAATATATATATGTAGTAGATCTAAAGGCAAATACAAGTTGAGAGTAACAAACACAGAAACTGAAAAGAAACAAATTAAGATATTATTTAATAGGGACCTTACCATAATAACCGGCGCTAAGATAACCGCGGTACTCCTCTGTCCAACCTGAGTGACAGGTTCTCTTGCCGGGTACCAGCAGCACACTGGACCTGAAAATGAGATTATTTGACATTATTTTTCCATTAACCAGCATCACACTACTTGTAACATGGCGGATTATGTGAATAAATACTGAAAAGGGGAACCATTGGAAGCGACGAAAACAACCACGGGCAAAGTAGAAGTGAAAAAATGTGTCATCGTATAAGGTCTAAATAAACATTCATTATTGCTCAAAATATTCCTGGTAGAACCAAATATTACATGTGTCGCATCGCACACCCGGCGTTATCCATGTAGCTGCCTTCTGACAATAATTTCGGGTATTTGTAGGATATATGGCCGGGACTAGAATATATATGTGCCGGTAGGGGACTGCATACATACATGGTCCGTTTGACTTCGACCTGGGTGCACTGCCATTACAGACTAGGTGCAATTACCTCGGGCTTGATGAGAATTTTTTCTTCATGTCTGGTTTTCTTTGCGTGAGATTTATGTTTTATTGTATTTCTGAAACACTTTTTATTTTTTTACCGAAAAGAAATATTGGAAAAGGTAAAGAACCTTAGTAACATTACACATGTTCGTGAATGGTATATGATTTTGCGAGGACACATGTACATACATCAGTCTGGGAGAATAAAACGAACCAATGGAAAATAAGTACTGGTACAGCCAGACAGATACGAAATAACAAATATTTTAAATAAAATATAATAAGTCAGGTTTACTTTCAACTCTGCAACATTGCAGTCTGTTTTAATATGTATAAAACTCAACACGCCGTCCTACATAAACTGTTTTGGATGTTTCAAACACGGTGATAAACATACATTCACTTATCAGTACGTATGCTTATGGTATATAGCTGACACCTAATCAGTTTAATATATAATCAAAATTACCTCGGGATATGGCAGACGGCACATGGTACATCTTGAAATGTGATGTCACTACCGAACATTGTCTGAGATGTCTCTACCCAGTTGCTGTTGTCCGTGAGATACTCGGCACCGTATATCTTCAATAACAATAAAACGTGCCTTGTCTAAGATTCAAAATGCATTCTCCACCTATTAAGAGACCACAGTTTCTGTACCCAATTGTAATCACGCCTCCTAGAACATACTTTTAAAAGTAATAAAGTTATTACTAATTATAGTCATCAGAACATTACATTTTTTGTTTGTAAATTTCAGTTCCAGTCGCCATTAACCGAACTTATGACTAAGAAGTAAAGCGGTTATCTAGAATTTAAAAATGCCATCTGTTCAAATCCCGGAGGGTGTAAATATATTTACGAGTATTTATTATTCATAAACATGCAATGTTCTATTTCGAAGTGGAAAATGCAATGATTATCCACTACTGCTGCATTAAACTGAATTCCATCGCAAATTAGCAAGCTTTCATACCAACATTTCTGGTATTAGAAAGTTTGAAATGTATCAATGAAATCAGAAATGTTCATAAATAAGTGTGCGCTTTTTGTATGTGTTAAGTAGCTTTACATTATTGTTGTTGTTTTTTGCCCAAATGTGTATAAAACATGACAAATTTACTTACACAAAACATGAAAAAGTGTTAGAACAAAGGCAAACGCTTCTAGCGGTATTGTCCAAACTGCGATGTTTACCAAATATAGACAGAGGCGTCATAATCTCTGATATAGGTAATTACAATAATTCACAACAAACCTTGTACATATACTTACTCGCGCTCCTTGGTTCAGGGAACTATTTCCGACTAGGTCGGGGTCTTGCACCAGACATAGGTAATTTACGGCCGCTCCGTCGTCGTTCCAGTTTGAACCAGCAGCATATCCTAAAATGGGTAACATATGTTTATGCTCAAATCCTGAGCTCAGATATTTCTTCGTTTCATTGCGGTAAAAAGGAGAGAAAATGTTTTATAAAAAAAAAGTGTTTTTTTTTTCACAATTTAAGACTTTTATAACATTTAATGTTCTACGTGAATACATTTTGGGTCGACCTTTTTCCCACTCGCTTGACATCACCTGATCGTCGTCTGCGTCGTCGTCTGCGTCCCCTGGTTAAATGTTTGTAAGTAAGCTTGTATCTTGCGTCATTAGACAACATCATAGAGACAGGTTCAATACCATCCTTGTAATTTAACACAAGTATGGTTGTTTTTTTACTTAGAAAATGTTGGTTAAAGTTGTGTATGTAGGCCTAAGCTCGTTAAAGTTGTATATGTACGCGTGCATCACGGAAACTACTGCAAATAATGCATTGAAACCTTACACATGTATGCAGCATCGAAACCCTCGAACATGTTATCGCCTCCTCCATTACAAAACATTTCACTAATATTGGAATCTTCTATGATCTCCAACATGGCTTTAGAGAAAAAAGGTCTTGTGAAACGCAGCTAACAATGCTTGTGGATGAACTGTACAAATCAGTGACCTCCAAGAAGCAAGTAGACCTTATACTACTTGACTTCAGCAAAGCATTTGATAAAGTCAACCATGAGAAACTGCTTCTCAAACTGACCCAATATGGAATAAGAGGGACCACCCTAACATGGATCAGGTCATTTCTCAACAACCGCACACAGTGTGTAGTTGTTAACGGATCCCAGTCATCAAGCATATCTGTCGCATCTGGAGTGCCCCAAGGATCCGTACTAGGCCCCCTACTGTTTCTTGCATACATAAATGATCTTCCCTCCCAGGTAACTCTCGGGTCCGGTTATTTGCAGATGACACTGCCATATACCTTGCAATCACTCAAGAAAAACAATCACAAACACTACAGACAGACTTATGCACTCTTGAACATTGGGAAAAACAGTGGGACATGGAGTTTAACCCGTCAAAATGTCAAGTTATACACATCACAAGGTCAAAGAAACACATCGACACAACCTATTACTTACACAACACTAAACTTGAGTCTACCTCCTCTGCAAAATACTTAGGCCTCACTATTGCAGAGGACTTACAATGGAACACACACATCAACAACATCACCAAAAAAGCAAATCAAACATTAGGGTTTTTAAGGAGAAACATCAAGGTACACTCTGAAGATCTAAAGTCCATGGCCTATAAAACTCTTGTCCGCCCTCAACTGGAGTACTGCTCAAGTATCTGGTCACCTCATACTGAGACTGCCATAAACCAGATCGAGGCCGTACAGCGCCGGGCAGCACGCTGGGCAAAACAAGACTACAGACGGACCAGTAGTGTCACTGAGATGCTCCAGTCCCTACAGTGGAGAAGACTAGACCAAAGACGTATCGACAGTCGACTCTCCCTATGTTACAAGATCACAAATCACCTGGCAGCTATCCCTTTAGAAGACTACATGACGCTGACGAACAGACGATCCCGACATTCACACTCGCTTGCTTTCAAATTAATTGACGCAACCGCTGACTACTACAAATTCTCCTTTTTCCCCAGAACAGTCTTCCACTGGAATTCATTAGCCCCTGACATCCCTATATTACCCAATATAGAACAGTTCAATTCTGCAGTCAGCAGATATCTCACCATAAATTCATTGTATGTTTTTAATTTTAAACCTAACATCCAAAAACTTCAATGTTTCTCTTAAATTTCTTTTAAATATATTTTTAAAATACTAACAGTCTTTGTCGGTATGACGACGCATGCCTAGGTCCCCAGCAGGGGTTTGGCATTAAAGGAAGTTAGATAGCATCATTAGACAACAGTATATAGCCAGGCTCTATACCTTACACGTGTATGCAGCATCATTAGACAACAGTATACAGCCATCTGCAGGCTCTATACCTTACACATGTATGCAGCATCATTAGACAAAGAATACAGCCAGGCTCTATACCTTACACATGTATGCAGTATCATTAGACAACAGAATACAGCCAGGCTCTATACCTTACACATGTATGCAGCATCATTAGACAACAGAATACAGCCAGGCTCTATACCTTACACATGTGTGCAGCATCATTAGACAACAGTATATAGCCAGGCTCTATACCTTACACGTGTCTGCAGCATCATTAGACAACAGTATATAGCCAGGCTCTATACATGACACGTGTATGCAGCATCATTAGGCAACAGTATACAGTCAGGCTCTATACCTTACACATCAACAGTATACACTCAGGCTCTATACCTTACACATGTATGCAGCATCATTAGACAACAGTATACAGTCAGGCTCTATACCTTACACATGTATGCAGCAGCATTAGACAACAGTATACAGTCAGACTCTATACCTTACACATGTATGCAGCAGCATTAGACAACAGTATACAGTCAGGCTATATACCTTACACATGTATGCAGCATCATTAGACAACAGAATACAGCCAGGCTCTATACCTTACACATGTATGCAGCATCATTAGACAACAGTATACAGCCAGGCTCTATACCTTACACGTGTATGCAGCATCATTAGACCACAGTATACAGTCAGGCTCTATACCTTACACATGTATGCAGCATCATTAGACAACAGTATACAGCCAGGCTCTATACCTTACACATGTATGCAGCATCATTAGACAACAGTATACAGCCAGGCTGTATACCTTACACATGTATGCAGCAGCATTAGACAACAGTATACAGTCAGGCTCTATACCTTACACATGTATGCAGCATCATTAAACCACAGTATACAGCCAGGCTCTATACCTTACACATGTATGCAGCATCATTAGACCACAGTATACAGCCAGGCTCTATACCTTACACATGTATGCAGCATCATTAGACCACAGTATACAGCCAGGCTCTATACCTTACACATGTATGCAGTATCATTAGACAACAGTATACAGCCAACTGCAGGCTCTATACCTTACACATGTATGCAGCATCATTAGACCACAGTATACAGCCAGGCTCTATACCTTACACATGTATGCAGTATCATTAGACAACAGTATACAGCCAACTGCAGGCTCTATACCTTACACATGTATGCAGCATCATTAGACCACAGTATACAGTCAGGCTCTATACCTTACACATGTATGCAGCATCATTAGACCACAGTATACAGCCAGGCTCTATACCTTACACATGTATGCAGTATCATTAGACAACAGTATACAGCCAGGCTCTATACCTTACACATGTATGCAGTATCATTAGACAACAGAATACAGCCAGGCTCTATACTTACACATGTATGCAGCATAATTAGACAACAGAATACAGCCAGGCTCTATACCTTACACATGTATGCAGTATCATTAGACCACAGTATACAGTCAGGCTCTATACCTTACACATGTATGCAGCATCAATAGACAACAGTGTACAGTCAGGCTCTATACCTTACACATGTATGCAGTATCATTAGACAACAGTATACGGTCAGGCTCTATACCTTACACATGTATGCAGCATCATTAGACAACAGTGTACAGTCAGGCTCTATACCTTACACATGTATGCAGCATCAATAGACAACAGTGTACAGTCAGGCTCTATACCTTACACATGTATGCAGCAGCATTAGACAACAGTATACGGTCAGGCTCTATACCTTACACATGTATGCAGCATCAATAGACAACAGTGTACAGTCAGGCTCTATACCTTACACATGTATGCAGCAGCATTAGACAACAGTATACGGTCAGGCTCTATACCTTACACATGTACTTACTTTAACAACATTATGGCCCTTATGCTTATAACATTTGCTTGAAGTTGTGAATGTAAGCTTGTATCTCGGAAACTACTATTCATAATGGATTAAAACTTCACACATGTATTTATCATCAATAGACAACAGCATAGAGTCAGCTTCTATAACTCACGTCTTTATTTTAACAAAGATATGGCCCCTGTTAGACTTAGAACAAAATGGTTACAGTTCTGTATGTAAGTTTGAACCTGCAAATTACTTTACATAATCATGATAATGGATTGAAACTTCACACATGTTTTTTGCATTATAAGACAACACCATAACCGCTTAAAGAATTCAATGAAACATCACACATGTTGTATCACACATATATTCCCTTTCGTAGAGATAAGTGCCATATTTCTTTTACGCAATTAAGCGTTAGGTAGAACTATACCCTTCAACTTAGTCTCCCAATAAATAGACAAGGCCTCGAAAGTCGAGCGTCTGCACCGACGGACGGTGCTTCTTGTTTATGTTTTGGTTTCGTGTGAGAATAGAGCCGCGGAATTCATTTACGTGCGCATTGTGCGATATGAGAACAACTAGACATAAACTTGGTTGCAATATTGATATTTGTTTCGTGATTTTGCAATATTTCAATAATTAAGTAAAATACAATGTATTAAAAATAGTTAATTTTCATTAATTTTCTTTGTTGGTTTCACATTTTTGGCCTGTAACAACATAAACTGTGTAGCCCAGTGGTTCGCACACTTTATTAGCAACACCAATGTAGTAACAAGTAAATTTGGAGGATATACATTCAACAGGGAAATCTTAAATTATAAGACAGTTCGGCGACAATTCGAACACGTTATCGAAAGACCTGAAAATCGCAAAAGACGAATATCACTAAAATTATTAATCCATGTAACTAGGCAAGAATGTATCACCAAAGGAGATTTATTCTGTAATATATGATATTAATGATGATTGTGTATAACATTTTTATTATGTATAAAATAATTGTGACTAATAACACAATATAGATAATTAAGTATTTATACTATACCTGAATAAACGAGTTCGGCATTTCCCCCAGAACATGAGCTTTTACCCCATTTCACATAGGTGGAGCCACTTCCTTAAAGAAAATATATCATTATATAATGATTAAGGAGCATTAGTTTTGTTGAATTACGTCAATTTTATGCATGAGATTTTGGTGTGATATACGTATAAGCCGTTCAACTAAATATAATACAACAGAAATGTTGACAACAATTTTGGGCAGAAATATTCCGTTGTTTTTTTTTTGACGTCATTATCTATAAAATTACTATTTAATTTACAACATATGTTGTTTAAAGAATTTTTGCTTTTATTTTGTTAATATTTAAATAATGAATAAGAAATTTAACCAAGCGTTAGTTTCATTTATAACAAAATTTCTGATGTATAACACATTCAATGAATGTGATTTATAGAGATCCGTGATATGGGTATATAGAGCTCCGTGATTGTGGTCAAAAGAACTCTGTGATCGTGGTTTATAGAGCTCCGTAAATGAGCTCCATCAAACACAATCACGTTGCTCTATAAACCACGATCACGAGCTCTATCGTAGTTTATAGAGCAACGTGATTGTGCTTTATGATATAATCACGTTGCTCTAGAATCCACGCTCACGGAGCTCTATAAGCTCCGTGATCGTGGTTATTGATCGTGGTTTATAGAGTAACGTGATTGTGTTTTATGGAGCTCGATAACTATGGTTTATAGAGCTTCGTGATAGCGGTTTATAGACCTCCGTCATCGTGGTTTATAGAGCTCCGTGATTGTGGTTTATAGATCTCCGTGACTGCGGTTTACAGAGCTCCGTGGTCGTAGTTTATAGACCTCCGTCATTGTGGTTTGTAGGGCTCCGTGTTGTGGTTTATAGAGCTTCGTAAATGTGGTTTATAGAGCTCCGTGACTGCGGTTTACAGAGTTCCGTGGTCATGGTTTATAGAGTTTCATTATCGTGGTTTATAGAGCTCATTGTTGTGGTTTATAGAGTTCCGTGATTGCGGTCAATAGAGTTCCGTGACTGCGGTTTACAGAGTTCCTTGGTCGTAGTTTATAGAGTTTCGTGATCGTGGTTTATATTATTTCGTGATTGTGGTTTATAGAGCTTCATGATCGTGGTTTATAGAGCTTCATTACTGATTTATAGAGCTTCTTGATCGTGGTTTATAGATATCCGTGATTGTGGTTTATAGAGCTCCATAACTGATTTATAGAGCTTCGTGATCGTGGTTATAGAAGTCCGTAATTGTGGTTTATAGAATTCCGTGATCGTGATTTATAGAGCTTCGTGATTGTGGTTTATAGAGCTCAGTGACTGCGGTTTGCAGATTTGCTCCGTGATCGTGGTTTATATAGTTTCATGATCGTGTTTATAGAGATTCTTGGTCGTGGTTTACAGAGCTCCTTTATCGTGGTTTATAGAGCTCCGTGATCGTGGTTTTTAGAGCTCCGTCATTTTGATTTATAGAGCTTCGTAACTGGTTTATAGAGCTCTGTGACTGTGGTTTATAGAGCTCCGTGAGTCTGGTGTATAGAGCTCACTGACTGTGGTTTATATAGCTCCGTGAGTGTGGTTTATAGAGGTCCGTGAATGTGATTTATAGAGCTCCGATATTTTGTTTTATGGAGATCCGTGACTGTGATTTATAGAGCTCCTTGACTGTGGTTTATAGAGCTCCGTGATTGCGGTTTATAGAGTTTCGTGATCCTGGTTTATGGAGCTCGTGACTGTGCTTTATAGAGCTTAGTGGTCGTGGTTATATAGCTCCGTGATCGTGGTTTATAGAGCACTGTGAGTGTCGTTTATAGAGCTTCGTGAATGCGATTTATATAGATCCGGTAGTTTGGTTTATAGGGCTCCGTGACTGCGGTTTATAGAGCTCCGTGACATTGGTTTATAGAGCTCCTTGAGTTAGTTTAATAGAGCTCCGTGACTGTGATTTATAGAGCATTTTGACTCTGGGTTATAGTGTTCCGTGACTGGTATATATAACTCCGTATTGTGGTTTATAGAGCTCCCTGATTGTCGTTTATAGAGCTCCCTGATTATCGTTTATATGGCTCCAAGATTATCGTTGATAGAGCTCCACGATTGTGGTTTATAGAGCTCCACAAGTGTGGTTTATAGAGCTCCGTGATCGTGGATTTTAGAGCTCCCGTGATTGTGATTTATAGAGCTCCGGGATTGTCGGTTATAGAGCTCCGCGATTGTGGTTTATAGAGCTCCGTGATTGTAATTGTTAGAACTCAGTGATTGTGATTTATAGAGCTCTGTGTTTGTACGTTAATAGAGCTCCACGATTGGCATTTATAGTTTAATGCTTGGGGGTTATAGAGCTCCATCAATGTGATTTATAACAGCTCTGATTGGGAGCTCAAAGATACATAAAACGGCCGCCAAACTACCCCGGCAACATAACTGTTTGGAAATGCACTAAGTCCGAACCTGTTAACCATATAAAATCGCTTTTAAGTTTAAGTAATAGATAGTCTGGTCTCAGAGTTGGCTTATTCAAACATCCAGATGGGCGCAGACCATCGAGGTGATTAAATACTCAACGAGCTGAGACAGACTCTATCTTTTTGTAGCATGGTGTACTTAGTAACACTTTGACAGAGTGACCGTACTCTACATTCCTCTATCTGGTAGTTGAAGCATGGTCGGTGACATTTCCTTCAATGAATGCAAAGCATTAAATCGTTTAATTTAGGGTAACTAAAGGGGCGTGGCTATACCGTACTACAACTACCAGATAGAGGAATTTAGAGTACGGACGTCACTCTGACGTCACTGTGTTTCTAAGTACACCATGCTACAAAAAAGGTTATTTGCTGGTTTAAGCCAACTCGCTGAGACCAGACTCTATCCATTACTTGTAGTACGGTATAGCCACGCCCCTTTATTTACCCTAAGTTAAACGATTTAATGCTTTGCATTCATCAAAGAAAATGTCACCGATCATGCTATAACAAAAAGTTAAATCTAAAGGATATCATTTCGTTTAAACTGTATATTTAAAAAAAACTATCTCGACATACCTTGGGCTGATGTAGCGGTCCCAGTGTCTGTGATTGCGTGCAACTCGGTCTTTGTTACGTTTAATTCCTCTGTGACAGCTTGTAGCACCATTTGGAGATGGTCTATAATTGCTTTTGCCTCAGTCTGGGCGAATTGAAGACTTGCGACCTCAGGAATCAAAATTATATAGTTAATGTTGATAAAATACAGATGGAAGCCAACATATATTCCTCTGAATTGGACGTGAACATTTTGAGGAAAGAAAATAACCCTGATTAAATGCTTTGTTTCAATCAAAATAACAATTAAAATAAAAGTTATCTTTTATTACTTCTTTAAAATAAGCTTATTATGAAAGTAAAATATGATTTGTATGATCAAAACGTTTGTTTGCGTGGAATACATATAATGTAATGGAAGAAATAATAAAACACGTACTATATTCATGGACATAATATATCTTTGCTTTAAGAGTATGTCAAACAATCTATAATATGCATAACATTTATGTGCGCATTACGAACGAAATATTGTTTGAGCTAAGCGTCATTTAGCTAACACGTGCTCCTCTGGAGAAGTTATCCGCTCTGGAAGTGGTCGTGGTATGAGGAACCGTGTTCGTTCCCTTCGTCAACAGAGTAGACTGGAAAAAACGTGTAACCCGGTCATTTTCCCAGGCTCTGTCATACTAGCCCCTCTGTCAGCAAAGTTACGCATTCCTATAGTGATACAGAACAAATATTGGTCTCTCTGTTACGACAAATGGAACATACCTCGATATATTCATAAACGTTACCTGTTCAGACAGATGTGTTACGATGGATGACAAATTCGCCTGGTCTTGAACTAAAAACCTCTTTTCTCCAAAGCTATAATTAAAGTGGACCAACACTATTAGAAGATGCAAGTAAGCCATGTTTTTACATTTACTCTATGGCAGGTCTTGTTTATGGCAGGTCCTGAAGGTTAATATTGCAAAATGTTATCTAGATTTTGACATTTGATGTCGCACCGATCAAGTAATTGTTAAGATTTTATGTTGTACACAGAGATAAGAGTCAAGACAACAAGATAACTTACTTTTACCATATTTGGTTCAAGGAGAGAGGAGGCGACAATGGTTATAATTTTCTGTTATGCTGTTGTAGGCGAAAGTCGTGTATTGTTATTTGTCTGTTATTGTGAAATACTATTATCTGTTATCTGTTATTGGTTAATTAAATTTATCTGTTAATCATGTTAATGGAAAAAAATTATTCTTTGTTATTATCCCCAAGTTTTTTTGTTTGTTTTTTAAAGCGTTAGGAGATATTGTTAACGCCTCTGTTTGTCCATCTGTCTGTCCGTCCGTCCGTCCGTTCGTTCGTATACCATACCTCTTCCTTAACTACTGAGCGGAAGTCAACTTGTCATACTTTATGCATGTATACATGCATATTAATCTCCAATTTACCATCCTATTACAGTAGGTATCCCGTCAACAAGTCAAATTGTACAACATATGCACACCGTTTCTAAACCTATTGACGACGAGGTATATATATAACTTACACATATTAGGGTTATGGACACAATATAAACGTCTTTAACCAGCCAGGCCAAACCCCAAATATCGATTTAAATAGTAACCAAACTTATAATTCATTTTACGCATATTCAATAAGGGGTATTTTAAGAACCCGTGAATAAATCTTTTAATAGGCACATATATATTATTATATGTCCTGAACACCTGGATAGTTTTGATAAACGGTTTTGTAGTCTATCTTTGTCGTTATTTGGCGGGTTAGTTCCTTTAAAGGTAAAACGGGTTTATGTCTTTTATTAAAGAAACTAACCTGCCAAATAACGGCCAGTTTTAATATCCAAACTCTGTCCAGGTATTCTGGTCTAGAATAATGTATGTGTGCCGATTAAAAGTATATTTTTATTCAAGCGTTCTTAAAATATGCGTGATTTTATATGCGTAAAAGTAATTAGGTGTTGGTAACTCTTAATCCGAGGCGCCAGTTTTGGGGTTTGGCCTGGCTTGTTAAAATCATTAAATATTGTGTCTATATAGATGGGATCCTGAAACTATATGCCTTGGTCCGTATTCATAAAGCAACTTAGTAGAACATATTACTTAAGTAAAACTTTAAGACTTTTACAAACTTTTCAAATAACCTGTTTAACCCCTCAGCGACATTACGGAGCACCTATTTTAAGATAAAGTTTTAGCTGTGGGGTTTATTAATCCATAGCATTATTAAAACTATTAAGAAAATGTCTTAAAACGATTGAAAACGGTGTTTAAACAAGAGGCCCAAGAGGGCATGTGGACGCTTTACTGGCTACATATAAAGTTTGTGTATAAAGGGCCATAACTCTGTCAAAAATCATTCAACTGTAACATGGCGAATATATGCGCAACTAGGCTTGGTACTAATCATCCAAAGACAAGCTACTGTAAATATATTCGGTTTTGTTTGTGGACCATATGTTAGACTGGCTAGTAACCAAATAGGCAATCCTCTTGAAATAAAGATATTATTATTATTATTATTATTATTATTATTATTATTATTATTATCATCCCTGCCAAGTGTCGTTGAAATCCGGCCAGAGGTTCTGGAGAACTACCGGTAGTCTGTACCGGTATGCACAACTAGGCTTGGAACTCATCATCCCCGCCACGATTCACTGAAATCCGGCCAGGGGATCAGGAGAACTAGTCGGGACAAAGTTTGTGTATTAAAACCTTAAAAGGGCCGTAATTCCGCCAAAAATCATTCAACCGAAACAGGCGGTGTCCTGCACAACTATGCTTGTACTTTTCATCCCCGCCAATATATTTTGAAACCGGCCAGAAATTCAGAAGAGACTAGTCTGGAAAATGTTTGTGTATAACAACCTTTAAAGCGCCATAACTCTGCCAAAAAACTTTCAACCAGAACAGGCCGATGATATGCACAACTAGGCTTGGTACTGATCATCCCTAAAAAGTTTCGTTGAAATCCGCCCAGGGGTTCAGGAGAACCAGTCCAGACACAGTTTGTGTATTAAAACCTTAAAGGGCCATAACTCCGCCAAAATCTTTCAACCGGAACATGGTGACAATATGTACAACTATGCTTGGTACTGATCATCCCTGCAAAGTTTTGCTGAAATCCGGCCAACTGAAGGTCCTTTTGTCTTAACGAGGCAAAATACAGCATTTTTGAACTAAATCAAGGGCCATAACTCTGGTATTACTGATCCAATTTGGTTTGTTTTCAAACGTGTCCAAGCTTTCATTGATAGTAACAATCTGGTAAAGTTTGGTAAAGATCAGATGAAAGACAAGTGAAGGCCCTATCGTCTTAATGAGGCAAAATACAACATTTTTAACTAAATCAACGGCCATAACTCTGGTGTTGCAGGTCCGATCTGGCTGGTTTTCAAAATCGCCCAATCTTTCATTGACATCAACAATCTGGTAATGCGTGGAAAAGATCTGATGAAAAATGAAGACCCTATCGTGTTAACGAGGCCAATTATAGCATATCAGAAAATCCAGAGTAAATGGTCCAACCGTAGTATGTTAACGAGGCAAAATATAGCAATTTTAAATAAATCAAGAGCCATAACTCCGGTACTACTGGTCCAAACTGGCTGGTTTTCGAACTCTTCCGAGCTTTCATTGATATCAACAATCTGGTAGAGATTGGTAAAGATGGGATACATAATGAAGACCCTATTTGTTAACGGGCGCAAACTATAGCAATTTTAACTAAATCAAGGGCCATAACTCCGGTGTTACGGGTCCGAACTGGCTGATTTTCGAATTTGTCCAAGCTTTTAATGATATCAACGTTGGAAAAAGATCGGATGAAAATTGAAGGCCCTATCGTGTTAACGAGGCAAAATATAGACATTTAGGGCCATAACTCCAGTGTTACTGGTCCGAACTGGCTGGTTTTCGAACTCGTCAGAGCTTTCATTATTATCAACAATCTGGTTAAGTTTGAAAAAGATCGGATGAAAAATGAAGTCCCTATCGGCCAGTAGAGTTAAACAATTATAAATGTTGACAAGTTAAAATATTACTTTATGAATACTTTAGTATGTTTACAAACGATGTACATATGTGCAGTATGTTTACAAACGGTGTATATATGTGCAGTATGTTTACAAACGATGTACATATGTGCAGTATGTTTACAAACGGTGTACATATGTGCCTGTTGATCATGGCGGGATAGCTACTTTAACAGAAAGGCATATTTATTCTATTCCGACTGTGGTGAAGTTTTGGTATAATCTTCATACTTCCCTATACACTATCCGCATATAGAGAGTTTTCCCCGGTTAAGAGTATACAATATCGACTACATGTAAGGTTATATATGACGGTCGATTTTTTGTGGTGGCGGATACTGACAACAAATGTGTATAAATAGACTTCTTTCAATCGGAACTCTTCGCCAATTTCCGTACTCGGTAATGTCGAGTGATATCAAATAAAATCTTTTATCTTGTATCTTGTATCTTGGTGTATATATAGTGGTTGTGTTAAATATTCTACACAGTTGGCTGGTTTTGCTCAATTGGGGAACAGGACGATTAAATATTTACATTATAATTATTTTAAGTATTTGACAGCTTATATAAAGGTGCATAGAAATACCTGTTTTATTCAATGTTTCAGCTATATATAAGTGTAGCATGAACTTAAAATGGAAGTGCTGTGAACAACGTTGATATAGGAAAATCAATGAAGATTTCCCAACTACAATTTCAAGAGGGTTAAAATGGAAGTACCAGGAAGAAAATTTGAAATGTCTAGCGGTTCTATAGCGGAAGAATCACAGGATAATTGTGAACTGTTTTGTCAGCCATGTATCAACGATGAGTTACATGTTAGAGCAGCAGGATTTTGTGTCGACTGTGACGATTACTTATGTGCGGAATGTTTTAAGTATCATTGTAAATCAAGGCCTAGTCGTCACCATGTGTTACTTGACGAAAGTCAAATGCCAAAAGATAAGTCGCCGAAAAACGCAGAAAACCCCGAGGACAGGTGCACTGAGAAATGTCGTCTGCACAAAGATGAGGTCATTAAATTGTACTGTAGATCGCATGATCAGCTAGTGTGTAGTGTTTGTGTTGCCCTCTACCATAGAAAATGTGAAGATGTAGACCTTATCCCAGAATTAGCCATGTGTTTGGAAGATAATGAAGAATATAAGAGTTTTAGCAAAAACATCGATGAAATGTTCGCAGAATTTGAAAGCAATCTGGCCATCACAAAAGATAACATATCAGACAGCGGGTTATGTTTTTCTGAAGCAGTAGAAAGTATTAAAAAATTCAGGACATATATAAATGAATTGTTTGACACGCTTGAAAGTAAAGTTCAAAATGACTTAGGAAAGCTCAGAGATGAAGATGCAGAAAAGATGCGCGATATCGCTGAAATGTGTCAAGTAGGCATAAACCAGCTTCAAAATGTGGCCATCGAAATTGAAAAATTAGAAGTATCCAAACAAAACTGTAAGATTTTTATATTAATGAAGAAATCACACTCTCAAATGAAAACAATAGAAGACAGACTCTCCTGCGTAAAGGAAGATAATGTTATAAGGAAATATGAGTTTGTGCCGGAGAGGAAAATAACTGACATGCTGCATAGTTTGGACGAAATCGGAACAATTGCCTTTCTGAGGGACTTAGAACAAATAAATGAACCGTTGTCGCCATATCCTAACAACCAAGTAGATCAAGAGATATCAGAAGACTGCACTATTGTGGATAAGAAAGGTACAAAGGAAACAAGACAAGCTACTTTTTCCAAAAGCGTCAACGTTAAGTCAAAAACCGACGTATACGACTGCTGGATTACTGGACTGAGTGAACTCGCAGATGGACAAATAATTGCATCTGATTATAACAATAAGAAAGTTAAATTAATTGATACAAGACAAAACGTCATTTCCTCCGAACTAGAAATGGCCTCACAACCCTGGGATTTGACGACAATAAACAAGGGAAAAACTCAAATTGCTGTGACTCTCCCAGAACTGAAGAAGATTCACCTTCTGTCGATATCTGACAAACTATCACTTGTCCGTGAAATAGACGTGGATGCTGACTGTTATGGAATAGTATATAGCAAAGAGAGACTTGTAGTGACATTTCAAAATCCATACAAAGTTCAGATTATAAACATGAATGGACGACTTCAGAAGAGTATTAAAATGGATGTCTGTGGAGATATGGCATCTAAAAGCCCAGAACACCTGACAATTAGTCCAGACCACTCCTCTGTGTATGTGTCTACTTGCGATGCAAAAAGCATAATTAAATATTCGCTTTACGATCGCGTAATAAACGTGCACAGTGTTGCCTCAGACGTGATTCAGCCCAGAGGAATGGTCGTGGATATGGCAGGTGCACTCTATGTGTGTGATTTTTTGTCCAGTCAAATACATCAACTTACCCCCGACTTGGCCAAAGTACATACACTACTGGAGAAGAAAGATGGACTCATTAACCCAACATCAGTAACATTCATCGACAAAACGGACGAACTTTATGTCGGAATGGCTGCCAATACGTTAAAAATATTCAATGTAAAATAAGTGCCACTCAGACTAGTGTTTTGTGAACTTGTGTGTTATCGTACCATGTAAAAATTAAATGTTTCTATTTCTAAAAAGAGTCATTTTGATTGGTAAATTATGTAATATTTATATACAAGTATTTTGGTCAACACTGACAAGGGACACAAAGCAACATTGAGACATCACACTAGTTCCAAGAAAACACGAAACGTCATTTTAATTACTAAATGAGGTGTTCTTTATATAAACGCATTTTTATCAAACGTGATGGCATATTTTTAAAGGGACGCCAGAGTCCAGAGGTTCATGAGAATATTGGGTCTTCACACTAGTTTTGAGAAAACGTGTGAAGTTTTTTTAATTGCTAAATGATGTTGCTTTTTTAAATAAAAAGCTACCAATTGCGAATGTTAGCTCACACCAGAGCATTCAGGGGTGAGCTACTGGGGTCGCTCTTCGTCCGTCGTCCATCCTTTAACAGTTGCTTTAAATGATTTCTCCTCTGCAATCTCTTTGTCAATTTTGTTAAAATAGGTCAACTCGAGAGCCAGTATGGGGTTATTTTACGCCGCCATTCCAATAACCCCTACAGGCTTCTAAACAGGCATCCGAAGAAAAAATCTCTGGTTCCGACCAAGCCCCTAACGGCATTAATGATATTCCCCGTTATATAATGGTAGGAACTTTTTCCACCACAGTAGCCTATATCTGTCTTCACCTCTTCAATGATTTTAAAACCTGAAAACCTGTTTTTCCCATGTAATTCTCTCAACCAATTCAACAGCCTATTCACGAAAATTCTACTTGGCTTTACACAAGCTCCAAAAAATTAAGTTTTCCTAATAAGGATTGAACTTCTTTCAAAGAAACATATTCTTTGAATAGCCATGCATGTATTAATTAACTATGTCCAATAATAGTTCAGGGGTAGTCCAGGGTAACCTCCATAGTCATGGTTACTGAATTAAATAAAACACCTAAAATGACATAATTTCTGCCAGAGGAGAATCTCAATTCAATTCCACAATGTTTAGCTCTACTGGATGAAGGCCAGCAGAGCTTATGGGATGACGAGTTGTCCGTCCGTTAACTTTTGCCCTGTGAACACTCTAGGGCCTTCATTATTAATCGGATCTTTTACCAGTGTCTTTATATCAATGAAAGCTCGGATAAGTTCGAAAATCAGCCAGATCGGTTTCATTTCACCGGAGTTATGGCCCTTGTTTTGCTGAAAAATGTCATATTAAGACTTGTGAACACTCTAGCACCTTCATTTATTATTTGATCTTTACCAAACTTGCAAAGATTGTTAATACAAATAAAAGCTTGGAAAAGTTCCAAAAACAGCTAAGTTGGGTCAGTATCACCAGAGTTATGGCCCATGTTTTTTCCCGGAAAATGTCATTGTCTGCCTTGTGAACACTCTAGCACCTTCATTTATTATTTGATCTTTATCAAACTTGCACATATTGTTAATATCAATAACAGCTCGGACATGTTTGAAAACCAGCCAAATCGGAACAGTAACACCAGAGTTATGGCCCTTGTTTTTCTGGAAAATGCTATTTTCTGCCTTGTAAACGCTCTAGCACCTTCATTTATTATTTGATCTTTACCGAACTTGCACAGATTGTTAATACCAATGAAAGCTTGGATAAGTTGGAAAATCATCTGAATTGGGTCAGTAATACCGGAGTCATGGCCCTTGTTCTTTTCTGGAAAATGCCATTTTCTTCCTTGTGAACGCTCTAGCACCTTCATTTACTACTTGATCTTTACCAAACTTGCAAAGATTGTTAATACAAATAAAAGCTTGGAAAAGTTCCAAAACCAGCTAAGTTGGGTCAGTATCACCAGAGTTATGGCCCATGTTTTTTCCCGGAAAATGCCATTTTCTGCCTTGTGAACACTCTAGCACCTTCATTTATTATTTGATATTTATCAAACTTGCACATATTGTTAATATCAATGAAAGCTCGGACATGTTTGAAAACCAGCCAAATCGAAACAGTAACAATAGAGTTATGGCCCTTGACTTGCTGAAAAATGTCATATTCTGCCTTGTGAACACTCTAGCACCTTCATTTCATTTTCCATCCGGTCTTTTCCAAACTTTAAGAGATTGTTAATTTCAATGAAAGCTTGGACAAGTTCGAAAACCAGCTACATCGGACCAGGAACACCAGAGTGTCCAGTATCATTCTTTAAGACTTTAAGAGATTGTTAATATCAATGAAAGCTCGGACAAGTTCGAAAACCAGCTATATCGGATCAGGAACACCAGAGTTGTGTGCCTTTGAATTATTGAAATATGCCATTTTCAACATTGTAAACTCTCTAGCAACTTCCTTTCCCAAACTTGGCCAGATTGTTGATATCAGTGAAAGCTATAACGCGTTCCAGAACCAGGCAGATCGAACAAGTAACACAGGAGTTGTGGCCCTTTTTCAATGCACACTCCAAACTCAAAGGGTCGTGGGTTCAAATCTCACTAGAGGCATTTTTTTTCATAGGAAGCCTGGGTGTATGGGTTCAATTTTTTTGATTATCATTATTTTATTATTTTTTATTTTTTTATTTTATTTTATTTTATTTTTTCCCTTGCTGAATCAGTTTTACATAGAGTTATAGGGAAGAACTTCAAACATCTTCTCTGAAACTACAAAAGATAAAGGTTTAATATTTTTTATTTATTATCAGCTTTTGGATCCTCTACAAAGTCCCCGTAGGTAGCCAGTAGAGATACAGGCCCTCTTGATCCTATTGTTTAAAACTTGAGTCAATGTCAGATAGGCAAACTGTGCATTTTCTTTCTTTTTTACTCCTGCTAAATCATCTAGATAATTAAGCATCCCTATCCCTAACATTATAAATGTAATTGCGCCAGTAATCCTTTGACAAATATAAGCAGCACTTCTTAATCCCATTGATAACACTGTATCACAAAATACAGGCTTTTCCAGACAAACCCAACCAAATTGTAATTAGACGGGCAAATAATAAAGGGAGTACATCTGGATTTTTCCAGAAATATCTTAAATTATAAAAATGTTCCAATTCATGATAAAACACTTATATCCATCAAAATATGATGTTAGAACCATATTGTTAAGGTTTAAACTTCGAATACACCATATAGCTAGGACGGAATCGGGCATAAAATGCTGAAATTAACCCTGGTGCGTAACCTAGGATAGCACGTATTACTGTACAGAATGAATTTCCTTGTAACTAAGGGGTCATTTTTAGGATCATTCATTATGTTTAGGCACTTTAAAATAGAAAATATTATTATTTGTCAATTTTAAGTCGGACCCCTAGACCCCTTTGAAAAGCCTGATGTACTCCCTTTAAACGTCTATAATATGCTCTTGACAAGTCTTTTTTTAACATCAAATATCCCTGCGGTTATGCTGAGATAACAACAAAAACACATTTGTTGATTAAGACTTTATGGTAAATAATGTAATGTTTGACCATAGTATTTGGAGTTAATTGTGATTATGAGTATTATCCATATTTTGATATATGCACGTGACAGTAATATGGAATATATTAAATGACAAGATACATGTATATATATAAGTAACAATTGTTGTTTTTATATTTGTTACTCCCATGAGATTAATTGTACCTATTACCATAAAAAGTCAAAACCTAAAATAGAGGATCTTACATGAGTGACCGTATTAATATCTGAATGAAAGAAACTAACCCGCTAAAAAACGGCAAAATTACACAACAAAATCGTGTAGCAAAACACGATATAGGTGTTCAGGTCATATCTAATGTGTGTGTGCCGATTAAAAGTAAAGGTGTATTTACAGCATCTAAAAATACCTGTGATTGAATATGCATAAAATTAATTAGCAGTTGGTAACTCTTAATTCGACACTCCAGATTCGGGGTTTGGCCTGGCTGGTTACATATGTTCATATTGCGTCTAAAAGTTTGGATCCTCAATATATATACCTCGTCGTCAGTAGGTTTAGAAATGGTGTAACTATTATGTAAAATTGGCTGCTGTTGGCAGGATAGCTACTTTTATTACAGAGCCTCGTATCCTATCGTTTTATCCAACGGGTTTATTAAAGTCAATAATACAACTTTTGTTCAAAGGGTGATCATGTGGTCAAATTTTGACCCAATCCAGGATCACATATTTTACATAGCCTTACATAGCGACAAATTTAAAAATAATCTCTGAAACATCTAAAGGCGCATATCTCCCATACATTGCATGCAGCATTGGATTATGTTCCTGTACCAAATGTGTTCAATTGGCGACACTAGTCAAATTTTGCACAAGCTTATAGTCATCTACCAAGTTTGTGCAAAATACAGCATTGAGGTAAAACTTTCCCCAGCCCCTGGGCCACGTGTTTTACATAGTATTTTTAAAATCTTCTTATCTGAATTTCATAAAGTAGATGTTTCATGTAGAATGTTTAATGAACGAATACTGGTGACGTAGTACACAGGAAATATCAATAGTAAAGTGTTAATCCTAAAATGCTTTCAGTAAGCCTAAACAATGTATATCGTAACATCCCCCTTTCTTTACAAAACAATGAAAGAAAATTGAACTTTGTACTATACATCAGGTAACTTATACCATTGAAAAAAAAAAAGAACTTAAAACAGTTTAAGTCAATATGCATATGGTATTAACTTTTACCACTCATAAGGACTGTAACTAAAAAAACAGTGTAGAAAACACTACCATTGACTTAAGCACTCTTTGTGCATGGTAATACAACAATTCAACTTAAATGTATCTAACTATGTTTTCTAACTTAACTAGTCTATGTCATAAGTACATATGTACTTAAACAAAATCTTCATATCTCTTTGGAGGCCTTATGTCTCTTGTCCTGGTTGATTTGGATGGATTTTCAGAATTGATCGCAGGATGTCTGTTTATTGGTTCTGGTTTGGGCGATGATTCCACATGAATGATCTTTTCTTTACACTGAGAACTTTTGCCACTCACTTTTACTTTTTCACTAGTGGCTGAATTTTTACTAGCATTTACACTTGATTCACTAGCACTTTGGTTTGCTCTATTAGCTGCTTTTTCTACACAATTTTGATCATTACTATTACACTGATCATTAAAAACACTTTGATCACCGATTATTGACTCCGGAATGGCTTCTGATGTAGATCTGATGTATTTTCGGTTGCGTCTGTATAGATGACCATTTACATCGACGACATAGGACCGTGGTGAATTTTGTTCCACACAGGTTCCGAACCGCCATTGTGTGTCTCGATCATTTGGTAGAGGCGCCATACGTATTGATTGTCCAATAACCAACTCTGGCAAGTCCTTGGCTCCTTTATCGTACTGAAACTTGGATAGCTTGTGTTTCAGCATTTTTTGCTGTAGTACGTTTTCTACTACTTTAGGCTTAAGTAGCTCATCCGCAATTATCAATGTGTGTCTTGTTCGCCTTGACATTAGGCGCTGCGCTGGACTGCTGTCCATTGTTTCTGTCGGAGTGTTTTTCCAGTCGAGAATTGTTTTCCAAATGTCTTTATTGCTCCTGATCGCTTTCTTCACCAACCCTTTCGCGATTTTGACAGCTGATTCTGCCTTTCCGTTTGACTGACTGTGATACGGTGAAGACGTGACATGGTCAAATTCCCATTGTTGAGAGAATTTATTGAACTCAACACTACATAGTTGAGGTCCATTGTCTGATACGAGAGTGTCCGGAATACCATGCCTGCTGAAATGGCCTTTCAGACAGTTTATTATCGTAGCTGATGTTGTGTCCGGTAGCAAGTCTAATTCCCAGAAATCTGAGTAATAATCGACTGTCACTAAGTAATCAGACTGCTTTAACGTGAAAATGTCCACTCCAACTTTGCTCCAAGGCCTGTCTGGAACATCATGTGTTATTAAAGTCTCTTTCTGTTGCTTGGAACTATATTCATTGCATATGCTGCATTTTTCAATGTGATCACTGATTTCATTGTTCATATTTGGCCAGTAGAGTACATCTCGTGATTTCCTGAGACAGGATTCGACACCCATATGGCTTGCATGTATTCTGGTTAGCATTTCACTACGAAGAGTCTTTGGCACTACTATTCTACATCCTTTGTAGACCATACCATCTTGAACTGATAATTCATCACCAATGTTCCAATATTCACGAATTAAAACTGGTACTTCTGCTTTCAAGTCTGGCCATCCAGACAGAATAACCGACTTAAGTGTTTGTAGTGCTTCATCTTGGTATGAATGTACTTGAATTTGCTTAAAGCGCTGTTCAGTCACGTTAACTGTTTCCGCAAAGTTAATTGCTGCTAAATCTTGTTGTAGTTTCTGCTCTTGAACGCTAAATACTTCAGCAGTATTATCTCTGTCCGTTTGTGTCATTGGTAGGAACTCTCTGGATAATGTATCAGCTATGTACATCTCTGTCCCTTTCGTGTATTGCAGACATAAACTGTATTTCTGAAGTCTTAAGAGCATACGTTGTAGTCTCTTTGGCGCGTTTAACAATGGCTTTTTGTAGATTGTTTCTAGAGGTTTGTGATCTGTATGTACAGTGACTAGAGAACGACCATATATGTAATGTCCAAACCGTTCGCACGCGAATACTATGGCTAGACATTCTTTTTCAATCTGCGCGTAAGGTTTTTCTGCTGTGCTCAATGCTCTTGAGGCAAACGCGACTGGTTGACCTTTCTGAAGCAATGTTGCTCCTAGTCCTGCTTCACTCGCGTCACACTGTAATGTTACTTCTTCTTCCAAATCATAGTATCTAAGAACTGGTTGTTCAGTAACTAGTCTCTTTATAGTGGCAAATGCTTCTTCTTGCTGCAATTCCCAATACCACAATGTATCTTTTGTCGTTAACCTTCGCAAAGGTTCACATGCTTCTGACAAATGCGGTAAGAATTTGGAAAGATATGTCACGAATCCAAGAAAACGCTGTACCCCTTTTAAGTCAATTGGCTTTGGCATGTCCAATATTGCTTGTATCTTCTTTGGATCTGCACGTACACCACTTGAGGTGAGTACATGACCCATGTAACTAACTTCAGTTTGTCTAAGTTTCAGTTTGTCCTTGTTAAGCTTTAATCCTACAGCTCTTGCTCGCTCTAGAACTTTAACAAGTTTCTCATCATGATCTCGTATGGATTCTTCCATGGTCTCACCTTGACCATACACTAAGATATCGTCCACGATAACTTCTGTACCTTGTAGTCCTTCTACCGCTTCATGTTGTCTGCGCTGAAATTCTTCCGGTGCTGATGAAATTCCAAACGGTAGGCGTAACCACCTGTATCGACCGAAAGGAGTCCTGAATGTTGTTAGGTAACTACTTTTTTCTTCAAGTTTCCCTTGCCAAAATCCATCTTTAGCGTCGAGAACTGTGAATACTTTGGCTTTTGACACTTTAGGAAGAATGTCATCAATTGTTGGCAGCATGTACTTAGAACGCTTTATTGCTTTGTTAAGATCTTTAGGATCTAAACATACTCGAAGTTTATTTGGTTTTCTCACAACCACCATACTACTAATCCAGTAAGTAGGTTCTACAACTTTTGTAATGACTCCTTTGTTCACAAGTCTTTCAATTTCTGCTTTGACTTTTGCTTTCTGCGCGACCGGTACCCTTCGCGGCTGATGCTGAACTGGTTTCATAGTTTTATCTATTTCAATGCTGTAGGTCCCTGGTAGGCATCCAAGTCCATTGAAAACATCACTATATTCTTGAAGAATATTTTCTTCTGTTAGTGTAGTTTCAGGTGTTTGTAACACACTGTTTACGACATTTACTGTCATTATGCCTAATTTCACACTAGCTGCTGCCGACAACAATGTTGAGGTATCTTTGCCTTCAATTTCCACAACATGAAATTCAAGTGTTTCTGTCACTTTACCTACGGTACAGTTAATGGTGCATTTTCCAACAGGAATTAATGTTCCCCCATCATACAATTTTAGCTTTGTTTTTGTTGGAGTAATTCTCAGCTTCTTTTGCTTTGTAATGCTTGACAGCACACTGGTTGAAATTACATTACACGAGGCACCTGTGTCTATCTGACATTTGACTGTCTTGTTATTGTTCTGCACCGACATGGTAACATTGACAAACCACTGTTTATCTGTCAAGGCATTCAATGTATATATGGACTCGTCACTGTCTGTTTCCTCCACTATGTTCACTTTAGGTCTCTAACTTTGTAGGCAGACTTTCGCGAAATGGTTTTTCTTCTTACATTTTGAACACGCTTTTCCATATGCCGGACAGTCTTTCTTGCCGTGTGTTCCACCACAGTTACGACACATACTCTGCTCTTTTTGTTCTGAAGTACTTAGTTTGTGTTGTTTCCTTTTGTCAAAATTTTTAGTGACTTTCTGTTTTGACGTACAGTTCACCTCTTCTGTAGAACTGAGTTTCCTCATTTGGTGATCCGCTATCTCACTCGCTCTACACATGTCTACTGCTTTCTCGACTTTTAAGTCTGGCTCACGAAGCATCCGTGACCTGGCTCCACTGTCTTTAGTGCCTTACATTATTCTGTCTCGAATCATTTGATTTTGCAGAGCGCCAAATTCACATGAATTGGAAAGACCCCCAAGTCTGGTAACATAGACGTCTACACTTTCGTTTTGTAACTGATCTGTTGTGTTAAATACGTAACGTTCATATATAACGTTTGTTTTTGGTATAAAGTGTTCCTTTAGTGCCTTCAATATTGCACTCACCTTTGCGCGGTCGTCTTCAGGCATGTCTAAATGCTGAAAAATTCGGTAGCAATCTTTTCCCATAACACTCAATAGCGTAGCTGCGCGAATCTTGTTGTCTTTTCCCTCTAGTCCGGTTGCTACTTCATAATTGTTCCATTGAGATTCAAAGAAATTCCAATTATCCCTAAGATCACCCTTTACCTCCATTGGAAAAGGTATTGGAAGCTTGCTGGAAGCCATCTTACGAAGCGCGTCAATAAACCGTGAAGTTTCGCGGGAAAAGAATACAAGTCCTGGGAATAATACGCTCAATTCCGCACTTAAAACATGAGAGATCCTGGATTTGCTTTACCATCTCGTAGATTAGACATTCGTTTTTCTCTCTGTTGTATTCTTAATGGTGACAATGCTTAATTCAGGCCGCATTTGCTGAAAGTATCGTCCGGTTTAACTTCTGACACCATGTTTCATGTAGAATGTTTAATGAACGAATACTGGTGACGTAGTACACAGGAAATATCAATAGTAAAGTGTTAATCCTAAAATGCTTTCAGTAAGCCTAAACAATGTATATCGTAACAGTAGATGTATAATTTGCATGGCTTAGGGTCCTGTACCAAGTTTGTTTAAATGATGATCCTGGGTTAACTTTGGCCCTGTCCCTGGTGGGTGGAGGTGTAGGTGATGGGGCAGTTTTACATAGACAAACTGAAAAATCTCTAAACTTACCAGACCTCTTTTATCTCGCCCACTTCTGTTACTGTTGCAAGTGTCTACAATGGTCAACGTCATCTGATCAGGACCATTTGGCCATCTTGTTAAATGGACACATGGCAATATTGTCCTTCAAGTATATTTTTATTTCATAAAAAACATCTTCTGACACACTTAGTGGAAACTGAGTTAAAAATAAAGCTGCAATGCTCCAAAAAGAAATGGATGCATGATGAGTCAGATATGGCTGTTTTTAAAACATTTTGGAGCTATTATGAAAATTAACATGCTGAACAAATTTGGTAAGATTAAATGAACAAGAGGCACAAGAGGGCCTGTTGGCGTTCTACTGGCTAAATATAAAGCTTCTGTATAAGTGGCCATAACTCTGTAAAAAATCCTTCAACCGGAACTAGACTTAATACTGATCATGCCTGCCAAGATTCGTTGAAATTCGTCCAGAGGTTCAAGAGAACTATTCTGTACAAAGTTAGTGTATTAAAACCTTTAAGGGGCCATAACTCTGCCAAAATTCATTCAACTGGAACACGGCCAAGAAATGCGCAACTAGGTTTGATACTGATAATCCATGCCAAAAATCCGGCCGGGGGATCAGGAGAATTAGTCTGGACAAAAGGGCTATAACTGTGCCAAAAATCATTCAACCAGAACACGGCAATGATAGACGCAACTAGGCTTGGTATTCATCATCCCTGCCAAGATTCGTTGAAACAAGGCCAGGAGTTCTGAAGAGTCTAGTCTGGAAAAGGTTTGTGTATTAAAACCTTTAAAGGGCCATAACTCTGCCAAATATCATTCATCCAGAATATGGCGATGATATACACAACTACGCTTGAAACTGATCATCATTGTCAAGTTTCGTTGAAATCCGTCAAGGTGTTCAGGAGAACTAGCCCTGAAAAGGTTTGTATCAAATACCTTTAAAGGGCCATAACTCTGCCAAAATTTTGTCAATCATTACATAACGATGACCTGCAAAACTGGGCTTGGTACTGATCATCCCTGCAGTTTTGTCGAAATACGGCTAGGAGTTCAGGAGAACTAGTCAGGACAAAGTTTGTGTACGACAAAGTTTGTGTATTAAAACCTTTAAAGGGCCAAAACTCTGCCAAAATAATTCAACCGGAAGATGGTGACGATATGTACAACTAGACTTGGTACTGATCATCCGTGCAAAGTTTCATTTAAATCCAGCCAAATGAAGGCCCTTTCGTCTTAAAGAGGCAAAATACAGCATTTTTAAACTAAATCAAGAGCCATAACTCCGGTGTTACTAATCCAACTTGGTTGGTTTTCAAACTTGTCCAAGATTTCATTGATAGTAACAATCTGATATTTGTTAGAGATCGAATGGAAAATTAATACTCTATCGGCTTAACGAGACAAAATACGGCATTTTAACTAAACCAAGGGCAATAACTCGGGTGTTCCTGGACCGATATAGCTGGTTTTCAAACATGTCTGAGCTTTCATTGATATTAACAAACTGTTAAATTTTAGTAAAGATTGAATGAAAAATGAAGGCCCTATCGTATTAAAGAGGCAAAATATAGAATTTTTCAATAATTCTAGGGCACATAACTCTGGTGTTCCTTGTCTGATATAGCTGGTTTTCAAACTTGTCCAAGCTTTCATTGATATAAACAATCTGGTAAAGGTTGATAAAGATCGGATGAAAAATGAAGGCCTTGTCGTCTTAACAAGCAAAATACGGTGTTTTTAACTAAATCAAGGGCCGTAACTCCGGTGTAACTGGTCCGATCTGGCTGGTTTTCGAAGTTTTCTGGGCTTTCATTGATTATGATATTAACACTCTGTTAAGGTTTGGTAAAGATCAAATGAAATGAAGGCCCTATCAACTCGCCAAGCCAGTAGAGCTAAAAACTGAAGGACCTAGAGTGTTAAGGTCCACAATTCTACTCGTTCGTCCAACATGGCTTGTTCTTTAATTTATCCATGCTTTCTTCTATGATCCCGATAACTTCATAAAAAATGTTTTAAAAATAAAGGGGTGGATGGGTTTGGCTTGGTTGGAGAGAGTACGCAGAGAGTGATGGGATCAAGTCAGAAATGGCTGGTTTCCAAGATTTTCTGAGCTTTTATTGATAATAACATTCTAAACAAGTTTGATAAAGATCAGATAAAACGAGTTGGGCGCAACATGGTGTCTCGCCTAAAGTGACGTGTCCACCAAACATGTTTCAAATGACCTTCATCTTGATCAAATCGAAAATTTGCATTCAAAAGGGTAGCGTTCATAGTTTTCCATAAAAGGAGCTAAATGCAAATATTGATGAATGGACAGATACCATAGACCAGATTCGGTCAAAAAAATAGACGTGTGTCCATATCAGCCTGTCACTTCATTATGCTAAATATAGGCTTTACTTATAGACAGTGTCCCTTTAAAAAGTTAATTTCATATTGAACATGTTTAGCCTGCAAAACATCTACTATTATAATTGGGAAGTATCATATTACACAGAGGCTATTGTTTTTTGCTCTCACAAATTGACATTTTAATCTAAGCATATGTCCTATTTTATCATGAACATGTCATCACAAATTAATGCTGGTATCTGCTTGTGATGCAATAAAAGGCCAGGTTTCAGTATAAAAACTCCAACATGGCCTTTTTTCAAATCATTATTTTATCAAAGAGGTTTAATCACAAATTTCTAAATCATATTAAGCATTTTTAAAGCATTTGTAAACTCAAAATTTGGCATGTCATGTATTTTCTATGCAAAACATTTTTGAACTGAATCAAATTAGATGTTCTTTAATGGCTCATCAACACTTCATAGGTTGTGTACAGCCACACCAGAGAGAGGAGAAGGATACATAGGAATCCAGGAACCTGCCCTACTCTTACTATCAAATAGATTCCTAAGGTTCTTTAATGTTCTTGGAGGATAGACTCCAATACATGGGACCGCATGTATAAGAACATAATTATTTTGTGTTTGTTCTATAAGCTCAAAGTAACAGTATCCCTTTAAATAGAAGAATTATTTTAGCAAACTTGGTCGTTTTGTAATGTTTGTCAACATTAAACATTTTAAGTGCTAAACTTTTAAATATAAAATTGTCTTTATTGTCATTGTCACTGAATCATTATTGTCATTAAAAAAAAAGTTTTTTTAAATTAATTTTTTAATTATTTTTTTTCTGCTGTTAAGTGAGGAAGTATATAACCCTACATGTGTTGAAAATAACGTAAACCACCATACAAACAAAATTTATTTATTTCCAGAATCTTTACACATTTTGGATATCGAGGGTTCGGTGCAGCCCTATTGTAACTACATATGAATAAAGAAGGAGATACAATAGTTCTGCACTGAACCCTCAATATATAGCAATGAAAAAGTCCAGGTGTTTACATTTTAATCTGCACAGCTTATCAGTGGCTGTCAAGTAAAAAATGTATATGGTTCTGTATAATTGCTTCCATTACCAGCTTGTCAGCTTTCATTGTTTTTTAATCTAAGCATATCAGAAAATGTCTGCATATTATAATTCATGTATTGTTCACTGCTACTATGAGTGTTTCAGTGGCTGGAAGTTATTAAAATAACAAGAATTCTGTCCAGTGAGTTTAGATATGAACTGAATTGAATTAAATGTTAACGGCTCATCAACACAGTATAGGTTATTTAGAGCCGCCCCAGAGAGAGGGAAATGATACATAGGAATCCGGAAACTGTGCCTTATTCTTATTATCAAATAGATTCCTATGGTTCTTTAACATGCTCGTAGGATAGACTAATACACGGGACTGCCCGGTTTACTAATTTGGAGATCATGTATACGTATTGTGAAATTTGGAGATAGTACATGTATTTAAGAGACCACTGACCTCAGTTTGAGGCTGAACCCATGGACTACAACCCATGGTCAGTTGGAGAGCTGGAAGTTATTGGCATTAAGATGGACAATGACAATGTGGTTATATATGAAATTTGAACACTCTGCTCCAAAGAACAAAAAAGTTTAACGCACTTTAACACATTTTTTCGGGAGACGGTACATGTATTTAAGAGGCAACTGACCTTGACACAGGGTCAGTTGGAGGGTGATACGTACTGTAATAAGATCAATAACCTGTGATGTTATATATGAAATTTGAACACTTTACTCCAAATGACTACAAAGTTTTAAGAACTTTAACGTAAACCTTAACCAAAACCTTAACCAAAACCTTAACCAAAAACTTACCCAAAACCTTAACGATAACATATTGCATTGTAACTTTCTTGTCCTTGGGAGTAGAAAGTTCAAATTTTATATATAACCTCCTGGTCATCGTCTTTCCTAATGCCAATAACTTCCAGCCCTCCAACTGACCCTGGGTCGGAGTCAAGGTCACTTTATTATATATCAATAGTTGCGTTAAAATTTGGTGACGGTTCATGTTTTTAAGTGACCTTGACTTGGACCCAGGATTAGTTGGAGGGCTGGAAGTTATTTGCATTAAGACGGAAATTGGCCAGGAGGTTATATATGAAATCTGAACATTCTACTCCCAAGGACAAAAACGTTATAAAACAATATGTTGACGCCGTCGAGCCTGCCAACATTAGCAGCGCCTATATCTGGCATTTTTTTAAAAAGGAAGTAGATTTAAACAAGAGGTCAATGACCTTGAAACTCTACTGATTGATTTTGATTTCAGGAAGTAGTCGCTACAAACTTGTTTTTTGAAAATTTATTTTTAGCCGCGGCAGCCATCTTGAATTTCCGGCCGACCTGAAATTTTGCTAGGATCAATTAGACATCAAGAGCAACATTCTTGTGAAGTTTCAGGAAAATCCGTCAAGTAGTTTCAGAGGAATAGTCGCTACAAGTTTTCATTATATAACTCTATGTAAACAAAGATGGCCGCTGACAGCCATGTTTAACATCCAATCAAAACGATTTTTGACAAGGACCAACATCATGTCATGTTGATCATTTTAGAAAAAGTCCAATATCAATAACACTAATAGTTTTCAAGAAGTAGTCGCTACAAACTTGTATTTTGAAAATCTATTTTAAGCCATGGTGGCCATCTTGAATTTTCTGAAATTTTGCTAGGATCAATAAGACATCAAGAGCAACATTCCTGTGAAGTTTCATGAAAATCCGTCAAGTAGTTTCAGAGGAGTGGTTGCTACAAGTTTTCATTATATAACTCTATGTAAACAAAGATGGCCACTGGCAGCCATGTTTAACGTCGAATCAAAATAATTTTCGACTCGGATAACCATCTTGTCATGCTGATCATTTTAGAAAAAGTCCCATATCAATATCACTTATAGTTTTCAAGAAGTAGTCCCTACAAACTTATTTTTTAAAAATCTATTTTTAGCTGTGGCGGCCATCTTGAATTTCTGGCCAATCTGAAATTTTACTAGGATCAATTAGACATCAAGAGCAACATTCCTGTAAAGTTTCATGACAATCCGCCAAGTAGTTTCAGAGGAGTAGTCGCTACAAGTTTTTATTATATAACTCTATGTATACAAAGATGGCCGCTGGCAGCCATGTTTAACGTTGAATCAAAATAATGTTCGACTCGGATCAACAAAGTTGTCATGCTGATCATTTTAGAAGAAGTCCCATATCAATATCACTTATAGTTTTCAAGAAGTAGTCGCTACAAACTTATTTTTTAAAAATCTATTTTTAGCTGTGGCGGCCATCTTGAATTTCTGGCCGATCTGAAATTTTGCTAGGATCAATTAGACATCAAGAGCAACATTCCTGTAAAGTTTCATGAAAATCCGCCAAGTAGTTTCAGAGGAGTAGTCGCTACAAGTTTTACTATATAACTCTATGTAAACAAAGATGGCCGCTGGCAGCCATGTTTAACGTTGAATCAAAACAATTTTTGACAAGGACCAACATCATGTCATGCTGATCATTTTAGAAAAAGTCTCATATCAATATCACTTACAGTTTTCAAGAAGTAGTCGCTACAAACTGGTATTTTAAAAATCTATTTTTAGCTTTGGTGGCCATCTTGGATTTCACATCAACATGAATTTTTAGACTTCATGGCCAACATTTCTGTAAAGTTTCATGAATATCCATCCAGTAGTTTCAGAGGAGTAGTCTCTACAAAATTTTTTTTACAGACAGACGGACGGACGGACGGACGACGGACGGCATGAACTCTGCTGATCTAGTCGAGCTAAAAATCAAAATGTACCATTTTGCAATCCTTTTCAACTCGGACACTGATGCCGACACCAGTGTGAGTACAATAGCTCTCCTTATTCTTCGAATAGTCAAGCTAAAATTTGAGGTGATAATTTTGATGCTTGACAACTATACTGAGGGAAACAAAATAGCAAGTTATTGGAAATAATACATTTTTGGTTGTAAAATCGAGAAACTACTGCCATAGACACAATATTTTATTAAACACACATCAATAACAGTCGAACATCTTAATGACGTAACGAATAAATGAACGTAGGGGTCAAGCCCGCAAAGTCCCAAAATGTCAGTATATCTTGTATACAGCATTATTTCATCTACAAAACTTGCTAAACTTTTTTCCCTCAGTATACTTCAAGATAGCTGTGTGTCCCTTTAATCATTGTATTACAAGAACATTGTGTGCGTTCAGGGTTCTCCCATCGGCAACCAGGGGTTAATTTTGGGTTACCCAAACCGATCGTAGCATTTGGTACCAACGAGGCCACCGATACTACCTCAGGTGTAGAGTCGTTGGAAGATTGGTTACCAACGTTCTACATATCGGCGAACCAACGGCTAACGAACGTGACTGATGGTTACCGATAGCACTTTCGACAAGTTTGGAATCGTACGTATTTATATCAGTAAAATGTAACTTTATACAAGCCAAATCATTGTTTTGAAACAAGGAGATTTCCAGTCTGAGATAAAGAAGTTCACATCAGATCTTTCATCATAAAAATATGTCGTCTAGAACTGACAAATCAGGTGTCTGTCTTTTTTTCTTTCTCTCCAATTTCTCTTCTTTCAGTCCAAGTAATAAGTCTGTGTCGTGAACCAAACTGTCGTTATTAAAAATAGGAATTTTATTCTTGGAACGAAAATCAGAATTTTTTCTGCCATGGCCATATCTGTGGATATGATTACTGTTACTAGGCAATGTTTTTTTGTTTTGTTTCTCAGGTGATTTATGTAACAGATTCTGTTTATTTTGCCCCCTGGCTATACCGCTATTGACACCATCTTCAGCCAAACATGAGCCTGGATTGGCAGAAGTATTGTGGGTAAACGCGTTATCCAGGAATGAGGATACATTCCTCTGTTTTGCTGGCCTGATTCCCAGATCTGTAACTTTATCCCTCCTATCCCTGTTGAATACAAAAGGGAGGTGAAAATACATGCACAACTTTAACCCTCCTATCCCTGTTGAATACAAAAGAGAGGTGAAAATACATACACAACTTTAACCCACAACTATAATAGCCTTTGCTACACTTGTAAACCCAGATCAGCCTGCGAGTAACTCGCAGGCTGATCAGGGTTTACAATGTCTGGCTGCTGATCAGTCCTTTTCCAAAAAAACACCCCTTTGTCACATAAATGGAATGGTCTTAATTCGAAGAAAGAACAGTCCATTATATATTTGTAGCGGGTGAAGGGAAATGACAAAATGGATTACAATTTAAAGGGACACATGGTAATTTAGACTTTTTAAAAACTCACTATGTCCATGTTAGTTTTTCTACATAACTTGCATTTGTTCAATCATTAATATTAATTATAAGAACATTATAAAGCAAATTGGTTTTGCCTATTATTAACTGTTGATTTTATTGCACCAATAATATATGTAAACCTATAGTAGATTAAGACAAAACAATAAAATCTCAAAACTGTATTTAATTATAAGCAAGCAGATTTAAAGCCAAAATGATACTGGAAAATGAACCGAGACGATTATTTTAATGATTGAAGATTGCCGTATGTCCCTTTAATAAGAATATGTATATGAAAATAATTAAAGTTCAACAATATTAAACAAAAAATTAACTACTGTAAAATATGAAGTTAGCTCTAAATATTGCATTCATAATTCTCCGAACAGAATGTTTTTCCCTTGATGGCAGATAACTAATCTCTAGGATTTGCCTCGACTTTAAGCTCAATTGCAAACTCGGTAAAGACTAATCAAACTTTTTAAAACAAAATTAGGCTTTTTTCTAGAGTTAAAATTGAACAAAGGTTGAATGGTGTTTTACGTTCTTTTCAGCACATTTCAGGCTATACATAAGATTTTTTAGTGGTGGAGGTAGACCACACATTTTTTTCTGGGTAGAACCAGTACTGTTTACATTCCGCCATCCATTTCACCCTGAAACTTGAGCCTTCACAGCCTTCTGTTCGGGGTGAATGAAATCAAACAGCCAGAAAAATAAAACAGGTACAATATTCCCATATACCCTGCAGGAAATCTGTGTAACAAATATTCACTATTTCTGAGAGATATTGAATGAGGTAACTGCAGTAGAGTAAACGCTTATACTGAATCAAAGAAGCCTTCTGACATAATTCTTAAATGGTTTGACAGGTAAATATTGCAAGTTTAATTTTAATTACAAAAAAAATTGCTGAATCGACAGATTTGTAAATGTATCATCAATTTTCTGCGGCTGGACAAATATTAATAAATAAAAAAACAGGTGTATGACCTGATAATCTACTAATATCTCCTATTTTATGCAAATCATCTAAAAATGTATCGCCTTGTTTGAATTTCTTACAACGTGATTACATCCGTTCTTATTACCGGTTGCCAGTGGGAAATATGGTCTGGTACACCTCGTCTCCAAAGCAATAAAAAAGTGTAGAATTTTTAAGAAATGGTGATAAAATATTATACTGAGACTTGTCCTACAACATACATTGCCCTTTTCTTCGGAGAATTCTTCCTCTCAGCATTAGTAGTCATGAAGTCATCCAAAACACTAGTCACTATTAAATCTCGAATCACCGCTCTATTCTTTTTAGATTGCTTAACACCATGATGATATTCTTCATCCTCACTGCCATCTACACTTCTACTCTCTTTCCTCACTCGCGATGGTGGAGGTGCACCATGCTCATGTGAAGTCATCTGCTTTTCTCTTGCTACACCTTGTTTATTACCAAGCACATTATCACGTGCAGTCTCATGCTCAATGTCGCTCCCTGTTGCAGTGGATTCTGGTACATCTTCCTGAGAAGCTTCCGTGCTCCGATCACGGTCTGTGGCGTCGGAATTTCCTGAGTCACTCTCCAAATCTAAAACATGATCACATTTCAGTCTGGCCCTTTTTTTAGAAACAACTACTTTTGAGAATTTTGTTTTTTGACAGTTTTTCCGAGAATGTGAATTCTTTGCAATTTCATGTTTATTGTTTTCATCCTCATCATCATCAGGTTCCATTTTTGGATATGCCGTATTAGTATTATTGTTAGTTTTTGCTCTTAGAATAACTTTTGAGTGTTTTTTGTCTTTTTTCACAGAAATGTTACATGGATCACTAGATTTCTTCTGTCTTCTGTGAATGTGTTCTTCTTCATTCTGTCTGACTTTAAAGTTATTAATAACATCTGTTTTACCAGCCTGAAATAGTCAAACAGATCAAATTTCTTTTTTGGATTTCTTCCTTGATACCAAACAGAATATTAGGTCTACACGTTATTAAAACCTGTAACTGACCAAAGTCGAGCAAATTTATCATTATAACAACCTTTATCATGTAACACCACCAAACTCTCTCTTTAACATTCTTTACTCTCACTTTTTCCATATTTACATATATCATTTCTATGTTTCAACTTTGTATTGATTTCAGATTTTCTATAAACAAATGGATTGTCAGATAGCTCTTATACTGTTTAAACTGAGTCAGAATCCTGTGGGGTGGAAGGAGGGCAGGGACAATGTGAAACTTTCAATATATGTTCTTTATGTTTAGGTAATCTGGTGGAGGCATGTCTGATGGAAAACATCATCTGTCAGCTCATCTCCCTCTGCGCTTGCTGTTCCAATATAACCAAATATGATGTATTAACGGAACATAAAACACCCGTTTCATTTCATTTAATTACTGCAGAAGATACTCTAAGAAGACAGGAATGCTCCATGCTGACTTCATAAACATGTTACTAGTAGCTTCCTTGCTTGACACTCGGCATATAAAGGGTAGTTCTAGGACTGGTCGGCCCGGTGTCAGTATAATGTGACTGGGTGGGGTATCATGACATGAGTCTACATCATAGTATTCCAGTATGGCAGCACTATGAAGTGAGCATATGGCTCACTGCTGCAAGTAGACAATATGATTGAAAGATTGTAAGAAGTGACTTTTAAACCCCATAAATATTTTATGCTGACCACTGACCTGCCGGAGTATTTCTGTTGCTACCTCAACCAACTCCTTCTCTGTCATTACATACATAGTCTTTCTGAAAACGGCACATGTTTAATTATAAAATTATATAAACTCATCATGTTTTCATGATTTCATAAACAATTGAATTGGGGTTTTATGGCGCACCAACACAATAAAGGTTATATGGCACCAAACAGGGATGAACATGCCAGGCTCATCCTCCATTTACATCTAGATAAAATATAGATAATGGACCTAGAACCTTCTAACCTGCAGAACTGCAGAGTTGCTGCAAATTCTATTGTAGACATTCCATTTATGATGGAGCGACGTTTCCACATTTGTATATGCAGTGTCATGAAGAAAACCTTAAATGAGCATGATAAAAAAATGACAAAATGAACATGAAGGGGGGTCCTACCCCTCTGCCTCTAGCGGGATTTGCAGTGGTTGTAATATACCCCGGCAACCACACGGGGAGATTTCATAAACAACAATTTATAAAAATGTAATATGATCCTTTTCATCTTGTGTCGACAATACGTGAAATTTATGTCTTCATCGACCCATAAACTAATTTTAAGATATTATATTGTGCATTACACAGATTAATAATACAGCTGAAGTAATTATTTGTTTAATTATGTGGGTTATTTAGAGCTGCTCCTAAATACAGATTGGGATACACAAGAATCCTGGATCAACAAAATCTTTCTACCAATAAATTTCAATGGTTGACCGTTCCTTCAATGACACGAGTATAAACGGTAAGTGAGGCATCCCGGTAAATGTAACTATCCAAGTGATAGAGCAGCATTGGATAAGTGTTATGATGTAACTGATGTATATATGTATGTACCGGCATCTAAAGACAGTCATCATTACAATACATTACAGCAATCATGATGTCAAATCATATTTCTGCCTAAGTGCTTTTTTAGTATTTTGAAAATTAGATAATTCATATAAATACATTACAAGTCATATCAAGTGCAATCACTGTACAGTTATTGCTCTAACTTTTTTTCACAAAGTATTTTCTTTATGTCAAATGCTCTCCATGAGCCTTGGATAATAAATAAACTTGAAAGTAACTTAAACTGGAGGAGTTAAATGCAGAACTATTGTAACTATATATAATTCTAATACGACCTGCGCAGTCTTTCATATAGAGAGACAACTGTATGTTATTCTACGAAAAAATACAGCTGTTCCATTAATTCCCCGCGTATATTTCATCCGTTGGAAGCGCCACGTTACATGACGTCACTTGGTAAATATACCTCACAAAGACAAACTCAACAGTAATTTTAATGAAATGCTAATTACAACAAACTTGCCATGCTCCCAAACCTGGCACACACCCCGATATAAACCCATCATATGCATCAGTACACATAACATTCATAAGGATCTTGAACAGAGAACATTTGACGTCATACAGCGCAAGCTATATGATGTAAGCAATGACTTAATTGTTTGTCACGTGACTACCAGCGTATTTAAACATACTGTACCGCGCAGAACTTGGCATACGGGGGCTCCCAATGGCACAGCCTGTAAACATAGCAGCTTGATTACCTTGACCTCCGAGAAAATATATAGTGCCCCCACAATAGCCTAAACAATGGGAATATTGTTGTGTTAGAATCAAAATAATAAAGTATTTTATCGTAGAATAAAATACAGTTAGTCGTTCGGATGCGAGTAATTAAATCACTCGTGCTAATGCACTCGTGATTTAATTACTACGCATCCGAACTCCTGTGTTTTATTCACCGATAAAATACAGGTACGTACTTATTATTTCTTAAATAAATAACAAGACACAATCACGTCCTCGAACTGTACTGAAATCTGAAATTATATTTAGACTTCAATTACTATGGTAACTATTAAATTAACATACAAAGATTTTTCAATAAAGTTAACAACCAACCTTATTTTCACATCAGCAGTAGCTATGCTATTTGATTTATTAGAGTCCAGTGATGACCTGGAAGAGTTACTTCCCTCTTTCCCCAGCATCCACTTGGGCAGGTCACGTGACATGGCACTGCTTCGCGATTGGTTGGATATGGAAATATTGCTTCGTGATTGGTTGGCTATAGAAATATCTTTTGGACTGGTTTCCAGTTTACTTAAATCTGACTGGTTGACTTTGTTTGGAGACATTTTACTTCCAGGCTCACCAATTCGGGATGCTAGAGTGCAGTACAGGTCCTGATACCTGGTGGGAAATAATGAAATAACTATCAAATAATTAAATACATATACCGGTACACATGCACAATTATCATACCTCAAATTTTTATTTATATAGAAACATTGCAGCACTAAATTTTAAAGAATTTGACAATAGAAAAAGATATATCTTTCAGAGAATATCATGACATAGCGGGGTGACACGGGGTCAAAGAATGTCGTGGCATAGCGGGGTGACATGGGTTCAAAGAATGTCGTGTCATAGCAGGGTGACATGGGGTCAAAGAATGTCGTGGCATAGCGGGGTGACATGGATTCAAAGAATGTTGTGTCATAGCGGGGTGACATGGGGTAAAAAAATGTCATGTTATAGCAGGGTGACATGGGGTCAAAAAATGCCATGTTATAACGGATTAACACAACCCTGATTTTCCTAACTTTCCAAAAAAAAATCCTGACTTTAGAAAAAAATTACGGAACACAAATAAAAAGCGAAAAAAATATAATAACAGAATGCCCAAATATGGGAGATTTTGTTATTGGATTAATTATGCATTATTTTCCTTAATAATCACAAGATGTGTGTAAATTCACTTGCACAGCTTCTAAACATGTCTTTTCATCTGTAAATAGAAAACCTTATATAAGAGTCTGTTTAATATTGACTTTATTAAACAAGGTAGATAAAATTATAAGATGCAACACTACCAAACTGGTTCAAACAGAAAATGCGTTTCGTTCAGACAGTTCCTCTTTAACGTATTCGCGGATAAATATAGTAACGCCAGCGCGTGAGGCGATTTAAATATATTTAGTGCGCATAGAATATAGTTCTAAACTTTGACACAAATTATGGCTGTAATAAGCAAATGTAGAAAAAAGTAGTTCCATTTTTTCCGGCAGGCTGATCAGGATTTAGTCTGGCGGCTGATCAGTCATTTCCCCCAGAACACCACTTTGTCACATAAATGGAATGGTCTTAATAAAAAGAAAGAACAGTCCATTATGTATATGTAGCGGGTTATGGGTTAAGGAAGCCAGCGGTGCCACAGAGGCTCAAACCTGCCTACTATGCTATCCAATGAGCCCGGCCAGCTCTTTTTCAAAAGAAACTTGTTAGAGCATAGCCATAGGATCTTGTATTTTAATGCAAGGTTTATTGAAATTGCCATCATTCTTTACATGGTTTACTATTTAGCTTTGCTTGTGTTCAAAGAAATATCTACAAGCATAAATTATCCATGTCAAAAATGTGTACATATTTTAACAACAAAACACAAATCGTGCGAAAACAGGTAAAAGGCACTGCCACTGGAGTCGCAGATATTATATAATATCTGCGGCTCCAGTGTTATATAGATAATAGGGGATATCGTTCTTTTGTTTTTTTATATAATATCTGCGGCTCCAGTGCCAGTGGTAAAAGTGCCTTCGTTTTAATATCCACTGGTCAAAGGATCTTCAACACAGTTAAAGCAGTTGTAATAAGTATGCAACTGAAACATAAATCAAGAAGGCAAAGTGACCCTGATATGACAGACCGGTACATTCTTGTACGTTGAAAACTTCATCAAATAAATGCAGTTCAAACCTTTCAATGACATCCCACGTATCGGCAAACAAATATTCAGACCTTCCAAAACCTAGAGACTCATGTACATATCCACTATCAAACATTTCCCGTTTGTTGTACATGGGTATGGTAGCTTGTGACTTTTCCACAATGTCAGGTATACATTTAATAGTCTTCAACATGTCTGGAATTGGTGGAGTTACAAATGCATGACTAGAAATCACCTGGAAAAAAACATGTATAAAATAATAAAACTTCCACCAATGAGAGCATTAAGCTGCAAACGACAGAGAATACTATGTCAGTGTCTGTTGCTATTAAGTTTATTAGCTTAGAAAACATAGAATGGCGAAGTTCTAACATTAATGGTATGAAAATATTTGACACTTAAAAAGAAAAACATGGACAATATTTATTAAGTAGGTGCTAATTTTAATAATTTTATAAACTTAGCAAAAATAAAAATATGCAAACAGTTACAATGTTTAGTTTACCAACCTCGTCAACAGTCAATAATAGTATAATTATGCCTTACCAAGGATGGATGTTCCAACACTCTCGATGCCTGGTGAAGAAAATAATATATATAAAAGTAACCATGGACTTCTTAATTTGTACTTTAAGACTGTAAAATTTCTATACAGAAATTGTTTTATAGACAGGTGGTGTGATTTGAAGCATAAGAATCAATTTTAATTTTCATTTACAATACCGGTACTCGTTAGAGGCCAGTTTCCGTCATTCTCATTTAAAAAACGTTTTTACACTGCTGATTACTTTCGCGATGTCACTTATTGTCAGACGTTTATAACTGAAGATTGGAAACAGGAAAAACAACCAAAAAGTAAATAACCAAAAAGTAAATAAGCGGTAAAAAACGAAAGGGATTTCTCCGAAAAATGTGTTTACTTCCTTATATGGCGTTGGGGATGCGCGTGCATACTGCCGCATAATAAACTATTAAAAAAATAACAATGTAATGACGTCATATTTTTATCACTCTTCAGTGGACGCAGTTAAAATACACCGTGATTATATAATTTAACCAAAGAGAAGCAACTCGTACAACCTGTATCTGTTTGATTTACACAGAGTTACTGTAAATTGTCGTCGTTGAACGTTTTACATTGACGTTACCAGGCGCATTGTTATAACGATCGATTTGACTGATGGAATAATGCAAACATACCATTTTTAGAATGAAATTGTTGAATAGACTTGCAAACAAGTTTCTAATTCATAAAGGTTTACTGTATCTTGACCTAGCTGAATCTATCACTCGATAAATTACATGACGGAAACTGGGCTTGTAAACAAAATGATTTCTCAGTTTTAGTCTATTTATAAAAAGGTCACGTGCCACTTCGATAATTTATATAAAACAAAATTCTTTGGTATCAAATTTCCAGGAAGAGGTAACCTAATAGAAAATAGAGTACACATTGTCAGGATACATAGATTTGTCTGAAAAATTAGTTTATGTTTACATAAGTGACGGAAAGTGGCCCCCGACAAGTACATAACATTCTAAATTATTTTAATAAATCAACAAACAAAACAATTGATATTCTTTTTTTACAAATGCCAAGAGCATGGAGAAAATAACTTAAACCCACTGTGAAATTAGTTTTACCTTTATATGTCTCACACCAGCACTGTCTGCCATTTTCATGTGACTGGAGGTCTCATACAGGTATACTGTGCTCTATAAGATGGAATGAGAAACAAAGGGCTTAACTACATACTTAGCTAGAATCTGAACATAAAATATTTATTATCTCTTTGGCTGGTTATTGATTTGTCAGGATATAATTTAAACAGCATTTTTAAATTTGGAGATTTTTTTTTTTAATATTAAAGACATTTCATTTAATACAGTGAGGTTAAATATTTCCTACCGTTAATATCTTTTAGGTCTATACATACAATCAAAATCATCAAAAATACACACACACATTTGTTAAATTTGACTGTGTCCTCAACGGATGAAGGGACTATATAAATTAGAACCACACAGGCCATCCTTAATAAACAGTTTGCTATTTCCAGACCCAAGTAGGTAGATAGGTTTCTTTAAAAGTTTTTTCAAGACAGTAAAATTATTCTTTAAATAAAAGCAAAAAAACATGTTGATCTAGAATTGCTATAATGCCTTGCATGCGAGAGGTCGTAGGTTCCAGCCCCGGCAGGGTTAAGATACCAAAGACTTCATAACAGTTATACCAGTAGCTCCCTTGCTTGATGTTCAGCATATAAAGGGTAGTTCTAGGACTGGTCGGCCCAGTGTCAATGTGACTAGGTGGGGTATCATGTCCTGTGTCTACCACATCGTATTCCAGTGTGGCAGCACTATAAAGCTGAGCATAGAGTGCATTGCTACAAACAGACACTGCTGTTATACGACTGAAACATTTTACAGTGACGTTAAACGCTATACATGTACGTACATAAAATAAAATAGTTTTGGGTAGATCCCTTTTTTTAGCGGGTAGGACGGAAACAGCACACAAACAATATTTTATGACCAGTCACACACTTAAGCAATGTTGTACATGTATCAATAATGTAACAGCTAAATAATACATTCAGTACAACTCTTACTCTGGCATGCAGATTTAAGCAGTGTCTGCGCTGTAGATAGGCTAGAATCCCTGGTTTGGGAGGAATGATGAATCTGCCAGCAATCTTTGGATCGTCTATGTGGATCGCATATACTGGATGATCTGTGAACTGACGATGGGTGGAAAATATAAATGGAATCATATTAAGAATGGAATCATAGGTACGTCACATTAAGAATGGAATCATAGGTACGTCACATTAAGAATGGAATCATAGGTACGTCACATTAAGAATGGAATCATAGGTACGGGTACATCACATTAAGAATGGAATCATAGGTACGTCACATTAAGAATGGAATCATAGGTACGTCACATTAAGATGATCATAAACCAGTTACTGATTTTGTTCAACAACTGTAAGTTATATCCGAAAATGTGTTGGTGCATGCTGGGTAAAAAAATAAACATCAGCAATTGTATTAAAAATAAATATACGAAGTGAAAGATTATACAATGCATGCTATTTTGATTTAACATTCATTTGCAGTGACTGTCTTTGCTTTAAATGTCATTAAGGGTTGGATGACTTCATCATTCCAAGATTGCCTTCTCCATTTCTGTTTCCTTGCTGATTTTTAATGGGTCATATCTCCTTCATTTTTATGGTAATTTGATAATTTATATACCCTTTTCTAAGTATTAGGGGTCTTTCAAATAAAACATGTTTAAAATAAGTTCAACATCACTTTAAAATATTTGTGAATAAAGAGTACCAGTACCTTCTGTTTCTGTAAAATAGTAAGCTTATATCCAAGAGATGGACTTAGGCTTAGGCCAAATGCAATAATATGTGTGGTTTCTATAGTATAACATTATTCTATTTTCTAAAAAAATTGTTTTCTATATTTTGTTGTTTTTTTCACTTGATTCTTTTATACCCTAATAAACTAACTTAAATATATATTTGTTGATATCGTCGGATACTGAACCGATAGAAAAATTAATTTAAAACAAAAGAAGAAAAAACTTGAAGTGGAAAAAAAAAAAATTTTGGGGCATAAAATGTTTAGTGTAGGCCACTAAGGGAAACCAGAACCACACATATAATTTTATTTGACCTTATAATACTATTGCTGGGCATGAAGCTGTCTCAGTCCTAGGTTATATGAAGCTGTCTCAGTCCTAGGTTATTGACAGATTTGATGCTGGGCATATAGCTGTCTCAGTCCTGGGTTATATGAAGCTGTCCCAGTCCTAGGTTATTGACAGATTTGATGCTGGGCATGTAGCTGTCCGAGTCCTACATTATTGACAGAATGTAATACTTTTGCTGGGGATGTAGCTGTCTCAGTCCTAGTTTATGGACAGATTGTAATACTATTGCTGGGCATGTAGCTGTCTCAGTCCTTGGTTATGGACATATTGTAATACTATTGCTGGGCATGTAGCTGTCTCAGTCCTATGGACAGATCGTAATAATATTGCTGGGCATGTAGCTGTCTCAGTCCTAGGTTATGGACATATTGTAATACTATTGCTGGGCATGTAGCTGTCTCAGTCCTTGGTTAAGGACAGATTGTAATAAAATTGCTGGACATGTAGCTGTCTCAGTCCTAGGTTATGGACATATTGTAATACTATTGCTGGGCATGTAGCTGTCTCAGTCCTAGGTTATGGACATATTGTAATAATATTGCTGGGCATGTAGCTGTCTCAGTCCTAGGTTATGGACAGATTGTAATACTATTGCTGGGCATGTAGCTGTCTCAGTCCTAGGTTATGGACATATTGTAATACTATTGCTGGGCATGTAGCTGTCTCAGTCCTATGGACAGATTGTAATACTATTGCTGGGCATGTAGCTGTCTCAGTCCTAGGTAATGGACAGATTGTAATAATATTGCTGGGCATGTAGCTGTCTCAGACCTAGGTTATGGACAGATTGTAATACTATTGCTGGGCATGTAGCTGTCTCAGTCCTATGTAATGGACAGATTGTAATAATATTGCTGGGCATGTAGCTGTCTCAGACCTAGGTTATGGACATATTGTAATACTATTGCTGGGCATGTAGCTGTCTCAGTCCTAGGTTATGGACAGATTGTAATAATATTGCTGGGCATGTAGCTGTCTCAGTCCTAGGTTATGGACATATTGTAATACTATTGCTGGGCATGCAGCTGTCTCAGTCCTAGGTTATGGACATATTGTAATACTATTGCTGGGCATGTAGCTGTCTCAGTCCTAGGTTATGGACAGATTGTAATACTATTGCTGGGCATGTAGCTGTCTCAGTCCTAGGTTATGGACAGATTGTAATAATATTGCTGGGCATGTAGCTGTCTCAGTCCTAGGTTATGGACAGATTGTAATAATATTGCTGGGCATGTAGCTGTCTCAGTCCTAGGTTATGGACATATTGTAATACTATTGCTGGGCATGTAGCTGTCTCAGTCCTATGGACAGATTGTAATAATATTGCTGGGCAGGTAGCTGTCTCAGTCTTAGGTTATGGACATATTGTAATACTATTGCTGGGCATGTAGCTGTCTCAGTCCTAGGTTATGGACAGATTGTAATAATACTGCTGGGCATGTAGCTGTCTCAGTCCTAGGTTATGGACATATTGTAATACTATTGCTGGGCATATAGCTGTCTCAGTCCTTGGTTAAGGACAGATTGTAATAATATTGCTGGACATGTAGCTGTCTCAGTCCTAGGTTATGGACATATTGTAATAGTATTACTGGGCATGTAGCTTTCTCAGTCCTAGGTTATGGACAGATTGTAATAATATTGCTGGGCATGTAGCTGTCTCAGTCCTAGGTAATAGACAGATTGTAATAATATTGCTGGGCTTGTAGCTGTCTCAGTCCTAGGTTATGGACATATTGTAATACTATTGCTGGGCATGTAGCTGTCTCAGTCCTATGGACAGATTGTAATAATATTGCTGGGCATGTAGCTGTCTCAGTCCTAGGTTATGGACATATTGTAATACTATTGCTGGGCATGTAGCTGTCTCAGTCCTAGGTTATGGACAGATTGTAATACTATTGCTGGGCATGTAGCTGTCTCAGTCCTAGGTTATGGACAGATTGTAATACTATTGCTGGGCATGTAGCTGTCTCAGTCCTAGGTTATGGACAGATTGTAATAATATTGCTGGGCATGTAGCTGTCTCAGTCCTAGGTTATGGACAGATTGTAATAATATTGCTGGGCATGTAGCTGTCTCAGTCCTAGGTTATGGACATATTGTAATACTATTGCTGGGCATGTAGCTGTCTCAGTCCTATGGACAGATTGTAATAATATTGCTGGGCATGTAGCTGTCTCAGTCCTAGGTTATGGACAGATTGTAATACTATTGCTGGGCATGTAGCTGTCTCAGTCCTAGGTTATGGACAGATTGTAATAATATTGCTGGGCATGTAGCTGTCTCAGTCCTAGGTTATGGACAGATTGTAATAATATTGCTGGGCATGTAGCTGTCTCAGTCCTATGGACATATTGTAATACTATTGCTGGGCATGTAGCTGTCTCAGTCCTAGGTTATTGACAGATTGTAATACTATTGCTGGGCATGTAGCTGTCTCAGGTTACGGACAGATGTGAGAAAAGGGATCACATTTCTGTGACGCTATGCCACATATGCAACTCGAATAAAAGTAATCTACTGGATAAGATTTGTCTTGAAATCTCTTCTTTTTTGTGTGTGAAAAAACAACTCTACTCACTTTTTTAGTAATGTGTCCAACTGCATCATGAATGTCTTCCACTTGTTGACTCTTACTTTGTTCACCTGTAGAATTCATAAGTTATCCCTTTATCATACTAATAATAATATTGTGATGATCGCAACACAAGACATGAAATTTATACCCATGTACAGAACTTTTATTGACTTTCTAAATATAGTATCTTGTTACACATATCAACACATTTAAAAAAATAAAATTATAATTTTGTTAGTTGTGAATAACTTTTTTTTCAATATATCTCATGAAATAGACATGTGCGAGTAAATAGTTTTTATATGATCACATTAATGTGTTCTGCAGTGTATTGGAGTGTAATGTAAATCATGCACAAATGAGTCTGAAGGACATCATATTAATGTTGTGCATGATTTGGCACAGTATACACTCTGAGTAACTATAGAAACATAATATTTCAGTCCCAAGAATTCACTTATTTGTTGGTAAAAATGTATTTAAAATGTGTTTCTTTGTCCAAATGTCATGAATGTTCAAATTGTCCCCACTTTCATCTGGCAATCATTGTTTCTACTAACGTACATTGCTATAAAATATTTGAAAGATGTGATAATGGATTAGAAAAGTTTATCGAGGTATGACAAATTATCACGTGATGCGATTTAGCCAATTGCAGTAAAATGCAGTTAAAGGTTTCAAGTTGGAATTTATTTAAAAGCATTTCTTTTACATTGATTGTGAAGCAAGTTCTTACAACTTGTATTAATCACTCTCGATGGCTTCCTGGGTAGAACCAGTACTAAGCAATGTGGATTAATTATCTCGCTCAAGGATTTATCGACCCCACGACCTCTAACTGTCCGATGCTCTACCACTGGACCACGCACTCCACTCCCCATCAAGTTGGAATTGTTAGCTATTGACCGACCTTTGAACTATTGACTGGCCTTTGAACTATTGACCTGTGTTTGAACTATTGACCTACTTGTGACCATTTTTAAACTATTGACCGATTTTTGAACTATTGACTGGCTTCTGAACTATTGACATGTGTTAGAACGATTGAACTGCTTTTGACCACTTTAGAACTATTGAAGTTTTACGACTCCATGATATTAAGTTCATGAATGTAAACAAGTAAATAAAGCATAAATGTAATGTCACTTCAAACAATATTTTCAAATCGGATAAATAGTTCACTGGCTTTATGCAACTTTTTGAAAGACTTAAATCAAATGGGGAAAAACACAACTGTCATAATGCACATGATAAACAGACAACAAAGCCTTTGAGTTTTTCATATCAATTAATAGTTTGTATACAATTCTGTTTGAAATAATGACGACAAACAGTATTCCTTGTGTGCCAAGCGTTGCAGACTTTTTTTCATATATTTATACCTGTCCTCATCTGGGACCCATCACAGATGATTATAATTCTGCCACATGGATTGACATCTGACCAGCGGCGACAGACTTTTATCAGATTTGTCACTGAATGTCTATGGTCATCTGACGTTACAGTGTGTAAGAACTCCCATTGTAGAAACAAAGCAGGCACCTCAAACTGCAAAGAGATTAAGCTTGAAGGAAAATTGTGTACATGTGACCAATGGTTTATATATACAATAGAAAAGCAACAGGTAACAGTAATTTTCTCAAAGTCACAAAATAAAATTCTGACTGCCAATAAACATGATAAAGGTCAGAAAATAAAACTGGGGCTGAGCTTTGAATAAATTTCATGGGAAATATTGAATGTGTATTATAAGAGCTCTGAATATAAGGAACAACACTATCATTGAGTATTACTTTATATAAAATTGCATGGATGCTAAATTTAACACTTTTTGGAAGGACTGCCTTGTGGTAATCAATATCTATGGGGGAAAATGCTGTCAAATATTGCCTTATAACAATCACTTAAATCTAAAAAAAACAACATTTTACTTATTTTCTATTTCTCGTGCTTCGTGCTTCATCCTTCGACAATTTTCATAAAATTCGAAATATGAGCTTCAGAGTGGTCATTTATTTTTTCTGAAGCAGATCAGTCTTGTGAACAGTTTTCAGAGAATTCAAAAGTAACAGATTCATACATGAGAAACTGACATCTTTTGACATTTTTTTATACTTTTTGAATGATTCCAAAGGGAAGGCTTTAGTAATGAGGGGAAACGAAACATAAATTGCCAATTTTTACTGTTTTCAACTCAATATGCTGGACAGCTGAGATGTATTTTTGTCTATCTGGGCGATCTGACTGATTTCATAACTTTTACATCTGGGCACTTATTAAAAATGTCCGAGATGTTGAGATAACCAGCAGGTGAAAACAAAGGGTACTAGAGTTTTTTCGAGAAAAACACTGCACAACATAGTTAAGTGTGATAGTGGATAGGGCACAATCTTGTTAAGGTATGATAAGACATCATACCGATGCTTCCTACTATGTTTCGTCGAAATCCAAAAGCAGTTTAGGAGGAGTAGCGGTGACAACATTAATTATTTTGTGACAGGACAGACACAGCAAAAATAGTGTTATGTCTTCTCCACTTCGTGGGGGCAGGGGTGGGGGGTGGATATACTTACTCAGTTGTCATTGGTCATAATTTAAGGTAAAATATATCCACATTGGTGTCTCAAAATAAGAAAGCACCAACAGCAGAAAAAGAAGATACATACCTGTACAGAAATAAAGTGTTTACTGTAATTCTTGTTAAAAATTATATTTACAAAGGGTTCAAGTCAGTTGAGAATAAACACCAAGTGCACCCACTACCCAAATGTGGAGGTGTCCTTTTATTGATCATTGATTGGTCAATTTATATTGATGATGTCATGCAAAAGTTATAACATATAGGCTTTGATAATGGATGACAGTGCATTTAGTTACCTTTTAGAAAAGATATACAAATGAACCTGTGATATGTTTTATCACATGTATAGACTGCAATTAAACTAGTCTTGAAATTACATACATTCTGCAACAAAGAGATTTCCCTAAAGACAGTAGTTGTTTATTTAGATAGGTGATCTCAGAAACAAAGGAGGTCATTCATTTAAAAAGACATTGTAACTGATTGTGTGACATATTTTTGAAGAAAAGCCAGCAAAAAAACACCAATTTATGTCCCTGTTCCACAGACAAAGCAATGCTCTTACATGTAAATAAAAGGCACACTATCAAGTTCCACTGTACTCACCTTGAATGCAGATCTGGTACATATACCAACCAGCTTTCTGTGGACTTCATCGCCCTCACTCTCACTGGGTTCATCAACTATGTAAACAAAATATATTGCAAGCATAGAACTGTTAAGTTTAATGATAATATTAAACCCTGTTGCACTGCACATTCACCACATGTTAGGTTATTACATTGGAACAGTCAAGCTTGCATGAGATATTTATGAATTGATGGAGTACCTCCTGACATGCCCCAAACATTGAGAATATACGAGCTGAACAATGGTATCGTCATCAATAAATGCTGTAGCCTTCAGTTCAATACCCCTCACAAAACTACGGAGGCAAAAATTACAACTATATAAAAACAAGAACATGATTCATTGATGTTATAAAATATATGAAATATGTATTAGACTGTATAGAGTCTGGCAATTTATGAGTATGTTAAGCTGAGAGATAAGAGAATTGAAAGCCCTCCTACCTATACCATGTCTGTAATTAATCTCCAAATCAGTCTCGTTTCCGAACCACTTCAAAATCTGTAAGTCGTCACACCTGTGTTTGTTCTCCCGTACATCCGACAGAGATAATGCGGCACTGCAAAGTTCACGCGCCCAAAACAACTGCTGACAACCATACTTTGGCACAAGGTTTACAGTTCCAATAGATATCCCCCTACACTGAAATATAAATGGTTGACTGGCATTCAATGTCTCCTTAAAACGCAGAGTTCATCTTGGGATAGGGACCTCGGTGAACAGAGTGGTGAGGTGAGGGATGGAACCCACACAAATAATACAAAAGATTACATGATGACTGCATAATCAGTTAATTAAATTCTTTATTTCATTTCTATGGGTGAAGGAACAACATTTCTCATTGAAAGTAAATTCCTCATCACTATATATTAATAACTAACTCCGAACACAAAAATAACTGCCAAGTCATGACGTCAATAAAATGTTGCTGTGTCGACGTCATTCATTGATAAATGTTCAACAATGCAAAATATTTCAGTTAAAATCATACACTAACGTGACATTTAAAATGCAATTAATAGATAATTAAACTGCTTGGTTTGAGTATAAGGAAATCCTTCCCTTTTTGTTTAAACACATTTGCATTTTTTGTTTTTACAAAGTATGCAAATGGGTCGGGCCACAAGTTCTTACATTAGTTACGACCCTCCCCAAAATCTTTCACTTGATAGTAGGCATGTTTCGTTTTCACACACTCTCATTCGCTTGTTCGTGACAAGAACCACACACCTACCATCTCATGAAGGATTTCCCTTTCACTGATCCAAGGAGTTAAATAATCTCTATTTGATCTTCATCTGATAAGGACACACTAATGTGTACTACTCAATAGATGTCAATAAAATTGCTTGATGTTGTTAAACTTGAGACTAGATGTAAAATATATCATAAAACTAGCAAACCTTTTTCTGCAGTAAGCTGATATATGACTTTCTTGCATTTTTAGACTCATTCGGATCAAGTATGACTATCTTGTGACCCTGGAATAACAAGAAGATATTTTTTAATTAAATATGAACTAACAAGTTTACAGATTTCAGACAAAATTGTAAGCCTGATAGAATATTAAAACAAGTTAACATATTTCAGACACAATTGAAATCCTGATAGTAAAATTACTGAAAGAGACAAAAACTATTTTTGCAGGGCTATATGCCAGTGCTGAAGCATATTTAAAGTACCTTATCTTCAATCCTAAAATTGCATTAATGCTCAGCAGAACTGAGTCCAGCTCATTTAACAGTATTATTTCATTTTTAAAAAGTACTGCAGGCGATCTGGAAGAATTGTGGATGTCAATTCAAATCCAAATAAAACCATCATTATAATTATACCGGTACTTCAGCTTCATATGGAATGTGCATATGCACTAACATAGGTCCAATGATACGTTAATTATTGTTGACGAAATAGTTTGGCTTGGAAAACCAGACGACTCGGATAGTTTTTTGTTGTATTATCATTAATGTTAATTAATATGATGCTTTAAGGTTCTTGTAAATTCTAGTTTTGTGATCGAAGTACACTTTTTTTGAATTATATCATATGTACAAGAGTTAGCAATACAACTGCCATTTAAATTAAAGGGGTTGATGCACTACATGTATTTTCCAAGAAGTTTTTTTTTAAAGAGCTCTGAAAAACTTGAAAAAATGTGAAAGAATTATCAAAATGGCATGAAAAATAAAGGAGATATGACCTATTGAAAATCTGCATAAAAACAAATTGAGGCGGCCGCCTTGGAACGACGACGTTATCGTGCCTTTTTACCATATGTATTTGGCATATTCACAGAATGTCTTTTAAAGCAAAGCAAAGCATTGCAAATAAAAAATCAACATACAATTTATACATTTTACATCTGTCTATTATTTTTAATCAATTTGCAGTTATTGCCTTTGCTTTAAAATGTATTTTGTCCATATGCGATGACGTCATCGTTCCAAGATGGCCACCTTCATTTATGTTCTTTGCAAATTTTTAATAGATCATATCCAATTTATTTTTCATGGCATTTTGATAATTCTTTCAGCCTTTTTAGTTTTTCAGAGCCTGTTTTAATAAATTGTGTTGGAAAATAGTGCATCAACCCGTTTAATATAATGATTTAGCAACAAAAATTAAAGCTGAGATTTTCCTGATCCATCATTTTCATAAACAATAATTAAATCAAAAGTTATATGCTATATGTGGCTTAATCTAATGCATAGATGCACATTTTGTATGAAACTGATGCACATTACGATGGTATATTTGTATTTGGAGTGACACCCATCACTCTTCCAGATCACCTCCAGTCCCTTTAAAGGGACACGCGGCAATCTTGAAGTATTTGAAATGGGTGTCTTGATTTATATATCCAGTATCATTTTTACTTTTACCCTGGTTACATTTAAATAAATCAAATTTTAAGTATTCACTATTTCGTCTTATTATACTCGGAGTTTTAATATATTATTGGTGCAATAATATCAAAAATTAATAATATGCAAAAACAAATGGCTTAATACAATTCTTATAATTAACATTAATGATTGAACAAATGCAGTTTATGTAATAAAACTAAAGGGACGCCGCTAGTTTATAAAAAATCAAGATTGCCATGTGTCCCTTTAAGAAGAAGGGCATAGTTACCCCTTTCAAAGACTTGTAGGCTTCAAGTCCAACATCCCTGAGACCCAGTCTGGAATCTTCTTGAAAAATATTAGATGGTCGCAGCACATTGTGGGTCTTTGACAGCTTTTCTGTATAAAATGTGCCTTTTCCCTAAAACAAGGGATAAATATGGGTTAAATTTATATACATTATCATATATAATAAAGCAGCAATTTGTTTCACCCTTTTGGAAATGGTACCGGTACCCATTCAATTGGGAAAATTTGCGGCGTTTTGCCTTAATTTTGGAATGTTTCACTATCAAACAAAAGCAGTATGTGTATTGTATGTTTAAATACATTGCAAACACACTACCATGTATACATTCTCTTGTAGTATTTCATTACCCTCACCTAAAAGACCCTTTTAATCTCCCCGTCAATTGGTGGAGCAAGGGTCGGGGAGGACCATCCCTTGCCACACCTTACAATATCTTTACATTTACATGCATTATTCATATGAAATAATATTTTAGCATAATGAAATTACAATTAATACAGAAAATATACATGTATTGTACGGTTATGGCAGGGAGCATAAAAAATATGATTTCAGGAAGAAAAAAAAATCTGTTTAAGAAAAAAAACACTTCTTTACCTAACAGCTGATTGCTGTCCAAAGGCCCATCTGCTTATAAAAATTGTATATGTAAGTATTAAATATTCAATATTGATATAATTGATTTACGAATTGTCAGTGTCTTGGGTTTGCTCTAAAATTGTACCCGGAGGAGTGCATGGATAGGAGTAAGTATAATACTGATTAATCTACAATGGTTTTGTATTTGCTCCACGAATTTTCAAATCTTTCTAGTTGATTATTTCTAATTGCGATTTGTCTATGTGTTTCATACAGATACCTTAGTCTGTATATCATTGGGCTAAGGGAGAGCAGTGTTTTTAGTCGTTTTGAGGTAAATATATAGTATTTCATTTCTAAAATAATTTGTAACTCTACAGTCGATTGTTCTTCACCTGTGTTAAAAATAAATGCTTGTTCTGACAGATTCAGATTTATGTTTTTTGTTAAAAAGAAAGAGTTTATCTGTGTTAAAAATTCTGAGATGAAGGACAGGTCCAAAACATATGAACTATAGTCTCGTCTTGGTGGCAGAAGTGGCAGAAAGGGTTTTCAGCTTTTTTTATTTTATGTAGATAATGCTGTGTTGAAAGAAGCCGATGGTTAATTCTTGTTTGAAACCATTGTAGTATTGTGCTAGAGGTAAATTTGAAAGGGGATGAATATATGTCTTTCCATGTTTCGGCTTCAATATCATAAGTATGTTCCCATTTGATTTTTGATGTTGGACTTCCATTATTTCTATTAAAAATGGAATACATATCAATGCAACCTTTCTTGTTTTTGATGATTGCTTTAATATTCGCAGGTAAAATTGGGTTTTCTAATTTGTTCATTGTTATTTTGTTTTGCAATTGTTTTCTAAAGGTTTTAATGGCAGCTACTACTCTTTCGTAGATTAGAAAATTTGTTTTAAAGGGGTTGATGCACTATTTTCAAACATGATTTATTTAAAAGAGCTCTGAAAAACTTGGAAAAAGCTGAAAGAATTATCAAAATGTCATGAAAAGTAAAGGAGATGTGACCTATTGAAAATTTGCAAAGAACATAAATGGAGACGGCCGTCTTTAACGATGACGTCATCGCGCCGTTTTACCATATATGGCATATTGACAAAATGTATTTTAAAGCAAAGAAAACCACTGCAAATTGATTAAAAATAAATATACAGATGTAAAATGTATACATTTTAGTATTATTTTTCATTTGCAGTGATTTTCTTTGCTTTAAAAGACATTTTATCAATATGCCAGATATGGCAAAATGGCGCGATGACGTCATCGTTCAAAGATGGCCGCCTCCATTTATGTTTCTTTGCACATTTTCAATAGGTCATATCTCCTTTATCTTTCATGGCATTTTGATAATTCTTTCAGCTTTGTTCAAGTTTTTCAGAGCCCTTTAAAATAAACAGTGTTTGAAAATAGTGCATCAACCCCTTTAATACCAGTTTTTTCTTCAGTTTTTTCTTCGAACTCAGTAAAAGAATAAAATCCACCATTTTCATTGATTAAGTCATTTATAAAAATGATGCCTTTCCTATACCATACTTCGTTAAAAACGGCTTACCGCCAATCAAAATATTGTAACTATATAGTAGTGGGTTTGACAAAAAGCCCTCATGTGAGTTAGGCAAACAAAAATCAATAAGTTTAACATATGAAATTAGCACATCTTTCCAGAATTTTTTTTTTTTTTTTTTATTAATGTTTCACAGTAATTTTTGCCAAAAGATGTTATTTTTTTAATATCTATTATTTTTTCAACCAGTTGCTTCCAAGTATCCTCATTAGTTATGAGTCGTCTTATCCAGGTAGTTTTAAGGCTGAATATAAATGCTTTAAGATTTAACATTTTGAGACCACCTTCAAAATGTTGCTTAACTATTACGGATTTTTTCATTTTTGCAGGGCCTTCCCGTAAAAAGTCATAAAATATGTTATTAATTTTTGTTAATCTGTTTTCATTTGGATTTGGAAGAGATATAAATAAATGATTTAAAATAGGAAGTAGTAATGTTTTAATAACTGTGATTTTACCAATTGGTGTTAAATATCTTCGCAACCCGTTTTTACCGGCAAGTTGTGTTTTTGTATGCCGAGAATTGAAAAAAAAGGAAAAAGAGGGGTGCGACTTGATTGAGTATTACTACAAGTTTTAGCAATTTTTCCTAAATATAGCGTACATTACTGTAACCCTTCAGTTTTCAGCCCTTTCGAAGTCCAGTTCAAAGTTACTCGGGCTTGTCCCTGATGTCGGTCTAGTCAGGGCTGTTAATGTCACAGAGATGGCCAAGCTTTACGAGCATGATTTGCCATCTATAGGAATACTGTAGATGGAAGGCACTGGCTTTCAATTTGAGAAGGATATTCCAAGCACATGCGCATAAGTGCCTTAAATAATAAAAGTCTGTGATCCAAATTGGATTCCGAATATATATATATATATTGCTTCGAATCGCATGCACAATGCCCGTGACTAGCGCCGAATGTGAGCGTTCAGGCAGCACACGAAGGCGATTACATCATTACTCTAGGGCATCTATTACCAGCGAGCGACTGTCATCTCTTGATAAATATTCATTAGGCCGTGAATAAATCCATGCCTGTGCCTCCAACCCATTCACGGTGTCATACCAGTCAGGAAGTACTTCCGATGTTAAAGTATTATGTCTGTTGTCATTAATATTAGTATTTTACTGTGTTTGTCAGGACTATTTCTTTGGAGAGTATGAGCACAGAGAGTAGGTAGAAATGTGGTTGGTAGAGATGTGGGTTTGACAGATGTCAAAATACGCATAGTGTGAATAAATGAATGATGCGAAATGTTGAAAAACTGAATCGGTGTTTTATTCCAGATATGGGACCGTTTCCGAGCCAAATGTGTTTCATTCACAGAATTAAATTGTATTTAAGTGAACGAATGTTGTGGAACTTGTGACTGATCTCGGACGAGTTTACTTGTTGGCCCCCCGCTATATTTAGGATTTAAAAAAAGCACTACCTGGCACCCAGAATAAATTTGTTAGTATTTTATAGATATTATAATACTAGATGTCATTGGAAAACTCAGAATATGCACTTTCTAATCTGATCTCCAAAAATAGCTTATTTTGCATTGTGTTCAATGACAAATTATGGGCTGATTTTCAGCGGTCTGAATTGTTTTTGTAATTTTTTTAAGTGTAATCTTTGTTTGACACATTGGAGGATATATAATGGAAATACATTAGTTGTCAGATAGAAAATCATTGAGAAATTAATCCATTTTACCACGAATGAAGGTCCATGCATTAAAATCAAATCCAATTTGGAAACTCGCGCTTCCATGTTTGGCAGCTTATAACATTAGCCTTAGAATATGGGAGAGACTAAAACCCGGTGGCTATAAAATAGTCGGGACTTTCAAAAAAAAGATCATAACCATTTGGATGGTTGGTTGGTTGGTGCATGGATATATATGTGTGTATGTCGATATATGGTTGGTATTTTACGTCATAAATATCTCTATATGACGGTCGATCATTTTAGTGGTGGAGGCATAATCGGGGCGTTACTTGTACTTGCAATAGTTTGCAAGCACATAAATTGTTTGCCAAATTCAGGGAGTAAAGTATACTTTATAGGTTGAATGTTTTCAACATCTTCTCGAAGGTGATGATGTTATTGCCAATTGCATGTAGTTTGCTGCATCCTGCAAATGTTTTTCTTGAATGTATCAGAGAAAAATTTCTATTTCAGCAAGTTGCTGAACCAACTAGATATAGAGCTGATGATGAACCATCAGTTTTGGACCTCGTCTTTACGAATGAGGAAAACATGATAGAATCTGAATCAGAATCAATCAAATATAACCCAAGTTTAGGAAAAAGTGATCATCTAATCCTAACTTTTATGTTTAATTGTTACACAGACCTCGAAGTCAATACGACAGCTAAATTGAACTTCCATAAAGGAGACTATAATCAGTTAAATAGTGATTTGGGTGATATAAATTGGAATGATGTCATAGGGGAAAAAACAATAACTGAGACCTGAAGCAGCTTTGCTGAAACCATAACAAAATCATTAGATAACTCAATACTAGTGAGTAGAGCTAATCTTAGGCCTACCAGGAATAACCCTTTTGACTTATTGGAAGATAGATAGACCCTTTAATAGACATTACATGTCATCAGGATAAAGCATAGAAAATGGACTAAATATAAAAATTGCAAAAATGAGAATAACTACAACGATTACAAAATTGCTAGAAATAATGTAGTGTACGAACTAAGAAGATGCAAATATGAATATGAAAAGGATCTGGCATCAAAAATTAAAACGGATGATAAACTATTTTGGAAGTATGTAAGGTCCAATACTAAAACCAAAATATCGGTTTGTAACTTAGAGAAACCCAATGGAGAACTAACAAGGTGTGATAAAGAAAAGGCGGAAATATTAAATAATCACTTTACCTCGGTCTTTACCAAAGAAAACATTGAAATGATTCCGATTATGGAGGAAAAACTAAACATAACTAGGCTAAGCAATATAAATATCACAGAAGATAAGGTTAACAAAATTCTAAATGATATAAAGTCATCGAAATCTCAGGGGCCTGACAACCTGCATCCAAGAGTATTTAAAGAATGTGCAAATACACTGACAGTACCTCTTACACAATTAATTAAGAAATCTATGGAAGAAGGGAAATTACCTGATATCTGGAAGACTGCCAATATAACTGCAGTCTGTACATCTGGAAAAAAATCTAAACCTGGGAATTATCGACCAATTAGTCTGACACCAATAACATGTAGAATCATGGAAAAGATTGTTAGAGTGGAATTAGTCGACCATCTTATTAGGTATCTTCTTATATCAATTCATCAACATGGTTTCACACGGGGCTGCTCCTGTGCAACTCAGTTGTTGGAATGTATAGATGATTGGTCGGAAGCAATCGATAATGGGGAAGAAGTAGATGTCATATATCTTGACTTCAAAGCGGCGTTTGATACATTTCCCCATAAAAGTCTACTTAGAAAAGTTAAAGCCATGGGAATTTCAGGCAAACTTTATGACTCGATAGAAGATTGTTTAACTAATCGAAAACAAAGGGTAGTAGTAAATGGGCAGGAATCAGGCCTCATGGATGTCACAAGCGGGGTTCCTCAGGGCAGTGTTCTAGGGCCCGTACTATTTCTGATATATATCCTGTACTTCTAAATTGTTTGCAGACGATACAAAACTATATATATGCATTAGTGACCAAGTAATACACATAATTTACAGGATAACATATTCAATGCATGTAATTGGGCTAAAAAATGGCAAATGGTATTCAATGCCAAAACATGTAAACACCTTCACATCGGAAACGATGATGATGTAAACAATGTGTATTTTATCAAGGATCAAGCAAATAAAATTGAATAAATTACTAAGGTATCGCAGGAAAAAGACCTAGGGGTAACTTTTGACTAAAAGTTAAAGTTCTCTAACCATATAAGTAGGAAAGTCTCTAAGGCCAATAGGAACTTAGGACTAATATTCAAAACGTTTACCTATATGGACATAGAAATGTTCCTCTGTTTATATAAATCCCTTGTTAGACCTCACCTGGAATATGCCACAGTTGTCTGGTCTCCATATCTCAAAAAAGACATTATCACTATAGAAAATGTCCAAAAAGAGCAACCTCAGCAACTTTCCATATCATACAAGACTTACTATGTTAGGACTACCAACCCTTGAGTATAGAAGAGAGCGAGCCGACGTGATTCAGGTTTACAACATTTTAAATAACATCGATGTAGTAAACAAAAACAAACTGTTCACTATGGCCCCGAATACTGGCACCAGGGGAAACTCAAATAAACTATTTAAGAAAAGAGCAAGAGTTGATATTAGGAGGAAATCCTTTGCTTATAGAGTGGTAGATTATTGGAACAAGCTACCTAACACAGTAATTGAGGCACCCACCTTAAATTCATTCAAAAGTAGGCTAAACAAACATTGGGCACATAATCCTGCCAAATTCAGGCCAAACAACTAACAAACTAAACAACAACAAATAATACAACCTATAAAGACAGTGTGAACCGGAAGTCAGAAGTCTTAACGACAATACCAGAAAAACAATAATAATCAAAATGGGCCTAAGAAACCGACGGTTTAGGATTGGCTTCGAACACAGTATCAACAGTACCTAGTGTATCGCCATTTTTTTGTAATCATGTGGCCTCAGCTATCGTCACGTGATTTGTGTGGTGGCAGGGGTTATTGACTACAATATCACTGCATGGAGGTTGTAAATGTGTGTGGTGGCAGTGATAACTGTAACATAAAGGGGAAGTAACCACTGTGGGGAGTTTGAGCACAACGGTCAAAGCTAAAAAGGAATATTGATAGTAGCTAGCAGTGGTGTGGATTTGTTGGTATGAAAGGGGATGCATGCGGCGAGTCATTCGGAACATATTCTTCTCGACCAACATATCCAAAGAGACAAAGAATCGCGTGGAACGACCTCGTGGAAGGAACCTGAGTTTATCTAGTCATAATGTGGATCGCCAAATGTCACAGAGCTAGAAAAAATTGAAGGAGTACCAGGCCCGAACCCGGGACATCCGCGTTACCGTTCCAAAACTATGCCGGGTATGCTAACCGTCCAGACTACATGCTATAACAGTCAAATGGTTTGTCTGTCCTTGGTAGTTAGCAAATATTGTCTATATATATATATATATATATATATATATATATATGTATTTTTCTCATTTTTATATATATATGTATACAACAGTACCTAGCTTCCGTAAGGATCCCTTACCGATGTATTATCAATATTTTATCACATGACGCAATTATTGAAAAAGAGTGTTACACGCTTTAAGCTATGTACCGAACCCACGTTTTCAGCATATGGTCGTAGATGTTGGGTAATTATTGATGTTCGGGATACACAGTATGACGTTTGTTGAGTAAAACCGGGGAGAATGGATAGAGATCCTTGTATAGAAAATAATTATGAAGTATACTGCATTATTTTAATACAATATGTTCACAATGCCAGTGCAGGACATATATTTTACAGTACATTTTAAGGGAACACACGACAATACTGATTCACACTCACAGTGGTACGTTTTTTAGACAGTATTTTTATATTTGCAAATCATACTAATTGTTCAACATTATTTTGGGGGGAAAAGGTTCAGTTCAATGCATCATTAATTTAACCGTTGACAAACAAGAAAATCCCAAGAAGGTAAGTGGTTACAGTCAATGCTTACAATGGACGATATTTCACACAGCAATGAAACGTTGTTGATGCGGAACAGTTCAATATCCTTCAACAATTGGGCAACCTCTGGTGATTTTTTCGACGGCCGAGATGTCCCCTCTGATCTCCCATACACTCGTACCGATTCCTTTTGCATACGATCCCATAAATTGTCATCAAATGTTACTGTCATCACAGTTGTACTTTCAGGTGTCCAGGCTACGTACAACAGTTTCTCACATTTCATCGCGGCCATTTCTGCAAGTAATTGTGTCACATAATACTTTGGTAGTTCATAATGGACATCGGTTGTATACTTTTTGCCGGGCACGGGACACTTAATTTCAACAGCGTATTCAACTTGGTTGTCTTTTCGACAACTACCATCCGGGCTCACAACCATAAATGTTGTATCTGTTTCACTTGGCAGTTTGTAATATCCTTCTTCGTGAAACACTACATATGGGCAAAATATTGGCAGAATTCTACCCACTAATGTCCCTACCGCGTTCACCTCATTTTCAATTCCATGAATCATTGCTTCATTCGTCACATCAGAACAACTGGATTTATCATTTATCACTCGGTCGTAATGTTCCTGTTGCTTTTTCAGTGTACTTAAACCAAGAGCCTGAAAAAGTGTACTTCCTGTAACTTTGGCCAATTTTCTGTCGTTGTGCCATTGTTGTGTTCTTTGCTTGATAAACTCTGTAGGTACTTCACTGTTTGTAATGTTATTAACATTATCGGGATTCAAGCAAATATGATTTTCCTGATACTTCATGTCAATAACACTATCTACAGAAAAAGCTGACTCTGTACCATTGCATCCTGCCGCGACAAGCCCTAACTTCGTGTTTAATTCCAGCATGTCATTTATACACCGATCTATATCATGCATCTGGGTTTTAACACTACTGATAGCAAAGCTATATTTTGATTTCTGCCAAGGCTCGGTTGCCATTTTCAGTAGTTTTTCTAGTGATACGTTTCTACTGACTTTCAAAGTTCTCATTTCTTTCAGTCGTTCCGTGTTTATGGATAATATGTCAAGAATCTTATTGTAGGCAATTTCTCTGCTTTCACGTGACAGTTCATCAATTAAACTGACATCCCTCTCAAACCACTTACTTATTTCTTCGATTGTTTCCTCAATGACGTGCATTTCTACTTCAAGTCTACTTTTCTTTGACGAGTATGTCGGTTCTGACTCGTGACCGAACAAGTCAACGTCCCCTAATTTTTTCCCGAAACCCGGGGCTATCTTTTTCCCATCAACGCATAAATTAAATGACTTTTCTTCCAACTTTAGACTGGACGTGACTGCCTGTATATTTTAATGTATGATTCCTGGGATGCTGCAGTCCAGCGCGTAATTCTTTCTCTCTTCCTTTAATACATCCTTGTTTGGACACACAAAATTTATCATGTTAATATCAGACTTTGTCATTGATTTCATGTCACTGTCTCCATGCTCAATTGCTCCTGAAAACACCTTATATCCTCCCATGAATCGCAGAAACTTAGATTTAAACAACGACTGTCCGACTGTCCAAAACTGTCTCACCTCAGGAGTGTACCTCATAAGCCGCACATCTTGTAGGTTTGAACATTTTATGACATCTAGGAACAATTGGGCCGCAATGTGCTTTACACTAAAATTTCCAGAGTCAATCAAATGAAAGAAATTCATCCATTCATGTAAACGACCACAATCGGCTAAATGAGCGGTAACAGACGGCAATAACGTTTTCAGTTGCTGAACCACCATTTGTACAGTTTGTGTGTCCGCCATTACGTCATCAGGCATGTCATTTGCATTTTCCATCAGTTCAGACTCCTCAATGTCGGGCTCTGAATCCGAATATAACACTGTGGTGTCCAACAGTTCTGATAAATCAGCAACTGAATCTGTTGCCTCAGTTGAAGCGATGGTTTCGACATGTTCTTGGTCGACTTCCAAATGTGAAAATAATTGACAATGAACTGATTTTGATGGTGTGTTGATTTTTTGAAGTTTTCGAACTGGGCTGTCGCTGGCTGAAGATTTGGTTGGTACTATCATTTTCTCAGATTGAGGATCAAAATTGATTTCTTTGCCGGTAACATTAGAACCCAACACATTATATGTCCTTTGGCGATTATTCCCGTAAATTGATCTCCACATGTAGGACACCTTTTCTGCCGGGTGCTCCTCGACACAATGACGCACCATGTCTGTTATCATCTCAAATGTAGCGCAACAATAGCTTCACATAAGATTCTGAAAAAAAGAAAATCGACTTTGTAACAAAACACATACTACTTTGTTGTACTTCGTATGAAAACCTAGACACACTCTGTCAGAAACACAGACACAAAAAATGATGTAAATTGCCGATTTAAATAATGATTTCGTAATAACAGAGACATCTTATTGTAGCAGAAATGAATATTCACTAATATCACGACAAATGACTCTTTCTTTGATTATTTTGTCTTACTTTTATACAGTTTTGCAAATAAACAAGGTTTTTTATGTAACACATGGTAATTAAACACTAATAAACACAAACAGATTTAAGAAAAAAACAAAATGATAGATATAGAGCATACACAAACATAACATACACATTAACTCACCATTTCTCTGTAAATATCCAAAGATCCTAAGCCGAAAAAGAGTAAAATACATTAAATATTTGTAAAACGAAACTATTCCACTCTCTATGTGTAAACAAATAATCACTGCGAAACCATGACCTGTTCTCGTAACAAAACGGCTCTCGGTATGACACCGTCAGCACCCAGTGATGCAGATCGTTGAAGAATGGTCACAAAATTCTGATTTTGACAAATCAACAATGAACTCTTGCCAAGTCCAAACGCTCTACACGATTAGATTTTGGCATTTTTTCAATTATTTTGCTTTCAAAATAAATGTTGGACATATTTGTCCGGAATGACATTTCCCGATTTTGGGGAATTGGACATAAAACGTCTTGATAAAAAAACAACACAATTTCACACTCACCTTTTGACGACAATTTCTGCGCTGGGCACCGTAACGAAAAATGCACGGTGACAATTTTAACGCATAACAATAGAGTTATGGTGCCCTAGCTTGATTCCCCACCGTGCTGTAGTCCCGTCTGTAGTTTTGAAGTGCTCCGGACAAAAGTGGGATGGACGGAAGGACGGACAAAGCGACGGTTATATATACGCTCCCTCGAAAACTTTGGGGAGCATAAAAACCATACAGTCTATTTGTTCCATGCGATGTCAAAGTAATTAATTAGAAGCTTATTTGTTGACAATCGGTTGAACATTGGTTGGAGATAGGAAATTGAGTATACCAGATCACAAATTAAACGTAACCAAACTTATAACAAAGACGTAATACCAGATTTAAACCATGCGGTGTTTTATAATAATACAGCACTTGAATAAGCAGGCCTGCCAAATCTCTGGATAAAATCCGGATTTTTCATTGCTCTCAGGATCTCCGGATTTAGGTTAGAATCTCCGGATTGTCCATCAAAACAAAATGATCATGCTTTAACAGCTATATTTTCACAGTTTATCATCTATTTCCTACATTGGTACTGTTACGATCCCTAGTCAGAGGAGTACTTACAAGTGTCAAATCAATGGAGTTCATCCGTGTAATGCACTGACTGGTGTGAGGAGCTAGCATTTCCTTGTGTGTGATATCACTGTAACAGCTATTGCCGAGTACGATGATTATAATTTATTTAAGAGTTATGAAGACTTTGTATTTGCATTTAGCATTCATCTGGGTAGAAAATGACGTGCACTTTCTTAAGAAAAAAAAGTTGTAAAAAATTAACCCAAGTACTTCTAATCGAATTACAAATGTATATAATCCTCACGAAAACAAACTATCTTTGTACCTGTTGAAGTATGTTAATCTATTATCTATAACTAATTAACTATCAAATAAAGCTAAAGTAATAATAACATTTAAATAATTGAAATTTGCGCTTTAATAAAAAAAGGTGCGAAAATTAAGTCGTGCACTCAAATTTCCATTTAATTTTTTTTCTTTGCATGCTTTAAATCTCAAATTTTAAAAATCTCAGGATTTTGTGTAAAAAATTGCTTGCAGGCCTGAATAAGAATATAAGTCAAAACAGTTTCAAGATACTAAAATAGAATACCAACTACATATATTTTGCAAAGCTAATGTTGACGTTTATATAATTTAAAACCAGTGCCTAGTTGCATCACATGAAGTAAAGAAATCCTTGGACGATTTGATTAACTCGGACTTTTCCCACTCTTGAATCCATCATTACCATATTACACACGCTCTGTTCTCATCAATCATACATCCGATAGTCCTATTTAAGCATGACTTTAAGATGAGTTTCTAGACCTCCCTTGTAAGTTATTACTGCCTAGGTCTACGTAAGACGTTGGCAAATATTTAAGGCATAAATTCCATCGAAATATGCACGAGGCATGATCCCGAAGAATGACGGGCTTGACCGAGTTTGCACGATTGGGAGGGAGGGATCGATGGACAGGTGTTTCACCCCCCTCCCCCTCCCCATTTAAACCGAGTTGTAGTGAGGACGAGAACTACATCACATAAGTCATCGTTTAATATATCAGGTGGCTACCATAAACAGCATACGAAGGTTGCCTGCAACAATAAATAAAAACTTAAAACTATAATTCTAACTACAATATACAATAAACTCACATTGTAGCATGGTCGCTGACATTTTCTTTGCATTTGCACATTTGTAAATCATTCAATTGAAAACAGCCCCTTTCATAATGACTGTAGTACTCTAACTACCAGCTATCGGCAATCTATGAAATGAACATGCTAACAAAAAATAGAGTATGGTCACCTCTAACTAAAATATTCAATAAACTCAAATGAAGCATGGTCGCTGACATTTCCTTTGTATTTGCACAGTTATACATTATTTAACTCAAAAAAACACCCAAGTCCTGCACGATGTTTAAATCAATCAGGTCGATAAAACCATACTTCATGTATTGTATATTGAATATTACACATGGTATAAGAATGAAATAAAGAAATAGCCTTACCAGAATAATATCAGTAGTTTATCTATAATCTCTTATGTATTAAACGATATATCTTATACACGAGACTCTTCTAATGATAAACGCAGGGTCGGTGTTGCGACCGCACCCGACGAAACATATGAAGAGAATAAAAAGAAGATAGATACAGAGATGTGAAAGGCTGGTTAGTTGTAACTAGGAATGACAATTGAAAAATCATATATAGCCCTGGTTGTAATGGCGGGAATGCGATGGTGATGTTTATAAATACCCACGGTGCATATTGATGGATACCGAATTCACCTATATAGCTAACATACAACACGTAGTACATGTGACAGACAGATTTTCATTACCAATTTGATGAATAGATTTAACCACGATTTTCAGTTAGCCTGATGTATAAAGTGTCCAAAATTGGTTAATGAACTTCCGGGTCACTTTGCCAAATGTCAGTTTGGCGGCCATCTTTTCTTTGAAATAGTGCGAGTCAGGGAAACCTTCATAACTCCTCAACAGGTTTACCTATTGATATGTAATTGGCTCAAAATGTTCATAATAAAATTCTGCATCTGTTGATGTATGATTCATGTTGTTTAATCAATACTATTAGTTTCCAAATAAAAGATTAATCTGAAAAAAGCAACATTTTCGATTTTTTTTCATGATTTCTGTTCATAAGTTTACTAACAAATCATGTTCAGACCCATATAAGCCAAATTATCTATTTGGTCAACTAAAGTGATTTACTAGATATCAGCAACAACCGTTACATTGAAATAATTGACTTTATTATTTGATTCAATTTTGCGGCTTGTGTATTTATCCTACCTTACACGAGGTTTAGCCTTCGTCACTGTCACTGTCCTCCATGTCGTCTGACTGCACCTCATTCTCATCTTGCATGTTCGTACAGTCCTGTAATTTGCATGCTGGTGTGCAGGGCAATCCATTCATTACACAGGGACAGTTTTCATCGCAACGTCTAGGGCATTTACAGGCCATCAACTCAAGAACAACATCCGGTGCTGGTGGTCCTGTCAGCCAGCATATCCCAAGTTCTCCGTCTATTAGGTTCCATCCATGTCCATCAGTTGGGCTGGGTATCTGTGGTGAACTATCTAGACTTCTTCTCCAGATCGCCGCCTGGTAATTTGCACGATTCGTATGCTGTCGTAGTGCATCTTCACATGGAGGCAGCAGTCCTGATGATATGTCACCTTTTCTTGACAGGAACATTTCGTACCTGAGTTTGTTGACCTCTTCGATGTTTGTATTTAAACAGTACATACTACATGTGAATGCTTGTATCACTTGGAACATATCCTCCGTTATGTGCCATTCATGTCCGAAATCTGTGAACATTTCTCTGTACACCTGGTTTTTGCAAATCAAATTTACAGCTTTGACCTTGCCTTGCCCAGAGAAGGAGCTAATGGAATCACAACCAGTATAGGCGTGGACACCGAGCATACATCTTTCCCAAGAACTGTCCCTAGCCGCGATATGTCTATCAGTCTCACTGCATTCTTCTTACCCCTTCTCAATAGGATTCTGATATATCCCATATGTGCGTGGAGAGAAAGGAGAATTATGAACACATCAGTGTCTTCAGAAATCACTACAACCTTGTTATAGTTTGCTGCTGCATGTTGCATGTGGATCATCATCCTTGTGTCTGCCTCTTCATGTGTTGATCTGAGCTGTTCAATCTCCAACACATCATCCTTTGATATTTGGAAACATTTTTCACCCGAGGTTACCATCAGTATTATCTTGCCAAGTTTGTCCCTACTGTGCTGTTCTTTCCAATTTTCTGCCAGGAAAAAATGGTGAGTTTGGCTTTGCTTTCTGTACTAGCTAAGATCCTTCTCCAGTTCTTGATTCGATGTCCAGGTTTTATCTGGCTGAACAGAATTCCACGCTGTGAACCACGGTTCACTCTCTCAGCGGCTTTGATTGAATGCTCTTTGTAGAGGTCAAAAACGACATCAATTCGTGCACTCCCCCAACCTTCATTGAGGACTTTCTTCAGGATCGTATCAGATAGTTCGTCAAAAGTAAGATTCTCTCCCTGAATCGCCTGTACTATTGCCATGTCATCAACTACAGTCGCCCGAGAACCACTTGGTAACTCAACATTTGCAACTGCCTTTTCAAGGTGTGTGCCTAATGTTGCTTTTCCTGTCTTTTTCAATGTTCCATCGGGATTTGCTAATGCCCATGGTTTCGGACCCAGTGGATATTGAAGTACTTCTTTTATAGCCAACTTTCTGTTTTGAGCGATCAGTAACATTTGTCCAAAGGCGCGATTGTCTGCTTTCAGGATGATCTCTCTGTTGGCACCAGCTTTGACAACAGTGCTTTTCTGTAAGGCACTAAATGTTTGTAATTTCAATTTCTTGATCGGATCATGAAATCCTGACCCTGTCTCCAGCCTCTCCATGTGATTGTTTAGAGCCTCTTCACCTTTACTGTGAGCCTTCAACATATCATTTGTTATTGCTGATGTAGCTGCTGCACCAGTAGACAGGCTAATAAGATCTGACAGTTGATTGGAAAATGGGTTTGTCCAGTTGTTTTCAAGCATATCGACAATAGACATCACATCAGCCTCATCCCTCTTTACCCTCGATGGCTGTAGGTCGGTATGACCAAGTCCTTGCTGACTCTGGTTCGATGATGATACGAAGTCTCGAAGCTGTCTCAAAGCTTCAGCTCTGTGTTCAGCTGTCAGGTAAAAGCGTGCCAGAGCACTAGGTTTTAAGCTGAAGCCTTTCGTTCCACCAGCAGTTTGGGTATCTTTGTTAACCGTTTCCTCGACAGTCTGGTCAATGGCAATCTTCGCAAAAGGGTTTGCTTTCCCAAGCTGAACGGAGAACCCACCATTTAGAAAGTGAGCATGGAGGTCTGGGCATGTCTCCTCTAATCGTGTCATCTGTGCATAGTATACTGGTAGGTAGCGAGCGTAGTTTGTCTTGTCCAATGCAAAGCACCAAGGAATCATGTTTCTAATACTAGATAAATGTAGGTACCAGTCACCTTCACGATCTGCGCGAATGAGTCCCAGCAGTATCTCAACCATGTCAAGATACATCATCCAAAAAGCTGCCAAATGTCCACTGTCATGCCGCAAAACATCCAGGTAACAACCTAGCAGATGGAGTATCTTCTGCATAGCCATCACAACACGCAACGTTACGTCTAAATGTGGCAGGTCCGCACTGTGGTCATTCTCTAACCATTCAACGAATCTCCTCCATACAAGTCGCATCAGTGCTTCATAAGTTAGTTTGTGCAGACGAACACCTCTATTATACTGCTTTCCATCTAGAACTTTGTCTATTGAACCCTCGGCTATTACCCCAGCTTCGACGGCTAGGTCCCGAAGTCCTGCATCTCGGAATAATTTCCCAATGATTGACAGCATATTACAAATAACGTGGAAATTACCCATCATCAGGAGTATATTCTCAAATCTAAGTTGTTGTTTCCAGGCGACCTCTGTTGCATTAGCATACAGAGCCTGGTCCATAACAACAGCAATCTTGTCCATGCCTAGCTGCTCTTGAATGGAGACTGACTGTGAAAGGATCTCTTGAACAGTCTTTAGTTCTGTCGCTGGCGATTTGATTGTGGGCAAGTACCCAACCTTGTCAGACTTTACGGCTACATTGTCTCTTGTTTTGATGTTGAATCCAGTCCAAGAGCTGACTGTTTGGTTGACAGTGTCATGAAGTCTGGTGATCATCCATAGGAAATTTTTCTGCCTTGCCCTCTGTACTGCATCAGACAGAGGTACGGACAGGTTGGCAGACTTCAACGCCGGAGGACCTGTCCTTTTGGCTGAGATGTAAATGGGCAGTTGTTGCTCAGATAGTTCCAAAGAATGTCGTTTCTTCTTTTTGTCGACAGTTGATTTTCTCTCTGGTGCACATGAGAGAGTTTGTGGTTGAATAATAATACCATTTACACGATGCGATGTGCCTCCACCACTTAGTGTTTCCTCCTGCCTGTCAATGTCGTCAAAGGCGAGGACAGTTGGTATGCATGGATGTGCCCATGAAGGAAGGGCGGGTTTGTTTTCATCTATACTGCTCATCTTTTCCACGCACAAGGCTGTATCTATCTCCTGTAATCGTGTATAAGAACATGCGTGACCAAGGCGGTTCAATGTCTTAATGAGTTCAACATTTCCGGTCAAAGCCTTGATAGCCCATGAAAGGAGGATATGCTTCGGAGTTAGAACACGAGCATTTGTAACAGCACTAATGATGTCCTGACCGAATGAGAGTGTCAGCCGGTGGGCTTTATCAGAGGTAACAGACTGATTACCACCAATAAGCACGTTTAAGAACTGTACAAGACAATCAGGAAGTTGAACATAGTCTTCAGTCAACTCCTGTGGAGTAGGTGGCCAGGCCTGCTCTTTTACACATTCTGAAATTTTATCTCGTATTATTTGAGCAACCTGAACAATCAGTTGTTCACATTGTTGACTGTGTTTGTATGTTTCAAGTTTGTCCTTCACATTTATATAGTCACAAGCAATGGCATCTGCTGAAAGGTTGTTTGGTATAATGTAAACATGGTTACTAGTACCAGCGGAGAAGAAGTGCAAAGTATCACCAAATTCAGACTCAAGGTTTCTACGGATATGCGTTTTAGTTGATGGTTTAATTTCATCTATGCCTTCATCCTGTAACAGGGAAACTAGCTTTGAAGTAAGGTCTCCCAATGGGAAAATACGAGGGTTTGAAAACAGGCTGAGGCGGATATACCTGTACAACATCTGCAATGCTTTAGCCTCTGCAATTTTATAGTCATCGTTCTTCTCATTCACCGCAGAATCAGTTGAGATGTTTTGCTTTCGGACACTGGTGCATTTTTTGTAGCATGATGCATGGTAACACGCCTCAGCTGCTACTATATCTCGTGAGGTAATTGCTAACATCTTTGTGTCATTTTTTTCAGTTGCGACAGCTAAAAGTGTCATGTCAGCCCGGAGTTCTATTGCCTGAATCAACGATTCTCGAGTTGATGTACCTTTCAAACACTTGTTCCTGCATTCACAGAAGACACATAATCTATCATATACACGAGTGGTTTCTGATGCGCCTTGACGTAATGATTTCCTTTGTGTTGCAGATTCTTTCTCCTCGTCATCAGCGAGCTTCTTGAATCTTAACAGTTCTTTCTTGTGAGTGAACTTTGATCTGCATTCACGATGGTAAAACACATTTGGTATATTAGTTGGATCGTCTACTTTTAAAGTCAAGATCGGATCGAATAACCTAATCTTTGCCGCGTCACAGAGTGTCTGCCAGGAATCTGCATCCTTTGGTTTCACAAGTTCATCTGATGAAGCATGCTCCCCACAGATCAAACATGAAACCTGGTCAAGTTTCCGCCGTTTAGGAAAATCAGCCATGGTGACAAACGTTTGTAGTCCAGAACAGGATCTTGTCACAGCAAATTGGAAAGTTCAACTGGTTCGTTTCTAGTCTAGGTGTGACGTCATAATAGATTATGACGTCATAGTCCGCTACAGGTGACTATGACGTCATAGAAACTCACCCTAGGAACGCAGCATCTGCATGAAAATCTCAACTTTTTTCGAATTCTCCAGAAGCGAAACTAAATTTGGTGGAAATCCCCAGATTGGAGACCAAGCTAAACGTTCACTTAGTTGGTACCCTGCCTCGCCGACGTTCCACATTGATTGACAGTCTACTCAAGATTTTTGTTGAGTTTGCGGCCACCGCTGTACAGAGAGGGCTACTGAGCGTCTTTATTGTTGCCAAATTAATAACTTAAGAAGACCAAATACATAATTTGACTAAAATTACTCTGAACATGATTTGGTAGTAAACTTATAAAATAAATCTTGAAAAAAAATACTAAAACGTTGCTTTTTTCAGAATAATCTGTTGATTTGAAAAAGATATGATTCATTCAACAACATGTATATATACCAGCAGATGCATAATTTTATTGCGAACATTTTGAGCCATATTTCATATCAATAGGTGAATCTGTTGAGGAGTTATGAAGGTTTCCCTGACGCGCTCAATTTCAATGAAATAACGGCGGCCATATTTAAAGATGGCCGCCAAAATGGCATTTAGCAAAGTGACCCGGAAGTCCATCAACCAATTTTGGACACTTCAGACACCAGGCTAAATGAAAATCATGGTTGAATCTATTCATCAAATTGGTAATGATACCCCTAAATCCGAGGTCTGTCACATGGACTAACGGAACACACTTTCGCGTACAATTACATATAGTAACCGATATGTGTCGCTGGACAGTTACATGACAACACAGTACACAGGTAAACATAACAGGTACAAGTACTGTAACTGGACAAACGATATAGACGCTCTATTACAGACCTAATAACAAATTATATTTAAAAAGAAAAAAGAAAACCCCCACTTTTATTCGGTGCATAGAATTACCGGAATCCACCTATTTACCGGAATCTACCGGAATCCACCTGAATTACCGGAATCCACTTTTTATAATTGATATATTATAAAATATTGATAGAATACATTAGTTACAGTATTAGAAGACTAAAGATAATGTACTAATAATGATATATACTTTATAAAATAAGTTGTTTTTTATATATTTATTAGGTTAGTTTCTTATTTTATGAATATTGCTAACAAATAAATTGCTAATAAAATTTCATTTACGGATGATGATGTTGTTTGCATTAGTTTTTGACCTCGTTTACATGTGTCATAATAATAAATACAGTATAATTTTATTGATATTGTTAAAAGGGCCTTGGTTATTGACAATTTTGAGATGTTCTTTCGAACAATATTGTTTGGCCCTTAAAAGGGCCTTTATAATGCATAAAGCATTTATTTCCTGGTAGATAATAAACATCTATGAATGACAGATGTCAAGATTCTCATGCCACCTTCTTTGGCTCCAGGATGAACCAAGTCTGCGTCATAATTGCGAGGGAACTTCAGCTTATTCATGACATTGACGAAGTCTTCCTGCAACATAAACCGCAGCCTCTTATTAACACTTCGTCGCACTTGATTGAACTGTGCGACAGTTGTGTTTCTGACATTTCCTCGCTCGGCAATAGGTATGCGAAAAGTTATAGATATAGTTCATTCATTTCCATATTTCTTATTTTCATTTAGGTAGATGTATGGTAGATGTATGGAAAGAACGACCATCAATGCAATATAATAAATATATAAATTAATGATAATAGGAATTGAATAAATCGAGTAAGATAATTACTTCTTGTCACTTATTATTATAAATTTACCAATAAGTAATCTGATTGTGTTAGTGTTATACAGAACCGAAAAGTTATAGATATAGTTCATTCATCCCTATTTCTTATATTCATTATGGTAGATGTATGGTAGATGTATGGATAGAACGACCATCAATGCAATATAATTAATACAACCGCTTAGAGCATATTGTTGATACACGCAATATACATCGTTTCAAGTTCACGGCTTTGTGCACATGTCAAAAATCTATTTCACTCTTATAAGACTAAATATTTATTGCGGAAAATAAGTGACGTGCTAAACGCGATTGATTTAATACCATATATGGCTCATTTTCAGTCCACTTTTTACCAGCAAGTCCAGTTTTGCCAGCAGGTCACATTTTGAAAGGCATTTCAACCTTACACACAGACATCAGACTTAGACATTTTTCATTGCTTTTGAACTTAGAGCTAAATGTCAATGTTCTCTGCCAACTTATGTTCTAGCTTTTTCAATGCACTTAAATGGACTTGGACTTAGACATTTTTCTGACTGATTTTTTCAACACTTCTCGGACTTAGACAATTTTCAATGTTTCTCGGACTTAGAAGTTTTTTCACGAACCCACAAAAGCTAAATATCAAAAAAAGATGGCCTTTCAACGTTTCATTTCTCGGACTTAGAAAATGTTCGATGTTTCTCGGACTTAGAATATTTTTTATGAAAATAGAAACATCGAAAAATTTCTAAGTCCGAGAAACATCGAAAATTATCTAAGTCCGAGAAGTGAAATGTTGAAAGGCCGAAAGGCCACCTTTTCCTGATATTTAGTTTTTTGCGCTTAATTTTCATCAAAAAAATTCTAAGTCCGAGAAACATCATAAAAGTGTTAGTTACAACAAACAGTGTAGTGCAACTTTTGTATCTGATCACTGTAATGTTGTAATGCCTTTCAAAACATGCACTTCTGGCAAAAGTGGACTGAAAATGGGACATATCTATGTAATACACAGGTTCTCAATTCGTAAGACTTGAATTTTGGTCTGTTATATATCTTAAGATATGTATAGCGGAAAAAGATTTATTACGGTAATAATATTATTTAATTACATTTAACCTGGGCTGATAATATGTCATATGAGTAAAGCCCTGATTTAACAGTGATTTACGCCTCTGCATTAAAAAAAAAAGAAGCAATAAGTGACATATCTTAAAACATTTATAGCGGAAAATAAGTGACATGATGTAATATACAAAGCAGATGCATACGGCCGTACTTATAACACGTGCTGTGGTATAGATGTAAATACATAATTTCAATTTATACCACCAAGTCCTAGTTACGCCTCCTCGATGGTACTAACCGGAAACAACATAATTTTTATTTGTTACACTCAAATAAAAGATATGTTGGCTGACGTAACATGGCGCATCTTAGTATTACAAAAGTCTATTTCGGTAATCAGAAGATTTAGATAATAAATAGTGTATAAACAAGTATATAACGGCAAATTATCTGGTGTATTCCGGTATTTTTCGCTTATACATTTTTTATAACATAGTCTATTTCGGTCATTCTCAGGTCATATTCCGGTATCTTTCGATAATTGATGTCACAAAAACACATATTCATTAATATATTACTTAATTAACTATACATTTATGCCAATTTAGATCATAAATAGTGGATTCCGGTAATTAAAAAGTCGATTCCGGTAATTCTATGGTGGATTCCGGTAATTCAGGTGGATTCCGGTAGATTCCGGTAAATAGGTGGATTCCGGTAATTCTATGCACCCCTTTTATTAACTTCATTTTTCCCCTAACTGTTTTGTACTTATAGCCCCCACGTTTAGGAGTTATTGCGCATATATATGGTCACGCAATTACTAAATAAATCCCGACTTTTAGTAGTTACCGTTTTGGTTTTAAAAACGTTTGTTTTGTTTTTGGAAGACACAAGCGGCTCGGATCAGCGCTAATTTTTGAAGTTCAGAGAGCAGGTAATTTACTAAAAACGACACAAAACAGTACAGTATAACTGCTAAAAAGATGTACAAAGTCATAACAACTTACACCATACACATGTAAAAGGTCATTCTCTGCAAATGGAGCCGTTACCTAGTATGTAAGTTACAAATTATGGTCGAGCCATGATTCATAATTTTGTATTGCAGAGATGTTGAGATTTTATTTTATTTTCAGTAGGTGATAAAATTTGTGTTACACGGTTTTAATCCTTAGGTTCTATAGTAAATTAAAAATCTTTGGCAGAGTAAAAATACCATAGTTTTTAAGATTTTGATTTTAAAAGATATCCTGGTCATATCATCTACCGGTGGTCTTAATCTTTGTGAGCGCATCAGATACAACATAATGCAAATTATAACAGACTTTCCAGTAAAATATCAAACAAAAATATATGTTTGTTATTCCTAGAATTCATTTTAAGAATTCTGTTAGAGCTGATCAATAAAACGTTGCGCTGATATTTACCATGTCGGGCACCTGCTGTACGATGACCTAGATATGTATCCTCGGCCTCTTAGTTTTCGCACACTTAGCGATAAATGGTATCATAATATCAGTGAAAAGTATACAGTTAACCTAATAAGATGCTAGATGGAATAAACTATTCAGTCTGCAGCAAAAACTACTTAGACAATTATCAAATTTAATTTACTTTTCATCTGATAAGATTTGTAAATGTATGACCTACATATTTTTTCTTACGGAAATGGCTTTAGTTTTCGCACACTTAATTTAAGTAGTTTTTTCCCCCAAGATGCAGTGTTTTCATACGGGTAATTTTATGCAAATCAGTTGACCTGATTTTATGTAAAATTGCCAACACAGAAAAAATAGCAAAGTATCCACTATTATTTTACTTTAAAAGAAGAAAACAATGCCCTATATTTGCTTTGTGTTGTTTTAAAGAAAAAAATACATTCATCATCTCGGAAAAGAATAGTTTGTAAATTGTTTACATCTGCTTTCTTCAAAACATGCAGCCAACTTAGATCACATGTCAGTTACGAAAGTTTTGGAGCAAACGGTTATGAAATAACCACTTGCCAGATGACTTTTTTACATAAACACCGATATAGCGTCATCGTTTTTTGCAGGTACCCGCCATTGACTTGACCCAATTCCATTTCTTATTTACGATGAAAGAGGTTGATGAAAACGCAACTTGTTGATGGCTACAAAAAGTTAAAAGATCAAATCCATATAGTATTGCAAAATAATATTAATATTCCTGAAATTTCTTTTAATGGAAGGTATTTAATGATAAATACACCGGTAGATGGAGGAACATGCGAAAAAAGTATGTCCGTATAGCTGAAAATCGCTTCAATTTTCTTTTTGATGTTTTGAACTATATGCTTAGCAGACGGACATCAAAAGTGATGACGGAATTCACACAAGAAACGCGTGCATACGTCATTTCCTGAATCGTCCGAAATCACAAGGTGTGCGAAAACAGATGGTTCGACGATACTACCGGTGTAAAAGTAGAAATCTACCTGGATCATTATAACATGTAATAAATCATGGTTTAAGCTTTCAGGATACAATTTGTAAATATGGTTGGGGGTAAACGCACAAAATAAGATCATATTAATACTTTAAAGTTTGATAGGATTTTTTTCTTCTTTTTTAATCTTTCATTCATTATTTTTTTTATCCCTAATGGTGCTCTCGGGAATTCCATACATCCTTGCAGCCTTATAAACTGAAAACACATGAGATTTGACATCATTATAAGCCTTGTTAATGAGACTGGGGCCATACTGTCTCTTCCTTTTCTGTCCAATGGTGGGTAACTGAAAATAAAAACAAAAATAAAATACGATAACATTTCAGTCAAACATAAATATTATCGAGTACATTTATATATGATCACCGTTTTCTTTTTCATATAAGGAGATAACGTGACTTCTATTCCGAGAAAAACAGGTGCCCATGACGTCATTATGCAGCCGACAAACTGTCAAAACTTTCACGAACAAATAACTATATGTATGTTGATTTTTTTAGTAAGTTTAACATAAAATACAGTACGTTTTGCATTTAAACATTGTTTGAATATGGTTTTATTAAGAAACTTACCCGTAAAAAGCTCATTTCTCGGGTTGACAGATAGCGGGAATACTTTGTGTGTTTACAAAACAGAAACAACCGGATGTAGATACATGCGCATGTCGCGCAATTCGGATATATCGGATTACACCGGTAGAAGATATACACCGGTATTAGATATACGGAGGATACATATACTGAATCAATTTGTATGAATGTGCATGAAATATGCAGGGTTTTAAAAGAATCACACAGTAGATACCTTAATGTTAACAGTAAACTTGGTTGAACATCAAGGATAAAGACCGAGTTTATCACCTACCAGAATGTATTGCTTATGTCTTATTTCTCGTCACTGATTAAGAGGGCTGGCGTGGCGCAGTCGGTAGCGCGGCAGATTTGTAACCGGACGCCCCGGGTTCAATCCTCCGTGGTGCCACTGAGTTCCGTCGGTGTGTTCTTGGGCAAGACACTTTCCCTCAGCCTCGTCCGTCGGATGGGGACGTAAACCGGGCGGTCCCGTGTATCGGTCTATCCTCCGAGCATGTAAAAGAACCATAGGAATCTATTCGATAATAAGAGTAGGGCAGGTTCCCGGATTCCTATGTATCCTTCCCCTCTCTCTGGGGCGGCTCTAAATAACCTATACTGTGTTGATGAGCCGTTAAACAACATTCAATTCAATTCAATTCGTCATTGATTGGTCAGTTTTTTTGATGATGGATTGATGCTCTATCAAAATTATGATTACAGTTTTATCCAGCGTTTTTTAACCTTATATAAATGGGACCGATAAACGGCCCCATTCCCAATTGAAAAAATTGACAATTTTCCCCAATTTCCAACTAAAAAATTCCCAAATCGAAGTTGTTTTTCCGTCAATCTATCTCCTGGGATATTCTCAATACACAGATGTAATAGATCTTCCCAGTTCTGTTTTTGATTATTCTTCTTAATAAAGTTTTTTATCAGGGTTGTACGTTTCTTCTGCTTTTCTGTGTACATTGAAACGCAAAACACAGCCTCGTCACCCGAGGACGACGCCATGTTGTTTATGCGTTGCAGAAACGCTTTACCGCTTTTATGTTATCGAAACGCTTTACCGCTAGTATATTCTACTATGTAACAAGCGGATCAGTGAGCGATGGGTTAATACTAAATAAAGGACGAATAACAGAAATCGTCTGGGCCAGGAAACTCTTTCCTCGGTCATGAGAATATGCAGAGAATCTGGTGCAACCCTAAATGACAACAAACTTAACAGCATTGTTAACATTTTCAGGGACAACAAAAACAGGGAAATTATTCTGTAACAACACAGTGAAGTACAATAAAAACTTGAAACATTACAGTCGTGAAAATATTTTATTATGTAAATCATCAATAAATATGTAATATTTCACAAAATACAAAAACAACATTTTTCCCAATTCTGAGAAAAAACGCGCGTTTTTTCCCAATTTTGAGAAAAATCGCGTGTTTTTTCCCAATTTGACCGGCCACGGACCCATTCTCAAAATGGTGAAAAAAAACGCTGTTATCCGGGGTAATCCCGGACACAGTATAAATTTGGACACCCACATAGTTTCATAAATAAAGTAGTTAAATCATTCTCGCAAATTGTTGCTGTTCTATTTATACATCCCTCAACTTGCATGGACACTTCCATCATTTCATAAAAATTGTTTATATCCTAGTGATATATGAGAAAAAGTTAATAAATTAAACAGATTGTCCGAATTTACCGTCTAGGTCCCTGTTTCGGTGATTTTTGTTAATCGTGTGCCTAATTTTTTATTGGAAGTCAAATGACATCATCAGTTTTGGGGTATTTTGTGTAAAACATTGAAACATCACGTCTGTCACTTTGAGCCCAAAAATGTGCTTCAAACTGGTCATTAAAAGCTGATTTTATGAATTCATAACTTTCACATTCTGGTAGATTGAGATATTCAGTAGGTGAAAATAAAGGGGTTTACTCGGACTTATCCTCAATCTCTATATGAAAATATTAGTCCATGATTTAAATCAAATGTATCCATATTGGTGTTTACAAACTAAATTTTAATTTAGGGCTAACGTCAGTAGAGCACCAACGATAAACACCGAGTTGACATACCAGAATGTGGAGGTATTTTATGTTAATGATCACTGATTGGTCAAATTAGTTTGATGATGTCAAGTGAAAGTTATGAAAAATGACCTTTATTTCTTATTAGTTTTCCATACGTTTCATTAATTTAGTCTACAAAACATATACTTATTCATTTTTGTCTCGCCTTTTCGAAGAAAGGTGTTGCTTTTCCGGCAGCGAAGACGTGAACATTCAAGTTTTGCATTTAGGTCATTTTCTCACAAACTTAGGGCACGAAAATTCCACTCGTCCGCTCGTATTGGCGAGTGAAATTCGAATCGGGACAAGTGAAACCCATGAATCGGTCGTCTGAGAGGACGAGTAACATTTCAGTAGAAGACAACAAAGAAAATAGTTCTTACATAGTTTATTAAGCGATTAAATGCAGTAAATCGTCGCAACTCTGTTTATTCAGCGATAAACTGCAATTTAAGCAGTGCTCCAGATAATTTTGAAGTGAAGTGGGTATTCACTCATCAAAATAAAATCATGTGAGTGAAATTGATATTTTGGAAATTGCATGAGTGAATTTTTTTTTCTCCAAAATACAACAACTATTTTCACTCATCCTTCTTTTCCCTTTTGAGTGAAAACGCTATCAGCACTAATGCACTCAAGTCTTCGGTTAATTTATTATATTGCAAAAGATACAGGTAAGTCGCGTTACAGAATCGTTTTCTGAAGAAATCTTCAGCCACGGGAACGACGATTTCTATGCGTCTATCGTTTTTTTTTATTACACATTTTGACCATCGTGCAACCTCTTTCCCGACTTTACACATTCCTTAATTAATTCGTCTAATATGCCTTTCACTCTATGCTCTGCAATGTTATTTTTCTTCTCGCTAACAGGTTTAAAAATGTTCAGAATTGTTTTTTCTTTGCCCGACGACATTTTTCTCGGCATTAATAAACGCTTGCTCCTATTCAGAAAGTCAATAGCCTTTATTTTCCAAGCGCCTAATGTACTGCGAGGCCGAAAGTAGACGGATTTAGCCCGATATTTTTAATCTCAAGTGCGCATTTTCAGCCGTATTTTATCGGCAATTAAATGATAGTCGGGCGGAAATCCATAACAGCTGTTTATAAATATGTACAAATGATGTACGAATTGGGAATCGGTACTGGCAGGAATATGCAAAAACGCAAGGAAATTTAGAAACTTGCGTGAAATGAAAAATGTCTGCGTTTTTAAACGCACATTTTAAAAAACTTGTGCGTATTTGTCTAATTTCTTTGCGTAAAAAACGCAGATACGCAGCTTATCTGGAGCACTGTGCACAATAAACAATAACCGTTTATGCAATAACGTCCGTAGAAAAAGTACATACAATCTGAATCGCGTATTCCATTTACTATCTACAGAACAACTGGCATTATCAATAATGTAAATATATGCCCCAATAATCTTATCAGACAATAATTTGCTAAAATATTCTGACGTTTGAAAACGTACAAGAATTTAAAGACAATATCCTGCTAACTATCTATGGCTTTTACCGGCAGAGATTTACTTCAGAACAACAATTTAAATATGACAATAATTTACAACAAATAAAATAGATTTGACTTACCCCTTGCCGTTATGGATAATGGCTTGCGATCCTGTGACAAGTTCTTATGAGTTTGACACCCATATATACTGTCCCTACACGGATACCTGGTGGAACCCATGGAATCCATGCAAATGTCATGTTATTCTGACTGCACGTAGTGTCGTAATTTTGTTCTATACGTTATTAAGCCCGCACTGGTAAATACTGGCAAAATTACTCATAATTTATACACAGCTTTTAAAATCATAACTTTCTTAATAATTGATGGATTTTGATGAAATAAACGCCAAAGCAACCTATTCTTTATCAATAGAATGAATCTAGTAAAAGATCATTTATTAGATATAGGCATCGATTAAAAGTGATGCGCTTGGCAAAAATCTACCAACATTCCTATTCAAAATCAGGGAAAATGAGGCCCCGACAAACACAGTTAAAACGCACTCATTTACTCAAAAAGTAAATATGCACTCATTTTGTTACATACACAACTACTGCATTCAAACATGGCAGATATCTCGGTAAATACAGCATTGTTTGAAATGTATTTTTACTACATAAAAGGGATTGAATTGATGTAAAAGCAAAAAATGAAAATATATTAATTACTTGATTTATTTAATACGCAAGTTGCTTGTTATATATATTTAAGGTCACCGAAACAGGGACTTGCTCGATACTCCATTTCTTAATTTTAGAATCGGGGTAAACAGGACACTTTGGATTTGGTAAATAAAACAGTTTATTCTTATGTATAAAGACCAATTCTGTATGTCTAGCCCAAGCTTTATTATCGATTAAGTGTTTTAAAACTTGATAAAATTTATTGTTTTGAAAAAATATATGTACAATATCAGTGGATATAGAGATGTCAGATGTCCGAGTTTCCCCGTTGGCCGTCCGAGTTTAGCCTTTTCACAAAAACTTTATGTTTTGTAGTTTTTCTGCGGTAAAAGTCACGAAACCCGTCTACCACTTGACAGGAAATATACATTTGGGATCTCTTGATCATTACCCCTATGCACTATATAGCCAGTTGATCCGAAACAGACGGAATCAGTGCTTTTTTTCCTTTCGCATTTAAGGACAAAACATGAATTAAAACTTAAAATTTAAATAAAGGTCTTTTCCTATCAAAGTTTTCATTAATTGTAGTACTGAAATTCTGTATAATCATGTCAAATTGGCATGACTTCTATTTTTAACCCTGTGTGGTTGCTGGGGTAGAATACAACCACACACCGTCACATGCAGAGGGGTAGGACCCCCCCCCCCCAATTCATATTCATTTTGTCATTTTTTGTTCATGACCATTAAACGTCTTCATCATGACCCCTGCATTGTTTCAGGTGCCATCTCGCTCACATCACTAAGAACAGTGGCAGAAAAACAATAAATGTGGCGTAAATGGAGTTTTTACGATAGAATTTGCAGCAACTCTGCAGTTCAGGGTGAGAAGGTTCTAGGCCCATTTTCCATATTTTATCTCGATGTACATGGAAGATGAGCCTGGCATGTTCATGCCTGTTAGGCGCCATATAACCTGTAATGTGTTGGTGCGCCTTAAAACTCCAATTCAGTTCTATTGTTACATTTTTTAGATAAATGACGACCATTTTACCTTATTCCTAACGGAACATCCAACCTCTTTTCAAGCTCTTTCGGTAAACATGAAAAGTATACTGTAGAACAAATGTTTGTACCCAACAATAGTTTTAACATGTAGTCAACACTTCTAAACAGCTGAAAATTTTTTTAACCCATGAAAAGAACTTTTAAAATGTATTTACAATTTATTTTTAATGTTGTTTTTAAATAAAGGACTTTTCCTATCAAAGTTTTCATTAATTATAGTACTGAGATTCTGTATAATCATGTCAAATTGGCATGACTTCTATTGTTACATTTTTTTAGATAAATGACGACCTATTTACCTTATTCCTAACGGAACATCCAACCTGTTTTTTGTTAAGGTGCACATGGAAGGCAAAATCATTAGGACCATTACATGATACACTCAACCCTCACAATTGTCACATCTTTACCCATTTAACAATACTAACTTGAGTAAACCTGTTGAAGTTTGAAGGAATGAAGTGCTTGCAGACCACACATTTTTCAGATTTTCAAACATTTTCAGTAAAATTACATAAGGGAGGGTATGTAATCGAACCGGAAAAATTAGACATAAATATTTAGGCACTCAGCGGGTTTGAACTTGGGACCCCTTGCATGTGAAACGGACGCTTTACTGATATCGCCATAAAAGCTAGCTCTGCTGCGAGACAGTAGTAACACGCTTATAAACCTATCTACCATATTTCCTATAATAGTAGTGCCCTAGCACTATGCAAAGTGCGAAGGGGGCGCTACTATTATAGTTCATATTTTCAATATATTTTATCTCCTCTCTCGACTGCTTCCTTATAGAATTACTGTACGGTGATCTTTTACTGTGACACCGGTATTGACTAAACCTAAACCCAACAATATACTGAGTATATCACTGTCATCACTCTGCATCTGTATGATACAATATCCGTTGAACTTGACGATTACAACACGGGTTGATTGCGTATGAATTAAATAATAATAAAAGATAAACTAAATAATAAATTGAAAGAAAGGAGATCATTGTGGTAATTTGTATTTTAAGGTTTATGTCATAGACCATACCGGTGTCGTGGTAAAAAAACTCCCTTAATCAAATCCATTAGCGGTAAAGATTTTTGAAGACGGTAAGGTTTCTTAAATTAAAACAGGTGGGGGCGCTTCTATTAGGGAAAGCGCTACTAATAGAGGAAATACGGTATTTATATACTACCCAACTGAGTCCTGTTACATACCTCTAAGCTTTTGATTTTTGAAACCTTCAAACAGTAAACGGAGGTATTATTTTAGGTGTTTTATTTATTGATTCATTTTATTTTGGTGGTGGTGGAGGGGGTGGGGGGAGGCATTCTTGTTAGAGAATTAGAATTGAGATGGTTTTACAGTCTGAAATTACGTTTTACATCTCTGCTACTGCATCGCCTTAAAATAAAATTCTCAAACCAGAAAACCATTCAACATACCGTCCCATATTGAAAATCTTACCATGGCTATCTCTTAAATACCAGACTTGAAGTCATAAAACTCGCCAAAGGGAATTAAGGTTATCCTACCTATCTAATCATTTTTTGGTAATATCTGTATAATTTCAGACATTTTCAATGTTTTCTTTTCAAAATATCCCGCTCTCGTCTAAAATCTTCTTTCATATTTTTAACCTTATCACCACCCAACTCACGAATACAACAGTTACAGTGACATGAAATAACGTCAAAAAACGATAACCTAAAATTGTCAGGATTTCAGATGACAGAAAGACATTTCGAGAGGAAAATGTTGCTTCAAAATTGACGGAGAAAATAAACAGTTGTTATAAAAATGTCTAATATATAATGAAATCCTGTTTGGTGAGTTTTATGCATGCATGTGTTGTATATAAGGTTTAGTCAATTGAAATATGGGGTTTATCCAGGAACTGCATGATGTCTTCAGGGATCTCTCCAGGAAAGTGCGAATGGGCCCTGCTCTATAATGTGATAGCGTCATAGCTCTGTGGTAGGTACACGTAAGAGGCTAAGAGCTATGACTCTCACAGCTAACCCTTGAAACACTTAATATTGTCATCACTGTAAACGTCTTACAGATTAACGCTTAACCCACTACCTATATATAATGGACTGTTCTTTCTTTGAATTAAGACCATTCCATTTATGTGACAAAGGGGTGTTTTGGGAAAATGACTGGTCAGCAGCCAGACATTGTAAACCCTGATCAGCTTGCGAGTTACTCGCAGGCTGATCTGGGTTTACAATGGATACAAAGGCTATTATAGTCGTGCTTAGCGGGTTACGGGTTAAAGGAGATTTGGACTTCGAATATGTAGCATTGGAGCGTTTCAGATAATGGGGGTGGGGAGGGAAACTGAATATTTCAGGGCTGAAAATAAACACTATTCCAGTAGCGCGAGACTAGTAAAAATGCTGCCGGCTACCTTATATTTGTGTCTGAGTATGGATGCGCTAGTAAAAAAATTGTTCTGAAAGAATTGAAAAGTTATAAATCGATAAGTTGTGTAGTGACAACACTTTCTATCCATAGTTTTAATAAATGCCTATAGAGCATTACCGTTAACAATTGCCTCAGTAATCAAAATGAGTGTTTTCCATAAATTTGTTTTGCAAAGTCTTGATCGAGATGCTTTTATGTGCTTGGATAAGAAATTTCGAGATACATTCATAATGCATTTAAAACTCATGAAAAGAAACCGAAACTTGAATTAGAATAGGCTTTTCTGTTGAATATTATATTGGGCTAGTAAATTTTGAGCAGGTCTAGTGATATTACCCAACTACTAGACGAACTACTAGACCAGTACTAAAAATGTTAATTTCTAGTCCTGTATTTTAATTTGTTTGCTTGTCAGACATTGAAAAAACAATTGGTTAATTCTATAACCTGTGACAGCAACATTTCAGAACACGGGCACATGCATGTGGGGGCACTGGGGTGGGGGTGGTAGGGATATGGGGGCCCTGCTGTCTGTCAGATTATGGTGGGGTAGTGGTGAAGGGCGGGGGGAGGGGGCTGATCCCCGGTTCCGTCAGCTGTATTTAATTAAATAAGATTTTTTGAAACTGACAATTCAGTTTTCATTTCTATATTCAGTGTTGATCGCGATATCTCATAAAATAATTTTAAAGAAGGAATTTTACATGTAACTGTAGCTTTTCTTTCTCAATGCAGATGAATGACACGGTCGTGTAAGTCCAGATCATTGAGACAGTATGCTGGACTATGAAGATGGTCCTAGCAGGAGGGTCTCCCAGGGACGGAAGAGGGTCAGTACCAGTGCCAGCAGCCTGAAAGGGATCACATCTCCGAGGAAACCTGCAGGAAAAGTAGAATATTTTATTTAAATATCAGGCCTTGAATTCACCAACCATTCTTGAGAATATTCTTAGACTTAAGCTCAAGTATGCAAATTTCAATCACAAATATTGCTATAAGTTTACTGAATAAACGTTCATAACAAACTGCTATGTATAAATATGATGCATACTAATAAATAGCAAAATCTTACGATTGTTTATCTTTGAAAGTCATGGAAATATTTGTGAACAAATTTTCAGTACTTCAGCTCAAGTCTAAGAATAGTTTGAAGAATGGTTCGTGAATTCCAGGCCTGATGTTTCTAAATTTAAAGAGAAAGTCAAAGAGGATGTTTCTGAATGTAAAGAAAGAATAATTTGGATTGATAAATACAAAGTGGCATTATGACGATCCACATGTATGTCATATATGCAATATGAAGCAGAAACCGTGATGTTAAACTAGTAAAAAAAAACTAACAGTCTATACATGTAGATTCTTAAATTCACTTAACTTTTTCTTGGCATCTTGGTTGTTCTAGCAGTCTAAGGTGCTGTAATATCCATGTAGCACAAAGTCTTGTCTTCATATTCTGAGGTTACAATACATAACTTTTTCTGGCATAAGTTTAACATGCTCCCTTACGTGTCTGATGAAGCATATTCCTTACCTGTTAATTCTCTCACATTGGGTGTGACACAATCATGCTCACATGCACAGCTTGAAATTGCTCATGCTCGCAAAAAATATGTCATTGATTTTGAAACTCATAAATGTCACAATTTTATAGCGCTGTCTATTTAGTACATTTGTCATGGTTGTAGAGTTCACTTAAATAGATTAACCGCCCCCCCCCCCCCCCCCCCCCCCTAGAGCTGTTTTCGCCAGTAGAGCATCCACAGGCCCTCTTGGGCCTCTTGTTTTTAAACAAATGCACTTAAATGTCATCTCAGCAAATGGCAGACTCCATTGTTTTTAGTTAGTTTCATTTAAGCATCATTGACCATTTTATTTTTAAGTCCAGCCCCCATTAGACGAGACATGTGAATCCACGGATTTCTTGTATATTATTAGAATTGGGTTCTTTTTCCCCTCACCACTAAGAATTTAATACGCAGTTTATAATAAAAAAAAGCTGTCCGAGAACAGCGCAGCTGCACTATTCGAATTTTCAGACAATAATAAATTATATAGCCAGTGTATACCATTAGAAAAAAGGCTAAAACAATGTGGGGTGGGGTTTGGGGGGGCTAGATAAAATTTGGGGCAGGGTGTAAAATTTTATTTTTTATCAGTTTTAATTCAAAAATGCTGTCATTTTAAATAATGTGTGGCAACTCGGGGAGGGAGGGGATGAGATTCTAGCAAATTTTATTACGACCTCATTTCAGTTTTCTTTTTATTGATATTTCATCCGTGAATCTGGATTTAATCTAAATTGTTTTATATGTAAGTGATAAGTGATTGCGCTAATATAGCCAAATAATCGAAAACGCAAACAAAAAAAATGAATATTCGGGTGGTGGTGAATGGGGGGGGGGGAAACACAATTTGTATAGGTGTAGATTTGATAAAACAAAACAACAGTATGTTGGGATATCTTTGAGAACCTGACCATTGCACCTACGTTCACGCACATTCGCAACATCTTGATTAATTCTGAACTTATCTTGATATAGGTGTAGATTTGATAAAACAAAACAACAGTATGTTGGGATATCTTTGAGAACCTGACCATTGCACCTACGTTCATGCACCTTCGCAACATCTTGATTAATTCTGAACTTATCTTGATATAGGTGTAGATTTGATAAAACAAAACAACAGTATGTTGGGATATCTTTGAGAACCTGACCATTGCACCTACGTTCCCGCACCTCCGCAACATCTTGATTAATTCTGAACTTATCTTGATATAGGTGTAGATTTGATAAAACAAAACAACAGTATATGTTGGGATATCTTTGAGAACCTGACCATTGCACCTACGTTCCCAGACCTTCGCAACATCTTGATTAATTCTGAACTTATCTGAAATTGGCAGAGTTTGTACGAATGGTCCGTACTGAACACATGCACGTGAATCTCGTAGTGTGTTAAAATACACGTTTAATGCTTTTTTCGATTCTTATTGGCGAGTTACAGTTACCTAGAACATAGAATTTAAAAAAAAGCATGTAAAAGGATCGAGGATGAGTGAAGTATCCTCACAGTTTGAAATTTAAGTTTATTACTCAAAACTTGATAAATCCCCCTGTGCCTTTTTCATATTAGAATGTTCTTTACCCGTCAGGCTGAATAAGTTAATGTTGATTAGCTCAATTCCTAACCATACTCTGTGAACATGTTATACTTTTATTTCAGGCTGTTACAAAGTCTAAAGTATGCAGTCCTCCAAATGATATTTCCACCAATGGATTACCCAGCAAAGTGTCACCACTGAAGCAGTCAGACTGGTTCTGTAATTCATTTGGTTCCAGGAGCAGCCGCTACAACACTAGAAAGACAACCAGTCTAGAAAGAGAAGCTAACCCTGCTCCACTATCCTCAACGCCAAAGGTTAGCTACTGTTCTAGAAAAAACAACCATTTAGTCTGATACGTCCCTTTTCATTGATACCCCTTGTTATCATAAAATATACCATTGTATCAATGGTTGTAAAACAGGTTGTTTTTATCAAAATTCAATTTGTGTGTTTGTAGTTTGGTGAATTTTGATATTTTGGTTAAAGTTTTTGTTTTTCCTCATTTTTCAAAAAATGAATTGTCGGAAATCTTTGAAACTTAGCATACGTGTTCATTATCATTACACAATGTTATACGACAAGAACCATAACTCTGCCATGTATTTTACCTGAATTATCCCCCCTTTTAATTCAGATTTTTCATTCAGTTAAAATGTTGTATACGCAGTCCAGTGTTCACACCACTTGTTTTCACTGTTTCAATAAAAATTACACTAATTTTTCACGATTTATTGGGCACTTGTACCACTACTCAGTGTTCGACACTAACGCTAGCCCGATAGCCCGGGGCTAGTAAAAGTGACCGTCGGGCTAGCACGTACGATCGTCTAGCTAGCCCGATTGGCTAGTAGATTATAGAACAAACACGTACCCAATTTGCGATGGCATTATATAAATAAAATTCTCAAGCACTGTTAATCAATAATGTTCCGCAGATTCTCGCTTAAAACTGCTGCTCTTTTAGTCCGCGTAAAACGACATTTTTTTCTTTTTGCTTTCGTTTACCGCGTGATACCAGCCCGATACCGAATCACACAAACGCTTGTAACTACGCCTTATAAACTAGACAGCTTTTCTCAAGCGTTTTTATGACCACGATTACAGCAGTTGTTTCCGCTTCCGTCGGAAAACGCCGCGAATTATGAACGTGCTATAAACGGTGCAAACATGGATCGCTTTTTGGGGCTTTCTCCACCAGCCAAAAAACAAAAAACTCTATCATAATAATTTCTTATTTATGTGTTTCTCATGTACATTGTTCAGAAATACTATAATAAATTAAAATAATAATCATCTGATTTGTGTTGTTATTGTATAACCAACCCCGTCAAATACAATGAGGATTTGGTACCGTTGGTAGCAGGGCTAGTAGAAATTAAGGGGGGCTAGTGAAATTCCAAACCTACTAGCCCGGGCTAGTAGGTCCAAAAAGTTAGTGTCGAACACTGCTACTGAAATTATCAAAATCTTAAATAAAAAAATACCATTTTCTTCAAAAAATACACTATTGTAAAATGTTCACAAGTAAATATCACTATAAAGTTCCCTTATTTTCATCACTGTAACTACAATTTTGATTTCTCCATATATTTAAAGGGACACATTGCAGTCTTGATTTGTTTAAAACTTGTGGTGTCCCATTAGTTTTTATACATAAGGTAACTTGCATTTTTTCAGTGATTCGTATTAACCATGGGAAGAGTATATTAAAAGCAAAATTGTTTTTTGCATATTTCAAACTGTTGATTATATTGCACCAATAATATATTTAATCCTATGGTAGAATAACGAAGAGTAATTGAAAACCCAAAATTTTATTTAATATATATCCAAGCAGGTTTCCTAGGAATCTTTATGTGAGGATATTATCCAGCTGGCTTGCAGAACGTCGGTGGTTCTACCCAGTTGTCCGCCCATGCACGAAAATTGCCCGGGGTGCACCTGGGGTCTTCCTCCACCAATGGCAGCTGGAAAGTCGCCATGTGACCTTTATAATAGCAGTTGGCGAGACTATAAAATCCAATTAAATTCAATTCAAGCAGGTTTCAAGTTAAAATGATACTGGATTAATAAAATGGACACTAATTTTAATGCTTGATAAAAATGTCAAGGTTGCCGTGTGTCCCTTTAAATGTTGATGATGTTACCTGGTAATAAGAAAACAAAGCCTTTTCTAGATTCAAAATTAGGTATATACATGTACATTTTTTAAACGTTTCTCCTGCATACATTTTCATAGAGTCATAAACAACACCTTCGGTCAAACAGCAAAAGTATTGTTAAGTTATATGAGAGTAGCTTTAAATACCATATTTTCCTTAATAGTACTGCCTCCCCTAATAGAAGCGCTCTTCACCTTTTTTTTTTAAAAAATCTTTATACCTTTGTAGAAAATCCAAAAATCCAAAATTCAATAACGATGTAGACTAGATTTAGTGTGAATGACATTTTAGGCTCATTTTGGGGTATACAGTCTGGCAAGAACTGATTTTAAATATACGGTAACCCTAATAAAAATATAAATAATAACAGTGCTCCCTTTGCATTTTGCAAGTACTTCTGACTCATCCCACATACTTGTTTTGTATTTTGTTTTCAGTCCCGACAACCTGAAAGAGAATCAACTGATTTGAACTCGCTGAATTCTAGTGATGCTCTATTCGCTGAGATTGACATGGAAAATGTAAGCTCATATGCCAACAACCAATCAGATCCCAGCTTACAGCACTCCACTAATCAGACATCTTGTAACAGTTCTCGTACCAGCCAATCAGATAATAGAGTTCAAAATTTAAACGGTGACAATCAGTTTAATAGAATGTCTGGAAAATCTGGCAAACAAAATGAAAGAGATACATTAGATCATTTAAATGGTCAAGTGCTTCCCGACTCGACGAACAACGTCACTCTTCAGTTGTCCGTATCTGAATCTCAAAGCCAGTATTTTCCGTCGAAGTTTGCCAATTATAAACCATCACAGGCGAGGCAGAATGATGCTACAAAGGAAATAATTGTTGAAAATAAGATAACACAGTGTCACGGCAAGAATAACACTCCGTTCAGTTTTTCTTATGTTGGCTGTGATACACAATTTGAAACCTGTGATAAAACAGTGAACAATACAAACACAGTTGTTGGGATAGATGGTAATGAAATGATGGAAGAAAATTCGCAGATAATCATTCAACGAGCATGTAAAAATGATGGGACTAAACGATACAATACAAGACGGTCCTCTGGCGACAAGTTCTCTGTAACACAAGTAAACTCTGTTTGTGATAACTCTGAGATCCAGAATAGTTCAGAATGGGATAACAAAGAAATAGTGTCTAGCACACAGTTCTGCATCACTCAGGTCAATCCAGAGGTAAACGGGACCCAGATTAAGTACAGGTGTACTCCATTTAACTCAAAAGAAACGGTACTAGCCGATGAAACTCGATCTCAGCTTGTCAATATGTCGTGTCTAGATTCACAGAAACAAAGTGCTGTCACAACTGATATTAATACAACCCTGCTCAAAGACAGTTGTGCGGAAAACGAATTCAAGTACAGGTGTACTCCATATAAAGCAGAAGTTAAGGACATATGCACTCGTACTCAGACACAGTCAGAGACTCAGTCTGAGCTTGTATCTGACACACAGTATAAGTCATACTTGTCAGAAAATGTTGATACAACACAACTGAAAGGCAGCTGTGACAAGGGTCAGTTTAGGTACAGGTGTACTCCATATAAATCCAAATCTGAGGACACATGTACTCAGTCGCAGTCCACGCTCGTTTCAGACACCCAGTTTAAATCTTACTCACAGGAGAGACACACCCAGGGTGATCACTTAAAAAACACACAGGGAAATGGTAAAAGACAGTCACAGCTTCTTTCAACTCAGTTTAAGGGTACTCCATATGGGGATTCTCAGATACAGGCCACGGGGCTCTGTGACATGACGGGGTTGATCGTTGATTCACAGAACGTGGACAAGGATGCCAACACGTCTGACTGTGATATGTTTGGAGATAGTTTCCATGACCCTGATTTGCTGACCCAGGTTGATAAATTGGATCGAGAACATTCACAGTCAAATAGGGAAGGTTACGGGGGAAAAAATGATAAGGAGATAGAATTCACAAGCCATACTCAGAGTTTAGTTTATGAAAATAAAACAGTGCCAAAAAACGATAAAACTAAAAAGCGATCTTTGGATGATGATCTTGAAACCATCTCTCAGGAATCTCAAAAACGGAGAAGTTTAGCAAGAAATAGTAACAGAAGTGTGAATTATGAAGGTGATAAAAGGTCTGGTGATAAAATTGTGCACAGCAAAGGTGATTCAAAGATGGCGTCTGAAAACAAATTAAAAAGTGTTGAAGGTGAAACTGGGTTTAACAGCAATCATACATTGAACCAAAAAGGAGACTGTGTCAGTCATATTCATGTAAATGCCGTATCGTTTGGTACCAAGGCGAAATGTGGTACTGAAACAACAGCAATAACACTGCTGGGAACCAATCTTCCTGTTACACCTGGGGGTGCTGGTACCCTACAGGAAAGAATTAAACAAAGGTTAAAGGTAACATTTTATTTTTTAAAATCTTTGTTTTATATTCCAGTAATAATTGTAATGTTTAATGAAGTTGATTTTAATCAGTATCACACAAAAGGTTAGTGTTGAGATATGGTCACAGGAATAAAAAAACACATTAAAAATGACAGTCAAACTTTGTGTCATTTATTCACCTACCGTAAATCATAGGGTTGTGGGTGGAGGTGTGGGGTGTCAACTTTGGTATCAATTGTTATTTTTGATATATATACATATGCTCATATTTCGGCTACATCTTTGCAATATGAATTTATGTCTAAATTTCAAATCTTTGTAAAAGAAAGTCTACCTAAATGTCTTTTTATACCCCCGCTTTCATAAAGTTAATTGAGGGCTATATAGGAATCACGCTGTCTGTAATGTCCCATCGCGTTCCGTAACACATTTTTTCCCCCATCGCTTTGCCTAACACATTTTTACTACTGGCTTTCCTTGACAGTTTTGAATGGGTTGTTCCCAAGCTTCATATACTCATAACAACTGTCAAAAAGCGAGGGTATTCATCATCTTTAGTGATAGTTCTAGTTTCTTTTAGAGCTGAATTATTGTTATATAATTGCAATAATTGAAGTTTGTGACAAAATATGCCATGTTTGTTTGCTATTTTTATATTACCTTGGATTAATATTCAACTATATTTATGCTAGCAAAATGCTGGACAGAGAACACCAAAGGGTCCTGGGTCGCTTGTAGACCAACTGAGGGAGCAAGTTCTGGAGAGGGTTCACCTGGAAGCAGAGATGATGAAGGAGGTTACCAAGAATGATATAGGACCTTTTTATGGCCTCCCGTCGAAAGTTAAACACCTGTTTGAAAGGGATAGAGGGATCAAAACCCTTTATGGTATATATGCAATATTTAAGTATAAAATATATCAACATTAATACTTTAAATTTTAATTTAGTTTGTTTAAATATATCATTTTCATTCGTTTCATTTTGCTAATGAAAATGAATTGATATCAATAGTACATTGATAATTTATCTACATCAATCTAATCTCCACAATAATTAATATGAAGTCACAGTTTTTATGACAAATGGGCCCATCCGGAAATGGTATTAATATCTTGATAATCAAAGTGAAGGATGACGCAGAATAAGTAATGAACACCTTAGTTTTAGAAACAGGTACTAGTTTAACTAGTACCAAGATACTCAAATATATGCCAAACACCAATCATTCATTAGTATCCAGATACTCAGATATATGCCAAACACCAATCATTCATTAGTACCCAGATACTCAAATATATGCCAAACACCAATCATTCATTAGTATCCAGATACTCAGATATATGCCAAACACCAATCATTCATTAGTATCAAGATACTCAGATATATGCCAAACACCAATCATTCATTAGTATCAAGAAGCAAAACTGTATCGGGTCCGTATTATAACCATTATATTGGTTGCAGATTGGCAGGACGAGTGCCTCAAACTGCCGGCGGTTATTGACAGAAAGAACCTGATTTACTCATTGCCGACAAGCGGTGGGAAGACTTTAGTTGCGGAGATTCTGATTCTGCAGGAGCTGCTGTGCCACAAACATGACGCCCTCCTCATACTGCCCTTTGTGTCTATTGTACAGGAAAAGGTGACCTTAAATTTTATTTTGTGCATAATTTGTTTTTACCCTCAACAAGGTCACATACAGATGTTTGAATAGGATTTTTAAGTTTCTGGTGACACATTTCTATACCGCTGCAGACTAAGTTTAACATGGGTATACTAGTTTCAGCTTGTACGTCTGTAAACACAACCTTGTGCGCTCTGTAACTCCTCTTCACTTGAAGCAAATCTCATAAAACTTCATGTGTGGACTGCCTGTGGTGAGAGAACGACCTCCATTGATTTTGAGGTCAGTAGGCCAAAGGTCAAGGTCACCCTGACCTGATCATGAAAATCCTTGTCTAATCTGTAACTCCTCTCCCATTGAAGCAAATCTCTTGAAACTTCATGTTTGACTGCATCTACTTTTACAGGTCTATTTAAAAGGCCAAATTCATGTATAGAGTTTCGAACACTACTGCTCCTTCCTGTATGTTTACTACTCGTAATTCAGCTGACAGAAGTCTTCGACCATTAACTGATACTAATTTTAGTACTCCTAAGCCTAATTGGAAACTTTTCAAGGGCAGCATGTCTTACTCAGGGACCATTTTATGGAATAATATTCCAAAGCACATATAGAAGTGTGCAACAATGAAAAGTTTTACAAACAACTGCATAAAACGTACAAAAGAAAAACAACATTAAACTCGATATAGATATCATACCATCCCATTAGTGTGTAAATATCGTTTCAAGGAGAGGAACTCTATAAGAATATTTCTTTCAGTCCAATCCTATTAACTTTGTATGTATTTAAATATATATGTTGTAAAAAAGCTGAATAAAATATGTTTAAACCAAATATCGTTCAAACTACCACCAACAATGTTAAATTTTACATATATGTTATGTATCTGACATGCTTGTATTTTGTATCTTGTATTTGTTATGGAGGGCCCCAAGGAAGATTAGTTTAAACTAATTTGGTCACCCTTGATAAATAAAGACATTCATTCATTCATTCATTTGTCCAAATTCAATAGCAGTTCACCTAAGATTGTATATTCTGTATGAATGGGATTTTTTCTGAGATAATGTTGTATGTTATATATAATTATGTATAATTTATAAAATTATTAGCAAGTTTAATGGAGTACCAGGTCTTTTTTTCCTTCATAAACAGGGGCCAATATTCGGCCCCTTCCCCTAGCAAAACGGACTACATTTCCCCCCTCTTTGGCTGAAAAGAATTCCCCTAAAATTTGATTAACATTATTTCCCTCTCTAACTTTCTCATCACATTATTATGTTCAGCATACATTTTAATATAGAAGACAGTTTATCTAAAATGTACTTCTTTTGCATATTTGCACACCCAAATTGTCAATTTCTGCCGCCTAATACACTGTTCCCCCTATATCTCGAAATCGCATTCTTTTTTCCCCTTTAACTCGAAAACCTTGCTTTTTTTCCTCTATTGAAGGGCTTGGGCCTTTTCCCCTATTTCTGAAAAAAAGCCATGGGAGCATTTCCACTTCTTGGACTACTAGTAACACAAAGCTTAAACTAAAAACACACTATTTACACCTTTATACATTGTTACAGGTGAGGAACATGTCTCAGTTTGCGGTGGATCTCGACTTCCATGTGGAAGAATACGCGGGCAGTAAGGGCAGATTTCCTCCAATCAAACGCCGGAAGAGCCACTCCCTATATATAGCAACGATTGAGAAGGCTCAGTCGATCGTGAACAGCCTGATAGAGGGAGAAAGGATGGACGGACTGGGCTTGGTGGTCGTGGATGAGGTATGGTAAAGAGTTATATAGTCCACAGTCACAGCTGAGGTTTGATGATGTTTTTCTGTTGGGATGTTTTGCTGCGGAGTTTTAGGCAGTCTGATACATTATATATTGTTTATAATAATTATGACCTAACACGTTAGTAGAACATGTCTGCCTTGATATATGTGTTGCGTAAAGGCTGACTTGCTTGATGTGTAAATATTGTAATTACTTGTTGCAACATACTAGTTTGGCCACTGTTTTGGCCACTGTACTATTTTGCCACAACTGTATTGACCACTGTGTTGAATTTAGCACTACTGTATTCATCACTGTACTGTATTGACCATGGTAGTGTACTGTATTGGCCACTGTACTGTATTGACCACTGTACTGTATTGATCACTGTACTGTATTGACCATGGTAGTGTACAGTATTGGCCACTGTACTGTATTGACCATGGTAGTGTACTGTATTGATCACTGTACTGTATTGACTATGGTAGTGTACTGTATTGGCCACTGTACTGTATTGATCACTGTACTGTATTGATCACTGTACTGTATTGACCATGGTAGTGTACAGTATTGGCCACTGTACTGTATTGACCGCTGTACTGTATTGATCACTGTACTGTATTGACCATGGTAGTGTACTGTATTGGCCACTGTACTGTATTGACCATGGTAGTGTACTGTATTGACCATGGTAGTGTACTATATTGGCCACTGTACTGTATTGACCACTGTACTGTATTGATCATTGTACTGTATTGACCATGGTAGTGTACTGTATTGGCCACTGTACTGTATTGACCACTGTACTGTATTGATCACTGTACTGTATTGACCACGGTAGTGTACTGTATTGGCCACTGTACTGTATTGACCATGGTAGTGTAATGTATTGGCCACTGTACTGTATTGACCACTGTACTGTATTGATCACTGTACTGTATTGGCCATGGTAGTATACTGTTTTGGCCAATGTACTGTATTGACCACTGTACTGTATGGACCACAGTACTGTATTGACCACTGTACTGTATTGACCACTGTACTGTATTGACCACTGTACTATATTGACCACTGTACTGTATTGACCACTGCACTGTATTGACCACTGTACTGTATTGATCACTGTACTGTATTGACCACGGTAGTGTACTGTATTGGCCACTGTACTATATTGATCACTGTACTGTATTGACCATGGTAGTGTAATGTATTGGCCACTGTACTGTATTGACCACTGTACTGTATTGATCAATGTACTGTATTGGCCATGGTAGTATACTGTATTGGCCAATGTACTGTATTGACCACTGTACTGTATGGACCACAGTACTATATTGATCACTGTACTGTATTGACCACTGTACTGTATTGACCACTGTACTGTATTGGCCACTGTACTGTATTGATCACTGTACTGTATTGACCACTGTACTGTATTGACCACTGTACTATATTGACCACTGTACTGTATTGACCACTGCACTGTATTGACCACTGTACTGTATTGACCTCTGTACTGTATTGACCACTGTACTGTATTGACCACTGTACTGTATTGACCACTGTATGTATTGATCACTGTACTGTATTGACCACTGTACTGTATTGACCACTGTACTGTATTGATCACTGTACTGTATTGACCACTGCACTCTATTGATCACTGTACCAATTTGACCACTGTACCAAATTGACCACTGTACTGTATTGATCACTGTACTATATTGACCACTGTACTGTATTGACCACTATATTGTATTGATCACTGTACCAAATTGACCACTGTACTGTATTGACCACTGTACTGTATTGATCACTACTGTATTGACCACTGTACTGTATTGATCACTGTACCAAATTGACCACTGTACTGTATTGACCATTGTACTGTATTGACCACTGTACTGAATTGACCACTGTATTGTATTGACCACTGTAATGATCACTTTTGTGTTTTGACCACTGTACTGAATTGAACATTATACTGTATTGACAACTGTTCTATATTGATCACTACTGTACTGACCACTTCTGTATTGACCACTGTGTTGACCATTGCACTGTATTGACCACTGTATTGTATTGATCACTAATATTTTGACCAGTGTATTGTATTGACCACTGTATCAACTGCTGCACTGTGTTGTCCACAGTATTGACCAATTTACTATATTAACCAATGTACTGGATTGATCACTGTTGACCACTGTACTGTATTGACCACTGTATTGTATTGGCCACTTTATTGACCACTGTATTGTAGTGACCACTTTGCTATATTGACAACTGTACTGTATTGGCCATTGTATTGACAGCTAAGTTTTATTTACCACTGCACTGTATTGACCATTTCACTGTATTGACAATGGTATTGTATTGACCACTGTGCTGACCTCTGTATTGACCACTGTGTCGGCTGTATGTTTTGGGACATGCATGGTTGGAAAACACCATAACATCCTTTATCATTATGTTACCATATTAAGTATTCACATCTTACATTTAAATTACAGCTTCATATGATAGGGGAGGGAGGCAGCAGAGGGGCAACACTTGAATCAACCATGTTGAAGATTTTACACTCTTCAAGTAAGTACAGGTGATAGGGGAGGGGGCCAGCAGAGGGGCCACACTGGAATCAACCATGCTGAAGATCTTACACTCTGCAAGTGAGTACACATGATAGGGGAGGGGGCCAGCAGATGGGCCACGCTTGAATCAACCATGTTGAAGATCTTACACTCCTCAAGTAAGTACATGTGATAGGGTAGGGGGCCAGCAGAGGGGCCACGCTTGAATCAACCATGATGAAGAACTTACACTCTGCAAGTAAGTACACGTGATAGGGGAGGGGGCCAGCAGAGGGGCCACGCTTGAATCAACCATGATGAAGATCTTACACTCTGCAAGTAAGTACACGTGATAGGGGAGGGGGCCAGCAGAGGGGCCACACTGGAATCAACCATGATGAAGATCTTACTCTGCAAGTAAGTACACATGATAGGGGAGGGGGCCAGCAGCTGGGCCACGCTTGAATCAACCATGCTGAAGATCTTACATTCTTCAAGTAAGTACACGTGATAGGGGAGGGGGCCAGCAGCTGGGCCACGCTTGAATCAACCATGCTGAAGATCTTACATTCTTCAAGTAAGTACACGTGATAGGGGAGGGGGCCAGCAGAGGGGCCACACTTGAATCAGCCATGCTGAAGATCTAACACTCTGCAAGTAAGTTCACCTAGTAGAGGAGTGGGGCAGCATAGCGGCTGTTCCTGAATCATTATTCACCACGCAGGAAATAAATAGCATAGATGAAAAGGAAGTCACATGATAGGTGAAGTAGGTCATTACATAGATTTAACTAGACAATGTGTGCATGTGACTTTAGTACTGTCAGTCACATTAACTATCAATAAAGTATTTAATTATGTCAAGGTCATTCTCATTGACATTCTTGCAGTAGGAACATGTTGCTGTCATGCAGATGTTAGTGTGCTTTTAAATTTGGAAAACTGTATGGATGGTATTTGTGAGAAATCAGCTAAATTAACGAGTAAGAAAAATAGGTCAAAGTGATTCACATTGACCTACTTATGGTTTGAACATGTTGCTGTGATTTAGATGTAAGTGTGTATGGTGTAAATGTTTTTAAGTTTGAAAGATGTATGGTAGTTATTATGTGAGAAAAGTTCTAAATGAATGAAGTAGGTCAAAGTCATTCATATTGACCTACTGAAATTAGAAACATGTTGTCAGACAGATGTAATGTTTTATGAAGTTTGAAAGATGTATGTTTTTTGTTGTCTGAGTAATGCATGTAATCGAAATCTTTAAGTAAACGTGAATTTAAATTTAAAAAAGTGTGAAAAATAGGTCGAGGTCATTCATATTAACCTACTTTTAGTCGGAACATACCTCTGTCTTGTAGATGGAAGTTAGAAAGCTGGATGTTTTTTGGTATCTGAATAAAGGACTTCAACTCTTATTTCTCTTTTGCTTTAGACCTTTGTCTAAGAAAATCACGCACTTATATAATAACACACAGGTCTACATATTGTACATTTTCCCTTAAAGATAAGACTTCACATTCACACAAAGCACTTCCAGCCACATCCGTCTGTTGTACGATTTTCTTATTTAATTAAATTTTGTTCCCTGTTTGAACCACACGTTTTGCAGTAATATATGTGTGAGGGTTGTGGAGGCAAACTTTGCGTATCCATATAATTTTGGATTGACGTCATTGTAGGTCCTACACAGATTATTGGCATGAGTGCCACGTTAAGCAACATTGACGATTTGAGACAGTTCCTGAATGCGGAGGTCTATTCCAACGACTTCAGACCTGTAAGTATAAATTTACTTTCATACGTCATCATGTGTCCTGTCAGAAGTAGAGCTAGGGATATAACACGCCTTCTCTAACCCTTTCTTACTGAGTGGTGAACCGTGTACACCCTAATCAGCCTGCACATTATATGCAACTTGACCAGGGTTTACACTGGTTGTACAAATCGATGTGTTTGACTGTGGCAGTGAAAGGGTTAAGTAAGATGGAAAGTACAGTCAAACTTCAATAACTCGAAGTCAGGGGGATCTTAGGAATATGTTCGAGAAATCGGGGGTTCGAGAAATCGAAGTTGGCAACATCAAAAAATCATCTATCCGAACTTGTGTACTGCCGAAATGGTGCTACTTATGTACGCACTTAATCTTTCTCAGTATGTTCTTATTTGATTGAATGTTTGTTTAAACATAATAACAGATTTATTTAAATGTAATTATTACCAGGAAAATACAGGAAAAACTACAAAAAATGTGTTTGTTTTATCTTTATTAAGCATTTATTTAGAGAAATAGCGCAAATCATACAAACCGGAGTCGGAATAAGGAGTTGCATACAATGGAATAGAATATATTCAAACATCGAGTTTACAAATTAGATAAAAAAATAATAGTATGTTGAGCAGAGTTATAATAACTAACATAAAATTAATCCACACGAATTAAATATTTCATGTTTTTAGCTCTACTGATCAGAGATCAGCAGAGCTTATGCTGTGGTGCGGCGTCCGTCCGTCTGTCCGTAAACTTTTTTTGTAGCGACTACTCCTCTGAAACTACTGAACGGATTTGTATGAAACTTTACAGAAATGTTGCCCATGAAGTCTAGTTGATCTAGCAAAAATTCATGTTGATGTGAAATCAAAGATGGCCGCCACGGCTAAAAATAGATTTTTAAGCATGACATGATGTGGTCCTTGTCAAAAATCTATTTAGTAAAAACTTGTAGCGACTACTCCTCTGAAACTACTCGACGGATTTCCATGAAACTTCACAGGAATGTTGCTCTTGATGTCTAAATGATCCTAGCAACATTTCAGGTTGATCGGAAATTTTCACATCTAAAAATAGATTTTCAAAAAACAAGTTTGTAGCGAGTACTTCTTGAAAACTATAAATGATATTGATATGGGACTTTTTCTAAAATGATCAGTATGGAATGATGATGAGCCTTGTGGAAAATTATTTTGATGCGACGTTAAACATGGCCGCCAGCGGCCATCTTTGTTTACATAGAGTTATATAATGAAAGCTTGTAGCGACTACTCCTCTGAAACTACTTGACGGATTTTCATGAAACTTCACAGAATGTTGCTCTTGATGTCTAATTGATTCTAGCAAAATTTCAGGTCGGCCGGAATTTAAGATGGCCGCCATGGCTAAAAATAGATTTTCAAAAAAAAGTTTGTAGCGACTACTTCTTGAAAACTGTAAGTGATATTGATATGCGTCTTTTCCTATAAAATGATCAGTATGACATGATGTTGATCCTTGTCAAAAATTATTTTGATTTGACGTTAAACATGGCCGCCAGTGGCCATCTTTGTTTACATAGAGTTATATAATGAAAACTTGTAGCGACTACTCCTCTGAAAGTACTTGACGGATTTTCATGAAACTTCACAGAAATGCTGATTTAGCTATCAAAAACCTATCAGTAGAGCTTCAAGGTCATTGACCTCTTGTTATTATCTCTAATCGAACATAATTTTCACACCGCTTAGTTTTCTTTCACGCTACGATTGAACCTAAGCGTCATGTAAAATCATTGCCCGACGTCGCATGGCAACGGATCACACCTTCGAGTTTCCGATGGGTATTCATCACACATATACAATCTCCGGACTGTGAAAAGCTTTCGAGTTTAGGGTGGTATTCAAGAAATAATAATTATTCGAATGACCGAGGTTAAATTACATTGTATTATATAGGAGTTGTGCCGGGACTGGAGTATGTGTTACCAATGGTATTCGAGGAATCAAGGTTTGAGTTCCCGAATTTCGACAGTAGATTTGCGCAAAAACTAACAGGCCTTACAATTAAGCAGGAGAAAATACTGGTGTTTGTATATATACAGATTTATATAAAATGCACTCATCCATGTGGGCTGCTCGACCCAACTCAAAAAACTCTTGTCAATATAAGCGCGACACATGTTACTTTCCAGCCCTGATAAAAAATGTATGGTCCGTGGCTTATTATAGGGGCATATAGCATTACTGTTTTCTACTGAACTGAAAGGGAGTACCACTTTAATTGAAACTTAGAGAGGATGAGTGCGTCAAGTTTAAATCAAAATTAAGTCAATCTGCTATCCAATATCCTTGCCATTTATTAACGCTTAACTTCCTGTATAGGTACAGTTGACCGAAAACATCAAGCTGTCAGACAACATATACAGGATAGACGGGAAGTCCAAATGTTCTGATGATCAGTTTCTGCATGAAAGGGTCGTCTGCTTCCAGGTATCGTAGCAATGTTTACTGGAGCTTTTATGTTCATGCGTATAATTTACGTACTTTATTGATACAAACATGAGCTATACGGTCAAACCTGTATTAGGGAAGAGTCAAATTAATCTGTAAACACTGATGGTCTTAATACAGATGTGTTCTAGTTTAAAACAGTACAATTGATACTGAAACTACAAACTGAAATGGTGGTCTCTAAGAGCAGGTAATCTCTTAGCAGAGGTAAAAACCAGAGCAGGTTTGACTGTTACCCAAGTCCAAGAATATATGGCTAAGTATATGGCTTGCAATGTTTTGCAAGGTGGCTGTATGCATCAGTAAGATACGGTTAATTCCAATGAATTATTATATCCAGTGGTTCCAAAAATGTTATGGACACATTTAGAGATTCTTAATTGTTTTTGTACATTTTGAGACACAAATATTGCTATTATTAAAACCCCTAAAATGCAAATAATAGTGAATCAGTTTTAATACACATTCTTCGTCATAATAAATTGTAAGAGATTTTCCTTCTGTTTCTCACCAGTAAGACATTGGCAGGCAAGTCTGTAGACTGGACGCATAATTGCTGCTCAAAAAGCAACACCTATTAACCACTGATACAATGTGTTTCCAAGAAACAAAAGAAAACTTAAAACATGAAAAATAATTTCTATCCATGACTGGCCTACCATCCAGGATATTGACATGGTAAGAATACATGACAATTCTCTGTTTCATGTTTTTCAGTACCTTCCAGAAATGGAGAAAGTTGACCCTGACCACCTGCTGGGACTAGCCCTGGAGGTCATACCAGATAACTCTTGTCTTGTCTTTTGTCCCACCAAGAAAAACTGTGAAAATGTTGCCCTTATGCTGTGTAAACTGATAGTAAAGTACAAGAGGTAGGTTTTGTTGTCCTTGAAACTTGACTTATTCAGATTAATGGGCCTTTTCTCCACCACAAGGTTCAAGCCTCAAAAGATAAAAGATAATATTTAGGAGATATATATAAAACAGTTCAATGTCATAACCAACTTATTTTCTGAAAATAACTGTTCAGTTTGTATCATTATCTTGGAAATGGTCTTTGGTCTTACCTATTAAGAAAACGAGCTTTAGTTTTTGAAAAGCCATCAAGTATTTTATGAAATATTTCGTAACAGGGTAAAGTTTTCTCACTCTCGATGGAATAAATTCTGTTATCAAAGCAACAAATATCCTCTATATTATATAACTAGATTGAAGGAAAAGCAAAAAGTACCCCCAATTTCTTTTCACCCATCAAGAATCAAACCAATCTTTTCATTTTCATATTTATATTCACAACTTGATTCAATAGGTAAAACAAGGATTGAATTTTAGAGCCCATTTCCCAGTACATGTATAAAGTTATTTGACTTAGTATAAAGTTATATGACTTTAAAACCTTTTTTCGAAGGATGTGTTAATGGTCATAATCAGACATTTTAAAACAAAGCGAAAAAATACCATTTACATTTCAAATGACGTAGGAATGTCTCTATTTTCCCTCATAAGCATTTGAAACAATTTTAACTGTGTCTGCTGTTTATCAGGGAATTGTCGAACGTTAGAAAGAAGGAGCGGAAGGATCTTCTGAAGGAGCTGTTTAACGACTCTGAGGGGAAGATCTGTCCTGTGTTACAGTATACCATCCACTTTGGCGTCGCTTACCATCACAGTGGACTCACTGTCGACGAACGCAGACTGATTGAGGACGCTTATTCCAACGGAACTTTATGTTTGCTCGCGTGTACTTCAACTTTGGCTGCTGGAGTCAATCTCCCGGCCAAAAGGTAATTAGAAGAAACATGTAGATGTATTTCCTGATTGTTTGGGGAAGTAGGGGAGATAAAGGATTCAGATCTATATTTGTATATGTCTCAAAAGCTTATGGACAGGTGTAGCCACAATAATTACTGTATAAATTAAAACTTGCCTTGCCTCTTTATTATACCCCTGCTTTCACAAAGTGAAGTGGGGGCTATATAGGAATCGCGCTGTCCGTAACGTCCCATCGCGTTTTTGTCTCGTCGTGAAACACAAATTTGTCCTTTCGCATAACACATTTTTATCCCGTCGCAGCGCGTAACACATTTTTATTACTTGCATTCCTCAAACAGTTTTGAATGGTTTGTTCCCAAACTTCATATACACATTACAACTGATCAAAATGCGGGGGTATTCATCACCTTCAGTGATAGTTCTAGTTTTTGTATGGACCCAAATTCATAGCTGAGATTGAAAAAGACCCACATGTCAAATTCTAAAATGGCAGCTAACCGAAAATTATTGTACAATCACCCTTCTTAATTGATAAATATAATGTTATTGAAAAACTGAAGTTGAAAGTCAAATATAAATTTTGTGTATCGTTCTTGAGGATGTAAATGTTTTTCCTTCAGAGTGATTTTGAGAAGTCCGTATGTAGGCCAATACTTCATCAGTAGAAGTCAGTACAAACAGATGGTGGGACGGGCTGGACGTGCTGGCATCGACAGCTCAGGGGAGAGCATTCTCATATGTAAGGCTGCAGACAGAGAGAAGGTGAGTCAAATTAGAATTCATGGTGTCCAGAACATTCTGTAGTGAACTTGCTTCTCATCATTGTAATCCAGGTTGGTTCTCCATCTTGGCATTGCTAGTTGTGAGTTGTAAGTGAGGCTGTACAAGGGTTATCTGTTCATATACAGGATTTTCCCCCCACTTTCTCGAGGAGTTTATGTAGATTTGGTATAAATAAGAAAATACAGTAGAAGAGTTCACTGACATGTAGATTTGGTATAAATAAGAAAATACAGTAGAGTTTGTGGGTTGGTTTTTATAGACATTATGCACATTTCATGGAAGGTTTCTCCATGATTTCAGGTATGCGAACTGCTGGGTGGACCACTAGAGAGCTGTCATAGTAGTCTGACCTACGATGGTGGTAAAGGGCTGAGAACACTGATACTGTCGACTGTTGGACTGAAGGTAAGCTTTATTTGAATTAAGTTGAACAGTCCAAACAAAGATAGTATTTTTCAATGATAACCACGTGCAATCGGATGAGTTAAAAAAAATATATCACTATGGTGCGGGATCTCGTTTGTGTAAATTGTATGACATAGACCTGTTTTTTCACAACCATATTCTGTAGTCTGTAGTTCTACTTTTATTTAACAATCATGGGGGGCTAATTATAAAAAAAATCTAATTAAAAAATGTGTATGGGTGGGTGGTGGGGGTTAGTTTATATTGATGATGTTAAATTGGCAGATGTCAGATACATCTTGTAGATAACTACAGTTTTTACCAATTGGTATCAAACAAACTTAGTTTATATAGTGTGAGGCTTTATGATCTTAATATACTTCAAATGACAGGCCATCATTAATCAGAGTTATGGCCCTTGTTTTTCCTAGAAAGTATACATTTGTATGTAGGTTTTGTTCAAAGTTATTGATAACACCAGATCATAGCAGTCAGTGTTTATAACCAGACTTAATTGAAAATGCTGTATGACCTAAAGAAAATGTTCAGTTGAATGAGAGAGCACTTTCATTATTACTAAATATAGTTATGGCCCTTGATTTCCAAGGAAGAATTTGTTTAAAGATTAATACAAGTTGTGGATAATTCAAATTCTACTCAATGAATTTCAAATTGTTTCGACATTGGTCAATTATTACTGGTTTGACTATACATAGATTTTTTGTGAGAGTTTCCAATAGGCCAGTATTGCGAATTGATTACAATTTGGATATTTATTATGAGGCCAATTGTTGTAAAAGGCATTATTTCTTCTCTCCTTGGGTGATCACTCTCCTTGGGTAACTCGGGTTAACTGCTGTGCACATGAGTCTATCATCTCAGGCATTACTTTGCCTGCTCCCAGGTTGTTAATTCCATTAAAGTGTTACAAAATGAAAAATTGGATGCAAAATCCCATTTATTAACTTAAGTTATTTATTACTGTAGATGTGCATTTTTATGCCCCCACCGCATATGTACGTCACAGGTTGCTACATAAATTACAATTTCTTGTCCAGACTACTTCTCCTGAAGATTTTTTTTTCAACAGATTTTGATAGGTCCATTGACCTTTTGTGGTCTTTTTGTCATTTAATAGCTTACAGTGAGTTTATTCATGTCCACAGACACATTTATAGTCACAGCAAAGTTACCATGCTTGAAAAACTAGATCTGAGATACTCTATTTTTAAAAATCGGTTCACTTTAGATAACGACAAGTACGGAAGACGTGTTCCAATTCATGAGCAGGTCTCTGGCTACCATACAGCAGCAGTCTCTCGGGATGGATGTCAGCACTATCTGCAAGGAGTCCCTGCAGAAGCTGATTGATCTTGGACTGGTTCTACAAACAAAGAGTCAGTCTGAAGATCCTGCAGATAATAATGTGGTACACAGTCTAGAAGTCACAGAACTTGGAAAGGCAACTTTTAAAGGTATGCTCAATCCTATCTTAAATATAATCAGTTGTTTGGTGTTCTGTTAACTTTCACTGTATTTCGAGTTTAGCAGATGTAACTTCAAGACAATAAATTAAACAAGAAATGTCACAATAAAGTGACGAATGCCCCCAAAGTGTCCTTGTTCCAGAAAATGTGGTCTTCAAGTTGAAGGTGTGATTTGGACAAAGTGAATTGAGGGAAATGAAAATGAAATTTCCCTTAACTGCCTGACAAAGGAGTTGAGTAGAGTGGACACGTTACGGTAGAGTTACGGTCCGGACAAGAAATTGCGTACCTGTTTTTGACCTATGAACTGCAAGTGTGACCTTGACCTTTGAAGTACGGACCTGGGTTTTGCGCGCGACACATCGTAATGTTATGGTGATCAGTTGTGCCAAGTTATTTAAAAATCCCTGCATAGGTTGTGACGTTACGGTCCGGACACGAAATTGCGTGCCTGTTTTTTACCTATGAACTGCAAGTTTGACCTTGACCGTTGAGGTACAGACCTGGGTTTTACGCGAGACACATCGTCTTGTTATGGTGATCAGTTGTGCCAAGTTATTTTAAAATCCCTGCCTGGATTGTGGTGTAGCGGTCCGGACACGAAATTGCTTACCTGTTTTGACCTATGAACTGCAAGTGTGACCTTGACTTTTGAGGTACGGACCTGGGTTTTGCACGCGACACATCGTCTTGTTATGGTGATCACTTGAGCCAAGTTAATTAAAAATACGGACACAAACTGCGGACGGACGGACGGTGCGATTACTATATGCCCCCGAAACCTTTCGGGGAATAGAAAAAAAAAAAATGTTTTATGTGTTAAATGTACTTGGTTATGTAGGAAAAATCACAAATTGGAGGCAATGTACTGAGAAGTGAGTATGGTTTTGCAAACAAACACCCCTACTCTTTTTTGTTTGACTGCTGTTTTGTATCCATAACATCTCGGATGAGTTCGAAAACCAGCTAGTTCAAATTATATATTGCTGAGTTATAGCCCTTGAATTATTGTAAAATGGTATACAAGGCAATGTGGACTCTCAAGCTGATTTATTTTTTCTCAGGTCTTCACCAAACTTGGTCAGAATGAGTATGACCATAAAAGTGGCCTTTTATAAAATAAAACATGTTAAAAAATATTTTATGCTACAGGAATTATTGAAAATTCACTGTATTTAACTTGTGAACTCTAATAGCTCGCATTATTTCTTAGATCTTCTTGAAACATGGTCAGACTATGTATCACAATTAAATATTTGACAAGTTTATATACCTAGCTGATTGAAAATTTATTGTAGAGTTATTTCCATTTAATTATTAAATTCTTACAGTTTTGCGATGTGGACACTATAGCTCTAAAACCTGTATTTTCAAACTTGAAATTGCAAAATTATGTCTCTTGATTGTTTCTTAATTTGACTTTTGAGCATTCTAGCTCATTATTTTTTCTATATACAATAAAATTGTTCTGAATGTTAATTGATATAGTCTTGAACAAGTCCATGTACTCAGCTGATAGAAATTGTTTTGGAAGAGTTTAAAGGGAATGTAGTAAGTGAGTGACACTTCCAAACAATCTTTATTCCTGAGAGTTCTGAAAAACTTGGAAAAAGGTGTAAGAATGATCATAATCAGATATTAAACAAAGAGGATATAACCATTTGAAGGTTGTTCAAAAACGGATATGGGAGTCGCCATTTGGAGAAATATGATGTCATAGTTATAAATTACTGCATATGGCATATTGGTAAATATCACTTAAAGCAAAGAAAATTTCTATATTTATAAACATTCTATCTATGGTAATTTAGAACTGTGATGCCATAGTTCTCAAAATGGCGTCTTCCATATCTGTTTCAAAAGAACCTTCAAATGATTAATATATCCCCTTTGTTTATCATCCAATTTTGATAATTCTTTCACCCTTGACCAAGTTTTTCAGAACTCTCAATAACGATTTGGCTGTATGCCTACATTCCCTTTTAATTACCTTTTAATTTTTAAAAAATCCTTTATATTGCATTGTGTACACTGTAGCTCTTTTATCCCGATCAAACTTGATAAGAATGTGTATCATCGTGAAGTTCAGGACAAATTGTAAGGCCATTTGTGAACACTCCTTCTTCAGACTGCCTAACTACACTAGACCAGACCACACTTATAAGTACCGCAGTTACATTTTATTTTATACCTTTTAAATGGAACGTAAAATGTTGACAACAAATGTATTGTGTCCCTGAGCAAGACACTTTATCTTCATTTGCTTAGTACTGGTTCTACCCAGGAAGACATCGAGAGTGATTCAAACTGGTTACAATCGATGTAAAATAAATAAGTTTAAACTAAACAAATCGTACAAAAACTCATCAATATATTTTTTAAAAGGATCATCAGATGAAATTAAAAAGAAATAATCAATTTGGTAATCGTATTACATTCAATATGTGTTCAACATTTGAGCAAGTTATGAAAAAAAATACATGTTTCATTAGCATTTAAAATCGGGATTCTTATAAGTGCCGTCGAGTGTATGTAGTCTTGGACAAGTTCATGTTACCATCTGATTGAACTTTTAACACAATATAAATAATATAATGTACCATGTGCTGTTGTACACATAGAAGTGTTTTTTCTAAATAATATGTTGAACTGTTAATCATTCATTCAGTGCCATTTGATAGCAGGTCTGCCGAGGTCTTTGGGATTATAATTCAGACCTTTTTTTTTTTTAGAAAGTGACAGACTTTCTATTGTATGTTAAAATCTTTGCTAATTTTAATACTTGATTGATATTATACCTAAAGCATACATTTTAATAAAAAAAATCTCTTAATAAAACATTCCACTAAATAGCGAAAATTACGCGCTTTTTTCCCCCAAAAATCAGCAGGCCTAGGCCTTTTCTCAATTTTCTCGAAAAAAGCCCTGCATGATGAGTTATATAGACTTGTGCATTTATTTTCTAGGTCCGATAGATTGTGACTATGCTGGTATGTTGTACAGAGATTTGAAGAAAGCTGAGGAACCTCTGGTGATCTCCACCCACCTACATCTACTGTATTTGGTGACACCATATGATATGGCTAAAGATGTGGCACCATCATGGTTTATATACTTCAACCAGGTATGATAAATGGAGTCTTGATGTGTTATTTAGCTCATGATGTCTAATTGGTACTGTCTAAACTCTAAAAATCTATTTCCTGCAAAATCCGAAATGTGCCATTATGGCTATAAATAGAATAAAAAAATTAAAGTTTGAGGTCACTACTCCTATAGAAACATAAGATATAGAGGATCTTACATTTGTGCTCATTCATTATTGAATTTATTTTAGCGTGTTGGCAAAAATGATATAATGCGAGGCTCTAATGAATGAGCATGAATGTGAGATTCTGTTTACCACATAACTCACACATGGACTTGCATTGCATTTGTCTGTCCCTTTAACAATCGGCGCCGACAAAGACTATCTATCTATACATCCTACTGCAACCTCTAGCGAAGATCATGAGTAGCTGCGCGTCTGTACATGGTTAGAAGAAAAAGTAAAAGCGTGATAGAAGGGTAAAAGTGTGATAGTGAGAACAAGAAAAAGTGTGATAGTGTTATGTGTTAAGTGAGGTATTTAAAAAGAACTTGATTAAAAGGGATAAAAACAGCGTTTTTATTTAGGGTTTGGAATAATATTGTGTACGGATGGCCTTCTTGAATGGTCAAGATCGGGCATTTCAACAATATTACGGGGCAGGTTATTCCAATATACAACTGTCATTGGGAAACAGGAGTACTGGTAATAACTGGCAGTGGTTTGAAGCTGAATAAATGTCATAGGATGCATATATTTTGTCAGTCTCACAGGATGGTTAAGATACGATGGGATTGGTACGGCAACGAAGTTATGGATTTTTAAAGAACATGATACATGCATCTACATGTCTGTCCTCCAACGACCGCCAACCTAAATGTTTTAGCATAGTTGTTATGCTATCATATGGGGAGTAGTTATGTTTTACCCAATGGGCCGCTCTTCTTTGGACCATTTCAACTTTATGTTGGACTGGGTACGGGCTCCAGACAGTTGAAGCATATTCCACTTGGGGGCGTACCATTGTTTTGTATGCTGTTTCCCTGATGCCCTTATGTGTCGTCCTTATGTTTTTTTTAGAAAGCCTAATGTCCTATTTGCAATGGTGGTGATGTTTGCAATGTTCCAGCTTCGGTCATAGCTGATATCGAGTCTCAGGTATTTGGCATGATCTACTGCTTCTAATGCCTGTCCATGAATAGTGTATGAGTAGATTATCGAGTTTTGTGATCTGTTAATGCGAAGACTGTGGGAATAAGGTGATAGTAGTATTTCGGTCACAGCTGATGTAAAGAAAATATGACCATGTAAAGTTTACAATTTTATTACTTTTCAACATGACATTTTCCAAGTCATATGCTGTTTTGGTCAAAGTGTTTTTATCAGTTTGACAACAAAAGCAGCAACTCCCTCCACAGTAACAATTTTAAATCTAGAGATCCCCGTTTTCGCACATGTCTGCACAGAGCCTGTAGCGATGGACTGATCAGGGGTCATTTGTGGTATAATAACTAATCTTTCCAGTCCAAATTCAAATTAAAAATCTGTGTTGCGGAGCCTCACCATATAGTATGTACTGAAACTTCTAAACACAATCTCCGTGACAAATCCCCCCCTATGACCTTTTCCATCAATTTTGTCATAGTCTCCAACCGACATCGTGTTGACAGCCATGTTTGTTTCGATTTTTTGGAAGAGCTTAGGAATACAAAAACATCAGTGATTCCACCATCATATGCATAGTTATGTCACTAGTGAATTATCAAAAATATTGAATGGTGTTATTCCAGCCCCACACCGTACGTTATGTGATAAATATTGATACAGGATCTTGACTATAGATAGGGATCAGGATATCATGTAGTTGGCCCTAAATGAAATCATATTCATGGGGTTTTCAACCATCTTTGTTTACCTAGACTCAGGGCTTTTTTAAACTATTTAAATGGGGCTGAAATTTGGCCTCTTCCCAATTGCAAAAGCCTCTATTTTGTCCCAATTCTGGAGTAACAAATTTCCAGTCTTACAAAAAAACACACGAAAAAAACGGTATATATATATGTTTTTTTAAAAGTGACAAGACTTAATTTTTCATCAGATCTTTATCAAACTTTACCAGATTGTTGATATCAATGAAAGCTCGGACAAATTCGACAACCAGCCAGTTCGGACCAGAAACACCGGAGTTATGGTCCTTGATTTAGTTAAAATTGCTATATTTTGCCTCGTTAATGCGATAGGGACTTCATTTTTCATCCGATATTTTTCATACTTACCAGATTGTTGATATCAATGAAAGCTTGGACGAGTTCGAAAACCAGCCAATTCGGACCAGTAACACTGGAGTTATGGCCCTTGATTTTCTGAAATGTGCTGTAATTTGGCCTCGTTAACATGATAGCACCTTCATTTTTGATTCGATGTTTTTCAAACTATACCAGATTGTTGATATCAATGAAAGCTTGGACGAGTTCGAAAACCAGCCAGTTCAGACCAGTAACACTGGAGTTATGGCCCTTGATTTAGTTAATTATTTTGCCTCAACGCGATAGGGCCTTCATTTTTCATCCAATCTTTTTCAAACTTTACCAGATTGTTGATATCAATGAAAGCTCAGACAAGTTCGAAAATCAGCCAGATCGGACCATTTACTTTGGAATTATGGCCCTTAATTTTCTGAAATGTGTTGGCCTCGTTAACACGATAGCGCTTTCATTTTTCATCCGATCTTTTTCAAACTATACCAGATTGTTGATATCAATGAAAGCTCGGATGAGTTTGAGAACCAGCCAGTTTGGATCAGTAACACAGAAGTTAGTTAAAATTGCTATATTTTGCCTCGTTAACGCGATAGCGCCTTCATTTTTGATCCGATCTTTTTCAAACTTTACTAATTGTTGATGTCAATGAAAGCTCGGACTAGTTCGAAGGTCTGACCATTTACACCTGAGTTATGGCCCTTGATTTTCTGAAATATGCTAGAATTTGGCCTCAACACGATAGGGCCAGAGTTATGGCCCTTGATTTAGTTAAAAATGCTGTATTTTGCCTCGTTAAGATGATAGGGCCTTCATTTTTCATCCGATCTTTACCAGGCTTTACCAGATTGTTACTATCAATAAAATCTTGGACAAGTTTAAATAACAACCAAATCGGATTATTAACACCAGAGTTATGGCCCTTGATTTAGTTCAAAGATGCTGTATTTTGCCTCGTGAAGACAATAGGTAAGACCTTCATTTGGCCGGATTTCAGCGAAACGTTGTAGGGATTATCAGTACCAAACCTAGTTGTACATATCTAGGCTAGCGCTAGGATTTTAAACCCTTAAGCCAAATCTGCCTAAAGCCCTAAAAAATCCTTTAGCCAGATTAGAATGTCTTTAGCCAGATTTTGCCGAGATATTTTCGAACTTTAATTTAAGGCGCTAAACCCTCGCGTTTGCGTACACATCAATTGTAAGTGAAAAAGAGTATGCTTTTTAACCTATAGGGGTATCAATATTTCCATATCATATGCATGCTGCATTCTGCTTAAGTGCTTATAATTAAAAGTTGAGTTGTATATTATTCAAAACTTTTATAAATTGTATTCAATATAATGTAATTTAATTTTTAAAAATTGTCAAGACTGACATTTCAAAAAGGACAGAATGAAAGCATGCATATAGTAAGGAAATATAAAAAGACAGACTCTCTTCTCATGATTTATTAGACGATTTATTATTTTTATTAAATGCATTTCAATATGCTAACATTCATAGAAATAAATAAATAACAACATATAACACAGACAAAAATGTAAGGCTAAGCTGAGGCACATAGAACAAGTTCATCTAACAGGGGTTCCAAAGAAGCTCGAAAAATCGTGATGCATTGTGAGACAAAATTTCGCAAATGCTACATACACGTACACCACGACTATCATGCATAGAATAAGTAATAAAAGCCACTTCATTCTGAAATTATACCAGTATTTTGAGTAATCATTATCTCACCATTTGTATAATACAAAAGGTGTTTCATGTTCATGTTGATTCCCAATTTACAGACAGCCGATCAAACACGTTCACACTTGCCTTTGTTCCAGTTCAAGTTACGCTACTATGTGTATAACTAATTAGTGGGCACTCAACACTTACCAGTGATCGTAAAGTTCAAAAAGATCCGACGGCCTTTAAACAGAGCATCTCTGGCTTATTAATTCTTAAACAAACATTGTCAAACGTTATGTTTTGATCAGCCATTTTGGCCGCTAGAGGGAGCCACGTTATTTGATGTTGTACCCGGCTCGATAACGCAATTAAATATATGGATACTATTGAGCGGGGACACGAACTAGTGACATCGAGAGGCGGAAAAGTGGGCGGCGTGTATTGCACACACGACAATTTGACAGCGGTTTTCAATAAACACGGCGATAATTAGTTATCGGTCCAAATTGATTGTTGCTAATTAGCTTATAACACCCAGCGGGATATTGGCTTATAAACAGTTAAAGACTTTGTGTATTTGAATTTAGGATTTTCTGAGATATTTTAGACAAAGTCGGTCGGAATTTTGGATTCGCCAGACCGCCGATGTCTGGAGAATTTGCTATGTATTTCTTACAATTGCCATTCGCCAGTTTGGGTTACTTTTCGCCTATGGCGATTTGGCGAATGGTTAATGCGAGCCTAGCATATCATCACTGTGTTCCGGTTGAATGATTTGGTGAAGTGTTAATACACAAACTTTGTCGGAACTAGTTCTCCTGAACCCCTGGCTTGATTTCAGCGAAACTTTTTAGGGATGATCAGTACCAGGTCTTGTTGTGCATATTGTCGCCGTGTTTCGGTTGAATGATTTTTGGTGGAGTTATGGCCCTTTAAAGGTTTTAATATACAATTTTTGTCCGGTCTAGTTCTCCTGAACCCATTGCCGGATTTCAATGAAACTTGGCAAGGAAGATCAGTATCAAGCCTAGTTGTGCATAGCATTGCCTTGTTCTGGTCGAATTTATTTTTGGCGTAGTTAAGACCCTTTAAAGGTTTTAATACACAAACTTTGTCCTGGCTAGTTCTCCAGATCCCCTGGCCGAATTTAAACGAATCTTGGCAGGGATGATGAGTACCAAGCCTAGTTGCGCATATCATCGCCATGTTCCAGTTGAATGAATTTGGCAAAGTTATGACCCTTTAAAGGTTTTAATACACTAACTTTGTACAGACTTGTTCTCCAGAACCTCTGGCCAAATTTCAGCGAAACGTGGCACGGATGATCAGTACCGAGCCTTGTTGCGCATGTCGTGACCATGTTCCGGTTGAATGATTTTTGACAGGGCTATGGCCCCTTATACACAAACTTTAGCTTTGGCCATTAGAGCGTCTACAGGCCCTCTTGGGCCTCTTGTTAAAAGTTATGAGTATTTGTAGTAAGTTGATGAGTAATGATACAATTAAAAAAAAATTGGAATACTCAAAAGCTCAGCTTATCAACACCTCTACCTGAGTTGCCAAGTGCAAATAAAGGAATAAACAAACTTTGTCCTGACTAGTTCTCCAGAACCCCTGGCCGGTGACATCGACTATCAAAACGATGTCCGATCAATAACTAGAGAATGGTTGGACCTAGGGTCCTCAAACTTGGAAGGATGGTTGGTCATGACAAGTAGATGACCTCTATTGATTTTGGGGTTACTAGGTCAAAGGTCAAGGTTGCGTGACATTGACTATCAAAACGATGTCCGATCAATAACTAGAGAATGGTTGGACCTAGGGTCCTCAAACTTGGAAGGATGGTTAGTCATGACCAGTAGATGACCCCCATTGATTTTGGGGTCACTAGGTCAATGGTCAAGGACGTGGTGACCTTCACTATCAAAACAATGTCCGATCAATAACTGAACAATGGTTGGACCTAGGGTCCTCAACTTTGGAAGGATGGTTGGTCATGACCAGTAGATGACCCCTATTGATTTTGGGGTCACTAGGTCAGAGGTCAAGGTCGCGGTGACCGTGACTATCAAAACAATGTCCGATCAATAACTACACAATGGTTGGACCTAGGGTCCTCAAACTTGGAAGGATGGTTGGTCATGACCAGTAGATGACCCCTATTGATTTTGGGGTCACTAGGTCAAAGGTCAAGGTCGCGGTGACCTTGACTATCAAAACGATCCCCGATCAATAACTAGACAATGTCCGATCAATAACTAGACAATGGTTGGACCTAGGGTCCTCAAACTTAGAAGGATGGTTGGTCATGACCAGTAGATATTAGGCCAAACAAAATAATATGTGTGGTTTAGGTAACACTGGCAATTTTTTTTTTTTTTTTCTCAGTAATGATTTCAATTCTGATAATGAATTTAATATGTTAAATTATACCTTGAGTTCGATTTTTTTGGCATTGTCACCATTTTTTTTTTTTTTTTTTTTTTTTTCTTTTTTTTGAAAAAAAATCTTTTTAATTGTTCTGTTGTTTTTTTTTTGGATTTTTTTGCAGAAAACGTTTTAGGGCCGGCCCCTTAAAAAAATAGGGTCGATCGGGTTACCTGAACCACACATATTTTTTTATGTGGCCTTACTGATACAGATAGTAGATACAGTCACAGGGATATTGAATATCAAAACGATCTCAGATCAATAGAGAACGGTTGGACCTAGAGTCGTCAATTATGTCTGTTCGGGCGAGTGGGGGAGCCATACGTTTTTGTCCCATGGACAATAACAATTTCTTGTTTTATTTTGATGTAAATGGAGGATGAGCCTGGCATGTTCATTCCTGTTTATAGGCGCCATATAACCTTTCATGTGTTGGTGTGCCTTAAAACCAAATTTAATTATATTTTTTTCTGTCTTTGGTCTTTGTCTTTTGGTCTCCAGTGTTTGATGCCTTTCTGACTTTGAAGACCTCAGTCAGAGGTTTGTTGCTGGTAGCTTTATTAGTACCACTGACATTTTTGTGTGTGTTTGTTGACATAGACAAGTTTCCTAACTTTGTGATTTTGTTCACTAAATCAGTTAGTTGTCCCTCGGGTTCAAACTTGTACTGTCTTATTTTATTGTCATTTTCAATGTTTTTCACTTTATCTTCAATTGGTTTCATTTCTTTTTCGGCTTTCTTCATTGCTACAAACACTTGGCTATTTTGTTTAGCCTTCAGTTTATTCTCAAGATCAGAAGTCATTGATCTGATGTCAGATCTGACTGCATCGCAGTCATCGGATATTGTGGTCAGTGTTGTCATATCTTCATCTCGGATCACTTTCACTTTCTGACATATTTCATTTTCCAGAGTATCAAAGAATTCGTTGAGCCCATTTCTAAATTCTCTTATTTCTGCTATTGCTTCATTGCCGGTAGTGTCAACTACTGTAGAGTTTTCCTTCGTTTTGTTTTTGTTTTGTTCAGCGTTCTGTTTTAGGTCATCAAGCTTCTGTTTTAACTGTTGATAGTCATGTGTTCTCTCGATTCCGTCGGCAATGTCTGGTATGTAGTCAACCCCAGTACAGCTTCTGTGGCTGATAGTCATGCACACGGAACATCCTAGCTGATCATGCAGCTGGCAGTAATACTCTGTTGTCTTTCCACTATGGCTAAGACATTCGTCATTGCAGGTGTCCTTGGAATTCAATTTGGTCGGTGGGTTGTCTTTTGGCATCCGTTCACTGTCAAGAAGAACATGGTGTCTGGTTACAGACGGCTGTCGGTGGTACTTAAAACATGTTGCACACAAATACTCTTTACAATTCACACAATATCCTTCTGCTGGCAGGTGCTTTTCCTCATTGTTACACGGCTGGCAGAAGAAATCATAGATCCTGCAAGTATGGACGCACTTAGGCTGGTTTTTCTGCCAGATACAGCCATTAACTCTGCATTAAAATCCAACTGTTCTTTAGTTACTGCTTGAATATTAAATTTGTTAACACTAATTTATAATCTTTTAACTTTCAACTTGTAAACTTTGCCTACGAATATTGCATTTATTTGTAAAAATCATGACTTGTTTCATGATATTATTTGTGTACTAGATTGTTCCTTTTATAAAACCTGATTTATTTTTATATACCTTTAGCATGTTTACATCAAATGTTTTATCTTCATTTGGACTTTCTACTCATTTAACATTCAGTAATTAGCCATTCACTGGCTGTCCACTTCTTTATCAGTGCAACTGATAATCTGAAATATTACCAAGAGTGATAATCTTTAATTATGGTGCAATTATGGCTTGATCTAAATTAAAGATTAAATTTAAAGGTTAAAGTTAAACTTACCTAAACATTTTGTTTTATTATACCTCATGTTTACATTCCTGTATAAATTGCCCATACCCTTAGCCTGAAGCAGTTTTTACTGTTCACCGGTCAACAATTTTTATTATTACCTGATCTCCTATATAAATGCTATATCGTCATTTCTTGCTAATTCACTAAGGAAAAGACTGTTCCCGGTGAAAACGAACTGTTACCGGGCTTTAGTTTCGACTGTTTCCCTCACGTGCTGGAATTTCGTTTGCGTGACGTCATGTTGCTTTTTTCACCATAGGTTCCCATTGTAAAACAAATTTTCATTTTCACTGGTTCGTACAGTAATCAGGTAATCAGTAATCGGTAATCAGGTAATCAGGTAATAAAACAGTTATCACATGTGTGTTTGGAGAACAGTTAAAACTGTTTTCCCTTGGTGTCGGGGGATGTCAGTGTGAACTGTTTCCCTTGGCCTATCGGCCTCGGGAAACAGTTCAAACTGACATCCCCTCCACCTCGGGAAAACAGTGTTGACTGTTCCCCAAACACACATGTGATAACTGTATACTATCACACGATTGTGATGTCAAGGGAAGTATAAAGATAGGTTTTGGGTTTTTCCAATTATGACACGCTTTAATTTGCGCAATTGGAAATCGCTGGACGCTTATTAAAATACAGTTAAAGTTATATGTCAATCGTAAGACGCATGGTTTAAATTACCAAACGACAATAAACAAATATGGCGAGCAGATTCGTGACAATTTCGGAAGCAGATTTGAACACCCTTTGCCTCGGTCGTCATTATTTTCCTCGGGTTGACAATATCCACTGTCACCCTCTCTGGGATGCAATATTTATATAATATTCACTATACAAAGAAGGATAACAGTATATTAACATTTTTGTCGAGCCCGTTTATGGATCAATGTCGTGCGAGTGTATGCGGGTCAGTTCGCCCGATTCACCAGAATGTTTCTTATATGGATCCACACAATTTCGGGTCGCTGTGACCTACTTTTGACAAAATATAGTTCACGTCACAGGGCCCTCTATTCTCATTTTTTGGGGCCAAAATTCGGTCCCATTTCCCCTGCCATGGAGTATACTTTTCCCCGCAAATTTTCTGAAAATTACCCCCGTCAAATAAAAGTACCGGATTACCGGGAAAAGTATTGAAATATACTGCCTGGATGTAATATGGTTTCGACATAAACATGTCGTGCAATATGAAATCTTTAGAATATTAACAGCCTTATAGACTAAGTATAGTGTTGAGATTCTACTGCAAATGGTAGGTTATTTACATACTTAAGGAATATGAAAAGTAATTTTTAATAGATTGTAATACAACATTTTTTGTAGAAATGGATATATTATTGATGCAAATTTTGTAGTAAAAAAAATCCCTTTAATTTAAAATTGACGCAAAATTCCCCCCTCAAACGGCCCCGTCCCTCCCATTCCCCCAATATAGGAAGAGGGCCCTGCGTCAAGTCTCCGCTATGACATGCTTATTTCTTGCAGGAATTTCACCGAACTTCATCATTTCCTTATAGGTATCTAACATCACATGCACAATTTTGTGTCACTCATAGGCGTAGCCAGGTTTTCAAAATGTATACGCACACTGGGGGAGGGTGTGGGAGGCCCGCTGGTGGTGGTCCATAAGGTTATTGTTTTTTCAAATTGTGACAAAATTTTTGAAACAGTTGCTGTTATCAAGTGTTCTGTGTCTTCTTTTTTCAGCAGATGTTTGAGCTGATCCCTTACTTCAGTCATGTTCTCATTAAGGGTATCCATTTGCTGAGTCATTAACTGAAATTCCTCAGCACTGCAGTTTGCTACCTCAGTATGAGGTCTTTTCACTGTTGGCTGACTGTGCTTTGATCCAGTCTTTGTGCCTGAGGCTCTACTTGTTGTTGAACTATGTGTAGACATTATAATCCTATTGTTACTAATCCCTTAACTGCCCAGAAAAGCTGTGCAACTGTTTGAGGTGGTCTAAAAAAAAGCCAGCTCACATAAATCCAGGTAAAATCCAGGTGAAATCCAGGTAGAAATATGTAGAAAAAGTATGTCCAAAAACAGTTTTTCACAAATATTTCCAAAAGTCCTGTGAATATTCAGCCACTTTTTTTCACAGAATCTCTAGTAGTCCTTTATCTACAACTGTGTCACTAAAAGATTCACTAATTTGTCATTTGAAGATATTTGACAAAAAACAGGAGCAATGAAGTTAGCCTATGTTCATTGCTCAAATGCCTTCACAGGAATGTTGCTCTTGATGTCTAGTTGATCCTAGAAAAATTTCAGACTCGCCGGAAATTCAAGATGGCCACCACAGCTAAAAATAGATTTAAAATAAATAAGTTTGTAGCGACTACTTGAAAACTATAAGAGATATTGATATTGGACTTTTTCTAAAATGATCAGCATGACATGATGGTTATCCGACTCGAACATTATTTTGATTCGACGTTAAACATGGCTGCCAGCGGCCATCTTTGTTTACATAGAGTTATATAATGAAAACTTGTAACGACTACTCCTCTGAAACTACTTGACGGATTTTCATGAAACTTCACAGGAATGTTGCTCTTGATGTCTAATTGATCCTAGCAAAATTTCAGGTCGGCCGGAAATTCAAGATGGCCACCACGGCTAAAAATAGATTTTTAAAAAATAAGTTTGTAGCGACTACTTCTTGAAAACTATAAGAGATATTGATATTGGACTTTTTCTAAAATGATCAGCATGACATGATGGTTATCCGAGTCGAACATTATTTTGATTCGACATTAAACATGGCTGCCAGTGGCCATCTTTGTTTACACAGAGTTATAATATGCAAACTTGTAGCGACTACTCCTCTGAAACTACTTGACGGATTTTCAAGAAACTTCACAGGAATGTTGCTCTTCATGTCTAATTGATCCTAGCAAAATTTCAGGTCAGCCGGAAATTCAAGATGGCCACCATGGCTAAAAATAGATTTTCAAAATACAAGTTTGTAGCGACTACTTCTTGAAAACTATAAGTGATATTGATATGGGACTTTTTCTAAAATGATCAGCATGACATGATGTTGATCCTTGTCAAAAAATTTTTGATTCGATGTTAAACATGGCTGTCTGCGGCCATCTTTGTTTACATAGAGTTATATAATGAAAACTTGTAGCGACTACTCCTCTGAAACTACTTGACGGATTTTCATGAAACTTCACAGGAATGTTGCTCTTGATGTCTAATTGATCCTAGCAAAATTTCAGATCGGCCAGAAATTCAAGATGGCCACCACGGCTAAAAATAAATTTTCAAAAAAATAGTTTGTAGTCACTACTTCCTGAAATCAAAATCAATCAGTAGAGCTTCAAGGTCATTGAATTCTTGTTTAATTATGCTCGGCATATTTTGTATTACGCACGTGCGTATTGTGCGTATAGGGCGCTACGCCCTTGTCACTGACCTACTTTCAATGAAATATAGGTCACATCCGGTCTCCCCTACGACATTCATCCCCCACTCTTAATGACATTAGGCATAAAAGAAATAAGTGTTTGTTTCCGCTAACCCGACCGACCCTATTAATTAGCCGCCGACCCTAACTTTTTTTATTGAAAAAAAAAGTTTAATTTTTTTTTAATAAAATAAATAAATAATACTTAAAAGTTGAACCATGGTTTCTGATGGAGATAAAAAAATTAAAAAATTCCTCCAGTGAGATTTGAACTCGAGACCTCTGGGGTTTCCAGTGTACATTACCAAATATTGAAAAAGGGCCATAACCATGTATTATCTAGGTATTAATACCTTCCCCAGTCTTTTTATCATATTAAAAGTGTTATTAGCTTGACTGATCAGAGATCAGCAGAGCTTATGCCGTGGTGCGTCGTCCGTCCGTCCGTCCGTCTGTCTGTCTGTCTGTCCGTAAACTTTTATTTGTAGCGACTACTCCTCTGAAACTACTGGATGGATATTCATGAAACTTTACAGAAATGTTGCCCATAAAGTCTAGTTGATCCTAGCAAAAATTCATGTTGATGTGAAATCCAAGATGGCCGCCAAAGCTAAAAATAGAGTTTTAAAATACAAGTTTGTAGCGACTACTTCTTGAAAACTATAAGTGATATTGATATGGGACTTTTTCTAAAATGATCAGCATGACTTGGCTGCCAGCGGCCATCTTTGTTTACATAGATTTGTATAATGAAAACTTGAAGCGACTACTCCTCTGAAACTACTTGATGGATGTTCATGAAACTTCACACGAATGTTGCTCTTGATGTCTTATTGATCCTAACAAAACTTCAGGTCGGCCAGAAATTCAAGATGGCCGCCACGGCTAAAAGTAGATTTTCAAAAAAACAAGTTTGTAGCGACTACTTCTTGAAAACTATAAGTGATATTGATATGGGACTTTTTCTAAAATGAACAGCATGTCATGATGTTGGTCCTTGTCGAACATTATTTTGATTAGACATTAAACATGGCTGCCAGTGGCCATCTTTGTTTACATAGAGTTATATAATGAAAACTTGTAGCGACTACTCCTCTGAAACTACTTGACGGATTCTCATGAAACTTCACAGGAATGTTGCTCTTGATGTCTAATTGATCCTAGCAAAATTTCAGGTCGGCCGGAAATTCAAGATGACCGCCATTGCTAAAAATAGATTTTCAAAATACAAGTTTGTAGCGACTACTTCTTGAAAACTATAAGCGATATTGATATGGGACTTTTTCTAAAATGATCAGCATGACATGATGTTGGTCCTTGTCAAAAATTGTTATGATTCGATGTTAAACATGGCTGTCAGCGGCCATCTTTGTTTACATAGAGTTATATAATGAAAACTTGAAGCGACTACTCCTCTGAAACTACTTGACGGATGTTCATGAAACTTCACACGAATGTTGCTCTTGATGTCTTATTGATCCTAACAAAACTTCAGGTCGGCCGGAAATTCAAGATGGCCGCCACGGCTTAAAGTAGATTTTCAAAAAAATAAGTTTGTAGCGACTACTTCTTGAAAACTATAAGTGATATTGATATGGGACTTTTTCTAAAATGATAAGCATGACATGGTGGTTATTCGAGTCAAACATTATTTTGATTTAATGTTAAACATGGCTGCCAGTGGCCATCTTTGTTTACATAGAGTTATATAATGAAACTTGTAGCGACTACTCCTCTGAAACTACTTGATGGATTTTCATGAAACTTCACACGAATGTTGCTCTTGATGTCTAATTGATCTAAGCAAAATTTCAGGTCGGCCGGAAATTCAAGATGGCCACCACGACTAAAAATAGATTTTCAAAAAAAAATGGGACTTTTTCTAAAATGATCAGCATGACATGATGGTTATCCGAGTCGAACTTTATTTTGATTCAATGTTAAACATGGCTGTCAGCGGCCATCTTTGTTTACATAGAGTTATATAATGAAAACTTGTAGCGACTACTTCTCTGAAACTACTGGACGGATTTTCATGAAACTTCACAGGAATGTTGCTCTTGATGTCTAATTGATCCTAGCAAAGTTTCAGGTCGGCTGGAAATTCAAGATGGCCACCACGGCTAAAAATAGATTTTCAAAAAACAAGTTTGTAGCGACTACTTCCTGAAATCAAAATCAATCAGTAGAGCTTCAAGGACATTGACCTCTTGTTTCATTAGCAAAAATAAGGTCATTAATAATAAAAAAAATAAAAAAGTTTTGCCTACCTACCTACCTACCTACCTACCTACCCTATTTTTAGCTCTACTGATCAGAGATCAGCAGAGCTTATGCCGTGGTGCGGTGTCCGTCTGTCTGTCCGTAAACTTTTTTTTGTAGCAACTACTCCTCTGAAACTACTGAATGGATTTCATGAAACTTTACAGAAATGTTGCCCATGAAGTCTAGTTGATCCTAGCAAAAATTCATGTTGATGTGAAATCCAAGATGGCAGCCAGATCTAAAAATAGGTTTTTAAAAAACAAGTTTTTAGCGACTACTTCTTGAAAACTATAAGTGATATTGATATGGGACTATTTCTGAAATGATCAGCATGACATGATGTTGGTCCTTGTCGAAAATCGTTTTGATTCGACGTTAAACATGGCTGCCAGCGGCCATCTTTGTTTACATAGAGTTATATACAGTCGATTCCGTTTAATCGCATATCGGTTAATTGCATATTTCGGTTAATTGCATAAAGTTTTGAAACACAAAACCATTCGTATACTTTTGCATGTAAAAAAACATAGGTTTTTGTCACATTCCGGATAATTGCATAACAAATATCTGGCTAATTGCATACTGAAAGTCAAATTTACCTGTATTTTGCAACTGTTAATTGATTGACGCGGTCAGAGAGATAAGCCCGAGGCAAATTGATTGACAAAAGGTGCTAATTGGCTTGCCGAGAGAGTTTGCCATTTTGTGCGGTTTCCGTAAAGCTTCCACGCCATGACGATCGCTCACCAATAAGCATACACGATTTAATAATAAGTTTGTACGCAATGTAAAGCAATGTGTTGTTAATTATTTACTGCTCTCAGTTTCCTAGTGTCGGTAGAGATGCATATGACATTGAGTAGCTCATAGAGGTTACTTAATGAAAAATAAAATAAGCTTTTGTGTTATTATCATGGCTGTGTAATTCACACTACAAACAATAGCAAAGCGCGCAGGTTGAAAGAAAATAAATACGCATAAATATTGTGTAAAATCTATCAAATAACGGTAAATACAAAATGGATATGCACAATAATAATCCTATCAAACATCTTACATAGAATTAACTCGCTTTTATGGAGTTTCTATGTAAGTATTAACAGAACAGTAAAACGAAAGTAGAAACGTGCACCGCTACATGTACAAAATGTTCAGTTTCGGTTATTCGAATACTCCGGTTAATCGCATATATTTTCTTGACAAATCGGCTATGCTAATAACCGAAATCGACTGTAGTAAAAAATTGTAGCGACTACTCCTTTGAAACTACTTGGCGGATTTTCATAAAACTTCACAGGAATGTTGCTCTTGATGTCCAATTGATCCTAGCAAAATTTCAGGTCGGCCGGAAATTCAAGATGGCCGCCACGGCTAAAAATAATTTTTCAAAACACAAGATTGTAGCGACTACTTCTTGAAAACTATAAGTGATATTGATATGGGACTTTTTCTAAAATGATCAGCATGATATGTAGTTGGTCCTTGTCAAAAATTGTTTTGATTCAACGTTAAACATGGCTGCCAGCGGCCATCTTTGTTTACATAGAGTTATATAGTAAAAGCTTGTAGCGACTACTCCTTTGAAACTACCTGGGGGATTTTCATGAAACTTTACAGGAATGTTGCTCTTAATGTCATTTTGATCCTAGCAAAATTTCAGGTTGGCCAGAAATTCAAGATGGCTGCCACAGCTAAAAATAGATTTTTAAAAAAGAAGTTTGTAGCGACTACGTCTTGAAAACTATAAGTGATATTGATATGGGATTTTTTGTAAAATGATCAGCATGACATGATGCTTATCAGAGTCAAACATTATTTTGATTCGACGTTAAACATGGCTGCCAGTGGCCATCTTTGTTTACATAGAGTTATATGATGAAAACTTGTATCGACTACTCTTCTGAAACTACTTGACGGATTTTCATGAAACTTCACAGGAATGTTGCTCTTGATGTCTTATTGATCCTAGCAAAATTTCAGGTCGACCGGAAATTCAAGATGGCCCCCACAGCTAAAAATAGATATTCAAAATACAAGTTTGTAGCGACTACTTCTTGAAAACTATAAGTGATATTGATATGGGACTTTTTGTAAAATGATCAGCATGACATGATGTTAGTCCTTGTCAAAAATCGTTTTGATTCGATGTTAGCGGCCATCTTTGTTTATATAGAGTTATATAATGAAAACTTGTAGCGACTATTCCTCGAAAACTACTTTACGGATTTTCATGAAACTTCACAGGAATGTTGCTATTGATGTCTAATTGATCCTAGCAAAATTTCAGGTCGGCGGGAAATTCAAGATGGCCGCCACGGCTAAAAATAATTTTTCAAAAAACAAGTCTGTAGCGACTACTTCCTGAAATCAAAATCAATCAGTAGAGCTTCAAGGTCATTGACCTCTTGTTTTTGAAGCTGTTAGCGGAAACAAACCATTTTTTTTTTTTGGCCTTAAATTAATTAAATAGTGTGTATCTCTTTGGATTGACATTGGTTTTGTTCAAATAAAAAATCTGGACTTCTTCACAATAGAGCTCAACATGTAGGCCATATCTTCTAGTTAAGTAAGAGGGGCTTTTTAGCTCTACTATCTGAAGGCTTATGTGATTGTAGATTGTAGATTGTCCGTCGTCAGTTGTCTGCTTAATGGGGCATTGTAAATATGTAGGAATGGGGTGGGGGACAATGTGTGGCTATAAGGAACTGCACTTATTCGTTGAAAAGCATGAAGTAACCACAGCATAACGTCAATTCACAATTATTTCAATATTGTGAAAATAGAGGCACTAACAGACAATATGAAACGAGTTCAGGTTTAGTATTTTATTATTCATTAAATATGGGACACCAATTGTTTTTCTGATGTGGCATATTGTTATATTGTTGTAGGTATGTTTGTCCGTCTGTAAACATGACAATATTTGCTTGCACCATAACTGTTGAAACATTGTAGCTCTCATGAAACTTCACAGATTGGCTGTCCTTGGTGGAAGGATAAGCCCTATTGATTATGGGGTCACTAAGTAAAAGGTCAAAGTCGCCATGACCCGATCACGAAATCCTTGTCCTCACAATTACTCTTAAATGCTTGTAACCAAACTGCTGAAACTTCTCAATGAGGACTGTACTTGTTGGCAGTAGGAGACCTTTTGATTTTGGGGTCAGTAGGTCAGTGTTACCACTTAAACCATTTCGTCCGTCCAATCGTGTCCGGTCAATAACTTTGACATTCCTCTACGGATTTTCATATAACTTGGCACAAGTGCTGACCACAACAAGACGACATGTCTCGCGCAAAATCCAGATCCATGGATCCAAGGTCAAGGTCACACTTAGAGGTCAAAGGTCAAAAAGAAGTGCTTTCGTGTCCGGTTAATAACTCTGACATTCCTGTACGGATTTTCAAATAACTTTGCACAAGTGCTCATCACAACAAGACGACTTGTCGCGCACAAAATCCAGGTCCGTAGCTCCAAGGTCAAGATCACACTTGGTCAAAACCACTTCGGGGGCATTTGTCACTTACAGTGACATTTCTTGTGTATGTATTGTCCTTAACTTCTTATCCGTTCTAGAATATATATATATATATCTGAAACTTGATGTGTGTATAGACTGATGTGTTATGCACCATAATCCGAGGTCATGCAGTTTGGTTTTAACATATTTTATTTGAGCATTTTTACACCATACATGTATATAGTACAATACTTAGTTATTAATAGGATTGGAATGAAAGCAAAAATCTGATAAAGTTCCTCTCATGCAGTTTCATGGCCAGTCCAGGAAACTGCTGGTTGTGGACAATAATTTAGAGTGAATTTGCCTAGAAACAAAAGTTGAACATCAATCGAAATTGAAAATCAAAACTGTTTATCTTTTATGATATTGCTTTTAAGATAACAATGATGCTTGGTTTATTTGCATCTAATTGGTGGAATGCATACATACCTCAATTGTTATTGTGTAAAGAGTATAAGAATCTTTCTTGGGTATCCAGTGAAGATCGGGAATTCCAACACAAGGTATAATTGTTTCTATCGGAATCAAGGCTCTGTCAAGGTTCCGATTAAAACAATTATATAGAGGGTTGGAATTTCACTATCTTCACCGGATACCCATGAAAGATTCTATTTCTTGCATATCATTTACATTCTGCGCATTGATGTTTTGGATGTTTATTTACACAATGACGTCATGCAACTGTCATAATTGTTGATATCAGCGCGCGACTTTTATCTTAATAAAATCAGGTTTTCCATCACCCATATAAAACACAGATAATTTAACCTTATTCGGTATGCAAGAATGAATTATTGTTACATGTATAAGAGTGAATTACTGTTACATGTATAAGTCTTAGAGTGAATTAATGTTACATGTATATGAGTGAATTACTGTTACATGTATAAATCTTAGAGTGAGTTACTTTTACATGTATAAGAGTGAATTAATGTTACATGTATAAGAGTGAATTACTGTTACATGTATAAGAGTGAATTACTGTTACATGTATAAGTCTTAGAGTGAATTACTGTTACATGTATAAGAGTGAATTACTGTTACATGTATAAGTCTTAGAGTGAATTACTGTTACATGTATAAGAGTGAATTACTGTTACATGTATAAGTCTTAGAGTGAATTACTGTTACATGTAAAAGAGTGAATTACTGTTACATGTATAAGAGTGAATTACTGTTGCATGTATAAGAGTGAATTACTGTTACATGTATAAGAGTGAATTACTGTTGTGTGTATAAGAGTGGATTACTGTTACATGTATAAGAGTGGATTACTGTTATATGTATAAGAGTGACTTAAACAAGTACTGAGCCCTTAGGTTCTATTGGGTTTCTTGTTGTATATAAGATAAAACGGGAAAATGTAAACAACCACTGAACATATTTTCTATGTGGGTTATGTTCCCTATGTATTTAAGGGAGCTTACATATTTAGTTGCGCTTCATGTCCCCTATATATTAATAAGTACTACCCCGCAAATGTATATTTATTTGAGTTGCTTAAACATGTTTATTTTAAATCTGCACTCACCTAAAAACATTTCATTGGGGTTATGTTTCCTATGCATTTAGGGATGGTGGTCACCCATGCATCTGGAGCTCCCACACATTGTCCATCAGAACGCAGAATCACACAGTTTTCATCAATTGGAAAGATAAATATAAAATTATATAAATTATATAGGGTGGAAATTTATATAAAAAAAAAAAGTATATAATTTATGGTGGTAGCTTATACCACAGTAGTTATAGTATACATGTGTGTGTGCGTGCGTGTGTGTGCGTGTGTGTGTGCGTGTGTTGCTGTGTGTTTGTTCCTAGGTAGCGGTAATGATGAGTATATAATAGAGTTGATAAGGCAGATATTGGTGTTATCAGATCAGACATCACAAAGTTACGATGACCTGTTTAAGCTGCACCATACATTATCAAGTTACCGGACATTACTGTGATAAATATAGCATTATCACATGATGTTGTGTAACATACATTCATTACTGTGTAATTGTCTTTTTATGCATGTTTGCATGTAATCCTAATGTGTCTAGCATTTTATCGGTAAAAAGACATTGTCAGAGTGTGGAATAGTTTGTTTTATACTTGTTATCTCATCTGTTTTATAAAAAAATGAAAAGCTAATGTCACCACCCTAACATCATCTGCGTTGTCTGTGTCCTGTTAAATTGTATAGTGACTGAAATCTTGTAGATAACTCAATGGAATTAACGTTTTTCTGATTTATTTTAAATAGACAAGTACTTGTATCTGCCTGCTATGCTCTTGTTGGAATTAAATATTCCGATATTGGTGTTATCAGATCAGACATCACAAAGTTACGATGACCTGTTTAAGCTGCACCATACATGAACATGTTACCGGACATTAATGTGATAAATATAGCATTATCACATAATGCTGTGTAACAGATATTCATTACTGTGTAATTGTCTTTTTATGCATGTTTGCATGTAAACCTAATGTGTCTAGCATTCCATCGGTAAAGAGACATTATCAGAGTATGGAATAGTTTGTTTTATAGTTGTTATCTCATCTGTTTTATAAAAAAAATGAAAAGCTAATGTCACCACCCTAGCATCGTCTGCGTTGTCTGCGTCCGGTTAAATTATATAGTAACTGAAATCTTGTAGATAACTCAATGGAATTAACGTTTTTCTGATTTATTTTAAATAGACAAGTACTTGTATCTGCCTGCTATGCTCTTGTTTGAATTAAATATTCCGATATTGGTGTTATCAGATCAGACATCACAAAGTTACGATGACCTGTTTAAGCTGCACCAAACATTATCATGTTACCGGACATTAATGTGGTAAATATAGCATTATCACATTATGTTGTGTAACATACATTCATTACTGTGCAATTGTCTTTCTATGCATGTTTGCATGTAATCCTAATGTGTCTAGCATTCCATCGGTAAAGAGACATTATCAGAGTATGGAATAGTTTGTTTTATACTTGTTATCTCATCTGTTTTATAAAAAATGAAAAGCTAATGTCACCACCCTAGCATCATCTGCGTTGTCTGTGTCGGGTTAAATTATATAGTAACTGAAATCTTGTAGGTAACTCAATGGAATTAACATTTTTTGATTTATTTTAAATAGACAAGCACTTGTATCTGCCTGCTATGCTTTTGTTTGAATTAAATATTCCAATATTGGTGTTATCAGATCAGACATCACAAAGTTACGATGACCTGTTTAAGCTGCACCATACATTATCATTTTACCGGACATTAATGTGATAAATATAGCATTATCACATGATGTTGTGTAACATACATTTATTACTGTGTAATTGTCTTTTTATCCATGTTTGCATGTAATCCTAATGTGTCTAGCATTCCATCGGTAAAGAGACATTATCAGGGTATGGAATAGTTTGTTTTATACTTGTTATACTTGTTATCTCATCTGTTTTATAAAAAAACGAAAAGCTAATGTCACCACCCTAGCATCGTCTGCGTTGTCTGCGTCCGGTTAAATTATATAGTAACTGAAATCTTGATAACTCAATGGAATTAACGTTTTTCTGATTTATTTTAAATAGACAAGCACTTGTATCTGCCTGCTATGCTCTTGTTTGAATTTACTATTCTGATATTGGTGTTATCAGATCAGACATCACAAAGTTACGATGACCTGTTTAAGCTGCACCATACATTATCATGTTACCGGGCATTAATGTGATAAATATAGCATTATCACATGATGTTGTGTAACATACATTCATTACTGTGTAATTGTCTTTTTATGCATGTTTGCATGTAATCCTAATGAGTCTAGCATTCCATCGGTAAAGAGACATTATCAGAGTATGGAATAGTTTGTTTTATACTTGTTATCTGTTTTATAAAAAAATGAAAAGCAAATGTCAACACCCTAGCATCGTCTGCGTTGTCTGTGTCCGGTTAAATTATATAGTAACTGAAATCTTGTAGATAACTCAATGGAATTAAAAAAATTCTGATTTATTTTGAATAGACAAGCACTTGTATCTGCCTGCTATGCTCTTGTTTGAATTTACTATTCTGATAATGGTGTTATCAGATCAGACATCACAAAGTTACCGATGACCTGTTTAAGCTGCACCATACATGAACATGTCACCGGACGTTATCTGTGATATATAGTTGTTATCACAGGGCATTTTGCAACAAACATAATATTTACACATGACATTCTTGATTTTTTTTTTTAACTTGTGGCATTCCCTTAGTTTTTCTACAAACTAGTATCTTGCTTTTTTGCAATCATTTGTATTAATTATTAGTCTGTTTCAAAGAAAATTGATTTTGCATATTATGAACTATTGATTAAATTACACCAATAATATATTTAAATCTATGATAGAATGACAACGAAAAATTAAAAACTCAAAATTGTATTTAATTATGCAAGCAGTCAAAGAGATAAAAAAATCGAGGTGGCCATTTTTCTGCTTTATACAAACTTCAAGATTGCCATGTATCCCTTTAATGCCGTCCTCTCAAGCATTGTAGTTATCTGTACTGATATGTGGTGACTGTTTACCTGTGCATAATTGTGTGCTTTTAAATATTATGTCTGTTTAACAGGACATAAACCCTGTCCATTAAACATATAGAAATGCATTACTTTTAATAATATATTATGAAAGCATGTTAGTAAAAGCCCTGTGTTGTTCCCGGGGGCCCCCGTTTGGTCATGGGGCAAAGAATAGGGCCACTGCAGATCCCTTTGGAGGGGTAGGCAGAGGGGTAAAATCCCCACAAATTCATGTTCATTTTATCATTTTTTGTTCATGTTCATTTTAAAGGTCTTCATCATGATCCCTGCATTGTTTCAGGTGCTTTCTCGCTCGCATCAAAAGAGAAGTGGCAGAAAAACAATAACGTGGCTCCAGCGTAAATGGAGTTTCTACGATAGAATTTGCAGCAACTCTGCAGTTCAGGGTGAGAAGGTTTTAGGTCCATTTTCCATATTTTATCTCGATGTGCATGGAAGATGAGCCTGGCATGTTCATGCCTGTTAGGCGCCATATAACCTTTTCATGTGTTGGTGCACCTTAAAACCCCAATTCAATTCAATTCAAATAATAGATTACTTTGTATTTAAATACATTAGTAAGTAATACATCCCATTACTTAGTAATACATAGTATCAAATAATTGTGATTGATACTGACAACTTTAAATACTTATAGTAATACTTCATTTAAATAAATTATTACTTTATTACGTAATATGTTCATGTTTTTCGTATTTTAATGTAAACTAATAACTATTATTCCGACTCATAAGGAATGAATACAGGAACGACAATATAATGTGTTCTTTCTAGATGTTTAATCCATGAGCAACTCTTTAACAAGTGGCAATCTGAGATATATATAGAACAAGCAATAGCCCATTTCACCGGAACTTCGGAAATCTCTGTACGATGTTCGGAATTTCAGTCACATGGCGCAAAGTCACATGACTTCAATAACCGCAAAGTCACATGACTTCAATAACTAATCAAATGCTGGTAGTCACAGAAGTATCAACACTCACAAATTAACCAATTTTAGTGTTTATATATTGAGTAAAAGTATGCGTCTTTGTTTGTTGAAACACCACCATCATGATATTCTATACAGAAACCATCTTGACTCATTCCTTGGAAATAAGATCGGATTTCAAGGCTACACGAACACGTGTTAAATTGTTTACATTGGAGCATTTGCACCTAGGTTGAAACCTAATGATAATGCCGTTTTTGAATTGTATAAACAAACACGCTTTAGTTTTTGTTTTTCTACAGTACCAAATGCATTAATAAGGCCACATTAATAACATATATATTTCATGCGTTCAGGTTATATTTAATAACATTTAATAACATTTTTGTATTGTTTTTAATTGACATTGGGCACCACTATAATGAATATTTAATGTGACTACCAGTGTTTGATTGGTCGACCTATTTGGCTACTCGGACATGGCTTGTGATCGTTCCGCAAATGTCGGGGTGAAGTGGGCTATTGTAGTCAGTTGTTAGATAAACATGATAAAGGCAATAACACGTGTATTAAGTTGTGTAAAACACTAGTAAGAGTTGTGTCTCTTGCATTTGTATGTTGAGACACAAAGTAATATTTGTTTAGGCTTATAGTTAATGTAAATATTTATAATAAATTGTTCACATACAGATGAATACATTGACATCATCGGAACTCAGAGTTGCTAGTCTGATAGGCGTTCCGGAGTCCTATATTGCCAGGAGAGCATCCCAACAGAAGTCCAAACAGGTATAATACATTGAGATTATTTAACTTCTGGGTTCCATTTTGAATGAGAAGATGGTTCTATGCCTTTATGCCCATTCTGAATGTTTATGGAGGGTGGGCCTGGAATGTTAATTCCTGTTGGCGCCATATGACCTTTTTGTGTTGTAAAACCAAATTCAACTCAACCTGTTATAGAAAAAACATTCGCATAATGATGGTAGGAGGTTCTTTCACGAATGAGAGTGAGTGGAAAAAAACAACGCCTACCATCCAGTGAAGGTTTTCTTATCATCGAACCCAGCTGCGGTTAAATAATCTATTTATTACATTTTAAATCAGTTTGTGTTTGATTTTAGTCTTCTACTTGAAATCACTTGCCCCTCACCACTGTAGGTCGAATCCTCATGGAAATCTTTATGTAAGGAATGTATCGAGCTGGCTTGTGGAACATCGTTGTTTCTACCCAGGTGCTCGTCCATACACGAAAATTGTACAGATGGGCACCTGGGGTCTTCTCCACCATTGGAAACTGGAAAGTCGCCTTATGACCTTAGCTGTTGGTGCAACTATAAACTCCAATTCAGTTATCAGTTGTGTATGACTTTAATAAAAATATTTCACTTTGTTGAACTTCCAACGTCTGTTACAATGATTGACATCATGAATCAACGCCACAGCTAGTTATTTACGTGCTCCGAGTTAGTTATTTATATTTAGTGATTATGAATTTTCTTTCACTGAGAACACGATTCACCCATGGAAATGTAATGATTTTAAATAGTATTGACTCCTTTTGAGCTAAAAGTTGTCAGTCTGGTACGTGTTCTAGAGGTATACATTACCAAGAGAGCATCCAAACAGGTAAATATAGGATCTTACATGAGTGCCTGTTAAATATTAAATTTATTATACAAGTTGGATAAAATAATATGGTGCAAGACTTTGCCGAGCATCATATCAGTTTTATTCAACGAGTTTAATAAGTTCAATATTAAATCGGCACAAATGTGAAAATTCTATATCATCACAGAACTCCAAAAGGCATCATAAGCAACATGTTATTATTGTAGTTGCCTATATATGACATCATTGTATCTCTTCCGTACGACACCCAACAATGGAACTACCTGGTTGTTTTCCATAATCCTATATTTGAAACAGTTACGGAAATCGAAGAAACAAATCCAATGTTACCTGAGCTGAACGGAAAAGACCGAACAATGATTCGGCTCTCCATTTGCATATTTATTGCACTAGTGTAATGCGATAAATATATCATGGCTTTATTACACTCCCACACCGCGAGTTATGTGAAAAAATTGGGTTTCTATCTTTTACGACAATGCTGGATGTCTTTTAATGATAGAAATATTATATATAATATACTAGAATATTTTAATTTTAATTTGAAATTTGTTTTAAACCGTGCAGGACAGCAAATAAACTGTGCCATTCTTTCAAATTTATCAGGTTCCCCATACTCGCTTTAAATGTGTCTCAAGGATATGACTGTATGCTTCTTTGGTTCGATTAAAGTTACGGCATTTTTTTTTTGCAAGCAGTTGGTAGGATGTCATGAATAAATAAAATGACTTTACAATATATGTGATGTTAAATACATAATGTCGCAGGCATTAAAGAAAGTCTGAAAGGAGTCTCAAATATTTTTTTGAAAAAATAACTCAGATTTGATATAAATATGATTTGAAGAAAAACTCAAGATTTTAAATAAATCTCAGATTTTATCTTTTGTTTACTTATGTAAAATTGGGACTAAAGTTTATATATTTTTATAAAGGCAACTCACAGCTGAATAAACTCCCTTTTCATATATTGCACACAGAAGATAGATGAGTTTGTGGTGAGTCGGTTCTACCTGACCTTGATGCTGTATGACCTGTGGAGACAGAAGTCAGTCTGGGATGTGGCCGAGAAGTTCCAACAACCCCGTGGATTCATACAGAGTCTGCTCTCCAGCGCCGCTAGTTTTGCCTCTTGTGTGGCACACTTCTGTCAGGTCAGTTTATGGATGTTATTGCCAACTTCTGTCACAAACAACAGCCGTATATAATGATCACTGTGTGGGTATCTATTTATGTATATATGGGGTTAGTGTCACTTCTAACAGTCTTTCAGTCATATTACGACTGTGTCTACATGTAGCAGTGAGCTCGGTGCTCAACTTTATAGTGCTGCCACACTGGAATACCACACAGTCCCATCATACTATAACACCTGTCACTTCTAAGTCTTTCAGTCATATCACAATGGTGTACATACTTGTAGCAGTGAGCTCGGTGCTCAACTTTAGTGCTGCCACACTGGAATACCACACAGTCACATCATACTATAACACCTGACCGACCAATCCTATACAAAACGTCAAGCAAGGTAGCTTCCAGTACCATTTTTATGAAGTCTGGTGTAACCCGGCCGATGATCAAATCGCGACCTAGTGTTTAGGGGGTGTTAACTTGTTTAGTTTTTTCTGACCTAAACTACTTGTACATTTTCTGGAATACAGCATGGAATCTGGAGTTTTGATTAGAAATTATTCTTTATTACCAAGCAGTCTTGCAGGAAGTTTTACATGGATCTGTGTCTGGGTTATCTAATTTTTAAAGACACTTTTACCCCTAGCTTCAAACTTTATACATAGATGCATAATTATTGGCAACCATTATAATAACTATCAAAAAGTTGGTGAGTAGGTCACAATTATCCTGATACCTCAACATGCTGTCATCATCCAATATGGGATGATATCTGTGTTGTTTACATGTACAGGAGATGTCAGAGTTCTGGAATTATCAAGATCTCATGACCTTGCTGACCTTGACCTGGTGGTCATACCCATCTATTGTTATTTTATTTCGTGTTGTTTACATGTACAGTAGATCTATGTCAGGAGTTCTGGGCGTACCAAGATCTGATGACCTTACCGACCTTGACGTGGGGTCATACCCATCTAGTGATATTTTATTATGTGTCCTACCTTGACCTGGGGGTCATATCCAACCAGTGTTATTATATAGTATGATATCTGTGTTGTTTACCTGTACAGGAGATGTCAGAGTTCTGTGCGTACCAAGCTCTGATGACCTTACCAACCTTGACCTGGGGGTCACAACCAACTGGTGTTATTATAGGGTAATGGTATCGTGTGTTGTTTACATGTACAGGAGATGGAAGAGTTGTGGGCGCACCAAGATCTGATGACCTAATCGACCTTGACCTGGGGGTCTTACCCATCTAGTGTTATTATAGTCAGTTTGTTTACCTTTACAGGAGTTCTGGGCCTACCAAGATCTGATGACCTTGCTGACCTTGACCTAAGGGTCTTACCCGTCTGGTGTTATTATATTCAGTTTGTTTACCTTTACAGGAGATGGAAGAGTTCTGGGCATACCAAGATCTGATGGGAAACTTCGTCAAGCGACTGGCCTACTGTGTGTCAGCAGAACTCATACCACTGATGGAGATACCGGGGGTCAAATTGGTGAGAAACTTCTACATTTGCACACATCCTTGTGATATCGGTATAAATGGGTTGGTGTTTACATGGTTGTGTGGCCTCTACAGCATGGCTGGCTTTGTTGGTCATCTTTACGAGTCAAAGAAAAGTTCTAAAAAATTTCAGTTCTATGGAACAAACCTGGAAGCACTGCAGGCCATCAGAAGACAGATGTGCACTGGGTCATAACATGGAGGTCAGAATGTTGGGATTAGGTGTATTTGTGTGTGTGTGTGTGTGATGCTCAAATTGAATAAAACTGTTGAACTAAATTCAAAAACATACCACTTTTTAAAATGTTTTCTGAAGATTTAGGAGCCTTTGGCTATTTTGGCTTGTGCTAGAGGTATTAAACATAGTAAATGTGACTACTACACGTATAAACACTTATATGGGGCATACATTGGTCAGCAGTCACAGAATAATAACAACAAAGCATGCCCTCATGATTGGCAGTGGGTCTATAAATTTATGATGACACCCCTAAAAGAACACTTCAAGTAGCAATCCTGTCAACAACATCCAAATTTTTTTACAACATATGTATACCGTTTTTAAACCTATTGACAGCAAGATATGAATGAATGAATGAATGGTGTTTTACAGCACGTCGACACAAAAATAGGTCATATTAGCTCAAAAACTGATGAAAGATGAAGAAATGAAGTGGTAAATAAAAATTAATGTAAATATATAAAGATAAAACTATTTACAAATAAGGGATGATATGGTAGTAATATAATTATGTATAAATGTAAATCAACAAATGCCCGTCAACGGTGTATAAACAAGTAAATATATATAAGAACATATTACCGGTATAATGATTTATAAAGTCTGATTATTATAATGATTTATATAGTCTGACAGCAAGGTATAAATATATATATAATTTGCGAGATTTTTGAGAATCCCGACTCTATAGACACAAAATAAACGGCTTTAACCAAGGAGACCGAACACCAAAACTGGAGCGTCAAATTAAGAAAAACCAACCCAATTCATTTTATGCATATTCAGTTATGTTATGGGTATTTTAATTGGCACATACATTATTCTATGACCTGAACAGCTGGATAGAGTTTTTGTAAACATTATTGTAGTGAAATTTTGCCGTTACTTGGCGGGTTTATAGGTTCTTTAAATAATTGCTATTAATATTGAGTATAAGGAACAGTAGCACATATTTGACACATGAATCGCAAGACATGTTTGTAATTATATTACAGGGAAGGGCGAGGCTGATGTACACGGCTGGGTACAAGACACTGAGTTCTGTGGCCAATGTTGATCCAGACATCCTCGTGAAGGCTGTACAATATCTGCCCAGGAAAGTCGCCAAACAGATTGTTGCCTCCGCTAAGGTGTGTTTTTCTTTTTTGCTTCTTTGTTCAATATAAATTAATTTCTTTGTTTAGGAGAAACATAGTTATAAAAAGATTTTGTAAATTAGTGAAAAATTCTATAAATATTGCGGATTTTGACAGATGAAATGGTTTAGTCTAGAAAATAAAAAGAAATACAAATGTTGTAAATAGTGTAATATTTCTGTGTGTGGGTGTAGATTTATTATACCTATTGTTTTTGGGCCCTTGTGTCAGCCAACGTGTTTTTTTTTGAATTTTAGACAAATTTCAACTATTACCAAAAAGTGAAACGGATATTTTTAGTGGTAAATAAAAATACCTTACTTTTCAAAATTGGTTGAAAAATAAAAAAATCACTTGAAAAAGTTATTTTTAATAGAGCATTTTCGATGCAAATTCTGCTGCATAATATATTTATTTTTTCAGAATTATTATCCAAAAATAGTTTTAATGTGTTGGATAAATTAAATTAAGAGACTGAAAGTTTTATAGCAAGATATTAAGGATAACTCAAGCTATTTGAGATTTCTTAATTTTCTGCTGTCAACAAGGAATTTACATGGAAAAAGCCCAACCTAAAAATGTTTGACTTTAAACTGTTTATTTCTTAACCGATTTTCAATTTTTTTGTTTACCACTAAAAATTCAAGTTCTAATGATATATTAATTATTTACTTGTTAGTAAAATTGCTCATATTAATGCTAAAAAACCTTTGGCTGAAACAGTCGCCCAGAATAATAGTGAATCATTTACCTATGTTAAGCTTTATGTATATCTAAATATAAGTATTTTAGATGTTGTGATGTTGTTGTTTACAGCATGCACACTGTAGCGGTATTTAAAGTTGAACCTGTTGTTTTAAAGTAGTGATTAAAACATTTCCGACCCTAAGCTAAGTTTAACAGACACTGTATTTGGTGTCGTTAGTTTTAATCATATTAACATGCAACACAGTACAAAATATGTCAATGGTTACGGCATTGGATTAGCAAACCAGAAACCGTGGGCTTAATCCCTTCATTGAGAATATCAGCTTAGGTCCATGCCTCAGTATGACCACTGTGTTAAAGTAGCTGTCCTGCCATCAACAGCCAGAATATCAGCTTAGGTCCCTGCCTCAGTATGACCACTGTGTTAAAGTAGCTGTCCTGCCATCAACAGCCAGAATATCAGCTTAGGTCCCTGCCTCAGTATGACCACTGTGTCAAAGTAGCTGTCTGCCAACAACAGCCAGAATATCAGCTTAGGTCCCTGCCTCAGTATGACCACTGTGTTAAAGTAGCTGTCCCGCCATGAACAGCCAGAATATCAGCTTAGGTCCCTGCCTCAGTATGACCACTGTGTTAAAGTAGCTGTCCTGCCATAAACAGCCAGAATATCAGCTTAGGTCCCTGCCTCAGTATGACCACTGTGTTAAAGTAGCTGTCCCGCCAACAACATCCAGAATATCAGCTTAGGTCCCAGCCTCAGTATGACCACTGTGTTAAAGTAGCTGTCCCGCCAACAACAGCCAGAATATCAGCTTAGGTCCCTGCCTCAGTATGACCACTGTGTTAAAGTAGCTGTCCCGCCATCAACAGCCAGAATATCAGCTCAGGTCCCTGTCTCAGTATGACCATTGTGTTAAAGTAGCTGTCCCGCCATGAACAGCCAGAATATCAGCTTAGGTCCCTGCCTCAGTATGACCACTGTGTTAAAGTAGCTGTCTGCCAACAACAGCCAGAATATCAGCTTAGGTCCCTGCCTCAGTAAGACCACTGTGTTAAAGTAGCTGTCCCGCCATCAACAGCCAGAATATCAGCTTAGGTCCTTGCCTCAGTAAGACCACTGTGTTAAAGTAGCTGTCCCGCCAACAACAGCCAGAATATCAGCTTAGGTCCCTGCCTCAGTAAGACCACTGTGTTAAAGTAGCTGTCCGCCAACAACAGCCAAATTTAAAACATATGTACACCGTTTCTAAACTGACTGATGAAGAGGTATATAATTATATAACTTACATATTTAGAGAATCAAACTCTCCAGATACACCATAAACAGCTTCAACCAGCCAGACCAAACCCCCAAAACAGAGCGTTGAATTAAGAGTTACCAACTCATAATTCATTTTACGCATATTCATTTACCGATATTTTAAAAATCAGTGAAAAACCTATACTTTCAGTTGGCATATAATTATACATTATTATATGACCTAAACACCTTAGTTTTGAAAATTGGTTTTGTAGTGTAATTTGTACCTTTATTTGGCGGGTTAGTTTCTTTAAATAAGATGTTGAACACCAGTCATTCAGTTGATGTAAATTTTAGAACAGAATATATATAGCACCAAACTTTATGTACTTGACCAAGTTAAACCAAGGTCAACATCTTTCTAGGGCCTGGGTGTTAAAGAAGAGACATAACACGTAAATCATTGTGCTCTCCCTATTGCAGTTATTGCTGAATGAGAAAGCTGAGGCAATGATGCAGGAAGTGGAACAGCTTGTGTCCATCCCAGAAGGCATTGCTGTCCCAGTAACAGTGGCAGCCATAGCAACACCCGCACCAATCACCCCAGGGTTCTCGCAGAGTTCTGCAGATAGCCAACTAGCAACAGTCTAGTCCAGAGGGCATTGCTGTTCCAGTAACCATGGCAACCATAGTCCCAGTAACCATGGCAACCATAGCAACACACACTCACCCTAGAGTTCTGGCACAGATTTGTGGATGGCCAATCGACAGTTTAGTTCAGAGGCATCACTGTTACAGTAACCATGGCAACCATAGCAACACCCACTGTGGTCACCCCAGGGTTCTCAGATAGCCAATCAGCAACAATCTAGTCGAGAGGCGGTGCCGGTACAGTAACCATAGCAACCATACCTATGTTTGCTTTCACTAAAGGGAGTTCAGCAAATTAACAATCAACAACAAAGGCAGTGCTGGTACAGTAACCATGGCAAACATAACCATGTCTGCTTCCATAACCAAGGAAGTATTTGAATTTCTGTACAGCAACAATATAGTGTTGCTTACATAGAATCTGGCATAGAAATGTTTAACCCTTAACCCGCTGCATATATATAATGGACTGTCCTTTCTTTGAATTAAGACCATTCCATTTATGTGACAAAGGGGTGTTTTGGGGGAAATGACTGATCAGCAGTCAGCGATTGTAAACCCTCGCAGGCTGATCTGTGTTTACAATGGACGCAAAGGCTTTTTAGTCGTGCTTAGCAGGTTAAGGGTTAATTATTCGTAGGAATTTCTTACAGCCTTACATTACCAAAAACCATGGAAACGGAATATATATGTTATAGGATAGACGTACATTGCTCTTATAACAAAAGCCAGACTTGAAGGTTGGGTTTGGGGTTTGGACTAGGTTCAACAAGACACAGTAGATTTCATGACTACCTGGATATGATATACCGCATAGTACAGCGCACGAAAATTCCACTCGTCCGCTCGCCATGACATGATGCATGACGAGTAAAAATTTGAACCATTCAAATATTACATAGGTCGATTAACAGGTCCCGCCCTGACGTATAAAGATTAATTGTTAAAAGCAATATTAAACTCAATACATACATTATAAAAAAAAGTATACAATTATTCAGCATATGGTAATATGGTACATTTTAGATATACTTTTTTCTATATTAAAAGGTATCAAAACATTATTGAGAAAGTAAGAGGGGAGAATTGTCGTTTACAAAAAAAAAAAAAATATTGTGAAAAAAATCGGCCACAATTGTGATTTTTTTACTTGAATTGTGAAGTAGCTGAATGTCAGACCCTGTTATAGAAGGAATAAAAGCCCTGAATTCTGTTAAGTATATCATTGCACTTTGCTGTGTGTGGTGAGTCCCAGTCATCTGAAAACATGGGAAAGGACATACATGTAGGTAGTTATTTTATTTCTAAAAATCTGCACAGAACTGTACGGGTGTTTTGTGTTTCTGTATCGAGCATGGCGAGAAATTGCATCAATTAGGCATGTATACTATATATGTTTAATAGGAGTTAATGAAATTTTGTTTTTATAAAACAATCAGAAAACATAATTTGTATATAAATATTCTAGTCAAGCTGATGGTAGCAAGGTTTATTGATTTTGTACTAATCCTTATTATGTAATAGCACTATTTATTAATCTGTAGTACAATATATAGAGTTTAATTAACATTGTTGAAGTGATACGGGAAATAATTCCCGAGTGAGAAAGATTCTTGCGATATAGAAACAAGTGCGTTTTCGCACAAGTTTCTATATCGCAAGAATATTTCTTACGAGTGAATTATTTTCCGTATCACGACAAAAATGTTAAACTATATAATATATATTCTGTGATGAATTACTTTCCAGTCGTCTTTTGACACAAGTATTCGTTCTTCTGTCACTCCTTTGGCGACAGCGCGGAGTAATATTATGATGTCAATTCATGACGTAATATCGTGACGTCTATCGTTTAGTTCATAACATTTGGCTACTGTGCTATCTTGCACACTAGGCAAAGTAGAGGAAGGGATATGTTATAGATTTTCTCAAACTGGGAAATTTCTATAATTCATCACAGAATATATAATATAGTTTTATTTATATATTGATGTCATTTTCTTGAGTTGCAAAACTGTAAGTGTATACAATTTTCAAGTCCATATTATGTATTTTTGGTCATATTGTGTTCACTTGGCATATTGTGTATGCTTGGCATATTTTGTATGTTTGGCCATATTGTGTACTCTTAGCATATTGTGTATGTTTGGCCATATTGTGTACTCTTGGCATATTGTGTATGCTTGGCATATTGTGTATGCTTGGCATATTGTGTACTCTTGGCATATTGTGTATGTTTGGCCATATTGTGTATGCTTGGCATATTGTGTATGCTTGGCATATTGTTTATGTTTGGCATATTGTGTACGCTTGGCATATTGTTTATGTTTGGCATATTGTGTACGCTTGGCATATTGTTTATGTTTGGCATATTGTGTACGCTTGGCATATTGTGTATGTTTGGCCATATTGTGTACTCTTGACATATTGTGTATGTTTAGCCATATTGTGTAAGCCTACTCTTGGCATATTGTGTATGTTTGGCCATATTGTGTATGCTTGGCATATTGTGTACACTTGACCATATTGTGTACGCTTAGCATATTGTGTATGTTTGGCCAAATTGTGTACGTCTGGCATATTGTGTATGTTTGACCGTATTGTGTACTTGTCATATAGTGTATGTTTGGCCAGTGTAAATTTGGTGAGAATTTTGTTTGGCCAGATTGTGTTGTTTTTTCGCAATAATGTCTAGGTTTGGAAATCTGTTGACTGACCGGTAGTAACGAATAGTTGCTTTAATACTAAAATTATAATGAGGTATTTGACTGTCCTAGAAAATATAGATGTGATCATTGCAGCTGTATACATAAAGTTTGGCATAGCTCTGGAATAAATATGCGTTGTTAAAACTAAACAAATGCAGTTTGCAGGATGCAAAACCCCATTCATTTGTATGCAATTCATTATTACACCCCAGTTTTCACAAAGGGTATTTATTCATCACCTTGATAGTTATTGTTGATTAACAAAAATGATTGTATAATTTGCAGACCTGTTATTTTCTGTGTTAGGAACTCAATCAGATTGATGCTCATTGAGTACTTATAGATGGCTGAATGCGAAACTGCTGCATCTTGTTCTTTATTGTGTCGCCTGCGTAGCATGGCAGACACTTAGGGATCACTTAGTCCTGCGTTGTCATCTTCCATCTTTCACACTTTAACCTGCAACCTAACCATGGCCTTAACTTGAAAAGTATTTGACTTGTGTTCATGAAAATTCACACACATCTTCATCTTATGCCAAAGAATGTCGTCCGATAACTGATTTTCATTTTAACAGGGTTATGCCCCTTTTCATACTTTAACCTAGCTTGTAACTTGGCAAAATATTGACCAATGGTCATGCAATTTTGTACATTTCTTCTTTATCAATTATTCAGTGCGATAGACATGTCCAATAGATCTCTGAATTTATTTCGGCATAGTAATGCTTTAACCTGCAACCTAACCTAATTCATAACTTCGCAAAATATTGACCTATGGCCATGAATCAGTATACAGTTCTTTATCAGTTATTCAATGCAGAGTTATGCCCCTTTTCGTAAAACTTTAGCAATTTAAAGATATATAATGCTCTATCATCATCAACACAATTGTTCCGTGGAAACCCTTCTAGTTTCTAGTTTTGCATTCACCCCTTATGCAGCAGTTTGTTATGCAGTTAATCAACAATAAATAATCTGATAGAGTGTGTTGAGCTGTTAAACAATTCATTGTTCTGCAGGTATATGACAAGTGTATGAAATGCCACTTACTACACCAATGCAGGATCAACATTATCTTACAGTAGGATCATTTCAGCCAATATACCCTTGTCAGTAATTATACATGTACTTCCATCATTTGCAATTTGGTTCTTCAATACAGTATTGTATATTTACAATTATGCCGTTAAATTTAAACAATTTATCATTGTTGGTAAGCTATAGATCAAATTTATACAATGTGCCATTAAAATATATATCAACATGCAAATGTGTTTTTGTTGAATTTTTCTGGCCTGTAGTCTGCTGTCAACCTTTTCTTCTTCTTTTTTTTGCTCCTTCTAAAAAATGCCACAACATGGAATTGTGACAAAAGACATTAAGCTTTCAGTCCTGCACACATGGACAGCCATACCTTGTATGCCGAAAAAAAAATCTGCAAAATTGGGAAGAGCAGGCCACACTTGCTGACGGGGCTGGATACAACCACTTAATGAAGTTCCAATAATACTTGAACGATCAAGTTGGTTATAAGTATGTCAGTTTAATTTAAATACTGCAAAGATCATGTTAGTAAGATGCCAATATTAAATTGGAAAATAAAATCACATCCTATATGTAAGGTTACTGTCAGCATCAATACTGAAATTTTAGTGTGAGCCCGGGATCTCAGAATTTGTTGCAAGCCCAATGATCTCAGAATTTGTTGCCAGCCCGGGATCTCAGAATTTGTTGCAAGCCCGGGATCTCGGAATTTGTTGCCATATCTGAATTATGCAAAGATCAGATGCCAATTTTAGATGTAGTTTTGAAGAAGCCCATTGATAAGAACAGCTACCGGTAGATCAAATTCTACCAAAATAATAGATTTACAACCGCTTGTCTTGGAACAAGTAACTGCATTGAACTTAACTTCATCCTGGCTGCTGAGATTGTACTATAGCTATACGATAATTACAGTCGAGATCGAGAGATTATTTAACTGCTGGGTTTGGATTATAAGGAAATACGCCACGATATGAAGTGAAAATTTCTTTATATATAATTCGAACACAACATTTAAATACAATAATCTATTACATTTTAAACCAGTTGTGTATGATTTTAACCAAACTGTTTATCTCTGTTGAACATTCTCGGAGAAAGACCTTTGACATCCTTACTACTTCATTGACATCACAACTCAACGTTAGCTATATTTGTTTTCCGAGTTAGTAACATTAGTGATTACGAATTTTATTTCACTAGGAAGACCTGATCGTTCACCAAGTAAGCATCCTGTAAAGTTACAAAACAATCGGTCGTAAACTGGGAGGAGATAGACAAACTTTTCTGGACAATTGCCAATTGCAGGATTGTTGCCAAGTGCAAATAAATATTACATGTCATTTATTTGTTTGAATACTATCATATCTGCTTGGAGTATAGCACTATAGACACTACTTCATTCATATCGGAGCTTTACTTATAGATCCAAACTCTAATGTACCCTGCTTTGTCGGATTCTCTACTTGGTCAGTGCATACCTACTAACCTTTCAAAAGCCAAAGGTAAGGAGCTGGGCCTTGAAATAGGCAGATTTTTGTCGGCTTGGTTTTAGCGCCGTATTCTATTAAAAGCAGTGAATATTACCCTTTTTCCCGGGGGAAAAACAGACCAAAAAACAAGAGATTTTTTAGATTGATTTTATTTCTCTCTATTCAATTCCAAATACAATGTTATACCGATTAATCGATTGTAACCTATCATCAGTAAGTCCGGTATTTGATTAAGATGATTATGAAAGTCTATAATTGGTCATCGGTAAAATGTAATAATGAGCTTTATCATGTTTATTTCCGGTGCATAGAATTACCGGAATCCACCTATTTACCGGAATCCACTTGAATTACCGGAATCCACTTTTTATAATTGATATATTTTAAAATATTGATAGAATACATTAGTTATAGTATTAGAAGACTAAAGATAATGTACTAATAATGATATATACTTTATAAAATATGTTGTTTTTTATATATTTATTAGTTTTTTTTCGTATTTTATGAATTTTGCTAAAAAATAAATTGCTAATAAAATTTCATTTACGGATGATGATGTTGTTTGCATTAGTTTTTTACCTCTTTTACATGTGTCATAATAATAGATACAGTATAATTTTATTGATATTGTTAAAAGGGCCTTGGTTATTGACAATTTTGAGATGTTCTTTCGAACAATATTGTTTGGCCCTTAAAAGGGCCTTTATAATGCATAAAGCATTTATATCTTGGTAGATAATAAACATCTATGAATGACAGATGTCAATATTCTCATGCCACCTTCTTTGGCTCCAGGATGAACCATGTCTGCGTCATAATGGCGAGGGAACTTCAGTTTCTTCATGACATTGATGAAGTCTTCCTGCAACATTACTCGCAGCCTCTTGTTAACACTGCGTCGCACTTGGTTGAAATGTGCGACAGTTGTATTTCTCACATTTCCTCGCTCGGCAATACAGCCGACAAACACCCGTTTCACGCCAGCAGCCTTCAATCTAAGAACTATGTCAATGATCCTATTGACAATGTCTGGTGCTGGAGAATTGGAATCTATGTCGTTACCGCCGACGTTGACAAAGACGTAGTCTGGTTTAAACTGCAGAAGCCTGTCGAATTCGTCGTCAAATTTTCTTGTTGTAGACATCCCTGGTACCCCGAAGAATCCACATATTCCTGGCAGTGCCATGTTGTTGTTGTTGAATTTCTTAAGTCTTGCGTTGTAGCTGTCTCCAAATATAGCAAATTTCTAATTCTGTGTCAAACTAACAATAATAGATGCAAAAGTCGATTATAAAATAAGGAATGAAGTAAATTATTTCATTTTTTTTTAATTACTTTACAAAGGACACCGAAACCTTTAAGTGTGAGCAGGATGTTTTTAATAGCTCATTGTGTGAACAAGCAATTAACAGTTTGATAGTAATTTTATAATTAGCAGCTGATTATTTGTTTCCATTAACAATGTCTTTACATTATGCTATTAATTGAAGATGTGTTATATATATACATCAAAGACTACAGTCTGAACGCTTTGATTGTTGTTGTTTGCATCGACTTCAAAAGGTAAGTGAATCAGTTGTTAACTAAGTATTAAATGGACATAATTCACAATTCTATGTTACATTATAGATCGACCTTATTAACTCCAAATTGTCTAATATTTTTTAATATTGCCTTGTGCCCATTTAATACTTAGTTATCTTCCCGATTATATAACAACCGCTTAGAGCATATTATTGATACACGCAATATACATCGTTTCATGTTCACGCCTTTGTGCACATGTCAAAAACTTCATTCTTATAAGACTAAATATTTATTGCGGAAACTAAGTGACGTGCTAAACAGGATTGATGTAATACACAGGTTCTCAATTTGAATTTTGTTCTGTTATATATCTTAAAATATGTTTAGCGGAAAAATATTTATTACGGTACTAATATTATTTAATTACATTTAATATTGATTTATTACGCCTCTGCATTATAAAAAAGAGGCAGTAAGTGACATATCTTAAAACTGACATGATGATGTAATATACAAAGCAGATGCACACGGCCGTACTTATAACACGTGCTGTAATAGCACCCTCACGTGCTAAACGCGACAATATTTAATACACAGGTTCTCAATTAGCAAGACTTGAATTTTGTTTATATCTTAAAGTATGTATAGCGGAAAAATATTTATTACGGTAGTATTATTATTTAATTACATTTAACATTGATTTACGCCTCTGCATTAAAAAAAAGAAGCAATAAGTGACATATCTTAAAACATTTATAGCGGAAAATAAGTGACACGATGATGTAATATATAAAGCAAGATTTAATACACAGGTTCTCAATTAACAAGACTTGAATTTTGTTCAAAAGATAAGTGACATAAGATATTATTTACTTCTGTCAGGCTGCCAGTTCCACAAGCTTCCTGCAATTGAAGACAGCAGTTGTGAGGGAGTCCATGTTTAAAGCAGTATTTAGTGTCACCGCAGCAACATCTGAATACCCGGAGGTTGATGCTGTTGCAGCGGAGGTTATGGATTTTTTTTGTTCACGATTGTATGGGTAATCCCAGAAGAACAACTGGGGACGGGGATTGTTTATTTAATGCGGTCTCGATCCAGTTGATGGCATTCTCGAAGCAGATGACTCGATCTGCTTCGAAGAGAAGTGTGACGAATTGCAGGAGCTTAACTCTGGTATTTCACAGACATTTGTGAAATACTTTGATAAGCTCAGAAAGCAACTGAAAACAAAGGTTAATGAACCATCACGAAGACATGACGTGTTCGACAGTCGCTGGACCAACAACAACTGTGAGTCGGTCAATCACATATTAAAACAGACTGTTGACTGGAAATCAAAACCACTGACAGACCTGGTGCAGTCTATTAAGGAAATTGTGGACGGTCAGTTTAAGGACTTACGGAGTGCTCTGATCGGGACAGGTGAATTTCGTCTGGCCGACAGCCATAAGAAATTTCAGGTTACAAAGACTCAATGGATTACCATGACGGACGAACAGCGTACAAAATTGTACAAACGTTACCGGCAACATATTGGCACTGACCCCAAGTATTTGACGTCGACAGACGGACGGTCGACAATAATAGCACCAAGGACACATGGAAAAAAACCAGGACAACGAAAACGGAAAATAAATGCTCGGACTGTGACAGTGAATATTAAGAAACAGAAGACTGCTGAAGAGACTGAGACTGATACTGAGGATTAATGGGAATTACTGTGGGTGCATCTGTTGTCCAAAACAAAGACTGGACTGGCTGTCAGGGGTTCATATGTTTCATGTCAAGTCCTAGTTCCACCTCCTCGATGGTACTAACCGGAAACAACATAATTTTTATTTGTTACACTCAAATAAAAGATATGTTGGCTGACGTGACAGGGCGTATCTTATATTACGGCAAATTTTCTGGTGTACGCCAATTTAGATCAAAAATAGTGGATTCCGGTAATTTAAAAGTCGTATTCCGGTATTTTTCGATAATTAAAGTCACAACTATACATTTACGTCAATTTAGATCATAAATAGTGGATTCCGGGGTAATTTAGATCAAAAATAGTAAATGAAATTTTAGTAGCAATTTATTTGTTAGCACAATTCATAAAATACGAAAAAAACCTAATAAATATATAAAAAATAACATATTTTATAAAGTATATATCATTATTAGTACATTATCTTTAGTCTTCTAATACTATAACTAATGTTTTCTATCAATATTTTAAAATATATCAATTTTAAAAAGTGGATTCCGGTAATTCAAGTGGATTCCGGTAGGATTCCGGTAAATAGGTGGATTCCGGTAATTCTATGCACCCGTTTATTTCTATTTTTAGTGTTAACCCTTAACCCGCTACATATATGTAATGGACTGTTCTTTCTTTGAATTAATACAATTCCATTTATGTGACAAAGAGCCTGATCAGCCTGCGAGTTACTAGCAGGCTGATCTGGGTTTACAATGGACGCAAAGGCTGTTATAGTCGTGCTTTGCGGGTTAAGGGTTAAGAAAAAGAAGAGCATTAGGTGATATTGTTAACTCCTACGTTTGTCCGTGCACGCATTTACTGCCTTAGGAGTTAGGAGGCGTGGCTTAACACAAACAAATTCAATACAATTTATTCCCTAACTACTTAAGCATGTTGTCTTATAAGTGGTCATTCCTTTGTTTTTAAACTTTAAGGTACCGTCCATAGGGACTTCCATTTGGGCATTAGTAGGGTCATTACCGTATCTCCTCTTTATCCACAGAATGGAATTAACAAAACTTAGTGTATGTCTTCCCCACATGATAACAGCGAGCAAGAGCAAATTATTCTTCACCTACACCCAGGGTCCCTCTGGGGGGTCAAAAGGTTATATGGTGTCGAAGGGAATGAACATTCCAGGTCCACCCTCCAGTTACATCAAGATATAAATATGCAGAATGGACCTTAAACCTTCTCAGCTGTAGAAATGCAGAGTTGCTGCAAATTCTGTTACACTATCATTGTTTTTACCACCACTCAAGTAGCACCAGAAACAATACAGATGATGATGAAGACCTTTTATGAACATGATAAAAGTTGACAAAATGAACACGAATTCGCAGATATTTTACACCTTTAGCTTGATAAGCGATTTTTGCCCGGGAACCACACATGGTTTCAAATAATGTTATTGTGATGGGACTACACATCATACATAAAAACAAAGAATTAGTTATATTCTGAGTATCTAAGAACAGTGTGTTACCCCTATACCCCATACATTTGGATTCAACGTAGTAGAGGTTTAATGCCATATATATGTTTACCATATTGACCTGTGTGAAAAACACTTTGGGATTGCGATGGCGCACTGTCATATTGGTTTGAATTTAATGGTAAAAATAGAAATGAACATGATTATAAATCCAGGAGATAACAGTTAGGAAATAAACTTATGGAAATGAACAAATACACAGACACATAATTTTATATAATAATAATCAATAATGGGTCAAATGGTCTACTTTTAATTTTGAGACGGTACATCGACCGTTTAATGGTCGCAAATGTTGTTTAAAGGGGACTAGATAGTGGAGCCTTTAAACAACATTTAAGATCATGAAACAGTTGATATACAATCTCAATATTTTAAAATTCAGACTACTTAACCCTGTTCTAATGCATTTCAACAGGGGAACGCATTTAAATCTGTTTAAACAGATTTAAATGCTCTAAATCAACTGTTAAACATCATTCCAGGGCAGGCCGCCCATCTCGATTTATTTGATGTCCATTTGTTTCCACGTTACTATGACGTCTTTCTAAAAAAAATGAAACGTTTTATCTGTCGTCCAATCAGTTTTATCTGAACCATGTTAAATTTGATGGTATATTCATATTTTTAAGTCAAAAATCAGTGGGATTTGTGGCTGTTTTTATAGTCGTTATTTGGTCATATTCCCAATGCCTAAACATTATTTTTCCAATTTTAGAAGAAGAAAAAGAAAAAAAGAAGAAGAATTCTTTTTTTTTCTTTAAGAGTGACAAATATTGAGTACTAAATGCTTTAAATGCCTCTGTTGATCTTGGAGTACAGTAAACAGTATTAAAGATACAATTAAGACATGAATGTCTTTCTTTTTATTTCAGATTTTATGACAAATCAATTTTATGAAAAATCATGTTAAAATTCCCAATTTAATGAAAAATGTCGCTAAAATTCCCGATTGTGTCGGTATGGGCCTTGTTCCCAAAATTAAACAAAAAAACCTGCACATTTTAATGACTCTGCCAGTCAGAATGCAGAACATTCCTAAATAACAGTGCCATACAATCAAGGCAGGAAATTATACAAACTAAAGCAGAAATTATTTATCATGGCTTGACACATGTGTTTACATGCACAATGTTCTACTAATTCATATTGACTGATTATAACCGATGATTAATCAGTTACATCCAGCTGACTGTAACCAATGATTGTAAAAGTTCAATTGATTGCCCGTCACTAATTAGAAAGAATATACTTGTAGATAATTTTTGACTGCAATAAGTATTTACTCATCAGATTCAAAATGAATGAGTAACAAGGAATTAGTTTAGAGTAATTTCAGAGTAAACAATTTCTTTAAATAGTTCATGCTTTCAAAATGGATGCGACATACATTTAAAAGAAACAGTTATTCTGATTAAATAGAAGTTAAGTAAAAACAAGAGAATCACTGTAGTATGACCTTAATAGTAGACCTGTTTTAGAACAGTTTTCATCATGTAAATATGGAATAAACTGTTCCACATGGCAATACATACACATATAATATTCATAATTATTAATAGTTAAGAGTATTTGGAGTAAGTTGATGATTAATGATACTCACAATTTAAAAAAAACTGAAGGTATTTGTATATAAAGTATGAGTAAACTACTCAAATACTAGGCTTATATACAGCTCTGTAATCATAATAATTAAATCATAATGGCATAAAAGTTACCATTTAAAGAAACTAAACCTGCCAAATAACGACAAAATTACACTACAAAATCGTTTATCAAAAATTGATCCAGGTGTTCAGGTCATATAATACTGCATATGTGTCAATTAGAAGTATAGGTTTATTCATGGGCTCTTAAAATACCGTTGATAGAATATGCATAAAATGAATTATGAGTTGGTAACTCTGAATTCGACGCTCCAGTTTTGGGGTTTGGCTTTGCTGGTTAAAACCGTTTATATTGTGTCTATAGAGTTTGGATTCTCAAAATATATACCTCGTCGTCAGTAGGTCTAGAAACGGTGTACAGAATGTGTAAAATGTGTCTGTTATTGATAGTATAGCTAGTTTCATATGCCACTTTTACAATTAATTTAATTTAGCTAACTTAACTCATTAATCGGCTTATTAATCCTTTAAATTAATTACAAAATCCCGTTAAAAATGTTCATGATGATGAATCAATTAAGATCAATCATTATCATGACAAAGCAATTATCTGTATTCTATTTAACTAATATGACAAAACCACAGATCTAACAACAAATATTTATTTTGTTAATATTTCTGTGGACAAAACCTATCAATCTAACTTATCCAGAAACTAATTAGGCACCAAAAGCAGATCAAAGCTCCGACTTTTAGTATGTAAACACAGTTTGATAGACTGGCTACCAGCTTTCTGTTTGTTCATTTCTGTTTCAAACAACTCAAACTAGCATAGAACAAAAATTCTGAATAAACTCCCCTTTGAATTTTTCGCTTTATTTGTTGGAACTTTTCAGAAAAGGATCATAACAAATATTTATTTTTTGTTCTGAATGCATAAAAAATACATAAAACTATAACCATCAAGCCGGTAGCCAGTCTAACAATTTGAGCCATGTTTAAGCCCCACACTGGGATGATTTATTACATACAGCAATTGAAAATTTACAATTCAAAGATTGAAAAGTTTATAGTATTGAACTGCATACCAATTATATACCTATTTGGGTGTTTTTTTTCCCGTAAAAAAAAATCAAAAAAAATAAAATAAAGAGAATCTTGTATTTGGATTTGTATGCTGGGAGAGTTGGCAAGTGTGGGTCAGTGGTGGAGTGACTTTAAATCTTAGAATTACACAACCCTTCCACTTTGCCTTTAAGTTGACAGTGGGCCTCAGGATAGGCTTTATACGTATCAAAACCTGTTAGTTTAATCAAATTCAGGTCAACCCAAAATCCAAGATGACTACTACAGCTAAAGTAACATTAAATAAGAAAATGTGTATAAAGATTGTTGGTAAAGTTAAAACAGCCCATTGCAAATAGTTTCCTCCAAAAAAGGGGAGGGAAAACGGGCGGATCCAGGATTTCAGGTTAAGTGGGGCGTAAGATTTTGGTAAATTTTCGGGTCCGATTCCAATCTCTCCCAGTGTCATTACGTATGTGCATGCAAAGAACGACAACTCTGGGTAGAGATTGGTCCGATTCTAGCCTCATAAAACGGTTGCGGGTAGAGCATTGATAGGGTAAAAAATTCCGTTTTCAAATAAAAGGATTTAACAATGTGTTAATTAAACCACTCATTAGCCATTATGCGTCGAGCGAGCGATACATTTTTTTATAATGAGGGCGTGCAACGAAATCGTTTGATATTTTATCTACAGTAACATGGACATACATGTATGAATAAAAAAAGTCCGTTTTCAACTAAAAGGATTTAACAATGTTTTAATTAAACCACTCATTAGCCATTATGCGTCGAGCTAGTGAAGCGAGCGAGAACATTTTTTATATTGAGGGCGTGCATCGAAATTGTTTGATATTTTATCTACAGTAACATGGACATACATGTATGAATAAAAAAGTCCGTTTTCAAATAAAAGGATTTAACAATGTGTTAATTAAACCACTCATTAGCATTATGCGTCGAGCGAGCGATAAATGTTTTTATACTGAGGGCGTGCAACGAAATTGTTTGATATTTTATCTACAGTTAACATGGACATACATGTATGAATAAAAAAGTCCGTTTTAAAATAAAATGATTTAACAATGTGTTAATTAACCACTCATTAGCCATTATGCGTGGAGCCACAGCTAGGTGGCTGTATCGGTGTTGGGAACTAAAAAATAACAAAATTAAAAAAAAAAAAAAAAAAATTAAAAAAAAATTAAAAAAAAAAAAAAATTGTGTTATTTGTTGAAAACAAACATATTTTAAGTTTTTCTGAAAAAATTGTCCAGGAATATCGTAGTTATAGACAAGGTTTGTCACTCTGTTTGGTCAACATTTGATACCTAACTGATTTCATCAATTATTTCACTGGCCAAATTCAGATAATTATCCACAAATCTGGGCTGGTTGGAACCGCAGATGTATGTCGTTCTCGAAACCGAAAACCGAAAACAATTCGATCAAACCGTTTTTCTGTGACAAGTCAAAATGCTTCGAAAAACGCGATTTCCCGGTAGGTACACATCACTGTGGAACAAAATAAAGCACATTACAATTCATTTATTAGCGATATCGGTAATTCAATTCATGATATCGCTAAATACCACATATTTCGATATCGAGAATTGAATTATTGATATCGCTAATTCAATTTTTGATATCGCTACTTCAATTTTTGATATCGTTAATTCTGTTAGCGATATCAAAAAATAAATTAGCGATATCAGAAATTGAAAAGCAATTATTGATATCGCTAATTCAATTTTTGATATCGCTAATAGAATTGTTGTAAGAGTGAATATGGACTTCTCCCTTTTTAAAAAAGTGACCTTGCTTCAAAAGGGTACCAGTCTCGCGCGCAATTCAATATGGCGGGGAACAGCAGCCCACAAATTGAACAATGTTATGGTAAATATTTCATTACATTAACAGTATACTTCGTTATCTATTTCATTATTTTATTAAGACAAATAAACCATAAAATCACTTTGCAATAATGGTAAAGTTAATCAGAATTCAATGGCATACACTGAAACATGGTTTGGCCTAACTGAGGGTACCGACCCCCTTTTCGTACGCCGGATTCCGACCCATATTAGCCAGTATTCTGTACGCCGGGTTGTGGTACGACGTACGCCGACATCGCAGTTTTTCATACGCGTACGCCGTATTTTTCTCAAAAAATATTTTTTTCCATCCAAAAAATTAAAAAAATGCTAATTTATGTCTCAGATTGCTGGAAATGCCATTTCAGAGCACCTAGGTTTCAAAAATTTCCGAAGGGCATGCCACCGGACCCCCCTAGAGAGCTCGGGCCCTGCGGGCCATCGGAACAGCGGCCTCGCATGGTTCAAATAGTATTCCAGATGCCAACCCTCTGTTAGGGAGTATTCCAGATGCCATGCCCAAAAAAAGCAAATACTCCAGATGCCAGTGGGGAGGGGGTTGGTACCCTCCTAACTAGCCTGGCCACATTGGCCTGGCCTGGCCTCATCTTAAAATTGTTTACCTTAATTGTTATTGTTCCAGGTCATGTCCTTAGTCAGGTTCTTCACAATGAGGGGCATTCACAAAAAAAATGATTCTTAAATACTATAATTGGTTGCATTGAAGTAGTATTGATTATATGCGATGTCAATGGCACTAATCATGAGAAACGTGTAGAAAGAAAAAACATAATAGTGTGCAAATGGGAAAACAATAATAGTAAGGATATATTCATAAATATTAATATGAAAAATTAAGTGATTCAATGCGTGAAACTGATTAAACGATTTCGTGATTGATACATTAGTAACAGGATAAATTATTTTATAACAATGGATTAATTTGATAATATGATTCAAAAAATCAGTTCTGTAATGACAATGTTTTTGGAAGGGTTAGTTGGTGGATGGATGGTTAATTAAAATTCAATGGGTCTTGGGTTGATGGATAGGTGGATGGATGGTCGAATGGGTGATTGGGTGGTCCCATTTTGGTATGGTGGAAATGTGGGTGGGTCGCTGGATGGTAAGGTGGGTAGTGGGATACTCTATATTGTATTGGGGTTTTAAGGCGCACCAACACATTACAGGTTATGTGGCGCCTAACAGGCATGAACATGCCAGGCTCATCTTCCATGTACATCGAGATAAAATATGAAAAATGGGCCTAGAACCTTCGCACCCTGAACTGCAGAGTTGCTGCAAATTCTATCGTAAAATCTCCATTTACGCTGGAGCCAGGTTTATTGTTTTTCTGCCACTGCTCTTAGTAATGTGAGCGAGATGGCACCTGAAACAATGCAGGGGTCATGATGAAGACCTTTAATGAGCATGAACAAAAAATGACAAAATCAATATGAATGGGGGGGGGGGGGTCCTACCCCTCTGCATGTGACGGTGTGTTTGCAGTGGTTGTATTCTACCCCGGCAACCACACGGGGTGGGGTACTCTATAAATATCAATTGTATTATATGTGTATATTGTTTTTCTGGAGATTTTGTTATTTAGTGTTATTATGCCAACAACAGAAAAAGGATATGTTTTAAATGCTATATGTGCTTGCTGCATTAAGTTTTTAAATTACTTGTTTAGAAATTATATATGTTTCCATTAATACATGTGATTTTTGCTATTTCACATTAATAAAAACAAGTTTTCATTATATCATAAACTGGTGGCATTTTACCATCTTAAATCAAAACATTTTTTTTCAACTTGATAACTATCGATTTAAATATTTCTGAATGACCATCACAAGGTGCACTGTTCCTAACATACTCAGTACAGGTGCATTGTCCCATGAGACATGTGCTAACCTTAATGTGTGCCACTGACACTCTAGAAACAACATAAATGAACTTGGATACTCAAACATTAACTCCAGTGTTGAAGCAATGACCGTTTGGCTTGACCTAAACTAGTCCCAAGGGATCAACTAAATCCGAGGCCAGGCCAGGGCAAGCCAAGACAGGCTAGTTAGGCCAAGCCATGTTTCAGTGTAAGCAGAATTCAATGATCGAGTTATCGTAATTCTACAATGTAGTGTCTCAATTTCTACCAAGTTGCGGTCTATCCTTGATAAAACTGCGGACATTTTGGAATGTTGAATTTTGGGATTGAAAATCTAAACTAGGAGCGTTCATTGTGATTTTTGAAGTTAAATTAGCGATATCAAGAAATGATTTTTTGATATCGAAAATTGAATTACCGATAACGCAAATTCGTTCAATTCTGGATATCGCTAATTCAATTATTGATATCGCTAATACAATGTTTCATATCAGTATTATATATTAAATTAGCGATATCCAGAAATAAAGATCAATTGTTGATATCTGAAATTGAATTTGCGATATCGCTTATTGAATAAGCGATATCTGTAATTGAATTAGCGATATCTGTAATTGAATTAGCGATATCGATAATTCAATTTTTGATATCAAAAATGTGTATTTTTGATATCGCTAATTAATTATTGATATCGTATTGGCGATATCGCTAAATAGTGATTAAATGTGAAAACGGCTTGCCATAAGAAAATAGGGTAGGTAGAAAGGCATATATATATATATATATTTTTAAATAATATTTTTCTGTAAATTTTAATTCATTTATTAACACATTTACACCAAGCACATGTTTCCTGGACACTTTTCTTTTGCTTAAAAATATTTAGAGGTCACACAAAGAACAAATAGGGTCGTTTGGTAACCTGGAACATGATATTTTTTATTTGGTGTTATCATATTTCATAAACTACCGGTAGTTAATGCATACATAAAATGATCAATGTCTTTTCTGATAATAAAAACAACACCCATCATTTTCTACCCTTAGCCAGTCAGGGCTGTACCAATCCGATAGCCCGACTCCCGGGACTAGTCCAAAACCAAAGTCGGGCGTGTCACTTTTTCAAAGATTTCAGTCCCAGACTAGTCCAATTTTAAAGAAAGAGAAATTCGGACGTGTACCGTCATGCAAATATTGACGGTACATGTATTTAAGTGACCTTGACTCCGAAAATTTCCATCAATATTTGCCTCAAAGTTGCGTCAAAGTTCTTATAACTTTGTTGTCCTTTGGAGTAGAGTGTTCAAATTTCATATATAACATCACAGGTTATTGTTCTTCTTGTTACAGTAATTATCTGCCTCCAACTGACCATCTGTCAAGGTCAGTTGCCTCTTAAATACATGGACCGTCTCCAAAATAAATACGTTAAAGTGCGTTAAATTATTATAACTTTGTTGTTCTTTAGAGTACAATGTTCAAATTTCGTATATAACCTCACTAACATTTCTTACACATATAGCTATGTTCCCCCCCCCCCTCCCCCCAACCCACCCACATTATTTCCCAACCTCCCCTACCGACACTCTGGTCAATTCTTACACATATAGCTATGTTTCTCCCCTGCCCCTCTCCTCCCCCCGCCTCCTCCGCCCTCCCACACTGTCTTGAAACTTTTTTTTTTTTTTTTTTACATATTTCTGTGTTGTTTTGGTCAATTTACACATATAGCTATGTTGCCCACCCCCCCTCCCCCTTACCCCCCGTGTATCGGTCTATCCTCCGAGCACGTTAAAGAACCATAGGAATCTATTCGATAATAAGAGTAGGGCAGGTTCCCGGATTCCTATGTATCCTTCCCCTCTCTCTAGGGCGGCTTTAAATAACCTATACTGTGTTGATGAGCCGTTAAACAACATTCAATTCCCCCTTACACCCTATCTACCCCGCCTCCTGCCCCCTCCCATACTCGAAACACACATTCTTTTTACATATTGCTGTGTTATTTTTGGTAAATTCTTACACATATAGCTATGTTGCCCCTACCTTCCCATAATCCCCTTTGCCGCCCCCCCCCCCCCCCCCCCACACACACACTCGAAATGCATATTTTTTCCCACACTCGAAACATTTTTATTTTTTTACATATTTCTGTGTTGTTTGTGTCAATTCTTACACATATAGCTATGTTGTCCACCCCCCACCCCCACCACTCCACCTTCCCCCCTCGCCCCTACCACCCCCCCCCCCACACACACACTCGAAATACATATAGTTTTTCCCACACTCCAAACATTTTTTTGTTATTTTTACATATTTCTGTGTTGTTTGTGTCAATTCATACACATATAGCCATGTTGCCCCACCCCACACTCGAAACTTTTACATATATCTGTGTTGTTTTGTTTTATTAGTTTATCAATATGTTTCGCCCCTCCCCCCTCCCCCCCCCCCACCCCCACCCTTCATCCTCCCACCCTTCATCATCACCTTTTTCTTTTTCTTTTTCTTTTTACATATGTCTGTGTTGTTTTGTTTTATCAAATCTACACCTATATCATTGATGCGCCCTCCCCACCCCCATTGGTTTATGGGCTCCCCTCACATGGAGGACAGGCGGAGGGGAATTGTTTTCATTTTTTCTTCCATTATTTGGATATTAAAAGTTTAATTTGAACACAATCATTTACATGGAAAAAAAACAGAAATAAATAAATAATCAAAAGATGTGTGTTTCCACTAACAGCCAGAAGGAAAAAAGGGATAGGTAGATTGATTTATCTTTTCTTTTCCTTTTTTTTTTTTTCTTTTGATCATTTTCTTCTCCAGACTTTTACCGTTCATATGAGTATCCATCAAACTACAACATATAAGAGATGGCATATAATATATTTGTTGTTTTAATTAACTTTTAAATAAGTTTTCATATAATATCATTATAATTATTTATTTATTTTTTTCATTAAAAAGATGTAGGAGCGGGCGGCTGGTTAGAGAAAACACATCTTTTTTTGTTCGGCCTTATAACAACTTGCATATAAGATGTTAGAACAAATACAACACAAACATTACTAGCTGTTTACTTATCTACTTATTAACCAGTTAAAGTTTCACAGATAAGTATAATCAGTAGTGAAGAGTAAAGTATAAACATACATTTTAGAAACTTTTCCAATTGAGTGCATCGTTTTCATGGCCATAGTTTCAACACCAGTATCATTGAAGTCTGATTTATTCTGCTTTTCTTTATATACCGGTAATTAAATACTTTTAAAAAGAATAATTATACTGTGTTGTTCTGTGCATTATTTTAAAACTTTTGGTGTTATATAATTGGTATCCAACACATTGTAAATTCTTTTTCATTTCAGTTGGAACACTTTTATATTATTATTGTCTCCCATTCCAACATATAGATTGTCTTCCTTGACATAGTATGTGATAGAATAAGGATCAATCACTCCATCTTCTTTTCCTAGTAGTTTCTGTACATGGTTCAGGTCTGGGGTCAGCTGAAGGATTTTTGATGGATAATCGCACATATATACTGATCCATGTTTGTCTATAGCAAGTCCTTCACCAGTTGACCTATATATGTCCTTCACCTGTCCATCTACTGTCAGGCTTATGAGCTGACATTTTATACGATCAGAGACATAGATAGTGTTTCCATCTCGATTGATGGCTAGGTATTCTGGGCTTTGAAACATTGGTTCTCCAGAGGAGTCGGTTGTGAATCTCTGAAACACGGTTCCATTTGTGTCCATTATCTCAACTTTGGCTGGGTAATGGAAGGTTACTATCAGGCGCCCCTGGTATTGCTCTATACCATGACACTGACCGTCAACTGTAATGTCATGGGCTTTGTATGGAGTCTTAGACACAGTGAGAAATGTGATCCTATAGAACATAGTGAAAGCCACTTGACCTTTGATGACCTCAGTTACATCGTAGGGATTTGTCAATGTTGGATGAGATGTTATCTGGCTGGTCTTGACATCAATCACCTTGATAGAATTGTTATTGGAGTCTGCTACAACGAGTCTGCCATCAGAGAGTACTGTTAGTCCAGTTATACAGGGAGCCTTTTTGTCAGTTTGTACTCTCGCATTAATGTCTCCTGTATGTTGTGCCTTTCTTCCTTTGGGATCCATGATGGGAGATTTCACACTGGCTTCAGCAGGATTTGGGCCACTTACTTTGGCAGTGGTCACTGGTCTTTTATTTTCGTCTCCAGTGTTTATTGTCTTTTTTCCTTTGGGATCATTTATAGGAGATGTCACGCTGGGTTCAGCAGGTTTTGGGCCACTTGTTTTGGGAGTTTTTTCTGGTCTTAAATCTTGGTCTACAGTGTTTAATGCCTTTCTGACTTTTAAGACCCTAGTCAGAGGTTTGTTGCTGGTAGCTTTATTAGTACCACTGACATTTTTGTATGTGTTTGTTAACATAGACAAGTTTCCTAACTTCGAGATTTTGTTCACTAAATCAGTTAGTTGTCTCTCGGGTTCAAACTTGTACTGTCTTATTTTATTGTCTTTTTCAAGGTTTTTCACTTTATCTTCAATTGGTTTCATTTCTTTTTCGGCTTTCTTCATTGCTACAAACACTTGGCTATTTTGTTTAGCCTTCATTTTATTCTCAAGATCAGAAGTCATTGATCTGATGTCAGATCTGACTGCATCGCAGTCATCAGATATTGAGGACATAGTTGTCATATCGTCATCTCTGATCACTTTCACTTTCTGACATATTTCATTTTCCAGAGTATCAAAGAATTCATTGAGCCCATTTCTAAATTCTCTTATTTCTGCTATTGCTTCATTGCTGTTAGTTGCAACTATTTTAGAGTTTTCCTTCACTTTGCTTTTGTTTTGTCCAGCATCCTGTTCTATGTCATCAAGTTTCTGTTTTAACTGTTTATATTCATGTGTTTTCTCGATTCCGTTGGCAATGTCCGGTATGTAGTCAACCCCAGTACAGCCCCTATGGCTGATAGTCATACACACGGAACATCCCAGCTGATCATGCAGCTTGCAGTAATACTCTGTTGTCTTTCCACTATGGCTTGGACACTCATCAGTGCAGGCATCCTTGGAATTCGATTTGGTGGGTGGGTTGTCTTTTGGCATCTGTTTACTGTCAAGGAGAACATGGTGTCTGGTTACAGACGGCTGTCGGTGGTACTTAAAACATGTCGCACACAAATACTCTTTACAATTCACACAATATCCTTCTGCTGGCAGGTGCTTGTCCTCATTGTTACACGGCTGGCAAAAGAAATCATAGATTTCCGCAGATCCTGCAAGTATGGACGCACTTAGGCTGGCTTTTCTGCCAGATACAGCCATTTTGCTCCAATAAAATCCAACTGTTCTGTAATCACTGCTTAAATATTAAAAAGTGTTACACTAATAGCTTTAAACTTACACAGTTCTTTCGCCTACTCATATTTCGTTTCTCTGTAAAAATCACAATACGTCAATAATATTAATTGTACAGTTAGTTCCTTTTTATAACACCTGTTGAAGTTTTATTTACTTTACCATGTTTACATGGTTACTATCTGCAATGTTGTACGATACCCAGTTGAAGTTTTATCTTCATATGGATTTTCTACCTGCATGTTTTACCGATTGATTGATCAACACTAGATGTCCCACTGGCCAATAAAGGAAGAAATATTAAAGGGTCACGTACACAGCAATCTTGAAGTGTTTATCAAAATTAGTGTCACAATTTATTAATTCAGTATCATTCTGACTTTATATCTGCTTGCATATACCGGTAATTAAATTTAATATTTTGAGTTTTCATTTTTTCTACTTATACTACAATAGGTTTAAATATATTATTGGTGCAATATAATCAAACATTAGTAATATGCAAAAACAATTTGCTTTATACTATTCTTATAATTAATATTAATTATTGAACAAATGTTAGCTATGTGTAAAAACTTACGAGATGCCACGATTTTTTTAAAAAATCAAAATTGCCATGTGTCCCTTTAATGCTTGCAGTTTGCCAAGAGTTACACAATTTAATTCTTAACCTGCTAAGGGCAACTACAACAGCCTTTGCAGCCAGTGTAAACTCAGATCAGCTGCGAGTAACTCGCAGGCTGATCAGGGTTTACACTGTCTGGCTGCTCATCAGTCATTTAATCAAAACACTCCTTTGTAACAAAAATGGAATAGTCTAAATTTAAAGAAATACATTCATGGCGGGCTAAGGGTTAATCATGGTGCAAATTGCATGTATGGTATTGCTTAATCTAAATTTAAGATTTTATTTTAAGTTTAAATTTAAACTTATCTAAACATTTTGTTCACTATACAAGGAGTCTTTATAACATTTTACCCTATGCCAGGATTTTTAGCTCGACTGACCGAAGGCTATTTGATTGAGTGTAGTCCATTGTCAGTCGTCTGCTTATTGTAGCATTGTACATCTGTTTGGTGTGGGGGTGGGAGCGAGGAGGGTTGTGGGGGATGGGGGATGTGTGACTTATGTGTTTGACCTGTGTGGCTAATAGGAACCATTGTATTAGACACACAAATATTTTGTCGGTCTGACTGTAGATATGACCTTATTTGCCCGCACGTTAACTGTTCAAACTTTGTAGCTACAGTCATGAAACTTCACAGGTGGACTGTCCTTGGTGAGAGGTGGATCCCTATTAATTTTAATATCAAAGGACTAGGTCACCATGACCCCGATCATGAAAATCCTTGTCTGCATGATTACTCTTTAACCTTTGATTCCTCACTCCGGAAACTTCATAGATGGACTGCCATTGATATTAGGATTTTGGCGGTCTGTATGAACTGATCATGAAAACCTTTGTCCACTCGATAATTCTTCAACCTTTTAACCATAATCATGAAGCTTCAACAATGGACTGTCTTGGTGAGAGGAAGACCCTATTGATTTCTTTAGGTATGTAGGTCAGTCACGGTGAGACGATCGTGAAACACCTTGTCTGAATGATAACTCTTCAACCTTTGTAGCCAGTCCCATACAACTTTACAGATAGATTTTCCTTGGTAAGAGGAGGACCCTATTAATTTTGGGGTCACAGGTAGACTCCCACTTTCACAAAGTGAGGAATCACGCTGTCCATAACGTCCCGTCGCATAACATTTTTGTCCCGTCGCATCCTGTAACACATTTTTATTACTAGCATTTCTCAAACAGTTTTGAATAGGTTGTTCTCAAACTTCATATACTCATAACAACTGATGACCTTACGTCACTCTACACCAACCGTTGCCTAATTTATTATAGAATTATGGCACTTTGTTTGACTTTGAATTTAATCTGGGGGTATTCATCACCTTTAGTGATAGTTTTAATTTATTTATAGCACAGGCATTGTTATTGTCTTCTTTGCCTGCGTAGCATAGCAGATACTTATGAATCACTTTGTCCGTCATCGTCCGTCTGTTTTGCTTAAACCTGCATCCTAATCTTGACCATAACTTGAAAAGTATTTTCCCTATGTTCATGAAATGTTGTTACACGTGTCCAATAACTCTGACTTTCATTTTGACAGAGTGAGCCCCCTTCATAAAACCTGCAACCTAACCAAGCTCATAACTTGTCATAACATTAAAATAAGAACCCGGCAGGCGACACAAATGTCCCTTGCAACACTCTTCTAGTGTAAACACGAAGTTAAAAAACTGTTTACCAATGGATTTGTTTCAACTTATTTGTTTTAATGCCTGGGTACATTGTGTGATTTATAGCAAATATGACAGTGCTATAATACACTAATACTTGACACAAAGTCTGTATCATCTTCGTTAGGGTAAAAAATAAACATGCTGCGACTTTAAAGATCTTCCATTGGTTATTGACATGAATGTGTAATATAAAGTCAGGTATTGCTGTTATCAGATCAGGCATCTCACAGTTAGGATGACCTGTTTAAGCTGCACCATACATTGTCAGGTTAAATTATATAGTAACTGAAATCTTGTAGAAATGGAATTAACTTTTTTTCTGATTTACCTTAAACAGGCAATCACTTGTATCTTCCTGCTACGTTTGTTTGAATTAAATATTGAGATATTGCCTAATTGGTGTTATCAGATCAGACATCACAAAGTTGATGATGACCTGTTTAAGCTGCACCATACATGAACATGTTACACGTTATTTGTGATGTATAGTTATTATCACAGGACATTTTGTAACAAACATAATATTTAGTTAAAGGGACACATAGCAATCTTGTTCTTTTTTTTAAACTTGCGGTGTCCCCTTTTTTTCTACAAACTAGTATCTTGCATTTTTGCAATCATTAATATTGATTATTAGACTATTTCAAAGCATACTAATTTTGCATATTATGAACTATTGATTAAATTACACCAATAATATATTTAAACCTATGATAGAATGACAAAGAAAAATTAAAATAATTGAGTAGGTAATTTTTCTGCTTTATACAAACTTCAGGATTGCTGTGTGTCCCTTTAATGCCATCATTTCAAGCTTTGCAGTCATCCATATTCATATGGCGACTGTTTACCTGTGCATGATTGTGTGCTTTTAAATATATTTCATCTGTTTAACAGGACATAAACCCTGTCCATTAAAAATATAGAAATGTGTTACTAAACTCAAGTAAATGAATTACTTTTAATGATATATTATGAAATCTATCATGTTAGTAATTCAATTACTAAAACAATATTGTTCGAAGTAATAGGTTACTTAGTATGTAAATACATTACTTAGTAATACATGTACGGTAGTATCTAATAATTATGATTGATACTGACAACTTAAAATACTTATAGTAATACTTAATTTAAATAAATTATTACTTTTTTTTAGATATTATTAAGTGTAATATGTTTATGTTTTTGTTTAAACTAATAATAATTATTATTCCGACTCATAAATAATGAATAAAGGAAAGACAATATAACGTGTTATTCATAGATGATTAATCCATGAGCAACTCTTTGCAAGTGGCGATCTGAGAGCCAAGCATATATATATAGAAAGGCAATAACACATGTATTAAGTTGTGTAAAACACTAGTAAGAGTTGTGTCAATTGCATTTTATGTTGAGACACAAAGTAATATTTGTTTAGGCGTATAGTTAATGTAAATATTAATTATAAATTGTTCACATACAGATAAATACATTGACACCGTCGGAACTCAGAGTTGCTAGTCTGATAGGGGTGCCGGAGTCCTATATTGCCAGGAGAGCATCCCAACAGAAGTTCAAACAGGTATAATATACATGTATTGAGATCATTTTAAATGAGAAGGTGGTTCTAGGTCCATTTTGCATATTTTTCTATTTAAAATGGAGAGTGGGCCAGGAATGTTCATTCTTGTTGAACCTTTTTGTGTTGTAAAACCACTTCAACACTGCATGTTATAGAAAAGTCTTTCGCGAATGGTAAGTGGTTCTTTCATGAATGAGGGTAGAAAAAACAACGCCTACATCGAGTGAAGCTTTCCTTATCATGTGGTTAAATAATCTATGTATTACATTTTGAATAAGGTTATATGATTTTAGTCTTTGACTTGATATCACTTATGCCTCACCACTGTGGGTTTGAATCCTAATGGGAATCTGTATGTGACGAAGGTATCCAGCTGGCTTGCGGAACGTCGGTGGTTCTTCCCAGGTGCTCGTCCGTGCAGAAAATTTGTACGGAGGGGAACCTAGGGTCTTCCTCCACCATTGGAAACTGGAAAGTCACCTTAAGACCTTTGCTGTTGATGCAACTATAAACTCAAAATCAGTTATCAGTTGAGTATGATTTTAATAAATATATTTCACTTTGTTGAACTTTCTGGGAAAATGATCTTAACGTCTGCAACATTTTATTGACGTCTTGAATCAAAGCCACAGCTAGTTATTTACGCATTCTGAGTTAGTTAATATTTAGTGATTATGAATTTTCTTTCACTGAGAAATCATGATTCACCCATGGAAATGTAATGAATTTAAATAGTACTGACTACTTCTGAGCTAAAGGTTTTCAGTCTGGTAAGTGGTCTTGAGTTGAACATTATCAAGTGAGCATCCAAACAGATAAATAGAGGCTCTTACATGAGTGCCTGTTACATATTAAATTTATTATACAAAAAAAGAGTATGATAATGGACCTTTGAAAACGGCCGAGCACGACACATACGAAATATTGCAGTCTAGGTTTGATTGAGACTGTTCATGAGTGGTAGTGAAATATGCTAGCTACCGCTCACGCCCTCTAGCCCCGGGTTGAGCAGAACTCAATATTCATAAAATCAACAGCACAAAATTTTAACCATCCCGAAGATGGCATGCATATGGCGGTGGATGATATGATATTTATCACATAACTCCAAAAAGAGTCATAAGCAACATGTTATTATTGTAGTTGCCTATATATCACATCTTATCTTCTCCATATGACATTAAACAATAGCCTAAAAGTATTTTATTTGTTAAAATACAGTTACAGCTGCTCATAAAAATCCACAAAATCTGGTATATAGCCCACTTTTTTTTTTTTAATATGACTGGTGTCAGGCAAGGTACTCTTTTCGGCTTTCACTAAACAGTTTGCACCTAAATTCATACGCATTTTGAGCACCCACAAATGTGTCACATTTTGCTGTCAGTGTCGGTTTCTGTCTTTACCTCAATCCAAAAGGTTAATGTTACGATAATGCTGGATGTCTTTTGATGATAGAAATATTAATATAGAATAGTAAATTTTAATTTGCAGAATATTTTAAACAGTGCAGGACAACAGATAAAACTGCGCAATTCTTTTAAATTCATCAGGTTGACAACATATGCTTTGAATGTGTCTCAAGGATATGACTGTATGCTTTTTAATTTGGTTCGATTAAAGTTACAGGATATTTTTTCTGCAAACAGTTGGTATGATGTCATGAATAAATCAAATAACTTTACAATATATGTGATGTGAAATACATAATGTCGCAGGCATTGAAGAAAATCTTAAGGAAGTCTCCAAATTTAAAAATTAAATTTAAAAAAACAACAGCAACTCAGATTTTCAAATATAAGATTTGAAGAAAAATTCAAGATGTTAAAGAAATCTCAGATTTTATCTTTTGTTTACTTACGTAAAATTGGGAATAAAGTTTATCCTTTTTTTATAAAGGTAACCCACAGCTGAATAAACTCCCTTTTCATATATTGCACACAGAAGATAGATGAGTTTGTGGTGAGTCGGTTCTACCTGACCTTGATGCTGTATGACCTGTGGAGACAGAAGTCAGTCTGGGATGTGGCAGAGAAGTTTCAACAACCTCGTGCATTCATTCAGAGTCTGCTCTCCAACGCTGCTAGTTTTGCCTCCTGCGTGGCACACTTTTGTCAGGTCAGTTATTGCCAACTTCAGTTACAATTCGTCAACCAAGATGATCGCTGTGTGGGATATGTATTTATGTACGTATGTAAGGGATTTAACATCACCTTTAACTGTCTATCAGTCATATCATGACAGTGTATGGATCTCAAGGTTATAGTGCTATCACACTGGAATCTCACACTGTAGACACATGACATGATACCCCACCCAATCACATTACACGACACTGGGCCGACCAGTCCTAGCACTACTCTTTATGTGCTAAATGTCAAGCAGGTGAGCTTCTAGTACCATTTTTGTTGAGCCGGTTTATGTATCTCGGCTTAGCGATCACAATGTCATTGGGGTAAATGTTTGTCAGTTAGTCCTTTAGTCTGTTCTTCCATGGTTAACTCGGCGGGGATTGTTATTATTTACACTGTCCTGTTGTTTAGGGATGATGACAGGGTAAGAGTGAGGTTTGGTGCACCCTTGAACCGGTTTAAACTCGCCGATTGTCCCTTTTGCCAGAGCGTTCCAATGCGGTACCCCTGTTGTCAACCCTTATTTTTGTGATATGCTTGTTTACTGAATGTGTTTGTGATGTACTTTTTGAATCACATTTGCGTTGTAATACTTGCTGGAGTGACTGTATTCTGTGAATGCTATTCTTCCTGTTGGACTTATTACCTTTTCTTTCCTGTGTTTATATCTTCTTCATTTTTTGCAGGATTTTCGCCAAACTTAACCAGAAGGGCTCGACATTCAGGCCATGGCCTTTTAGTTATAATCTTTGGTGACCAGGCCGGCAATCAAACCCACGACCTCCCGCATGCTATCTGTGTGTGGGACGAGATATGTAATTGGATTTCATATATTTGAGAGAACTAAATCTTAGTCTTTAGTCTGTTAGCCATTTTTCATGGAACTTTGGTTTTCCTAACCTAAAAGCAAATTGGCTGGTTGTAGGACAGTGGGATTTCTGGAGTGTGACTAGAGCATTGATGACAATTTCTGACTTGACGAGAGTAATGCAAGGTATTCATCATTGTCAAGCAGCTTGGCATGAAGTGTCAGAATAGTGCGTGTGCAGTTGTCGGATTTAGCTCGGTGACAATTACCAAGTGCAACATTAACCTGACGCCGTGACATGCCGTGCTAGCAGATATCTGGGTTTAGCTCGGTTTCTTAATAAATATATATACATAATGCCAGGGAATAAGTATACGGGAAGGAGAAACGGGTTCATAAACGCTCTAGTTTATCGATTTATGTTGTCGCGCTAGAACGCCGCCATTTACTATTTTATCGATACAGGTAAATCGATCGTAAGCGCGTTACATGTGAAAAGTTAAAATTTCTGCTAACATCTCAAATTAGGCAGTTTTTACACCCCTTTTTGTTACGACTTTCTGTTATAATCAACGTCACGAAATTACCTTCTTGACAAAGATAAATATGACTACTACTGGCTGTGTACCAGATTTCGTCATATTTATGCACGTTTATTAATATAATTCAATTAAAACGCGCTTTCTGGTAATTATTTTTGCCCTTAGAGAAGCTTACCCCTTTGCCGTTAAAAGTCGGTGATTCCTTTATTTGTATTCTTGGTAACAAGTGTCACGTGACCGTTGCTATATATAGCGTAAATAGGCTCGGTTTATGACGCTGATTGCACCAGTTATCGTCATCCTCAAATAAACGCCGAAAAACTGGCTTTTGAGACACCTAAATATTTCGTATTTACTTACATTTAATACAGTAGCATATATGAAGACTTTCACAGATAGGTATCTTCGAAAGGAATCTGTATAGCCGATGTTAACAAAGTTTGTCAACAGTACCACTGGACGTAATTGTGTATGACTTTGAAATAACGTACGGCACGTACGCAGTCATATAATAAATTGTCCGATAAACATCTTTATCTTTGGAATGGATTCTTCAATGTTAGTGAAATTGTTCAGTTTGAAAAATGGATTGAGGTACATGATCAACTGAAAAGGTTATGATAACTATGGCAACAGTGTATAGCGCCAATCAACACATATTCTAGCAGCAACGTCGGTTTTCACGTCAAATTGGCGTGGCTCCTAGACTGTTTTGTGCAGACATATTTCCAACCATAGTGTTTTTTTTCTTTTCCGTAAAATATAATATTTGCACACGTGTAAAAATGTTTTTTTGAACTTATGACGATGACCTTAATACATGTAAATTACTCATGGGTTGCATCCTCGTTATGTTAATTACCTGCCTGGTCCCCTATAAAAACAAATATTGTTATAACAAACAATAAACGTATTGTTAAATTTCTTTTTTGTCTTCTCCTTCGAACGTTATTGCACGCAAGTGGTTCCAATACAAATAAGATACAACTATTCAACAAACATTTTTATTATTTGCCATAAATTCAATTTCATTTACTTCATCAAGATGTCAAATCAGTAAATGTCAAAATGAATGAATGTGAATGAATAAATAAAGATCGAATTTAATGACTGACTGACTGATCGAATGAATTAATGGATAAATAAATTAACAAACGAACAAATGAATGAGTTAACAATTAATTCACCAATAAATTAATAATGAATGAATGTGAATGAATAAATAAAGATCGAATGTAATGACTGACTGACTGGCTGGCTGAACGAATGAATTAATTAGTTAATTAGTTAGATCGAATGAATGAGTTAACAATTAATTCACCAATAAATTAATTAATTATAATTATTCAAGCATGGATTCATAAATGGAACTTCATTCCACAAATTAATAAGCACCGTTACGTACGCCAAAAGATGATTAAATGCCGTGATATCAATAAAAAGTGGATACTTTCTAGTGTTTAATTTTTAGTGATGTTAAATGATTTTGCAATTTGATTATGAAAGTCCCATTCTGATTATGTTATATTCAGATATACAAACGAAAGTGTTCAATCACGACAGCCGATGCAACGTCGGGTTCATGAAATGACGTATTGTGTTATATACACGCTCGCGGCTGTGATTGCCATAAGCATTGTTTTGACTATGAACATCACTCCTCGTCATACTGGTATGGCATGCAGAAATGGCAATACCAGAAGACACTGTCATCTTGCAGGCTCTCATGTAAGATATTCCTTTCCTGTTCTGATAGACAGTCCTCATGAAACCATCCTGTTCCCGACAAACACAATGGATCGTCACCTCCGTACCACTTGATCCCGTTTCCCTCATCGGATACTCGTCCGCGGATATGGCAAACACCACAGGTGTACATTATGTGTGCCAACCTTCCCTGCTTCTGACCTTCCGTTTCTATCGTTGTGTCCGTCTCTTCAGTAACTTTCTCCTCGTGCACTTCTCCTTCTGTGGCATTCTCCACATAGTTTCTTCCCTTGTCATTTCTTTTACGTTTTTGCTTAAGTTCTTTTTCCCTCTTCCATTCTTCTTGTTTCTCGTTTCTTTCCTTCTTTTTGATTGTCTTTCCTTTTTGCCTCCTCTTTTTTTTCCTTCTGCTTTATTTCTCTTTGTAATTTCCTCTCTTCTTGATCTTGCTTCTTCTTCTGTTCCGTTCTTTCCTTCTCCTGTAAAATCTCCAGCATCTTCTCTCCGCTCAAGACCCGCCCTTCTGTTACAATCTTTCTTTTTTTCACTTGACTTGGTCTTCCAGGTGGGGGTAGTAGCAAGTCTGCCAGTGAATCTGGTATAAGACCCTGCTGGACCAGTGGGTTTGTGAGGAATGATCCACATGTTTCGCAGGTGACGGCACGTTGGTCGGACACGATAGTATCTGCAGTTGCTGGTTCAGTGTCGGGTGGCGGAAACAATGCAGGAACAATTTGCGACTGATCTATAGCAGACCTGTCCACAGGATATGTCCCTGCCATTCTGAATGCTTCTTTAATAGAAGCCGTTGTAGCCTGGTCAATTGCGTAGTTAAAGACTACCGGGAACTTGGCTTTGCCAATCACCATGTTTTGACTGGCAAATCCCAGCTTATTTGCCATGACTGCAAATCTTTCCTTGAGCGGGCCAATGATCCTGACGTCAAGCGGCTGCAATATATGCGTGGTGTGGGCAGGTAGACCGACAAGTATTATGCGCTCTGCTCTGGCTGCTTCTACCACCACCTGTAGGCTGATATGGGAGTCATGGTTGTCCATTACTAGGATTACTGGGCGGTCATTGCCACAGTTAGGCACGAATACGTTCTGGAACCACTGGATAAACAGCTCAGTGTCCATATACCCGGACTCGCTTGTAGCATATGCCCACTGGTTTGGCACGCCATCCCGATACTGACGATGCGGCAGGGAGCCTTTGAATATGACCATAGTAGGTAAAAAACGACCCTCTGCAGACACGCATAAGTGAGCTGTTACATGGTCAGCGGTTGTGACGCGCTGCTGGTAAGTATGCTTTCTCTTCACCCCCATCACCTTCTGCCTACTTGCTTCCTTTCCGGACCAACCAGTTTCATCGCAATTGAATATCTGTAAAATAGGAAATTGTATATGATATTATGTATTGTGTTTAACTCCAACATATCAAATTAGTTTTACTTAACTTTATATATGAGGACACTGGATTTATTGAATATAATTGAATAATTCAATACGCTTATCATAGACCAGAAAGTAGCATATCATTCGCAGTAATACTGAGAATAAACCGAAGGTTAACTGCATACTACATAGTTACGTTTAGTAATTCTAGCCAAATCAGATATGTAAGCAAATTTGTCCAGAATGAATAAATCGTCATTGTAAACTTCTGTACATTTTTAAACAACAACAAAAACAACAACATATAAATGAATCCGTAACATGTTCAAATAATTCAGTCATTTCAACACTGATATTCCTTTACATATTTATAAAATATTCTTTAAACATTTAATAAAACTCAAAAGTAGATGGATGTTTTTTTGGTTGTTTTTTTCTGTGTGTTTTTTAACAGTTTCGTTCACTGGTAAACATACTTGAGCGGGTTTGTCTTGTAAACCATTTTCCTCGACATCGTCGGCGAAGAAATCGAAGATTTGTTGATAACATTTATGTTCGACATCCGCGATCTCGACTTGTCTTGTTTTTCTGGCTTTTTTTCAGAAAGTTCGGGGTGACGGGCCAGCAGCTTCTTAAACCAGTTGTGACTGAGTCCGCGCTCAATGTTAAACAGTGTAACTCGACCTAAAACAATAATATCAGTGCATGTTTTAAAGGGACACCAGGCATCTTCACGTTTTATCAAGCATTCAAATCAGCATCTCAATTTATTATATCAGCATTTCGACTTAACCTGCTGTTAAGTTTTCATTTGTTCTAATTCTGCCACTGGTTTTAATGTTTTGGTTCAATATTATACTGTAATATTCAGTAAATATTTGCCTTATACTATATATTGATAATTAGTATCAATGATTGAACAAATGCAATTGATGAAGAAAAAGTGTGTGTCACAGTGTGTGTTTTTTTTTAAAGTCAAGATTGCCGTCAGCCTCTTTAATTAAAAAGAACATTTAAAGAGCATGTTGGACGACACTCATTAGTTTGTTCATAACCAATTCAATTCAATTCAATTCAACCCATTCGCTAATCATAGCTTGTTCGCCAATCTTAAACATCTGTTTGACACTACAAACACAATGTCGTGCTATTAAATAGAAATCCGTTATTGTCTATGCATGGCATACACTTTAAATAAGTAAAAAATCGCTGAGAGACACATTTTAATATAATTTGCGATCTTACCAGAACGCCTAACGATCTCCTTTACATAGCAACGGGTCATTTCTCGTGTTAGCGGGAATCCATGCGATGCCATGTACTTCATATATGTGACTAGGGCATTCTCCTCTTCGGCGTTAAGCATACGTTGAGGTCCAGTAACAGAACTTCGATCGTCTTGTCTGACATGGTCGGAAAGGGCAAGGATTTGTACAAATCCTTGGAAAGGGTCATCCTCGGGACAGAATATTCCCTAGCTGCTTGGGCAATTATCAGTCTATGCGCGTTAACAGATACGACAGCTACCCGCAGCTGATCAATTCCTTACCTTTTAGGCATTTCTGAAAGAAAAAAGGAAAGAAAAAAACAACATAAGTAAGTGTGTAAGTTCACATTACTCTTTTTTACTTTCTCAAACATAGCACGGAAAGGTATATGCATTGAACAAATTGTGATCCGATTTTACAACTATCCATTAATTTTTGTCTTTAATTTAAAACTTTAGTATAACTGCCATAACACGAATTTTCAATAGTCAGTAAACCTTGAAATTGTTATAATATTTAAAATATGAACACTTCAAAGATTTATCAGTATACTCAAGACTGTAACCGCGTGAAATGTTACCGTAGACAAGGGTAAGTAACCACGTTCCAATTTTTATTGATTTTTTGTACTCGTTGTCTCCCTTGAATTTAAAAAAATGAGCGTGACCTCTCCTCGGCGTTTCATTTTGGAAATAAACTTGTACGTTCATAAAATCATGATTTTTATTAAAAATAATGTGTGATCGATCGTATTTATAAAACTGATAACATTTTTCATTTCAAAATGTAATGATCAAGGAGTGTTTTATGTTCGTCGTCTGCTTTATGTACATGTACACTGGGCATCTACCTTTAACTCGCAATATTTTTCGCAACGTTACTGCGCATGCGCATTTTGCACGCACTTTTCCCCGCGGAAGTAAGCAGTTTATATGGGTCATTTATATGGTTAAAGTTTTGTTTGGAAGTGTATATTTACCTTTCAAAAGTAGTTCATCTGTTGTTGGTCGTCATTTGAAAGCTTCTAGTGATTGGAACAAGATCGGATGAAAAGTATTCGCGAAATCGACCGTTTTATCGATAATGACGAAATCTAGTGAATGACGAAATCTGGTATACAGCCAGTATTCATTTTTTGTTATTATTAATGCCTAATATAACCCATACTTCGTATCTCGATTGCAATAGCTCCACGCCATTTTTAATTTGAAAAATTAAAAATTTCAGCTGATATCTCAAAAGGCACATTTTCATCACCACTTTTTAGGCTTTTTCTTATAATCACCACCTTGAAATTACGTTCTTGACAAAGTAGTCATTTTAACGCAGTAGTGAAACACACGCGCGACAACATAAAACGGCAAAACGAAACGATCCGTTTCTCCTCCCCATATACTTAATCCCTGATAATGCCAACCATTTTAATTTCAATCAAAGTTAGGTCAGTAATGATATGTCACACTAACTCACCTTGACCTCTAACACTTTAACATTCTTTAGACTTATATCTGTGTTGTTTACATTTACAGGAGATGTCACTTCTGGGCGTACCAAGATCTGATGTCCTTACCGACCTTAACCTGGGGGTCATACTCATCTAGTGATATTATATTCAGTGTTGTTTACATGTCCAGGAGATGTCACTTCTGGGCGTACAAACATATGATGTCCTTACCGACCTTAACCTGGGGGTCATACCCATCTAGTGATATTATATTCAGTGTTGTTTACATGTACAGGAGATGGCAGAGTTCTGGGCCGACCAAGATCTGATGACCTTACTGACCTTGACCTGAGTGTTATTAGTGTTAATATGAACTAAGGTAAAACCTTGAGGCGAGCACAGAAAATGTGAAAGTAAATTTTAAACAGATAAAACTCAATGAAAGTACAATACAAATAAATAGTCAAACAATAATGAGGTCCTCTCAGGGGTTTTGGGGGGAAATGGTCATTTATATTTGGTGAACAAGGTAACAATGGCTGTTATTTTCAGGGGAAAAAGAGAACATTGACACATATTTTTAGGGAACAATGGAACATGACTTTACAGGAAATAAAATTCTAACATTTAGTTTTAATATTTAAAAAAAAATCACAAAAAGTTAACATTTCAAACAATATCTTTGTGATGACAGTGTTGCAGCTATAACTACTGTAGGACAGAATGAATTTTGGGAAACATTAGCAAATCTTTTAAACATTAAAAATACTTTTAGAGAACAGGGGTACATTGGACAAATAATGTTGGGGAACAAAGCAAAATAGTTGTTGGGAACAAGGGAACACTGACTCATATTTTCAGGGAACAAAAGAAGATGTACCCCTTCCATCCTCCTGTGGGCCTCAATAATAATAAGAAGAATGAATAAATCATGAAATACAATGTGAATGTACAGTTTGAAAGGGGCAAATTGCATTTATCATATTGTTCTTACTGAGGGGACACTGATTAAAACAGGCAAAACATGTGTTCAAAACGTTTTTTGATTATGATAATAATGAACTCAAGTATATATACTCAGTCGCAAAAGAAAATTTACACTTTGAAAATTTTACTTTACACCGCTATCCTTTTTATCAAGCAATTCAACCTATTGAAAAAAAATGACAACATGATATTGGCAATAGAATGACAACAACTTTTGTACCAAACATGACGTATATTAATTTTGGAATTTATACATTTTATTCTTAAAAAAAATCATTGCACACTTTGTTTCACAACTGGGCTGTATACACTTTCTTTTGCAACTCAGTATAATTAGATTAAAACGTTTTAGACTAGCTTGAAAGACACTAAACTGCCAAATTTAGCATTTACCTCACTGCTTCAAGTATACACTGTCGCGATATAACTAAACTGAAAGATTGTTAACTTTATACATATACATACATTGTTCCAATTGCTTTTTTACATTTTTTTTATTTTGCCAGAAATGTTGATATTTTCTATGTTATTATTTATTACTAAATATATGCAAACTGTGACCTGTGTATTTAGCCGATAACGATAACACTAAATATGATTCACAAATAGATGGGAGATGGAGATAATTGTGTTAATTCTAACACCACAGTCCATCTGTCCTGATCATACCTTGAATAAGAACCGTCTGTACAAGATGGCAAGTTGCATTCACTTCAGTGTATGGGTTTGAAGAAATCCAATCTGTGTGTGACCCAATGGGCTACTCGTAAAAGATGCTAGTGTCACCATCCAATGCTGGTTGTAAATACCTGACAGAATAATGCAACTATCAGTCACAGACAACCATTTAAATATAATCAAAGGATAGATGACTCTTTTCTTGAAGATGTTCAGTGTGATGCAGCCCTTCTGTAGTGTAAATCTCATTTTTGCTTTTCACTGAAAAAGCAGTTCCAGTACATCCTGGTGTTTCATCTCTGTTCTGGTCTGTTGTGTTCCGGTGAATCGTACCACTGGTCCATAATTATGTCATAAAACAAATACAAACAAATCCGGTTTTAAAATTCAATAATGATGTCATTTTTACCATACCACAGATATGAAGTACAAATCACTATCTGAGTCAAATAAATGAGAACCAGACCATCCGCCATATTTTAAACGATAGGACACCCACCTGTATGGGCACAATAGAATCTTGACTTATGATTGTGTTTAGTGTAATATATCTATGATATCTACAGTCTATAGTGCTGCCACACTGGAATATCACACCGTAGTACACACAGGTGTGTGTGTGTGTTGTGTGGGTCGGTCGGTGTGTGTGGAGGTATTTTTAAATGAACACATGTAGGGGGTGAGGACCCAGCCAGCAATCCTATATCTAGCCTTCATCGGCCCGATATTTTTTTATATCGGACCAGTATCGCAAACAATATCGGCCCGATATCGGCGTGCCCATCGGCTTCAAGTCGGACCGATATCATGTCGGCTACACATCGGTCCAATATCGGTTAGATATCGTTTTAGTTTACTATCCATCACCGGTTAGACATCGTTTTAGTTTACTATCCATCATCGGTACAATATCGGTTAGTTATCTATACAATATGTATCCGATATAGATTCAACCCGAAGTGGGCCCATTATGACAGACAGACATCAAATTCGTTCTATTGTCACCATCCAGCTAGCACAGTATGTAGCTAGAGCATCGGATTACCAATCCAAAAAACATGTATATGTTTCGCAACATACAAGGTTATCGGGCGTTTAACTCCGTCCGATTTTTTTTATCAAATCAATTTAATGAATACTGACTACCTTATATACATCTTTTTGTTGGTACTTATCTGATTTAGCTCGATTGGAAAAATATTCATTAGCAATAAATAAAACTCTTGTGAATGTAGGTAGCATCATTTTGCAATGTAAAAAATGACATTTGCGAGGAATCAATATCTGTTCACATTAACAATAATTATACAATATTCAAAATGACATGTCATTACCTCCCTTTATGGATTTATGGCGTGTTATATCGGACTGACAGCAGCCCGATATATGGTATCAACTGATACAAACTATGTCGGCCTGACGTTGGTCTGAGATATAATAATAGACATTAGAAGAAAAGTGCTATATTCATTCAGATTAATGCATTGAACAATCAATTTAGCATGCCATGCAAACAAAAAATTCAAAAATTTACATCTCTCTACATCTGCCCGACGTCGGCATATCCAACATTTAGCCGACATCTGACCGATATCTTTTTAGCAAATCATAAAAAGAACACAAAAACCCAGTCAGCAAGCCTATATCGGACCGATGTTGGACCGATTATGTTTCCCATATGCAGATAACGGATAGACATCGGGCCTTGCAGCTCTGTTACTGTTACCGATATCGGATAGATATCGGTAAATCCGATATCGGTAACAGAGCGGCAGTCTGCATAACGGCCCGATGTCTATGACAGACAACAGATAGACACCGGGCCAAGCTGCCGACATTCCGACCAATTACCGATATCTATCCGATATGCAGGGGTGTAAAATTCCACTCGCCCGCTCGCATTGGCGAGTGCAAGCTGCCTGCGGACGATTAACATTTGGCGTATGGTCGTCCGACAGGGCGAGTGACTTTTTGCACTATAAAAATTAAGTTAAACTATCGTTCAAACACGATGTTGCAATATTTGCAATATTTCAAATCAGGATCATTTCCGACGCGTAATTTTGTTCCGTATTGTCGTTTGCAGGACCCAGATTAACAGGTGTTTGTTTGTTACCAGGTAACCCACGCGTCATATAGACTGTGATTCCAGGGATCACCCTAGGAGTGAATTTCAATGAGACAAAATGTCCCATTTGCTTGATTTTAATGAGACATTCACCATATCATGAACCATTTCGGATGCGACCAGTGGTTGTTCGTCGACCGCATGTATCGCTGGAGGCTGCTAGGCGGGTTTGGGGGCATGACCCCCAGAACATTTTTAAATTTAGATGTGATTTCCTGCATTCTGGCTCATTCCCAATAGTGAAAGTAGAAGTTGTTAAAGCATCTGAAATAAAGCGTGTCCGAATTTACGTCAACTTTTTATGCTAACATAGTTTTATAATTGCTTGCCCCACTCCAGTACATAGTTAATCGCGTCAAATCATTACAGATTGGGGGATAATGTTCAGGTATGACTAGAAGTTGATGAATTATTATAAAATTGGCCATGTTTATTCATAATCAATCGATTATCTTTGACACCCCTGCTTTGGCAAAGCAAAAGCGAACCGGAAGTTTACCGACATAATCTCGTTTGGATTTTGTTCAGGTGATTTTCGAATAATTTGATATTTTCTCATTTTATATATTTTAATCGCGAATAAATGGATCTGAACAAATTTACTTGAGATTTTAAATGAAATGTAAATAAATATGTTGACTATTGTGTATGTTTGGCCATATTGTGTACACTTGGCATATTGTGTATGTTTGGCCATATTGTGTACACTTGGCATATTGTGTATGTTTGGTCATATTGTGTACACTTGGCATATTGTGTATGTTTGGCCATATTGTGTATGCTTGGTGTATTATGTATGTTAGGCCATATTGTGTACACTTGGCATATTGTGTATGTTTGGCCATATTGTGTACGCTTGGCATGTTGTGTATGTTTGGCCATATTGTGTACGCTTGGCATGTTGTGTATGTTTGGCCATATTGTGTACACTTGGCACGTTCTGTATGTTTGACCATATTGTGTACACTTAGCATATTGTGCCATATTGTGAATATTTGGCCTTATTGTGTACACTTGGCATGTTGTGTATGTTTGGCCATATTGTGTACACTTGGCATATTGTGTATGTTTGGCCATATTGTGTACACTTGGCATATTGTGTATGTTTGGCCATATTGTGTACACTTGGCATATTGTGTACACTTGGCCATATTGTGTATGCTTGGTGTATTATGTATGTTTGGCCATATTGTGTACACTTGGCATATTATGTATGTTTGGCCATGTTGTGTACACTTGGCATATTCTGTCTGTTTGACAATATTGTGTACACTTAGCATATTGTGCCATACTGTGTATGTTTGGCCATATTGTGTACACTTGGCATGTTGTGTATGTTTGGCCATATTGTGTACAATTGGCATATTGTGTATGTTTGGCCATAGTGTGTACACTTGGTATATTGTGTATGTTTGGCCATATTGTGTACACTTGGCATACTGTGTATGTTTGGCCATATTGTGTATGCTTGGTGTATTATGTATGTTTGGCCATATTATGTACACTTGGCATAGTGTGTATGTTTGGCCATATTGTGTACACTTGGCATATTGTGTATGTTTGGCATTATTGTGTACACCTTGCATGTTGTGTATGTTTGGCCATATTGTGTACGAGAGATGTTCAACTTATAACTGAACACTTCATTGTGTAACTGAATCAACTATCTTGAAGTTCTCGCCGAATATGTTAATTTTAATGTCAAGTCTAATGATTCCTTCGATATGAAACATTATGACATGCACTATTATGAGCTTCCTAATGATGCTGCATCCGTATTTTTGAAAAAAGAGTAGAGAATGACATTTTGAAGCAAAAATCTTCAATTATAAAAATAACTGCAATACAAATTTTAAGACAAATGCTTTTAAAATGTTGTTTAAGGTTATAGTATTCTGATATGTCCGTGTCTGAGCGTAAAAAAAGTGTAATATGCATTTTTTTGAAATTTGTCGATTTTCAAGATTTCAGCGAAATTAACATGAAATTCAACTATGAAAATGATTAAATTTACGAAAGCTTCTAGTTCAAAACATCAACTGCAGGCATTTTTGTGATTTCCTCCGCTAGGAAAAAAAAGTTTCATAAGTTTCTTAAAAGAAAAGATGGAAAAGATATATAACTTAAAATTTAGGGGCAAAACACACACATTTGCAAATAATGATAAAAATAATATAATATTTTACCAAAGATATCTTTATAAGGTATCTGATATACATATATGATATACATCAACAATAACTGTTAATTTTTTTATATCACAAAATATGATCAAAATAGTTATTTTGGTTAATTTATAAAATTATCAGTAACATACGAGCAAACTGTCCAATTATCTGTCAATTTCTTAATATTGCAGTAAAAAGTCGAGCTTTTAATTCAACATATATATTTTTGTCTTAAAATAAAACATACATCATATTTAAATTATAAACACAGTTTTAAACAATTATGATATGTATTTAGTGGAATTATTTGGTTTAAGGTAAAACCGCACGGCAACAGAAACATACAGGTTTAAAATTGGAAAATAGCGTACACCAAAATCAAAATGTAATTTAAAACGAACGCATGTATCGCTGGAGGCTGCTAGGCGGGTTTGGGGGCATGACCCCCAGAACATTTTTAAATTTAGATGTGATTTCCTGCATTCTGGCTCATTCCCAATAGTGAAAGTAGAAGTTGTTAAAGCATCTGAAATAAAGCGTGTCCGAATTTACGTCAACTTTTTATGCTAACATAGTTTTATAATTGCTTGCCCCACTCCAGTACATAGTTAATCGCGTCAAATCATTACAGATTGGGGGATAATGTTCAGGTATGACTAGAAGTTGATGAATTATTATAAAATTGGCCATGTTTATTCATAATCAATCGATTTTCTTTGACACCCCTGCTTTGGCAAAGCAAAAGCGAACCGGAAGTTTACCGACATAATCTCGTTTGGATTTTGTTCAGGTGATTTTCGAATAATTTGATATTTTCTCATTTTATATATTTTAATCGCGAATAAATGGATCTGAACAAATTTACTTGAGATTTTAAATGAAATGTAAATAAATATGTTGACTATTGTGTATGTTTGGCCATATTGTGTACACTTGGCATATTGTGTATGTTTGGCCATATTGTGTACACTTGGCATATTGTGTATGTTTGGTCATATTGTGTACACTTGGCATATTGTGTATGTTTGGCCATATTGTGTATGCTTGGTGTATTATGTATGTTAGGCCATATTGTGTACACTTGGCATATTGTGTATGTTTGGCCATATTGTGTACGCTTGGCATGTTGTGTATGTTTGGCCATATTGTGTACGCTTGGCATGTTGTGTATGTTTGGCCATATTGTGTACACTTGGCACGTTCTGTATGTTTGACCATATTGTGTACACTTAGCATATTTTGCCATATTGTGAATATTTGGCCTTATTGTGTACACTTGGCATGTTGTGTATGTTTGGCCATATTGTGTACACTTGGCATATTGTGTATGTTTGGCCATATTGTGTACACTTGGCATATTGTGTATGTTTGGCCATATTGTGTACACTTGGCATATTGTGTACACTTGGCCATATTGTGTATGCTTGGTGTATTATGTATGTTTGGCCATATTGTGTACACTTGGCATATTATGTATGTTTGGCCATGTTGTGTACACTTGGCATATTCTGTCTGTTTGACAATATTGTGTACACTTAGCATATTGTGCCATACTGTGTATGTTTGGCCATATTGTGTACACTTGGCATGTTGTGTATGTTTGGCCATATTGTGTACAATTGGCATATTGTGTATGTTTGGCCATAGTGTGTACACTTGGTATATTGTGTATGTTTGGCCATATTGTGTACACTTGGCATACTGTGTATGTTTGGCCATATTGTGTATGCTTGGTGTATTATGTATGTTTGGCCATATTATGTACACTTGGCATAGTGTGTATGTTTGGCCATAGTGTGTACACTTGGCATATTGTGTATGTTTGGCATTATTGTGTACACCTTGCATGTTGTGTATGTTTGGCCATATTGTGTACGAGAGATGTTCAACTTATAACTGAACACTTCATTGTGTAACTGAATCAACTATCTTGAAGTTCTCGCCGAATATGTTAATTTTAATGTCAAGTCTAATGATTCCTTCGATATGAAACATTATGACATGCACTATTATGAGCTTCCTAATGATGCTGCATCCGTATTTTTGAAAAAAGAGTAGAGAATGACATTTTGAAGCAAAAATCTTCAATTATAAAAATAACTGCAATACAAATTTTAAGACAAATGCTTTTAAAATGTTGTTTAAGGTTATAGTATTCTGATATGTCCGTGTCTGAGCGTAAAAAAAGTGTAATATGCATTTTTTTGAAATTTGTCGATTTTCAAGATTTCAGCGAAATTAACATGAAATTCAACTATGAAAATGATTAAATTTACGAAAGCTTCTAGTTCAAAACATCAACTGCAGGCATTTTTGTGATTTCCTCCGCTAGGAAAAAAAAGTTTCATAAGTTTCTTAAAAGAAAAGATGGAAAAGATATATAACTTAAAATTTAGGGGCAAAACACACACATTTGCAAATAATGATAAAAATAATATAATATTTTACCAAAGATATCTTTATAAGGTATCTGATATACATATATGATATACATCAACAATAACTGTTAATTTTTTTATATCACAAAATATGATTAAAATAGTTATTTTGGTTAATTTATAAAATTATCAGTAACATACGAGCAAACTGTCCAATTATCTGTCAATTTCTTAATATTGCAGTAAAAAGTCGAGCTTTTAATTCAACATATATATTTTTGTCTTAAAATAAAACATACATCATATTTAAATTATAAACACAGTTTTAAACAATTATGATATGTATTTAGTGGAATTATTTGGTTTAAGGTAAAACCGCACGGCAACAGAAACATACAGGTTTAAAATTGGAAAATAGCGTACACCAAAATCAAAATGTAATTTAAAACGAACGCATGTATCGCTGGAGGCTGCTAGGCGGGTTTGGGGGCATGACCCCCAGAACATTTTTAAATTTAGATGTGATTTCCTGCATTCTGGCTCATTCCCAATAGTGAAAGTAGAAGTTGTTAAAGCATCTGAAATAAAGCGTGTCCGAATTTACGTCAACTTTTTATGCTAACATAGTTTTATAATTGCTTGCCCCACTCCAGTACATAGTTAATCGCGTCAAATCATTACAGATTGGGGGATAATGTTCAGGTATGACTAGAAGTTGATGAATTATTATAAAATTGGCCATGTTTATTCATAATCAATCGATTTTCTTTGACACCCCTGCTTTGGCAAAGCAAAAGCGAACCGGAAGTTTACCGACATAATCTCGTTTGGATTTTGTTCAGGTGATTTTCGAATAATTTGATATTTTCTCATTTTATATATTTTAATCGCGAATAAATGGATCTGAACAAATTTACTTGAGATTTTAAATGAAATGTAAATAAATATGTTGACTATTGTGTATGTTTGGCCATATTGTGTACACTTGGCATATTGTGTATGTTTGGCCATATTGTGTACACTTGGCATATTGTGTATGTTTGGTCATATTGTGTACACTTGGCATATTGTGTATGTTTGGCCATATTGTGTATGCTTGGTGTATTATGTATGTTAGGCCATATTGTGTACACTTGGCATATTGTGTATGTTTGGCCATATTGTGTACGCTTGGCATGTTGTGTATGTTTGGCCATATTGTGTACGCTTGGCATGTTGTGTATGTTTGGCCATATTGTGTACACTTGGCACGTTCTGTATGTTTGACCATATTGTGTACACTTAGCATATTTTGCCATATTGTGAATATTTGGCCTTATTGTGTACACTTGGCATGTTGTGTATGTTTGGCCATATTGTGTACACTTGGCATATTGTGTATGTTTGGCCATATTGTGTACACTTGGCATATTGTGTATGTTTGGCCATATTGTGTACACTTGGCATATTGTGTACACTTGGCCATATTGTGTATGCTTGGTGTATTATGTATGTTTGGCCATATTGTGTACACTTGGCATATTATGTATGTTTGGCCATGTTGTGTACACTTGGCATATTCTGTCTGTTTGACAATATTGTGTACACTTAGCATATTGTGCCATACTGTGTATGTTTGGCCATATTGTGTACACTTGGCATGTTGTGTATGTTTGGCCATATTGTGTACAATTGGCATATTGTGTATGTTTGGCCATAGTGTGTACACTTGGTATATTGTGTATGTTTGGCCATATTGTGTACACTTGGCATACTGTGTATGTTTGGCCATATTGTGTATGCTTGGTGTATTATGTATGTTTGGCCATATTATGTACACTTGGCATAGTGTGTATGTTTGGCCATATTGTGTACACTTGGCATATTGTGTATGTTTGGCATTATTGTGTACACCTTGCATGTTGTGTATGTTTGGCCATATTGTGTACAACAGATGTTCAACTTATAACTGAACACTTCATTGTGTAACTGAATCAACTATCTTGAAGTTCTCGCCGAATATGTTAATTTTAATGTCAAGTCTAATGATTCCTTCGATATGAAACATTATGACATGCACTATTATGAGCTTCCTAATGATGCTGCATCCGTATTTTTGAAAAAAGAGTAGAGAATGACATTTTGAAGCAAAAATCTTCAATTATAAAAATAACTGCAATACAAATTTTAAGACAAATGCTTTTAAAATGTTGTTTAAGGTTATAGTATTCTGATATGTCCGTGTCTGAGCGTAAAAAAAGTGTAATATGCATTTTTTTGAAATTTGTCGATTTTCAAGATTTCAGCGAAATTAACATGAAATTCAACTATGAAAATGATTAAATTTACGAAAGCTTCTAGTTCAAAACATCAACTGCAGGCATTTTTGTGATTTCCTCCGCTAGGAAAAAAAAGTTTCATAAGTTTCTTAAAAGAAAAGATGGAAAAGATATATAACTTAAAATTTAGGGGCAAAACACACACATTTGCAAATAATGATAAAAATAATATAATATTTTACCAAAGATATCTTTATAAGGTATCTGATATACATATATGATATACATCAACAATAACTGTTAATTTTTTTATATCACAAAATATGATCAAAATAGTTATTTTGGTTAATTTATAAAATTATCAGTAACATACGAGCAAACTGTCCAATTATCTGTCAATTTCTTAATATTGCAGTAAAAAGTCGAGCTTTTAATTCAACATATATATTTTTGTCTTAAAATAAAACATACATCATATTTAAATTATAAACACAGTTTTAAACAATTATGATATGTATTTAGTGGAATTATTTGGTTTAAGGTAAAACCGCACGGCAACAGAAACATACAGGTTTAAAATTGGAAAATAGCGTACACCAAAATCAAAATGTAATTTAAAACGAACGCATGAAATTGGAGATTATTTTTAAATGCTTACGTTCTAAATGACAGTTTCACATCATTAAATCACGTATTTTTTATGATAATCACTTCCGCTGAAAAATACAAAAGTGTTCAATTATACGTCGAACACCTCTCGTACACTTGGCACATTGTGTATGGTTGGCCCATATTGTGTATGCTTGGCACGTTGTGTATGTTTGGCCATATTGTGTACGCTTGGCACGTTGTGTATGTTTGGCCATATTGTGTACGCTTGGAACGTTGTGTACGTTTGGCCATATTGTGTACGCTTGGCATGCTGTGTACGTTTGGCCATATTGTGTACGCTTGGCATATTGTGTACATTTGGCCAAATTGTGTGCGCTTGTCATATTGTGTATGTTTGGCCATATTCTGTACGCTTGGCATATTGTGTATGTTTGGCCATATTGTGTATACTTGGCATATTACGTATGCTTGGCATATTGTGTATGTTTGGCCATATTGTGTATACTTGGCATATTGTGTATGATTGGCCATATTGTGTACACTTGGCATATTGTGTATGTTTGGCCATATTGTGTATGCTTGGCATATTGTGTATGTTTGGCCTTATTGTGTAGGCTTGGTATATTGTGTATGTTTGGCCATATTGTGTACGCTTGGCATATTGTGTATGTTTGACCATATTGTGTACACTTGTCATATAGTGTATGTTTGGCCAGTGTAAATTTGGCGAGAATTTTGTTCGGCCAGATTGCGTATTAATTTTTTGCCATATTGTCTAGGTTTGGAAATCTGCTTACTGACAGGTACATCGGTATACAATATCACTATTAAACAATAGTAACTAATCTTATAATGAGGTATTTGGCTCAGATTTATTTTTGTTTTTTTTTCCATATTGTCTAGGTTTGGAAATCTGCTTACTGGCAGGTACATCAGTATACAATATCACTATTAAACAATAGTAACTAAAATTATAATTAGGTATTTGGCTGTCCAAGAAAATATAGATGCGATCATTGCAGCTGTATACATAAAGATGAGCATAGCTTTGGAATGAATGTATGCGTTGTTAAAACAAAACGAATGCAGTTTGCAGGATGCAAAACCCCATTCATTTGTACGCAATTCATTATTACACCCCAGTTTCCACAAAGGGTCTTCATCACCTTTAGTGATAGTTCTAGTTGATTAACAAAAAGTATTGTATAATATTCAGACCTGTTATTTTTTATGTGTTAGGAACTCAATCAGATTGATATTCATTGCGTACTTATAGATGGCTGAATGTGAAATACTGCATCTTGTTCTTTATTGTGTCGCCTGCGTAGCATGGCAGACACTTAGAGATCACTTAGTCCTGCGTTGTCGTCTTCCATCTTTCAACACTTTAACCTGCAACCTAACCATGGCCTTAACTTGAAAAGTATTTGACTTATGTTCATGAAACTTCACACACATCTTTATCTTATGCCACAGAATGTCTTATGTCCAATAATTGATTTTCATTTTAACAGGGTTATGCCCCTTTTCATAAAACCTTTAACCTAGCTTGTAACATGGCAAAATATTGACCAATGGTGATGAAACTTTGTACATTTCTTCCTTATCAATTATTCAGTGCGATTGACATGTCCAATAGCTCTCTGAATTTATTTCGGCAGAGTTATGCTTTAACCTGCAACCTAACCTAAATCATAACTTTGCAAAATATTGACTTATGGCTATGAATCGGTATACAGTTCTTTCTTATCAGTTATTCAATGCAGAGTTATGCCCCTTTTCATAAACTTCAGCAATTTAAAGATATATGCTCTATCATCATCAACACAATTGTTCTGTGGAACACCCTTCTAGTTTCTAGTTTTGCATTCACCCCTTACGCTGCTGTTTGTTGTGCACTTAATCAGCAATAAATAATCTGATATAGTGTGTTGAGCTGTTAAACAATTCATTGTTCTGCAGGTGTATGACAAGTCATGCATATACTTGCCACCAACTACACCAATGACGGATCAACATTATCTTACAGCAGGACCATTTCAGCCAATATACCCTTGTCCGTAATTATACATGTACTTCCATCATTTGCAATTTGGTTCTTCACAGTATTGTATATTTACAATTATGCCGTTAAATTTAAACAAGTAATCATTGTTGGTAAGCTATAGATCAAATTTATACAATGTGGCATTAAAATATATTAACATGCAACTGTGTCTTTGTTGAATTTTTCTGGCCTGTAGTCTGCTGCCAAACTTTTCTTCTTTTTTTTTTGCTCCTTCTAAAAAATGCCAAAACATGGAACTGTGACAAAAGACATTAAGATTTCAGTCCTGCACACATGGACAGCCATACCTTGTTTGCCGGAAAAAAATCTGCAAAATTGGGAAGAGCAGGCCACGCTTGCTGACGAGGCTGGATACAACCACTTAATGAAGTTCCAATAATACTTGAACGATCAAGTTGGTTATAAGTATGTCAGTTTAATTTAAATACTGCAAAGATCATGTTAGTAAGATGCCAATATTAAATAGGAAAATTAAATCACATCCTATATGTAAGGTTACTGTCAGCATCAATACTGAAATAACTCTGAGTTTAGTGTGAGCCCGGGATCTCAGAATTTGTTACAAGCCCGGGATCTCAGAATTTGTTGCCATATCTGAATTATGCTAAGATCAGATGCTAATTTTAGATGTAGTTTTGAAGGAGCCCATTGATAAGAACAGCTACCGGTAGATCGAATTCTACCAAAATAATAGATTTACAACCGCTTGTCTTGGAATAGGTAACTATGTTGAACTTAACTTCATCCTGGCTGCTGAGATTGTACTATAGCTATACGATAATTACAATCGAGATCGAGAGATTATTTAACTGCTAGGTTTGGATTATAAGGAAATACGCCACGATATGAAGTGAAGAATTTCCTTATATATAATTCGAACACAACATTTAAATACAATATAAATCTATTACATTTTAAACCAGTTGTGTATGATTTTAACCAAACTGTTTATCTCTGTTGAACATTCTCGGAGAAAGACCTATGACATCCTTACTACTTCATTGACATCTCAACTCAACGTTAGATATATTTGTTTTCCGAGTTAATAACATTAGTGATTATTAATTTTATTTCACTAGGAAGACCTGATCGTTCACCAATTAAGCATCCTGTAAAGTTACAAAACAATCGGTTGTAAACTGGGAGGAGATGGACAAACTTTTCTGGACAGAGGGACATGGCTAATGCTAAATAATAGTCACACATTGTTAAATGTCAACCAATCCAATTGCAGGATTGTTGCCAAGTGCAAATAAAGATTACATGTCATTTATTTGTTTCAATACTATCATATCTGCTTGGAGTATAGCACTAGACACTACTTCATTCATATCGGAGCTGTACTTATAGATCCACACTCTTTATATGTATCCTGCTTTGTGGGATTCTCTACATGGTCAATGCATACCTACTAACCTTTGAAAAGCCAAAGGTAAGGAGCTGGGCCTTGAAATAGGCAGATTTTTGTCGGCTTGGTTTTAGCGCCGTATTCTATTAAAAGCAGTGAATATTACCCTTTATCCCGGGTGAAAAACAGACCAAAAAAGAACAGACAACAGATTTTTTAAATTCATTTTATTTCTCTCTTCAATTCCAAATACAATGTTATACCGATTAATCGATTGTAACCTATCATCAGTTAGTCAGGTATTTGATTAAGATGATTGATTATGAAAGTCTATAATTGGTCATCGGTAAATGTAATAATGAGCTTAATCATGTTTATTTCTATTTTTAGTGTTAATCCTTAACCCGCTACATATATATAATGGACTGTTCTTTCTTTGAATTAATACCATTCCATTTATGTGACAAAGTGGTGTTTTGGGGAAATGACTGATCGGCAGCCAGACATTGTAAACCCTGATCAGCCTGCGAGTTACTAGCAATGGACGAAAAGGCTGTTATAGTCGTGCTTTGGGGGCTAACAATGGACGCAAAGGCTGTTATAGTCGTGCTTTGCGGGTTAAGAGTTAAGAAAAAGAAAAGCATTAGGTGATATTAACTCCTACGTTTATCCGTGCACGCATTTACTACCTTAGGTGTTAGGAGGCGTGGCTTAACACAAACAAATTCAATTCAATTTATTCCCTAACTACTTAAGCATGTTGTTTTATAAGTGGTCATTCCTTTGTTTTTAAACTTTAAGGTACCGTCCGTAGGACGTCCATTTGAGCATTAGTAGAGAAATTATCGTATCTCCTCTTAAACCACTGAATGGAATTAACAAAACTTAGTGTATGTATTCCCCACATGATAACAGCGAGCAAGAGCAAATTATTATTGACCTGTGAAAAACACTTGGGTATTGCGATGGCGCACTGTCATATTGGTTTGAATTTAATGGTAAAAATAGAAATGAACATGGTTATAAATCCAGGAGATAACAGTTAGGAAATAAACTTATGGAAATGAACAAATACACAGACACATAATTTTATATAATAATAATCAATAATGGGTCAAATGGTCTACTTTTAATTTTGAGACGGTACATCGACCGTTTAATGGTCGCACATGTTGTTTAATGGCGACTAGATAGTGGAGCTTTTAAACAACATTTAAGGTCATGAAACAGTTGATATACAATCTCAGTATTTTAAAATTGAGACTACCTGACTCTGTTCTAATGCATTTCAACCAGGAAACGCATTTAAATCTGTTTAAACAGATTTAAATGCTCCAAATCAACTGTTGAACATCATTCCAGGGCAGGCTGCCATCTCGATTTATTTGTTGTCCATTTGTTTCCACGTTACTACGACGTCTTTCTAAGAAATGAAACGTTTTATCTGTCGTCCAATCAGTTTTATCTGAACCATGTTAAATTTGTGATGGTATATTCATATTTTTATGTCACAAATCAGTGGGATTTGTGGCTGTTTTTATAGCCGTTATTTGGTCATATTCCCAATGCCTAAACATTATTTTTCCAATTTTAGAAAAGGAAAAAAAGAAAAAAGAAAATTCTTTTTTTTCTTTAAGAGTGACAAATATTGAGTACTAAACGCTTTAAATGCCTCTGTTGATCTTGGAGTACAGTAAACAGTATTAAAGATACAATTAAGACATGGATGTCTTACTTTTATTTCAGATTTTATTGACAAATCAATTTTATCAATTTTATGACAAATCATGTTAAAATTCCAATTTATGAAAAATGTCGCTAAAATTCCGATTGTGTCGGTATGGGCCTTGTTCCCAAAATAAACAAAAAAACCTGCAAATTTTATGACTCTGCCTGTCAGAATGCAGAACATTCCTAAATAACAATGCCATACAATCAAGGAAGGAAATTATACAAACTAAAGCAGAAATTATTTATCATGCTTGACACATGGGTTTACATGCACAAATGTTCTACTAATTCATATTGACTGATTATAAACCGCATGATTGTAAAAGTTCAATTGATTGCCCGTCACTAATTAGAAAGAATAGAGTTGTAGATAATAGTTTGAAGTGCAATAAGTATTTACTTCATCAGATTCAAAATGAGATGAGTAACAAGAATTAGGTTAGAGTAAGTTCAGTGTAAACACTTTCTTTAAATAGTTCATGCTTTCAAAATGGATGGGACATACATTTAAAAGAACAGTTATTCTGATTAATAGAAGTTAAGTAAAAACTAGGAGAATCACTGTAGTATGACCTTAATAGTAGAACCCGTTTTAGAACAGTTTTCATCATGTAAATATGGAATAAACTGTTCCACATGGCAATACTACAAATATAATTACTCATAAGGTTTAATAGTTGAGAGTATTTGTAGTAAGTTGATGATTAAATGACTACTCACAATTTTAAAAAAAATGAAGGTATTTGTATATTAAAGTATGAGTAAAATACTCAAATACTAGGCTTATATACAGCTCTGTAATTATAATAATTAAATCATAAAGGCATAAAAGTTACCATTTAAAGAAACTAAACACTACAAAATCGTTTATCAAAAATTGATCCAGGTGTTCAGGTCATATAATACTGCATATGTGTCAATTAGAAGTATAGGTTTATTCATGGGCTCTTAAATACCGTTGATAGAATATGCATAAAATGAACTTATAGAGTTGAGTAACTCTGAATTCGCGCCTCCAGTTTTGGGGTTTGGCTTAGCTGGTTAAAACCGTTTATATTGTGTCTAGAGAGGTTTGGATTCTCAAAATATAACCTCGTCGTCAGTAGGTCTAGAAACGGTGTACAGAATGTTGTACAAATGTGTTGTAAATATGTTAGTATAGCTATTTTCAATGCACTTTTACAATTAATTTAATTTAGCTAACTAGAAGTTAACTCATTAATCGGCTTATTAATCCTTTAAATTAATTACAAAATCCCGTTACAAAGCTTTCATGATGATAATCAATTAAGATCAATCATTATCGTGACAATGCAATTATCTATTATTTACTAATAACTAATATGACAAAAACTATCAATCTAACATATCCAGAAACTAATTAGGCACCAAAATGCAGATCAAATCTCCGACTTTTAGTATGTACACACAGTTTGATAGACTGGCTACCAGCTTCTTTACTTTACCCTTACTCTACATCCACAAATCAGTGAACAGATAAAGCAAATTACAGCAATAACATACATGTATAAATACATAACACAATGACGGAACTAATAGGAAACGACTATTTACATATTATTAATGATAGTTGAGAAAAATAGTACATGTCATGAGTCAAAAAAAAAATACATTCACTTTTAACTTTATTAATTTTTACATTTATTCAATTTTTAACAGTTCAGTTACTTATTTTACAGAAAGTCATCTGTTTGGTATCATAATTTATATAGATTTAACAGTTTTATTAAGTCTGTTTTTATGTACTTAGATATTTATATATAGACATTTACCTATATATAACTGTTAATGGCTAATGTTGTAAAATTATATATGTAATAATACAATAGTGATTACATGTTATGTAAAGACAACAATTTAATAGTAGTTGAGTAAACAACAACAACAAAACCTTAACTAGTGCTCATACTTGTAGATATTGAACAAATCGCCTGAAACACCTTTCCGAGTATTGAAAGCTGTGTCTACGACGCTCAATAATATAAATAGTATACGACAAGACATTGAGCGCAGCCTTTAGTTGAAATAGGATCGAAACTTAACGAAATACACTAAAGACTGTGTTCTATTATCGGTATACTAATTATCAAATATATATTTTTATCACAAATAAAAAGGTTGTATTGGTACATATATTTACACATATATTTACACTCAGAGTCGTTTTTTATTATTTAAATACATATACCAGAAATTATCAGTTTATCCCTTTAAAATAATCTGTTATTTTACTACAGAATACACTCAGTTTATTTATATTACATTTATTTTCATTTGTGAACAATTCTATGAATTTCGGCATGTTTGGTCGTGAGTAAAAATATTTGTTAATATACTTTTTTCTATCATTATGAAATAACGGGCATACTAAAACAAAATGAAACTCATCCCCAAGATCATTACATTGGGTGCATTTTCTGTCAGATGTTGGGATATTCCTCCATCTTCCGACCTCTATTGGTAACCTGTGATTTCTTGTTAAAAATGCTATAAGCTTCTTACAGTTTAAAACTGTTAATGCATTAATATAAAAACTTTGTTTAAAACTAGTTTTCAAAAATTTGTAGATGTTTGTGTCCGAAGTTCGACCAAGCTCGGAATGCCAATTTTGGATGAAGATATCTTTAAGTTTTTGGCTGAACGATTTAACGAACCACTTTCCATTTAAAAAGTCCTGGCTGTACCAAATTCCGGAAAAGCCAGACGTGCATAACATGTGTTTAATATTTTCTATCCAGGTAGACTTGACGAGATCCGAATAATGTAGTTCTCTTATCAAAATATATAATTTTGAAGAGAGTTTCGTTGTACTGTCACTACTGATATTTTCTATTAATCTTGTCCAGTAGGCAACTGTCCTCTTATTAATATCAATATATAACGGGGTAATGCCAAGTTCTCCATAAATCATGTATGATGGAGTAGTCTTTTTCATATTAAAGATATACTTGTAAAATTTTAGCTGTACTCTTTCTATTATATCTATTTTTCCACTACCCCACACTTCACTAGCGTACAAAAGTATAGGTTTTATAGTTTTTTCAAAAAGGTCAATTTGTATATCATACGGAAGTGATAATGATTTAATCTTTCTCAGCAAAGAGAACATGGCTTTATTAGCTTGTTCTGAAATATACTTTTTTGCACTATTAAAGGAACCACTTCTAGAAAAGTATATACCTAAATATTTATATTCATCAACAATTTCTACGTTTTCGTTTCCTATTTTATATACAGTATTTCGTAATCTTCGCCCCTTACTGAAAATTAGTATTTTTGTTTTGTTTACATTAATATTAAGCTTCCACGTGTCGCAATAATCTTTAAATATATCAAGGGCAGTCCGTGTTCGTTATCACTAAAAATCACGGTATCGTCTGCATATAAAAGTATAAACAATTTTAAAAATATCTGGGTTTCATCTATAACAATGTCTCTATTAATGCCATCTACCCCTCTACTGTTAAGATAGACTTCAAGGTCATTCAAAAATAAACTAAATAAAAATGGGGAAAGATTTTCACCTTGTCTTACGCCGACATGACAGTTAAAATAGGGAGAATTCCCCTCATTCGTTACAACTTTTGATTTTATATTATTATACAAGTTATGTATAACTTTAAAGCATTTTCCATTTATGTTTTCATTTCTTAATTTCTGCCAAAGACCAATTCTCCAAACAGAGTCAAATGCTTGTTTAAAGTCTATAAAACAACAGAATAACTTCTTTTTGTCTGATTGTACAATGTCTATTAAACATTTGAGAATAAATAAATTGTCAACAGTAGAAAAATTCTTTCGAAAACCAGCTTGTGTTTCATGTATAATACAATATTTCTCTGCATATTTAGTTAATCTAGTATTGAGAATACTCGTAAAAAGTTTTCCTAGGCAACTAAGCAATGATATTGGACGGTAATTTTCAGGAAGCTTAGGGTCTCCTTTGCTTTTGTAAATGGGCTTTATGAGTCCAATAGTCCAGCTCTCCGTTTGTTCATTTCTGTTTCAAACAACTCAAACTAGCATAGAACAAAAATTCTGAATAAACTCCCCTTTGAATTTTTCGCTTTATTTGTTGGAACTTTTCAGAAAAGGATCATCACAAATATTTATTTTTTGTTCTGATTGCATAAAAAATACATAAAACTATAACCATCAAGCCGGTAGCCAGTCTAACAATTTGAGCCATGTTTAAGCCCCACACTGGGATGATTTATTACATACAGCAATTGAAAATTTACAATTCAAAGATTGAAAAGTTTATAGTATTGAACTGCATACCAATTATATACCTATTTGGGTGCTTTTTTTTCCCGTAAAAAAAAATCAAAAAAAATCAAATAAAGAGAATCTTGTATTTGGATTTGTATGCTGGGAGAGTTTGCAAGTGTGGGTCAGTGGTGGAGTGACTTTAAATCTTAGAATTACACAACCCTTCCACTTTGCCTTTAAGTTGACAGTGGGCCTCAGGATAGGCTTTATACGTATCAAAACCTGTTAGTTTAATCAAATTCAGGTCAACCCAAAATCCAAGATGACTACTACAGCTAAAGTAACATTAAATAAGAAAATGTGTATACATTTATGTATGACACGTGTACGTTGTAATCCCTAGTTAAATGAAGCTGTTAATGTAGCAGGGACGCGCGGCAATTTTTTGGTCTTATTACTAAGACTATCATAATATAGGTCTTATTAACGGTAATATTAATTGTAAGTAATTAAGTATGAAGAAAAAATGAATAGTAAATATAAAACACGGAAACTTACCGAAACTTTAGGAATCAGCTCTTTTACGTTTGGTAATTCCAACAAATATTCAACTTTAGATCCAGGAAAACACAAACACTGAACGTCATCTTCGACATATTGATGAAAATAACGCACTTGACTATGTCCTATAATCAAAGTCTTAGGAGCCATTTTAAACTACAGCACTAAACACGATTAACACTAACGCAATTTTAAACTCAATTTAACGTTTAATACGCATGTTATATATGGAATATGTAATCTGTTCATATGGAATATGAAAACCATTTCTATATTTGAAGATTTATATGTGTATTTTCTTTATGGGTGTTGAAATGGGTTACCATGTTAATTACTGTACGGTCGTTATTTTGTTTACATTTAAAAAAATATTGAAAAGGATGTTTTAATCTTCCGCTTTTAATTACGCCGTCACTTGTACTTTAATCATCACAAACAGAACACAGTCGCACGAACTGATTGAATTAAGTGTAATGTTTTATATTTTTTATGTTCCGATTCTAGCCTCATAAAACGGTTGCGGGTAGAGCATTGATAGGGTAAAAAATTCCGTTTTCAAATAAAAACATTTAACAATGTGTTAATTAAACCACTCATTAGCCATTATGCGTCGAGCGAGCGAAGCGAGCGATACATTTTTTTATAATGAGGGCGTGCAACGAAATCGTTTGATATTTTATCTACAGTAACATGGACATACATGTATGAATAAAAAAAGTCCGTTTTCAAATAAAAGGATTTAACAATGTTTTAATTAAACCACTCATTAGCCATTATGCGTCGAGCTAGTGAAGCGAGCGAGAACATTTTTTATATTGAGGGCGTGCATCGAAATTGTTTGATATTTTATCTACAGAAACATGGACATACATGTATGAATAAAAAAGTCCGTTTTCAAATAAAAGGATTTAACAATGTGTTAATTAAACCACTCATTAGCCATTATGCGTCGAGCGAGCGATAAATGTTTTTATACTGAGGGCGTGCAACGAAATTGTTTGATATTTTATCTACAGTTAACATGGACATACATGTATGAATGAAAAAGTCCGTTTTAAAATAAAATGATTTAACAATGTGTTAATTAACCACTCATTAGCCATTATGCGTGGAGCCACAGCTAGGTGGCTGTATCGGTGTTGGGAACTAAAAAATAACAAAATTAAAAAAAAAAAAATAAAAAAAAAAAATAAAAAAAAAATAAATAAAAAAATAAAAAAAATTGTGTTATTTGTTGAAAACAAACATATTTTAAGTTTTTCTGAAAAAAATTGTCCAGGAATATCGTAGTTATAGACAAGGTTTGTCACTCTGTTTGGTCAACATTTGATACCTAACTGTTTTCATCAATTATTTCACTGGCCAAATTCAGATAATTATCCACAAATCTGGGCTGGTTGGAACCGCAGATGTATGTCGTTCTCGAAACCGAAAACCGAAAACAATTCGATCAAACCGTTTTTCTGTGACAAGTCAAAATGCTTCGAAAAACGCGATTGCCCGGTAGGTACACATCACTGTGGAACAAAATAAAGCACATTACAATTCATTTATTAGCGATATCGGTAATTCAATTCATGATATCGCTAAATACCACATATTTCGATATCGAGAATTGAATAATTGATATCGCTAATTCAATTTTTGATATCGCTACTTCAATTTTTGATATCGTTAATTCTATTAGCGATATCAAAAAATAAATTAGCGATATCAGAAATTGAAAAGCAATTATTGATATCGCTAATTCAATTTTTGATATCGCTAATAGAATTGTTGTAAGAGTGAATATGGACTTCTCCCTTTTAAAAAAAGTGGCCTTGCTTCAAAAGGGTACCAGTCTCGCGCGCAATTCAACATGGCGGGGAACAGCAGCCCACAAATTGAACAATGTTATGGTAAATATTTCATTACATTAACAGTATACTTCGTTATCTATTTCATTATTTTATTAAGACAAATATACCATAAAATCACTTTGCAATACTGGTAAAGTTAACCAGAATTCAATGGCATACACTGAAACATGGTTTGGCCTAACTGAGGGTACCGACCCCCTTTTCGTACGCCGGATTCCGACCCATATTAGCCAGTATTCTGTACGCCGGGTTGTGGTAAGACGTACGCCGACATCGCAGTTTTTCATACGCGTACGCCGTATTTTTCTCAAAAAATATTTTTTTCCATCCAAAAAATTAAGAAAATGCTAATTTATGTCTCAGATTGCTGGAAATGCCATTTCAGAGCACCTAGGTTTCAAAATTTTCCGGAGGGCATGCCACCGGACCCCCCTAGAGAGCTCGGGCCCTGCGGGCCATCGGACCAGCGGCCTCGCATGGTTCAAATAGTATTCCAGATGCCAACCCTCTGTTAGGGAGTATTCCAGATGCCATGCCCAAAAAAAGCAAATACTCCAGATGCCAGTGGGGAGGGGGTTGGTACCCTCCTAACTAGCCTGGCCACATTGGCCTGGCCTGGCCTCATCTTAAAATTGTTTACCTTAATTGTTAATGTTCCAGGTCATGTCCTTAGTCAGGTTCTTCACAATGAGGGGCATTCACAAAAAAAATGATTCTTAAATACTATAATTGGTTGCATTGAAGTAGTATTGATTATATGCGATGTCAATGGCACTAATCATGAGAAACGTGTAGAAAGAAAAAACATAATAGTGTGCAAATGGGAAAACAATAATAGTTAGGATATATTCATATATATTAATATGAAAAATTAAGTGATTCAATGCGTGAAACTGATTAAACGATTTCGTGATTGATACATTAGTAACAGGATAAATTATTTTATAACAATGGATTAATTTGATGATATGATTCAAAAAATCAGTTCTGTAATGACAATGTTTTTGGAAGGGTTAGTTGGTGGATGGATGGTTAATTAAAATTCAATGGGTCTTGGGTTGATGGATAGGTGGATGGATGGTCGAATGGGTGATTGGGTGGTCCCATTTTGGTATGGTGGAAATGTGGGTGGGTCGCTGGATGGTAAGGTGGGTAGTGGGATACTCTATATTGTATTGGGGTTTTAAGGCGCACCAACACATTACAGGTTATGTGGCGCCTAACAGGCATGAACATGACAGGCTCATTTTCCATGTACATCGAGATAAAATATGGAAAATGGGCCTAGAACCTTCGCACCCTGAACTGCAGAGTTGCTGCAAATTCTATCGTAAAAACTCCATTTACGCTGGAGCCAGGTTTATAGTTTTTTTGCCACTGCTCTTAGTAATGTGAGCGAGATGGCACCTGAAACAATGCAGGGTCATGATGAAGACCTTTAATGAGCATGAACAAAAAATGACAAAATGAATATGAATGGGTGGGTCCTACCCCTCTGCATGTGACGGTGTGTTTGCAGTGGTTGTATTCTACCCCGGCAACCACACGGGGTGGGGTACTCTATAAATATATCATCTGAACATATTCAATTGTATTATATGTGTATATTGTTTTTCTGGAGATTTTGTTATTTAGTGTTATTATGCCAACAACAGAAAAAGGATATGTTTTAAATGCTATATGTGCTTGCTGCATTACGTTTTTAAATTACTTGTTTAGAAATTATATATGTTTCCATTAATACATGTGATTTTTGCTATTTCACATTAATAAAAACAAGTTTTCATTATATCATAAACTGGTGGCATTTTACCATCTTAAATCAAAACATGTTGTTTCAACTTGATAACTATCGATTTAAATATTTCTGAATGACCGTCACAAGGTGCACTGTTCCTAACATACTCAGTACAGGTGCATTGTCCCATGAGACATGTGCTAACCTTAATGTGTGCCACTGACACTCTAGAAACAACATAAATGAACTTGGATACTCAAACATTAACTCCAGTGTTGAAGCAATGACCGTTTGGCTTGACCTAAACTAGTCCCTAGGGATCAACTAAATCCGAGGCCAGGCCAGGGCAAGCCAAGACAGGCTAGTTAGGCCAAGCCATGTTTCAGTGTAAGCAGAATTCAATGATCGAGTTATCGTAATTCTACAATGTAGTGTCTCAATTTCTACCAAGTTGCGGTCTATCCTTGATAAAACTGCGGACATTTTGGAATGTTGAATTTTGGGATTGAAAATCTAAACTAGGAGCGTTCATTGTGATTCTTGAAGTTGAATTAGCGATATCAAGAAATGATTTTTTGATATCGAAAATTGAATTACCGATAACGCAAATTCGTTCAATTCTGGATATCGCTAATTCAATTATTGATATCGCTAATACAATGTTTCATATCAGTATTATATATTAAATTAGCGATATCCAGAAATAAAGATCAATTGTTGATATCTGAAATTGAATTTGCGATATCGCTTATTGAATAAGCGATATCTGTAATTGAATTAGCGATATCTGTAATTGAATTAGCGATATCGATAATTCAATTTTTGATATCGCTAATTAATTACTGATATCGAATTGGCGATATCCTTAAATAGTGATTAAATGTGAAAACGGCTTGCCATAAGAAAATAGGGTAGGTAGAAAGGCATATATATATATATATATATTTTTAAATAATATTTTTCTATAAATTTTAATTCATTTATTAACACATTTACACCAAGCACATGTTTCCTGGACACTTTTCTTTTGCTTAAAAATATTTAGAGGTCACACAAAGAACAAATAGGGTCGTTTGGTAACCTGGAACATGATATTTTTTATTTGGTGTTATCATATTTCATAAACTACCGGTAGTTAATGCATACATAAAATGATCAATGTCTTTTCTGATAATAAAAACAACACCCATCATTTTCTACCCTTATCCAGTCAGGGCTGTACAAATCCGATAGCCCGACTCCCGGGACTAGTCCAAAACCAAAGTCGGGCGTGTCACTTTTTCAAAGATTTCAGTCCCAGACTAGTCCAATTTTAAAAAAAGAGAAATTCGGACGTGTACCGTCATGCAAATATTGACGGTACATGTATTTAAGTGACCTTGACTCCGAAAATTTCCATCAATATTTGCCTCAAAGTTGCGTCAAAGTTCTTATAACTTTGTTGTCCTTTGGAGTAGAGTGTTCAAATTTCATATATAACATCACAGGTTATTGTTCTTCTTGTTACAGTAATTATCTGCCTCCAACTGACCATCTGTCAATGTCAGTTGCCTCTTAAATACATGGACCGTCTCCAAAATAAATACGTTAAAGTGCGTTAAATTATTATAACTTTGTTGTTCTTTAGAGTACAATGTTCAAATTTCATATATAACCTCACTAACATTTCTTACACATATAGCTATGTTGCACCCCCCCCCCCCAACCCACTCACATTATTTCCCAACCTCCCCCACCGACACTCTGGTCAATTCTTACACATATAGCTATGTTTCTCCCCTGCCCCTCTCCTCCCCCCGCCTCCTCCCCCCTCCCACACTGTCTTGAAACTTTTTTTTTTTTTTTTTTTTACATATTTCTGTGTTGTTTTGGTCAATTTACACATATATCTATGTTGCCCCCCCTCCCCCTCCCCCTTACCCCCCGTGTATCGGTCTATCCTCCGAGCACGTTAAAGAACCATAGGAATCTATTCGATAATAAGAGTAGGGCAGGTTCCCGGATTCCTATGTATCATTCCCCTCTCTCTGGGGCGGCTTTAAATAACCTATACTGTGTTGATGAGCCGTTAAACAACATTCAATTCCCCCTTACCCCCTATCTACCCCGCCTCCTCCCCCCTCCTACACTCGAAACACACATTTTTTTTACATATTGGCTTGGTTATTTTTGGTAAATTGCTTACACAGTTAGCTATGTTGCCCCTGTCTTCCCATTTGTCCCCGGGCCCACCCCCACCCCCTCCCCCCCCCACACACACACTCGAAATGCCTTCCCTTTATGTCATAAGCGAAACATATATTTTTTACATATTTTCTGTGTGTTTGTGTCAATTCTTACACATATAGCTTTGTTGTCCACCCCCACCCCCCCCACCACTCCACTCCCCCCCTCCTCCCCTACCGACCACCCAGCCCCCGCCACACACACACTCGAAATGCATATTTTTTCCGACACTCCAAACATTTCTTTTGTAATTTTTACATATTTCTGTGTTGTTTGTGTCAATTCATACACATATAGCCATGTTTCCCCACCCCACACTCGAAACTTTTACATATATCTGTGTTGTTTTGTTTTATTAGTTTATCAATATGTTTCGCCCCCTCCCCCCTCCCCCCTCCCCCCCCACCCCCACCCTTCATCCTCCCACCCTTCATCATCACCTTTTTTTTTTTACATATGTCTGTGTTGTTTTGTTTTATCAAATCTACACCTATATCATTGATGCGCCCTCCCCACCCCCATTGGTTTATGGGCTCCCCTCACATGGAGGACAGGCGGAGGGGAATTGTTTTCATTTTTTCTTCCATTATTTGGATATTAAAAGTTTAATTTGAACGCAATCATTTACATGAAAAAAAAACAGAAATAAATAAATAATCAAAAGATGTGTGTTTCCACTAACAGCCAGAAGGGAAAAAAGGATAGGTAGATTGATTTATCTTTTCTTTTCCTTTTTTTTTTTCTTTTTCTTTTGATCATTTTCTTCTCCAGACTTTTACCGTTCATATGAGTATCCATCAAACTACAACATATAAGAGATGGCATATAATATATTTGTTGTTTTAATTAACTTTTAAATAAGTTTTCATATAATATCATTATAATTATTTATTTATTTATTTCATTAAAAAGATGTAGGAGCGGGTGGCTGGTTAGTGAAAACACATCTTTTTTTGTTCGGCCTTATAACAACTTGCATATAAGATGTTAGAACAAATACAACACAAACATTACTAGCTGTTTACTTATCTACTTATTAACCAGTTAAAGTTTCACAGATAAGTATAATCAGTAGTGAAGAGTAAAGTATAAACATACATTTTAGGAACTTTTCCACTTGAGTGCATCGTTTTCATGGCCATAGTTTCAACACCAGTATCATTGAAGTCTGATTTATTCTGTTTTCCTTTATATACCGGTAATTAAATAATTTTAAAAAGAATAATTTATACTGTGTTGTTCTGTGCATTATTTTAAAACTTTTGGTGTTATATAATTGGTATCCAACACTTTGTAAATTCTTTTTCATTTCAGTTGGAACACTTTTATATTATTATTGTCTCAAACATATAGATTGTCTTCCTTGTCATAGTATGTGATAGAATAAGGATCAATCACTCCATCTTCTTTCCCTAGTAGTTTCTGTACATGGTTCAGGTCTGGGGTCAGCTGAAGGATTTTTGATGGATAATCGCACATATATACTGATCCATGTTTGTCTATAGCAAGTCCTTCACCAGTTGACCTATATATGTCCTTCACCTGTCCATCTACTGTCAGGCTTATGAGCTGACGTTTTATACGATCAGAGACATAGATAGAGCTTCCATCTCGACTGATGGCTAGGTATTCTGGGCTTTGAAACATTGGTTCTCCAGATGAGTCGGTTGTGAATCTCTGAAACACGGTTCCATTTGTGTCCATTATCTCAACTTTGGCTGGGTAATGGAAGGTTACTATCAGGCGCCCCTGGTATTGCTCTATACCATGACACTGACCGTCAACTGTAATGTCATGGGCTTTGTATGGAGTCTTAGACACAGTGAGAAATGTGATCCTATAGAACATAGTGAAAGCCACTTGACCTTTGATGACCTCAGTTACATCGTAGGGATTTGTCAATGTTGGATGAGATGTTATCTGGCTGGTCTTGACATCAATCACCTTGATAGACTTGTTGTTGAAGTCTGCTGCAACGAGTCTGCCATCAGAGAGTACTGTTAGTCCAGTTATACAGGGAGTTTTTTTGTCAGTTTGTACTCCCACATTAATGTCTCCTGTGTGTTGTGCCTTTCTTCCTTTGGGATCCATCATGGGAGATTTCACACTGGCTTCAGCAGGATTTGGGCTACTTACTTTGGCAGTGGTCACTGGTCTTTTATTTTCGTCTCCAGTGTTTATTGTCTTTTTTCCTTTGGGATCATTGATAGGAGGTGTCACGCTGGGTTCAGCAGGTTTTGGGCCACTTGTTTTGGGAGTTTTTTCTGGTCTTAAATCTTGGTCTCCAGTGTTTGATGCCTTTCTGACTTTGAAGACCCCAGTCAGAGGTTTGTTGCTGGTAGCTTTATTAGTACCACTGACATTTTTGTATGTGTTTGTTAACATAGACACGTTTCCTAACTTCGTGATTTTGTTCACTAAATCAGTTAGTTGTCTCTCGGGTTCAAACTTGTACTGTCTTATTTTATTGTCTTTTTCAAGGTTTTTCACTTTATCTTCAATTGGTTTCATTTCTTTTTCGGCTTTCTTCATTGCTACAAACACTTGGCTATTTTGTTTAGCCTTCATTTTATTCTCAAGATCAGAAGTCATTGATCTGATGTCAGATCTGACTGCATCGCAGTCATCAGATATTGAGGACATAGTTGTCATATCGTCATCTCTGATCACTTTCACTTTCTGACATATTTCATTTTCCAGAGTATCAAAGAATTCATTGAGCCCATTTCTAAATTCTCTTATTTCTGCTATTGCTTCATTGCTGTTAGTTTCAACTATTTTAGAGTTTTCCTTCACTTTGCTTTTGTTTTGTCCAGCATCCTGTTCTATGTCATCAAGTTTCTGTTTTAACTGTTTATATTCATGTGTTTTCTCGATTCCGTTGGCAATGTCCGGTATGTAGTCAACCCCAGTACAGCCCCTATGGCTGATAGTCATACACACGGAACATCCCAGCTGATCATGCAGCTTGCAGTAATACTCTGTTGTCTTTCCACTATGGCTAGGACATTCGTCAGTGCAGGCATCCTTGGAATTCGATTTGGTCGGTGGGTTGTCTTTTGGCATCTGTTTACTGTCAAGAAGAACATGGTGTCTGGTTACAGTCGGCTGTCGGTGGTACTTAAAACATGTCGCACACAAATACTCTTTACAATTCACACAATATCCTTCTGCTGGCAGGTGCTTGTCCTCATTGTTACACGGATGGCAGAAGAAATCATAGATTTCCGCAGATCCTGCAAGTATGGACGCACTTAGGTTGGCTTTTCTGCCAGATACAGCCATTTTGCTCCAATAAAATCCAACTGTTCTGTAATCACTGCTTAAATATTAAAAAGTGTTACACTAATAGCTTTAAACTTACACAGTTCTTTCGCCTACTCATATTTCGTTTCTCTGTAAAAATCACAATACGTCAATAATATTAATTGTACAGTTAGTTCCTTTTTATAACACCTATTGAAGTTTTATTTACTTTACCATGTTTACATGGTTACTATCTGCAATGTTGTACGATACCCAGTTGAAGTTTTATCTTCATATGGATTTTCTACCTGCATGTTTTACCGATTGATTGATCAACACTAGTTGTCCCACTGGCCAATAAAGGAAGAAATATTAAAGGGTCACGTACACAGCAATCTTGAAGTGTTTATCAAAATTAGTGTCACAATTTATTAATTCAGTATCATTCTGACTTTATACCTGCTTGCATATACCGGTAATTAAATCTAATATTTTGAGTTTTCATTTTTTCTACTTATACTACAATAGGTTTAAATATATTATTGGTGCAATATAATCAAACATTTGTAATATGCAAAAACAATTTGGTTTATACTATTCTTATAATTAATATTAATTATTGAACAAATGTTAGCTATGTGTAAAAACTTACAAGATGCCACGATTTTTTTAAAAAATCAAAATTGCCATGTGTCCCTTTAATGCTTGCAGTTTGCCAAGAGTTACACAATTTAATTCTTAACCTGCTAAGGGCAACTACAACAGCCTTTGCAGCCAGTGTAAACTCAGATCAGCTGCAAGTAACTCGCAGGCTGATCAGGGTTTACACTGTCTGGCTGCTCATCAGTCATTTAACCAAAACACTCCTTTGTAACAAAAATGGAATAGTCTAAATTTAAAGAAATACATTCATGGCGGGCTAAGGGTTAATCATGGTGCAAATTGCATGTATGGTATTGCTTAATCTAAATTTAAGATTTTATTTTTAGTTTAAATTTAAACTTATCTAAACATTTTGTTCACTATACAAGGAGTCTTTATAACATTTTACCCTATGCCAGGATTTTTAGCTCGACTGACCGAAGGCTATTTGATTGAGTGTAGTCCATTGTCAGTCGTCTGCTTATTGTAGCATTGTACATCTGTTTGGTGTGGGGGTGGGAGCGAGGAGGGTTGTGGGGGATGGGGGATGTGTGACTTATGTGTTTGACTTGTGTGGCTAATAGGAACCATTGTATTAGACACACAAATATTTTGTCGGTCTGACTGTAGATATGACCTTATTTGCCCGCACGTTAACTGTTCAAACTTTGTAGCTACAGTCATGAAACTTCACAGGTGGACTGTCCTTGGTGAGAGGTGGATCTCTATTAATTTTAATATCAAAGGACTAGGTCACCATGACCCCGATCATGAAAATCCTTGTCTGCATGATTACTCTTTAACCTTTGATTCCTCACTCCGGAAACCTCATAGATGGACTGCCATTGATATTAGGATTTTGGCGGTCTGTATGAACTGATCATGAAAACCTTTGTCCACTCGATAATTCTTCAACCTTTTAACCATAATCATGAAGCTTCAACAATGGACTGTCTTGGTGAGAGGAAGACCCTATTGATTTCTTTAGGTATGTAGGTCAGTCACGGTGAGACGATCGTGAAACACCTTGTCTGAATGATAACTCTTCAACCTTTGTAGCCAGTCCCATAAAACTTTACAGATAGATTTTCCTTGGTAAGAGGAGGACCCTATTAATTTTGGGGTCACAGGTAGACTCCCACTTTCACAAACTGAGGAATCACGCTGTCCATAACGTCCCGTCGCATAACATTTTTGTCCCGTCGCATCCTGTAACACATTTTTATTACTAGCATTTCTCAAACAGTTTTGAATGGGTTGTTCTCAAACTTCATATACTCATAACAACTGATGACCTTACGTCACTCTACACCAACCGTTGCCTAATTTATTATAGAATTATGGCACTTTGTTTGACTTTGAATTTAAGCTGGGGGTATTCATCACCTTTAGTGATAGTTTTAATTTATTTATAGCACAGGCATTGTTATTGTCTTCGTTGCCTGCGTAGCATAGCAGATACTTATGGATCACTTTGTCCGTCATCGTCCGTCCGTCTTGCTTAAACCTGCATCCTAATCTTGGCCATAACTTGAAAAGTATTTTCCCTATGTTCATGAAATGTTGTTACACGTGTCCAATAACTCTGACTTTCATTTTGACAGAGTGAGCCCCCTTCATAAAACCTGCAACCTAACCAAGCTCATAACTTGTCATAACATTAAAATAAGAACCCGGCAGACGACACAAATGTCCCTTGCAACACTCTTCTAGTGTAAACACGAAGTTAAAAAACTTTTTACCAATGGATTTGTTTCAACTTATTTGTTTTAATGCCTGGGTACATTGTGTGATTTATAGCAAATATGACAGTGCTATAATACACTAATACTTGACACAAAGTCTGTATCATCTTCGTTAGGGTAAAAAATAAACATGCTGCGACTATAATGATCTTCCATTGGTTATTGACATGAATGTGTAATATAAAGTCAGGTATTGCTGTTATCAGATCAGGCATCTCACAGTTAGGATGACCTGTTTAAGCTGCACCATACATTGTCATGTTACCAGACATTAATGTGGTAAATAGAGCATTATCACGTGGTATTGTGTAACATACATTCATTACTGTGGAATTGTCTTTTTTCCCATGTTTGCATGTAATCCTAAGGTTTATAGCCTTCCGTCGGCAAGGGGACATCCTCAAAGTGTGGACTTGTTAGCTAGTGTTTGTTTTTAAAAAAAGCGAAGAGCTAATGTCACCACCCTAACATCGTCTGCGTTGTCTGTGTCAGGTTAAATTATATAGTAACTGAAATCTTGTAGAAATGGAATTAACTTTTTTTCTGATTTACCTTAAACAGGCAATCACTTGTATCTTCCTGCTACGTTTGTTTGAATTAAATATTGAGATATTGCCTAATTGGTGTTATCAGATCAGACATCACAAAGTTGATGATGACCTGTTTAAGCTGCACCATACATGAACATGTTACACGTTATTTGTGATGTATAGTTATTATCACAGGACATTTTGTGTAACAAACATAATATTTAGTTAAAGGGACACATAGCAATCTTGTTCTTTTTTTTAAACTTGCGGTGTCCCCTTTTTTTCTACAAACTAGTATCTTGCATTTTTGCAATCATTAATATTGATTATTAGACTATTTCAAAGCATATTAATTTTGCATATTATGAACTATTGATTAAATTACACCAATAATATATTTAAACCTATGATAGAATGACAAAGAAAAATTAAAATAATTGAGTAGGTAATTTTTCTGCTTTATACAAACTTCAGGATTGCTGTGTGTCCCTTTAATGCCATCATTTCAAGCTTTGTGTGCATGATTGTGTGCTTTTAAATATATTTCATCTGTTTAACAGGACATAAACCCTGTCCATTAAAAATATAGAAATGTGTTACTAAACTCAAGTAAATGAATTACTTTTAATAATATATTATGAAATCTATCATGTTAGTAATTCAATTACTTAAACAATATTGTTTGAAGTAATAGGTTACTTAGTATTTAAATACATTACTTAGTAATACATGTACGGTAGTATCTAATAATTATGATTGATACTGACAACTTCAAATACTTATAGTAATACTTAATTTAAATAAATTATTACTTTTTTTTAGATATTATTAAGTGTAATATGTTTATGTTTTTGTTTAAACTAATAATAATTATTATTCCGACTCATAAATAATGAATAAAGGAACGACAATATAACGTGTTATTCATAGATGATTAATCCATGAGCAACTCTTTGCAAGTGGCGATCTGAGAGGCAAGCATATATATATAGAAAGGCAATAACACATGTATTAAGTTGTGTAAAACACTAGTAAGAGTTGTGTCAATTGCATTTTATGTTGAGACACAAAGTAATATTTGTTTAGGCGTATAGTTAATGTAAATATTAATTATAAATTGTTCACATACAGATAGATACATTGACACCGTCGGAACTCAGAGTTGCTAGTCTGATAGGGGTGCCGGAGTCCTATATTGCCAGGAGAGCATCCCAACAGAAGTTCAAACAGGTATAATATACATGTATTGAGATCATTTTAAATGAGAAGGTGGTTCTAGGTCCATTTTGCATATTTTTCTATTTAAAATGGAGAGTGGGCCAGGAATGTTCATTCCTGTTGAACCTTTTTGTGTTGTAAAACCACTTCAACACTGCATGTTATAGAAAAGTCTTCCGCGAATGGTAAGTGGTTCTTTCATGAATGAGGGTAGAAAAAACAACGCCTACATATAGTGAAGCTTTCCTTATCATGTGGTTAAATAATCTATGTATTACATTTTAAATCAGGTTATATGATTTTAGTCTTTGACTTGATATCACTTATGCCTCACCACTGTGGGTTTGAATCCTAATGGGAATCTGTATGTGACGAAGGTATCCAGCTGGCTTGCGGAACGTCGGTGGTTCTTCCCAGGTGCTCGTCCGTGCAGAAAAATTGTACGGAGGGGAACCTAGGGTCTTCCTCCACCATTGGAAACTGGAAAGTCACCTTAAGACCTTTGCTGTTGATGCAACTATAAACTCAAAATCAGTTATCAGTTGAGTATGATTTTAATAAATATATTTCACTTTGTTGAACTTTCTCGGAAAATGATCTTAACGTCTGCAACATTTTATTGACGTCTTGAATCAAAGCCACAGCTAGTTATTTACGCATTCTGAGATAGTTAATATTTAGTGATTATGAATTTTCTTTCACTGAGAAATCATGATTCACCCATGGAAATGTTATGAATTTAAATAGTACTGACTACTTCTGAGCTAAAAGTTTTCAGTCTGGTAAGTGGTCTTGAGTTGAACATTATCAAGTGAGCATCCAAACAGATAAATAGAGGATTTTACATGAGTGCCTGTTAAATATTAAATTTATTATACAAAAAAAGAGTATGATAATGGACCTTTGGAAACGGCCGAGCACGACACATACGAAATATTGCAGTCTCGGTTTGATTGAGACTGTTCATGAGTGGTAGTGAAATATGCTAGCTACCGCTCACGCCCTCTAGCCCCGGGTTGAGCAGAACTCAATATTCATAAAATCAACAGCACAAAATGTTAACCATCCCGAAGATGGCATGCATATGGCGGTGGATGATATGATATTTATCACATAACTCCAAAAAGAGTCATAAGCAACATGTTATTATTGTAGTTGCCTATATATCACATCTTATCTTCTCCATATGACATAAAACAATGGAACTACCTCGCCATTTCCGTAATCCAAAAGTGTTAATGGTAACGGAAATCGACTAGACAAGTCTGATGTTACTCGAGCTGAAAGGAAAAGACCGAACGATAATTCGGCCCTCCATTTGCATATTTATCACACTAGTGTAATGTGATAAATATATCATGGCTTTATTACACTCCCACACTGCAAGTTGCTTGAAAAAATTGGGTTTCTGTCTTTACCTCAATCCAAAAGGTTAATGTTACGATAATGCTGGATGTCTTTTGATGATAGAAATATTAATATAGAATATTAAATTTTAATTTGCAGAATATAATATTTTAAACAGTGCAGGACAACAGATAAAACTGCGCAATTCTTTTAAATTCATCAGGTTGACAACATTTGCTTTGAATGTGTCTCAAGGATATGACTGTATGCTTTTTAATTTGGTTCGATTAAAGTTACAGGATATTTTTTCTGCAAACAGTTGGTATGATGTCATGAATAAATCAAATAACTTTACAATATATGTGATGTGAAATACATAATGTCGCAGGCATTGAAGAAAATCTTAAGGAAGTCTCCAAAATTAAATTTAAAAAAACAACAGCAACTCAGATTTTCAAATATAAGATTTGAAGAAAAATTCAAGATGTTAAAGAAATCTCAGATTTTATCTTTTGTTTACTTACGTAAAATTGGGACTAAAGTTTATCCTTTTTTTATAAAGGTAACCCACAGCTGAATAAACTCCCTTTTCATGTATTGCACACAGAAGATAGATGAGTTTGTGGTGAGTCGGTTCTACCTGACCTTGATGCTGTATGACCTGTGGAGACAGAAGTCAGTCTGGGATGTGGCAGAGAAGTTTCAACAACCTCGTGCATTCATTCAGAGTCTGCTCTCCAACGCTGCTAGTTTTGCCTCCTGCGTGGCACACTTTTGTCAGGTCAGTTATTGCCAACTTCAGTTACAATTCGTCAACCAAGATGATCGCTGTGTGGGATATGTATTTATGTACGTATGTAAGGGATTTAACATCACTTTTAACTGTCTCTCAGTCATATCATGACAGTGTATGGATCTCAAGGTTATAGTGCTATCACACTGGAATCTCACACTGTAGACACATGACATGATACCCCACCCAATCACATTACACGACACTGGGCCGACCAGTCCTAGCACTACTCTTTATGTGCTAAATGTCAAGCAGGTGAGCTTCTAGTACCATTTTTGTTGAGCCGGTTTATGTATCTCGGCTTAGCGATCACAATGTCATTGGGGTAAATGTTTGTCAGTTAGTCCTTTAGTCTGTTCTTCCATGGTTAACTCGGCGGGGATTATTATTATGTACACTGTCCTGTTGTTTAGGGATGATGACAGGGTAAGAGTGAGGTTTGGTGCACCCTTGAACCGGTTTAAACTCGCCGATTGTCCCTTTTGCCAGAGCGTTCTAATGCGGTACCCCTGTTGCCAACCCTTATTTTTGTGATATGCTTGTTTACTGAATGTGTTTGTGATGTACTTTTTGAATCACATTTGCGTTGTTATACTTGCTGGAGTGACTGTATTCTGTGAATGCTATTCTTCCTGTTGGACTTATTACCTTTTCTTTCCTGTGTTTATATCTTCTTCATTTTTTGCAGGATTTTCGCCAAACTTAACCAGAAGGGCTCGACATTCAGGCCATGGCCTTTTAGTTATAATCTGTGGTGACCAGGCCGGTAATCAAACCCACGACCTCCCGCATGCTAACTGTGTGTGGGAGGAGATATGTAAAAGGATTTCATATATTTTAGAGAACTAAATCTTAGTCTTTAGTCTGTTAGCCATTTTTCATGGAACTTTGGTTTTCCTAACCTAAAAGCAAATTTTCTGGTTGTAGGACAGTGGGATTTCTGGAGTGTGACTAGAGCATTGATGACAATTTCTGACTTGACGAGAGTAATGCAAGGTATTCATCATTGTCAAGCAGCTTGGCAGGAAGTGTCAGAATAGTGCGTGTGCAGTTGTCGGATTTAGCTCGGTGACAATTACCAAGTGCAACATTAACCTGACGCCGTGACATGACGTGCTAGCAGATATCTGAGTTTAGCTCGGTTTCTTAATAAATATATATACATAATGCCAGGGAATAAGTTTACGGGAAGGAGAAACGGGTTCATAAACGCTCTAGTTTATCGATTTATGTTGTCGCCCTAGAACGCCGCCATTTACTATTTTATCGATACAGGTAAATCGATCGTAAGCGCGTTACATGTGAAAAGTTAAAATTTCTGCCAACATCTCAAATTAGGCAGTTTTTACACCCCTTTTTGTTACGACTTTCTGTTATAATCAACGTCACGAAATTACCTTCTTGACAAAGATAAATATGACTACTATTCATTTTTTGTAATTATTAATGCCTAATATAACCCATACTTCGTATTTCGATTGCAATAGCTCCACGCCATTTTTAATTTGAAAAATTAAAAATTTCAGCTAATATCTCAAAAGGCACATTTTCATCACCACTTTTTAGGCTTTGTCTTATAATCACCACCTTGAAATTACGTTCTTGACAAAGTAGTCATTTTCACGCAGTAGTGAAACACACGCGCGACAACATAAAACGGCAAAACGAAACGATCCGTTTCTCCTCCCCGTATACTTACTCCCTGATAATGCCAACCATTTTAATTTCAATCAAAGTTAGGTCAGTAATGATATGTCACACTAACTCACCTTGACCTCTAACACTTTAACATTCTTTAGACTTATATCTGTGTTGTTTACATTTACAGGAGATGTCACTTCTGGGCGTACCAAGATCTGATGTCCTTACCGACCTTAACCTGGGGGTCATACCCATCTAGTGATATTATATTCAGTGTTGTTTACATGTCCAGGAGATGTCACTTCTGGGCGTACCAAGATATGATGTCCTTACCGACCTTAACCTGGGGGTCATACCCATCTAGTGATATTATATTCAGTGTTGTTTACATGTACAGGAGATGGCAGAGTTCTGGGCCTACCAAGATCTGATGACCTTACTGACCTTGACCTGAGTGTTATTAGTGTTAATATGAACTAAGGTAAAACCTTGAGGCGAGCACAGAAAATGTGAAAGTAAATTTTAAACAGATAAAACTCAATGAAAGTACAATACAAATAAATTGTCAAACAATAATGAGGTCCTCTCAGGGGTTTTTGGGGGGGAAATGGTCATTTATATTTGGTGAACAAGGGAACAATGGCTGTTATTTTCAGGGGAAAAAGAGAACATTGACACATATTTTTAGGGAACAATGGAACATGACTTTACAGGAAATAAAATTCTAACATTTAGTTTGAATATTTAAAAAAAAATCACAAAAAGTTAACATTTCAAACAATATCTTTGTGATGACAGTGTTGCAGCTATAATTACTGTAGGACAGAATGAATTTTGGGAAACATTAGCAAATCTTTTAAACATTAAAAATACTTTTAGAGAACAGGGGAACATTGGACAAATAATGTTGGGGAACAAAGCAAAATAGTTGTTGGGAACAAGGGAACACTGACTCATATTTTCAGGGAACAAAAGAAGATGTACCCCTTCCATCCTCCTGTGGGCCTCAATAATAATAAGAAGAATGAATAAATCATGAAATACAATGTGAATGTACAGTTTGAAAGGGGCAAATTGCATTTATCATATTGTTCTTACTGAGGGGACACTGATTAAAACAGGCAAAACATGTGTTCAAAACGTTTTTTGATTATGATAATAATGAACTCAAGTATATATACTCAGTCGCAAAAGAAAATTTACACTTTGAAAATTTTACTTTTCACCGCTATCCTTTTTATCAAGCAATTCAACCTATTGAAAAAAAATGACAACATGATATTGGCAATAGAATGACAACAACTTTGGTACCAAACATGACGTATATTAATTTTGGAATTTATACATTTTATTCTTAAAAAAAATCATTGCACACTTTGTTTCACAACTGGGCTGTATACACTTTCTTTTGCAACTCAGTATAATTAGATTAAAACGTTTTAGACTAGCTTGAAAGAAACTAAACTGCCAAATTTAGCATTTACCTCACTGCTTCAAGTATACACTGTCGCGATATAACTAAACTGAAAGATTGTTAACTTTATACATATACATACATTGTTCCAATTGCTTTTTTACATTTTTTTTATTTTGCCAGAAATGTTGATATTTTCTATGTTATTATTTATTACTAAATATATGCAAACTGTGACCTGTGTATTTAGCCGATAACGATAACACTAAATATGATTCACAAATAGATGGTTGATGGAGATAATTGTGTTAATTCTAACACCACAGTCCATCTGTCCTGATCATACCTCGAATAAGAACCGTCTGTACAAGATGGCAAGTTGCATTCACTTCAGTGTATGGGTTTGAAGAAATCCAATCTGTGTGTGACCCAATGGGCTACTCGTAAAAGATGCTAGTGTCACCATCCAATGCTGGTTGTAAATACCTGACAGAATAATGCAACTATCAGTCACAGACAACCATTTAAATATAAACAAAGGATAGATGACTCTTTTCTTGAAGATGTTCAGTGTGAAGCAGCCCTTCTGTAGTGTAAATCTCATTTTTGCTTTTCACTGAAAAAGCAGTTCCAGTACATCCTGGTGTTTCATCTCTGTTCTGGTCTGTTGTGTTCCGGTGAATCGTACCACTGGTCCATAATTATGTCATAAAACAAATACAAACAAATCCGGTTTTAAAATTCAATAATGATGTCATTTTTACCATACCACAGATATGAAGTACAAATCACTATCTGAGTCAAATAAATGAGAACCAGACCATCCGCCATATTTTAAACGATAGGACACCCACCTGTATGGGCACAATAGAATCTGGACTTATGATTGTGTTTAGTGTAATATATCTATGATATCTACAGTCTATAGTGCTGCCACACTGGAATATCACACCGTAGTACACACAGGTGTGTGTGTGTGTTGTGTGGGTCGGTCGGTGTGTGTGGAGGTATTTTTAAATGAACGCATGTAGGGGGTGAGGACCCAGCCAGCAATCCTATATCTAGCCTTCATCGGCCCGATGTTTTTTTTATATCGGACCAGTATCGCAAACAATATCGGCCCGATATCGGCGTGCCCATCGGCTTCAAGTCGGACCGATATCTTGTCGGCTACACATCGGTCCAATATCGGTTAGATATCGTATTAGTTTACTATCCATCACCGGTTAGACATCGTTTTAGTTTACTATCCATCATCGGTACAATATCGGTTAGTTATCTATACAATATGTATCCGATATAGTTTCAACCCGAAGTGGGCCCATTATGACAGACAGACATCAAATTCGTTCTATTGTCACCATCCAGCTAGCACAGTATGTAGCTAGAGCATCGGATTACCAATCCAAAATACATGTATATGTTTCGCAACATACAAGGTTATCGGGCGTTTAACTCCGTCCGATTTTTTTTATCAAATCAATTTAATGAATACTGACTACCTTATATACATCTTTTTGTTGGTACTTATCTGAATTAGCTCGATTGGAAAAATATTCATTAGCAATAAATAAAACTCTTGTGAATGTAGGTAGCATCATTTTGCAATGTAAAAAATGACATTTGCGAGGAATCAATATCTGTTCACATTAACAATAAATATACAATATTCAAAATGACATGGATTTATGGCGTGTTATATCGGACTGACAGCAGCCCGATATATGGTATCAACTGATACAAACTATGTCGGCCTGACGTTGGCCTGAGATATAATAATAGACATTAGAAGAAAAGTGCTATATTCATTCAGATTAATGCATTGAACAATCAATTTAGCATGCCATGCAAACAAAAAATTCAAAAATTGGAAAATATTGAATTAATCGGCTCTACATCTGCCCGACGTCGGCATATCCAACATTTAGCCGACATCTGACCGATATCTTTTTAGCAAATCATAAAAAGAACACACAAACCCAGTCAGCAAGCCTATATCGGACCGATGTTGGACCGATTATGTTTCCTATATGCAGATAACGGATAGACATCGGGCCTTGCAGCTCTGTTACTGTTACCGATATCGGATAGATATCGGTAAATCCGATATCGGTAACAGAGCGGCAGTCTGCATAACGGCCCGATGTCTATGACAGACAACGGATAGACACCGGGCCAAGCTGCCGACATTCCGACCAATTACCGATATCTATCCGATATGCAGGGGTGTAAAATTCCACTCGCTCGCTCGCATTGGCGAGTTCAAGCTGCCTGCGGACGATTAACATTTGGCGTATGGTCGTCCGACAGGGCGAGTGACTTTTTGCACTATAAAAATTAAGTTAAACTATCGTTCAAACACGATGTTGCAATATTTGCAATATTTCAAATCAGGATCATTTCCGACGCGTAATTTTGTTCCGTATTGTCGTTTGCAGAACCCAGATTAACAGGTGTTTGTTTGTTACCAGGTAACCCACGCGTCATATAGACTGTGATTCCAGGGATCACCCTAGGAGCGAATTTCAATGAGACAAAATGTCCCATTTGCTTGATTTTAATGAGACATTCACCATATCATGAACCATTTCGGATGCGACCAGTGGTTGTTCGTCGACCGCATGTATCGCTGGAGGCTGCTAGGCGGGTTTGGGGGCATGACCCCCAGAACATTTTTAAATTTAGATGTGATTTCCTGCATTCTGGCTCATTCCCAATAGTGAAAGTAGAAGTTGTTAAAGCATCTGAAATAAAGCGTGTCCGAATTTACGTCAACTTTTTATGCTAACATAGTTTTATAATTGCTTGCCCCACTCCAGTACATAGTTAATCGCGTCAAATCATTACATATTGGGGGATAATGTTCAGGTATGACTAGAAGTTGATGAATTATTATAAAATTGGCCATGTTTATTCATAATCAATCGATTTTCTTTGACACCCCTGCTTTGGCAAAGCAAAAGCGAACCGGAAGTTTACCGACATAATCTCGTTTGGATTTTGTTCAGGTGATTTTCGAATAATTTGATATTTTCTCATTTTATATATTTTAATCGCGAATAAATGGATCTGAACAAATTTACTTGAGATTTTAAATGAAATGTAAATAAATATGTTGACTATTGTGTATGTTTGGCCATATTGTGTACACTTGGCATATTGTGTATGTTTGGCCATATTGTGTACACTTGGCATATTGTGTATGTTTGGTCATATTGTGTACACTTGGCATATTGTGTATGTTTGGCCATATTGTGTATGCTTGGTGTATTATGTATGTTTGGCCATATTGTGTACACTTGGCATATTGTGTATGTTTGGCCATATTGTGTACGCTTGGCATGTTGTGTATGTTTGGCCATATTGTGTACGCTTGGCATGTTGTGTATGTTTGGCCATATTGTGTACACTTGGCACGTTCTGTATGTTTGACCATATTGTGTACACTTAGCATATTTTGCCATATTGTGAATATTTGGCCTTATTGTGTACACTTGGCATGTTGTGTATGTTTGGCCATATTGTGTACACTTGGCATATTGTGTATGTTTGGCCATATTGTGTACACTTGGCATATTGTGTATGTTTGGCCATATTGTGTACACTTGGCATATTGTGTACACTTGGCCATATTGTGTATGCTTGGTGTATTATGTATGTTTGGCCATATTGTGTACACTTGGCATATTATGTATGTTTGGCCATGTTGTGTACACTTGGCATATTCTGTCTGTTTGACAATATTGTGTACACTTAGCATATTGTGCCATACTGTGTATGTTTGGCCATATTGTGTACACTTGGCATGTTGTGTATGTTTGGCCATATTGTGTACAATTGGCATATTGTGTATGTTTGGCCATAGTGTGTACACTTGGTATATTGTGTATGTTTGGCCATATTGTGTACACTTGGCATACTGTGTATGTTTGGCCATATTGTGTATGCTTGGTGTATTATGTATGTTTGGCCATATTATGTACACTTGGCATAGTGTGTATGTTTGGCCATATTGTGTACACTTGGCATATTGTGTATGTTTGGCATTATTGTGTACACCTTGCATGTTGTGTATGTTTGGCCATATTGTGTACGAGAGATGTTCAACTTATAACTGAACACTTCATTGTGTAACTGAATCAACTATCTTGAAGTTCTCGCCGAATATGTTAATTTTAATGTCAAGTCTAATGATTCCTTCGATATGAAACATTATGACATGCACTATTATGAGCTTCCTAATGATGCTGCATCCGTATTTTTGAAAAAAGAGTAGAGAATGACATTTTGAAGCAAATATCTTCAATTATAAAAATAACTGCAATACAAATTTTAAGACAAATGCTTTTAAAATGTTGTTTAAGGTTATAGTATTCTGATATGTCCGTGTCTGAGCGTAAAAAAAGTGTAATATGCATTTTTTTTGAAATTTGTCGATTTTCAAGATTTCAGCGAAATTAACATGAAATTCAACTATGAAAATGATTAAATTTACGAAAGCTTCTAGTTCAAAACATCAACTGCAGGCATTTTTGTGATTTCCTCCGCTAGGAAAAAAAAGTTTCATAAGTTTCTTAAAAGAAAAGATGGAAAAGATATATAACTTAAAATTTAGGGGCAAAACACACACATTTGCAAATAATGATAAAAATAATATAACATTTTACCAAAGATATCTTTATAAGGTATCTGATATACATATATGATATACATCAACAATAACTGTTAATTTTTTTATATCACAAAATATGATTAAAATAGTTATTTTGATTAATTTATAAAATTATCAGTAACATACGAGCAAACTGTCCAATTATCTGTCAATTTCTTAATATTGCAGTAAAAAGTCGAGCTTTTAATTCAACATATATATTTTTGTCTTAAAATAAAACATACATCATATTTAAATTATAAACTCAGTTTTAAACAATTATGATATGTATTTAGTGGAATTATTTGGTTTAAGGTAAAACCGCACGGCAACAGAAACATACAGGTTTAAAATTGGAAAATAGCGTACACCAAAATCAAAATGTAATTTAAAACGAACGCATGAAATTGGAGATTATTTTTAAATGCTTACGTTCTAAATGACAGTTTCACATCATTAAATCACGTATTTTTTATGATAATCACTTCCGCTGAAAAATACAAAAGTGTTCAATTATACGTCGAACACCTCTCGTACACTTGGCACATTGTGTATGGTTGGCCCATATTGTGTATGCTTGGCATACTGTGTATGTTTGGCCATATTGTGTACGCTTGGCACGTTGTGTATGTTTGGCCATATTGTGTACGCTTGGAACGTTGTGTACGTTTGGCCATATTGTGTACGCTTGGCATGCTGTGTACGTTTGGCCATATTGTGTACGCTTGGCATATTGTGTACATTTGGCCAAATTGTGTGCGCTTGTCATATTGTGTATGTTTGGCCATATTCTGTACGCTTGGCATATTGTGTATGTTTGGCCATATTCTGTATACTTGGCATATTACGTATGCTTGGCATATTGTGTATGTTTGGCCATATTGTGTATACTTGGCATATTGTGTATGATTGGCCATATTGTGTACACTTGGCATGTTGTGTATGTTTGGCCATATTGTGTATGCTTGGCATATTGTGTATGTTTGGCCTTATTGTGTAGGCTTGGTATATTGTGTATGTTTGGCCATATTGTGTACGCTTGGCATATTGTGTATGTTTGACCATATTGTGTACACTTGTCATATAGTGTATGTTTGGCCAGTGTAAATTTGGCGAGAATTTTGTTCGGCCAGATTGCGTATTAATTTTTTGCCATATTGTCTAGGTTTGGAAATCTGCTTACTGACAGGTACATCGGTATACAATATCACTATTAAACAATAGTAACTAATCTTATAATGAGGTATTTGGCTCAGATTTATTTTTGTTTTTTTTGCCATATTGTCTAGGTTTGGAAATCTGCTTACTGGCAGGTACATCAGTATACAATATCACTATTAAACAATAGTAACTACAATTATAATTAGGTATTTGGCTGTCCAAGAAAATATAGATGCGATCATTGCAGCTGTATACATAAAGATGAGCATAGCTTTGGAATGAATGTATGCGTTGTTAAAACAAAACGAATGCAGTTTGCAGGATGCAAAACCCCATTCATTTGTACGCAATTCATTATTACACCCCAGTTTCCACAAAGGGTCTTCATCACCTTCAGTGATAGTTCTAGTTGATTAACAAAAAGTATTGTATAATATTCAGACCTGTTATTTTGTGTGTTAGGAACTCAATCAGATTGATGTTCATAGCGTACTTATAGATGGCTGAATGTGAAATACTGCATCTTGTTCTTTATTGTGTCGCCTGCGTAGCATGGCAGACACTTAGAGATCACTTAGTTCTGCGTTGTCGTCTTCCATCTTTCAACACTTTAACCTGCAACCTAACCATGGCCTTAACTTGAAAAGTATTTGACTTATGTTCATGAAACTTCACACACATCTTTATCTTATGCCACAGAATGTCTTATGTCCAATAATTGATTTTCATTTTAACAGGGTTATGCCCCTTTTCATAAAACCTTTAACCTAGCTTGTAACATGGCAAAATATTGACCAATGGTGATGAAACTTTGTACATTTCTTCCTTATCAATTATTCAGTGCGATTGACATGTCCAATAGCTCTCTGAATTTATTTCGGCAGAGTTATGCTTTAACCTGCAACCTAACCTAAATCATAACTTCGCAAAATATTGACTTATGGCTATGAATCGGTATACAGTTCTTTCTTATCAGTTATTCAATGCAGAGTTATGCCCCTTTTCATAAACTTCAGCAATTTAAAGATATATGCTCTATCATCATCAACACAATTGTTCTGTGGAACACCCTTCTAGTTTCTAGTTTTGCATTCACCCCTTACGCTGCTGTTTGTTGTGCACTTAATCAGCAATAAATAATCTGATATAGTGTGTTGAGCTGTTAAACAATTCATTGTTCTGCAGGTGTATGACAAGTCATGCATATACTTGCCACCAACTACACCAATGAAGGATCAACATTATCTTACAGCAGGACCATTTCAGCCAATATACCCTTGTCCGTAATTATACATGTACTTCCATCATTTGCAATTTGGTTCTTCACAGTATTGTATATTTACAATTATGCCGTTAAATTTAAACAATTAATCATTGTTGGTAAGCTATAGATCAAATTTATACAATGTGGCATTAAAATATATATCAACATGCAACTGTGTCTTTGTTGAATTTTTCTGGCCTGTAGTCTGCTGCCAAACTTTTCTTCTTTTTTTTTTGCTCCTTCTAAAAAATGCCAAAACATGGAACTGTGACAAAAGACATTAAGATTTCAGTCCTGCACACATGGACAGCCATACCTTGTTTGCCGGAAAAAAATCTGCAAAATTGGGAAGAGCAGGCCACGCTTGCTGACGAGGCTGGATACAACCACTTAATGAAGTTCCAATAATACTTGAACGATCAAGTTGGTTATAAGTATGTCAGTTTAATTTAAATACTGCAAAGATCATGTTAGTAAGATGCCAATATTAAATAGGAAAATTAAATCACATCCTATATGTAAGGTTACTGTCAGCATCAATACTGAAATAACTCTGAGTTTAGTGTGAGCCCGGGATCTCAGAATTTGTTACAAGCCCGGGATCTCAGAATTTGTTGCCATATCTGAATTATGCTAAGATCAGATGCTAATTTTAGATGTAGTTTTGAAGGAGCCCATTGATAAGAACAGCTACCGGTAGATCGAATTCTACCAAAATAATAGATTTACAACCGCTTGTCTTGGAATAGGTAACTATGTTGAACTTAACTTCATCCTGGCTGCTGAGATTGTACTATAGCTATACGATAATTACAATCGAGATCGAGAGATTATTTAACTGCTAGGTTTAGATTATAAGGAAATAAGCCACGATATGAAGTGAAGAATTTCCTTATATATAATTCGAACACAACATTTAAATACAATATAAATCTATTACATTGTAAACCAGTTGTGTATGATTTTAACCAAACTGTTTATCTCTGTTGAACATTCTCGGAGAAAGACCTATGACATCCTTACTACTTCATTGACATCACAACTCAACGTTAGATATATTTGTTTTCCGAGTTAGTAACATTAGTGATTATGAATTTTATTTCACTAGGAAGACCTGATCGTTCACTAAGTAAGCATCCTGTAAAGTTACAAAACAATCGGTTGTAAACTGGGAGGAGATGGACAGACTTTTCTGGACAGATGGACATGGCTAATGCTAAATAATAGTCACACATTGTTAAATGTCAACCAATCCAATTGCAGGATTGTTGCCAAGTGCAAATAAAGATTACATGTCATTTATTTGTTTGAATACTATCATATCTGCTTGGAGTATAGCACTATAGACACTACTTCATTCATATCGGAGCTTTACTTATAGATCCAAACTCTAATGTACCCTGCTTTGTCGGATTCTCTACTTGGTCAGTGCATACCTACTAACCTTTCAAAAGCCAAAGGTAAGGAGCTGGGCCTTGAAATAGGCAGATTTTTGTCGGCCTGGTTTTAGCGCCGTATTCTATTAAAAGCAGTGAATATTACCCTTTTTCCCGGGGGAAAAACAGACCAAAAAACCAGAGATTTTTTAGATTGATTTTATTTCTCTCTGTTCAATTCCAAATACAATGTTATACCAATTAATCGATTGTAACCTATCATCAGTAAGTCCGGTATTTGATTAAGATGATTGATTATGAAAGTCTATAATTGGTCATCGGTAAAATGTAATAATGAGCTTAATCATGTTTATTTCTATTTTTAGTGTTAACCCTTAACCCGCTACATATATGTAATGGACTGTTCTTTCTTTGAATTAATACAATTCCATTTATGTGACAAAGAGCCTGATCAGCCTGCGAGTTACTAGCAGGCTGATCTGGGTTTACAATGGACGCCAAGGCTGTTATAGTCGTGCTTAACGGGTTAAGGGTTAAGAAAAAGAAGAGCATTAGGTGATATTGTTAACTCCTACGTTTGTCCGTGCACGCATTTACTGCCTTAGGAGTTAGGAGGCGTGGCTTAACACAAACAAATTCAATACAATTTATTCCCTAACTACTTAAGCATGTTGTCTTATAATTGGTCATTCCTTTGTTTTTAGCTCGACTGATCAGAGATCAGCAGAGCTTATGCCCTGGTGCGGCGTCCGTCGTCCGTCCGTCTGTCCGTCTGTCCGTAAACCTTTATTTGTAGCGACGACTCCTCTGAAACTACAGGATGGATATTCATGAAACTTTACAGAAATGTTGCCCATAAAGTCTAGTTGATCCTAGCAAAAATGCATGTTGATGTGAAATCCAAGATGGCCGCCAAAGCTAAAAATAGAGTTTTAAAATACGTATGACATGATGTTGGTCCTTGTCGAAATTCGTTTTGATTTGACATTAAACATGGCTGCCAGCGGCCATCTTTGTTTACATAGAGTTAAAAATAGTTTTTAGCTCTACTGATCAGAGATCAGCAGAGCTTATGCCGTGGTGCGGCGTCCGGCGTCCGTCTGTCCGTCTGTCCGTCCGTCTGTCCGTAAACTTTTTTTTGTAGCGACTACTCCTCTGAAACTTCTAAATGGATTTTCATGAAACTTTACAGATGTTGCCCATGAAGTCTAGTTGATCCTAGCAAAAATTCATGTAGATGTGAAATCCAAGATGGCCGCCAAATCTAAAAATAGGTTTTTAAAAAAAAAGTTTGTAGCAACTACTTCTTGAAAACTCTAAGGGATATTGCTATGGGACTTTTTCTAAAATGATCAGCATGACATGATGTTGGTCCTTGTCGAAAATCGTTTTGATTCGACGTTAAACATGGCTGCCAGCGGCCATCTTTGTTTACATAGAGTTATATAATGAAAACTTGTAGCGACTACTCCTCTGAAACTGCTTGAAGGATTTTTATGAAACTTCACAGGAATGTTGCTCTTGATGTCTAATTGATCCTAGCAAAATTTCAGGTCGGCCGGAAATTCAAGATGGCCGCCACGGCTAAAAATAGATTTTTAAAAAATAAGTTTGTAGCGACTACTTCTTGAAAACTATAAGAGATATTTATATGGGACTTTTTCTAAAATGATCAGCATGACATGATGTAGGTCCTTGTCGAAAATCGTTTTGATTCGACGCTAAACATGGCTGCCAGCGGCCATCTTTGTTTACATAGAGTTATATAATGAAAACTTGTAGCGACTACTCCTCTGAAACTACTTGACGGATTTTCATGAAACTTCACAGGAATGTTGCTCTTGATGTCTAATTGATCCTAGCAAAATTTCAGGTCGGCCGGAAATTCAAGATGGCCGCCACGGCTAAAAATAGATTTTTAAAAAATAAGTTTGTAGCGACTACCTTTTGAAAACTATAAGAGATATTGATATGGGACTTTTTCTAAAATTATCAGCATGACATGATGGTTGTCCGAGTCGAACATTATTTTGATTCGACGTTAAACATGGCTGCCAGTGGCCATCTTTGTTTACATAGAGTTACATAATGAAAACTTGTAGCGACTACTCCTCTGAAAATACTTGACGGATTTTCATGAAACTTCACAGGAATGTTGCTCTTGGTGTCTAATTGATACTTGCAAAATTTCAGGTCGGCCGGAAATTCAAGATGGCCGCCATGGCTAAAAATAGATTTTCAAAATACAAGTTTGTAGCGACTACTTCTTGAAAACTATAAGTGATATTGATATGGGACTTTTTCTAAAATGATCAGCATGACATGATGGTTATTTAAGTCGAACATTATTTTGATTCGACGTTAAACATGGCTGCCAGTGTCCATGTTTGTTTACATAGAGTTATATAATGATAACTTTTAGCGACTACTCCTCTGAAACTACTTGAGGGATTTTCATGAAACTTCACACGAATGTTGCTCTTGATGTTTAATTGATCTTAGCAAAATTTCAGGTCGGCCGGAAATTCAAGATGGCCGCCATGGCTAAAAATAGATTTTTAAAAAATAAGTTTGTAGCGACTACTTCTTGAAAACTATAAGAGATATTGATATGGGACTTTTTCTAAAATGATCAGCATGACATGATGGTTATCCGAGTCGAACATTATTTTGATTCAATGTTAAACATGGCTGTCAGTGGCCATCTTTGTTTACATAGAGTTATATAATGAAAACTTGTAGCGACTACTCCTCTGAAACTACTTGACGGATTTTCATGAAACTTCACAGGAATGTTGCTCTTGATGTCTAATTGATCCTAGCAAAATTTCAGGTTGGCCGGAAATTCAAGATGGCCACCACGGCTAAAAATAGATTTTCAAAAAACCAGTTTGTAGCGACTACTTCCTGAAATCAAAATCAATCAGTAGAGCTTCAAGGTCATTGACCTCTTGTTTAAAAAATAAGTTTGTAGCGACTACTTCTTGAAAACTATAAGTGATATTGATATGGGACTTTTCCTAAAATGATCAGCATGACATGGTGTTGATCCTTGTCGAAAATTATTTTGATTCGACGTTAAATATGGCTGCCAGTGGCCATCTTTGGTTACATAGAGTTATATAGTAAAAACTTGTAGCGACTACTCCTCTGAAACTACTTGACGGATGTTCATGGAACTTCACAGGAATGTTGCTCTTGATGTCTAGTTGATCCTAGAAAAAGTTCAGGTCGGCCGGAAATTCAAGATGGCCGCCACAGCTAAAAATAGATTTAAATGAATAAGTTTGTAGCGACTACTTCTTCAAAACTATAAGAGATATTGATATGGGACTTTTTCTAAAATGATCAGTATGACATGATGTTGGTCCTTGTCGAAAATCGTTTTGATTTGACGTTAAACATGGCTGCCAGCGGCCATCTTTGTTTACAAAGAGTTATTAGCTCTACTGATCAGAGATCAGCAGAGCTTATGCCGTGGTGCGTCGTCCGTCTGTCCGTAAACTTTTATTTGTAGCGATAACTTCTCTGAAACTACTGGATGGATATTCATGAGACTTTACAGAAATGTTGCCCATAAAGTCTAGTTGATCCTAGCAAAAATTCATGTTGATGTGAAATCCAAGATGGCCGCCAAAGCTAAAAATAGAGTTTTAAAATACAAGTTTGTAGCGACTACTTCTTGAAAACTATAAGTGATATTGATATGGGACTTTTCTAAAATGATCAGCATGACATGATGTTGATCCTTGTCAAAAATCGTTTTGATTCAACGTTAAACATGGCTGCCAGCGGCCATCTTTGTTTACATAGAGTTATATAGTAAAAACTTGTAGCGACTACTCCTCTGAAACTACTTGACGGATTGTCATGAAACTTTACAGGAATGTTGCTCTTGATGTCTTATGATCCAAGCAAAATTTCAGATCTGCCAGAAATTCAAGATGGCCGTCACAGCTAAAAATAGATTTTTAAAAAATAAGTTTGTAGCGACTACTTCTTGAAAACTATAAGTGATATTGATATGGGACATTTTCTAAAATGATCAGCATGACATAATGTTGATCCTTGTGGAAAATTATTTTGATTCGACGTTAAACATGGCTGCCAGTGGCCATCTTTGGTTACATAGAGTTATATAGTAAAAATTTGTAGCGACTTCTCCTCTGAAACTACTTGACGGATGTTCATGAAACTTCACAGGAATGTTGCTCTTGATGTCTTGTTGATCCTAGAAGAATTTCAGGTCGGCCGGAAATTCAAGATGGCCGCCACAGCTAAAAATAGATTTAAAATAAATAAGTTTGTAGCGACTACTTCTTCAAAACTATAAGAGATATTGCTATGGGACTTTTTCTAAAATGATCAGCATGACATGATGTTGGTCCTTGTCGAAAATCGTTTTGATTCGACGTTAAACATGGCTGCCAGCGGCCATCTTTGTTTACATAGAGTTATATAATGAAAACTTGTAGCGACTACTCCTCTGAAACTGCTTGAAGGATTTTTATGAAACTTCACAGGAATGTTGCTCTTGATGCCTAATTGATCCTAGCAAAATTTCAGGTCGGCCGGAAATTCAAGATGGCCGCCACGGCTAAAAATAGATTTTTAAAAAATAAGTTTGTAGCGACTACTTCTTGAAAACTATAAGAGATATTTATATGGGACTTTTTCTAAAATGATCAGCATGACATGATGTAGGTCCTTGTCGAAAATCGTTTTGATTCGACGCTAAACATGGCTGCCAGCGGCCATCTTTGTTTACATAGAGTTATATAATGAAAACTTGTAGCGACTACTCCTCTGAAACTACTTGACGGATTTTCATGAAACTTCACAGGAATGTTGCTCTTGATGTCTAATTGATCCTAGCAAAATTTCAGGTCGGCCGGAAATTCAAGATGGCCGCCACGGCTAAAAATAGATTTTTAAAAAATAAGTTTGTAGCGACTACTTTTTGAAAACTATAAGAGATATTGATATGGGACTTTTTCTAAAATTATCAGCATGACATGATGGTTGTCCGAGTCGAACATTATTTTGATTCGACGTTAAACATGGCTGCCAGTGGCCATCTTTGTTTACATAGAGTTATATAATGAAAACTTGTAGCGACTACTCCTCTGAAAATACTTGACGGATTTTCATGAAACTTCACAGGAATGTTGCTCTTGATGTCTAATTGATCCTTGCAAAATTTCAGGTCGGCCGGAAATTCAAGATGGCCGCCATGGCTAAAAATAGATTTTCAAAATACAAGTTTGTAGCGACTACTTCTTGAAAACTATAAGTGATATTGATATGGGACTTTTTCTAAAATGATCAGCATGACATGATGGTTATTTATGTCGAACATTATTTTGATTCGACGTTAAACATGGCTGCCAGTGTCCATGTTTGTTTACATAGAGTTATATAATGATAACTTTTAGCGACTACTCCTCTGAAACTACTTGACGGATTTTCATGAAACTTCACACGAATGTTGCTCTTGATGTTTAATTGATCTTAGCAAAATTTCAGGTCGGCCGGAAATTCAAGATGGCCGCCATGGCTAAAAATAGATTTTTAAAAAATAAGTTTGTAGCGACTACTTCTTGAAAACTATAAGAGATATTGATATGGGACTTTTTCTAAAATGATCAGCATGACATGATGGTTATCCGAGTCGAACATTATTTTGATTCAATGTTAAACATGGCTGTCAGTGGCCATCTTTGTTTACATAGAGTTATATAATGAAAACTTGTAGCGACTACTCCTCTGAAACTACTTGACGGATTTTCATGAAACTTCACAGGAATGTTGCTCTTGATGTCTAATTGATCCTAGCAAAATTTCAGGTTGGCCGGAAATTCAAGATGGCCGCCACGGCTAAAAATAGATTTTCAAAAAACCAGTTTGTAGCGACTACTTCCTGAAATCAAAATCAATCAGTAGAGCTTCAAGGTCATTGACCTCTTGTTTAAAAAATAAGTTTGTAGCGACTACTTCTTGAAAACTATAAGTGATATTGATATGGGACTTTTCCTAAAATGATCAGCATGACATGGTGTTGATCCTTGTCGAAAATTATTTTGATTCGACGTTAAACATGGCTGCCAGTGGCCATCTTTGGTTACATAGAGTTATATAGTAAAAACTTGTAGCGACTACTCCTCTGAAACTACTTGACGGATGTTCATGGAACTACACAGGAATGTTGCTCTTGATGTCTAGTTGATCCTAGAAAAAGTTCAGGTCGGCCGGAAATTCAAGATGGCCGCCACAGCTAAAAATAGATTTAAATGAATAAGTTTGTAGCGACTACTTCTTCAAAACTATAAGAGATATTGATATGGGACTTTTTCTAAAATGATCAGTATGACATGATGTTGGTCCTTGTCGAAAATCGTTTTGATTTGACGTTAAACATGGCTGCCAGCGGCCATCTTTGGTTACAAAGAGTTATTAGCTCTACTGATCAGAGATCAGCAGAGCTTATGCCGTGGTGCGTCGTCCGTTTGTCCGTAAACTTTTATTTGTAGCGATAACTCCTCTGAAACTACTGGATGGATATTCATGAAACTTTACAGAAATGTTGCCCATAAAGTCTAGTTGATCCTAGCAAAAATTCATGTTGATGTGAAATCCAAGATGGCCGCCAAAGCTAAAAATAGAGTTTTAAAATACAAGTTTGTAGCGACTACTTCTTGAAAACTATAAGTGATATTGATATGGGACTTTTCTAAAATGATCAGCATGACATGATGTTGATCCTTGTCAAAAATCGTTTTGATTCAACGTTAAACATGGCTGCCAGCGGCCATCTTTGTTTACATAGAGTTATATAGTAAAAACTTGTAGCGACTACTCCTCTGAAACTACTTGACGGATTGTCATGAAACTTTACAGGAATGTTGCTCTTGATGTCTTATGATCCAAGCAAAATTTCAGATCTGCCAGAAATTCAAGATGGCCGTCACAGCTAAAAATAGATTTTTAAAAAATAAGTTTGTAGCGACTACTTCTTGAAAACTATAAGTGATATTGATATGGGACTTTTTCTAAAATGATCAGCATTACATGATGTTGATCCTTGTGGAAAATTATTTTGATTCGACGTTAAACATGGCTGCCAGTGGCCATCTTTGGTTACATAGAGTTATATAGCAAAAACTTGTAGCGACTTCTCCTCTGAAACTACTTGACGGATGTTCATGAAACTTCACAGGAATGTTGCTCTTGATGTCTTGTTGATCCTAGAAAAATTTCAGGTCGGCCGGAAATTCAAGATGGCCGCCACAGCTAAAAATAGATTTAAAATAAATAAGTTTGTAGCGACTACTTCTTCAAAACTATAAGAGATATTGATATGGGACTTTTTCTAAAATGATCGGTATGACATGATGTTGGTCCTTGTCGAAAATCGTTTTGATTTGACGTTAATTATGGCTACCAGCGGCCATCTTTGTTTACATAGAGTTATATAATGAAAACTTGTAGCGACTACTCCTCTGAAACTACTTGACGGATTTTCATGAAACTTCACAGGAATGTTGCTCTTAATGTCTAATTGATTCTAGCAAAATTTCAGGTCGGCCGGAAATTCAAGATGGCCGCCACGGTTAAAAATAGATTTTCAAAAAACAAGTCTGTAGCGACTACTTCCTGAAATCAAAATCAATTAGTAGAGCTTCAAGGTCATTGACCTCTTGTATAAGGAAAACTTGTAGCGACTACTCCTCTGAAACTACTTGACGGATTTTCATGAAACTTCACAGGAATGTTGCTCTTAATGTCTTAAGATGGCCGCCACGGTTAAAAATAGATTTAAAAAAAACAAGTCTCGACTACTTCCTGAAATCAAAATCAATCAGTAGAGCTTCAAGGTCATTGACCTCTTGTTAAACGTTAAGGTGCCGTCCATAGGGACGTCCATTTGGGCATTAGTAGGGTCATTACCGTATCTCCTCTTTATCCACAGAATGGAATTAACAAAACTTAGTGTATGTCTTCCCCACATGATAACAGCGAGCAAGAGCAAATTATTCTTCACCTACACCCAGGGTCCCTCTGGGGGGTCAAAAGGTTATATGGTGTCGAAGGGAATGAACATTCCAGGTCCACCCTCCAGTTACATCAAGATATAAATATGCAGAATGGACCTTAAACCTTCTCAGCTGTAGAAATGCAGAGTTGCTGCAAATTCTGTTACATTATTTGCTGAAGCCACTATCATTGTTTTTACCACCACTCAAGTAGCACCAGAAACAATACAGATGATGAACATGATAAAAGTTGACAAAATGAACACGAATTCGCAGATAGTTTACACCTTTAGCTTGATAAGCGATTTTTGCCCGGGAACCACACATGGTTTCAAATAAATGTTATTGTGATGGGACTACACATCATACATAAAAACAAAGTATTAGTTATATTCTGAGTATCTAAGAACAGTGTGTTACCCCTATACCCCATACATTTGGATTCAACGTAGTAGAGGTTTAATGCCATATATATGTTTACCATATTGACCTGTGTGAAAAACACTTGGGTATTGCGATGGCGCACTGTCATATTGGTTTGAATTTAAAGTTAAAAATAGAAATGAACATGGTTATAAATCCAGGAGATAACAGTTAAAAAATAAACTTATGGAAATGAACAAATACACAGACACATAATTTTATATAATAATAATCAATAATGGGTCAAATGGTATACTTTTAATTTTGAGACGGTACATCGACCGTTTAATGGTCGCAAATGTTGTTTAAAGGGGACTAGATAGTGGAGCCTTTAAACAACATTTAAGATCATGAAACAGTTGATATACAATCTCAATATTTTAAAATTCAGACTACTTAACCCTGTTCTAATGCATTTCAACAGGGGAACGCATTTAAATCTGTTTAAGATTTAAATGCTCTAAATCAACTGTTAAACATCATTCCAGGGCAGGCCGCCCATCTCGATTTATTTGATGTCCATTTGTTTCCACGTCACTATGACGTCTTTCTAAGAAATGAAACGTTTTATCTGTCGTCCAATCAGTTTTATCTGAACCATGTTAAATTTGATGGTATATTCATATTTTTAAGTCAAAAATCAGTGGGATTTGTGGCTGTTTTTATAGTCGTTATTTGGTCATATTCCCAATGCCTAAACATTATTTTTCCAATTTTAGAAGAAGAAAAAGAAAAAAAGAAGAAGAATTCTTTTTTTTTCTTTAAGAGTGACAAATATTGAGTACTAAATGCTTTAAATGCCTCTGTTGATCTTGGAGTACAGTAAACAGTATTAAAGATACAATTAAGACATGAATGTCTTTCTTTTTATTTCAGATTTTATGACAAATCAATTTTATGAAAAATCATGTTAAAATTCCCAATTTAATGAAAAATGTCGCTAAAATTCCCGATTGTGTCGGTATGGGCCTTGTTCCCTAAATTAAACAAAAAAACCTGCAAATTTTAATGACTCTGCCAGTCAGAATGCAGAACATTTAGGCCTTGAGCCAGGACCCAAAATTTTCGATATTGTTACCAACTCAAGGGACAAATTCTACCATCACTTTTTGAAAAGAGCAATGTATATAGATTACATTTTTGCATGATAGCAATCTGGAACAGGTAGCTTATATAAAAAAAAATCGAACATTAATAGGTTATCATTGTAGCGCTTTCATATAAGTTTTTGATGTTCATTTTTGAATGTCATGCTTGTGTTAATAATTATACATGTACTTTTTAAAGATGCACTTAAGTTTAAAATTCATTGAGTTACATAAAGCTTAAATAAACTCTTTTTTAGCACTGAATTCAGTTTAAAATCTCTATTTTGCTTCAAATTAGAAGTCAATTTACCCCACCCACTATTGACACATTTTTATGCATTTAGTTTAGTTAATATTGTTTACAATATATGTGTAAACTTGTAAGAATCAGTAATTTACAAACTTTCTACATGATTTAAATAATATTATAATATGAATAAGGGATTGTTATGATATATTGATGAAATTAAGTACTAAGCAATGTTCATGGCATTGCACATATGTGTTCAGTAAGCCTGATAAGTTGAGACGCATGCAAAACTGGAAGTATAAGCCTTCCTCAAAGTAACTGCAACATAAATAGTATTAACATGTTCTGATATATACATATATTGCACAGACGACACATTGTCCAAAGGATTCTAGATAAAGGAAATGTGCGGTTTAACGTGATTTTTTTTTTTTAACAAAAGTCTTTTTTAGGTGTTTGCTTCATCATGTTCATGGCAATACTTTTTATGATTACACATTTGGATTATGTATTATATATAAATACATGAATTAAACATTGCATATTGCAACGCAAAATCTCAAAAGTTGTCTATTTTAATACATTTTAATTACAATTTATGCATACATTGTATTTTAAGGATTTTTACACCAGAATTACCCCACCCATATACAACACAACGAAGAATTCTGCATAATTATTATGAAATGTAAAATAGTAGTATATGCATTTGCACAAACCATTTTTGTGTTATGGAAAAAAGAATCGACGAGGATGAATTGATTTGAATTGGGGTTTTACGGCGCACCAACACAAACATGTTATATGGCGCCAACAAGGACTGAACATTCGACCCCGTTCACTCTTCATTAACATCTAGATAATATTTGCTGAATGTGCCTTTAACCTTCTTACCTGCAGAACTGCAGAGTTGCTGCAAATTCTCTAGTAAACAATCCATTTTTTGCTGGAGCCACGATCACTGCCACCACTGAAGTAGCACCTGAAACAATACAGGTTTCATGATAGAAATAACGAACAAAAAGACAAAATTAACATGAATTCGGGGAAATTTTATCCCTCTGCCTGGATATGCAGTGGTCATATTCTTGCCCGGATACAACACGGCGTCGACGAAGAAATATCTTTAGGGTGATACCCAGATCACTGTACTAACTACTTACCATGGCAACTATTTGTAAGTATTGGTGCAGTTGTTACAATATCACCTGCTTAGGATATGTATCTAAACATAGGTTGCGATGTTCTCCGTACTTGATTTATAGTATGGAATTAACCTAGGATAGTAAGCATCAACCCTATTTTTGCGCGTGCAAGTGCAAGTGGAATGATAATTACCTAAAAAAGAAGGTGTATTGCCAATGAAGAGAGAGTGTGTGTGTGTGTGTGTGTGTGTGTGTAGGCATTTAGGAACCTGCCCTATTGACGAATAGACACATATGTTTGTTTAACATGATGGGAGAAAAAAACAAGCGATACACGGGATCGCCTGCTTTACGTCCCCATCCGACGGACGAGGGTAAAAGTGTCTTGCCCAAGAACACACCGACAAAATTCACTGGCTTCGGTGAGGCTTGAACCAGGGTCCTCTGAATTTAAAGTCCCTCGTGATATCCACTGCATCAACAGGATGTATGCGCTCAAGCAGGATGACTGCATTAAAATACATACAACTAAAATGTTAATACGTCATAAAGGTTATATCCAAGAAGCTGGGTTCACAACGGTCTCTCTTATCTAGCAAGTTAGCATCAAGTTCATGTATGTCGAGTTGCAATCTTATATATGCCCAGCTCATTGCTGTTTTGATAAACTTGGCAATTAATGCCTTGGGATAGAACAGGACAATCAAGAATACTCAGTACATAGTATCTGATTTAAATAATATAAATTAATGTGACAATATAACATACATATAAGATATAAAAAAAAAATTAAACGCTTCCAGATAAGAATCGGTACCCAGTTCATCGAGGTAGATTACATTTAGTGATATCCGACATACAGGTGCTATTGCAGTTAAAGTAGCTATCCCGCCAACAACAGCCACATTTTACAACATTTGTACATCGTTTCTAAACCTACTGACCACAAGGTATATACATAACTTACATCGTTTGAGAATCAAAACTCTATAGAAACAATATAAAAAGCTTTAACCAGCCAGGCAAAACAAAAAAAAATTGGATAATTCATTTTACACTTTTTCAATTACGGATATTACAAAAACCCATGAATAAACATATACTTTTAAGCGACACATATGCATTATTATATGAGATGAACACCTAGATAGAGTTTTGATAAACTGTTTTTGTAGTGTAATTTTGTCGTAATTTGGGGGGTTATTTTAAAATTTGTATAACAAACGCCTAAAAATCAACAGTTAAACCGTAAAATGCCTTTTATTTTTATTTTTATTTTTTTGATGCAATTTGTCGAAATTGCAGTGGTCTACTTTGTGATTTTAGTTCGTGGATTTATTCAATATGCGATTTGTAAACATGGTTAAGTCTTCATAATGGAATACCTTAGCAAAAGTCACATTCTCTAAATATTTCAGTTCGCTTAAAACTTTTGAAGTGATTTTATGAAAAGTGTACAACTTCAAGCCATAAACAAGAGACCCACTCGCCTTGTCTCAAAGTGCTCTCATGTTTTAAGAAACAACAATTCTTTATATAAATCTGTAAAACTGTGACCCCTGTAGTGGCCATATTTGACCCCATTGTCGCCATTTGAACAAACTAGGTAGAGGATCATAAGCTTATGGTACATGCGAACTATTATTTAGCTTTTGAAGTATCAGAGAAGCTGTTTGAATATGTTTTCTTATATAATTCAATGTTATAGTGTGACCCCCGGGACAGAGCCAAATTTGATTCCAGGCTTGATTCATTTAAATTATTTGGTACAGGACAATAATCTTAAGCTACGTGTAGCTTATTACACCTTTAGCTCTTGTAGTTTCAGAGAAGATGTTTATAGACGTTCCTACATAACTCTATGTAAATATGTGACCCCCGGGACCGGGCGAAATTTGACCATAAGATCACCATTTGAACAAAATAAATTGGTAGAAATCGATACTCTTATGCTACATGCATCGTATTAGACCTCTAGCTCTTGTAGTATCAGAAAATGAATATTTTTATGGACTTTCCTATATGACTCTTTGTAAAATTTTAACCCATGTGTTGGTGCGCCTTAAAACCCAATTTAATTCAATTTAATAACCCCAGAACCGGGCCATAATTGAACACAGAGTCACGATTTGAACAAAAGTGGTAGAGAACCATAAGCTTGTACAATATGCAAAATAGTAGACCTCTGGCTCTTGTTCTTTTTAAAGAAGAGATTTTAAAGATGTTTTTATATGACTATGTAAATATATGACCCCTGGGGCGGAGCCAGATATGACCCCAGGGTCAACATTTTAACAAACTTGCTAGTGGACCATAAGCTTATGCTGCATGCATAATATGGGACCTCTAGCTCTTACAGTTTTAGAGAAAATTATTTATTTTTAAAGATTTCCTATATAACTGTATGAAAAAATGTTACCCCCGGGGCTGGGCCATATATGACCCTGGGGTCACCATTTTATAAATACTTAGTAGAGGACCCTAAATGTATAATACATGCAAAATATTAGACCTGTAGCTCTTCTAGTTTCAGCGAAAACGATTTTTTAAAGAAACAAGAGTTTTGCTTAAAAGGGGGAGATAACTCTAATAACAGGAATCAGCTACCCTGTTCACACTGCTATCATGGATTTTTTGTTTCCTTACAAGGTACTCAATAACATGGTACTAGTAAGAATTTGTCCCTTGAGATGGTAACAAAAAAGTGTATGGCTCACGGTCTAATTCCTAAATAACAGTGCCATACAATCAAGGCAGGAAATTATACAAACTAAAGCAGAAATTATTTATCATGGCTTGACACATGGGTTTACATGCACAATGTTCTACTAATTCATATTGACTGATTATAACCGATGATTAATCAGTTACATCCAGCTGACTGTAACCAATGATTGTAAAAGTTCAATTGATTGCCTGTTACTAATTAGAAAGAATAGACTTGAAGATAATTTTTGACTGCAATAAGTATTTACTCATCAGATTCAAAATGAATGAGTAACAAGGAATTAGTTTAGAGTAAGTTCAGAGTAAACAATTTCTTTAAATAGTTCATGCTTTCAAAATGGATGCGACATACATTTAAAAGAAACAGTTATTCTGATTAAATAGAAGTTAAGTAAAAACAAGAGAATCACTGTAGTATGACCTTAATAGTAGACCCGTTTTAGAACAGTTTTCATCATGTAAATATGGAATAAACTGTTCCACATGGCAATACATACACATATAATATTCATAATTATTAATAGTTAAGAGTATTTGGAGTAAGTTG